>JARYHS010008074.1:118926676-119107968 GCA_031002005.1 Vandiemenella viatica | reverse complement strand
TACCCGTGCCTGCGATGCGTGTCAGCGGCTAAACATCCCAATATCCTATACTAGGAGAATGTCATCCCGTGATAACCGATAAGCCTAGCGAACTAGCGTGTATTGATTTCTATGGACCACTTCCCAAAGGCAGATTTGGTTACCAGTATGTTTTTGTCGTAGTTGATGCATTCTCAAAACTGGTGAAGCTCTATCCAACCACACGCACGACCACAAAACAGTGCCTAGATATTGTTCTAAAGAAATACATACCAGAATGTGGCAAACCCGCCCCGAATCCTATCCGATCACGCAACCATCTTCACAAGTAAGCGCTGGATCGAAGGATTGCGACAGCAAGGAATCCTACCCATCTTCAGTTCGATACGATCTCCACAGTGTAATTTGGCAGAGCGTTATATGAAACAGCTGGGGGTGTACTTTAGGCTCTTGGTGGGTGATAATCATGCGGTCTTGGGTCAAGCACCTCCCAGCTATAGAGAAGTTTTTTAACTGCTCATATCACTGTAGCACTAACTGCAAGCCAGTGGATTTTCACTTCCAACAGACAACGAAAACACTTGCAGAAGAAATTATAAGTTATTCCCGACAGTAACTGCACCGAAGATTGGAATCAGCGACAAGAAAAGACAAGGGAATTTCTTCTAGAAAAAGCTGACCGACGGAAAGAACGAGCTGATCGACAGGAAACGCAGAAATCGAAGTCGGTGAATCTGTTCTGCTGAAGTGTTCTAAACCTTCGGACGCCAATAGGAAACTGATATCAAATTCTTTAGTCTGTTCCAAGGACCTTATCGGGTTAAGGAAATTGTCAATCCGAATGCTTATCTCCTAGAGGGGGAGGATAGGATCATAGGTGTCTACAACACAAGAAACTTGCGCAGGTATCACACGAGCCTCCTCACGTTCGATTTGAAACCATACTACAACATGTATCAGTTCCAGTGATAGATAAGGCTATGGTTGTTAAAGAAGGCATAACTAACCTGAACCACATCCTATAAATAATCACAATCTGTAGAAATAGAATTACTCTAGTGCATGAATAAGTAGCTTAGGATAAATTCCTTTAATAATTTCTCTCATTATTTCGTAGGATAACCGTAGTATTATTGTGAATAATTGAGTGTGTGAATCTGAGCCATTGATACTGGCGACTCACGGGTTGCTGGACTGAAATTAGATCACCTTGCCAAACCCAGTCAATTTAATATCACCTTCTGTGATAGCAGATTTGCAACAAGGCACGAGCTATAATTAATTTCAAAATTCAAAATGTTAATGGGGATGTGAGATGTCACACTTCACGAGTTGCTCTAAGATTGTAAATAGTAGATTAAGTTACGTAATTCAGAGATGTTGATGCGAGATCCATTGTGTGAACGTGAAGGCAAGTGAAAAGTGGTGAAAATATGTTCAGTGATTGTGTACTAATAAATTTAAAATATTTATGGACGCAAATTTTTAAATTTCCGGGGAAAGTGGGCTATGTAATGACACATTACAGCCGTGTAATGTTGCAGCCACGTAAGTTGGCTAACGGATTTGTGAGGCTGCAGCGAGATGCAGACAGGTAGCTGTCGCCCACAGGAATGTGGCAACCCCTCGTATTTCCCCGAATCCGCTGGACAGCTAAGCGGATGGGGTGGGGGACACTCGCTGGGAGGCCACAGAGGTGTGCACATCGTGGCGGTACGTGGCCGGACGTTGGAATATAAGACGCGAGTGAAAGTGTGAGTTTGCGCTTCTGCTGTAAGAGCCTTCCAGTCCGTATCTCCAGGGAGCAGGTTCGACTCCAGACTGCGTCCTAGCTGCTTGAGGGGCCACTTTACGTCTGTGCAGCGTCGACCGTGCGCCCCGACAAGAAGCGACACCACGGACCTGACCGCAGCTGTCATCACAAGAAGCCTGCAGCTGCCGTCGCAGGAGAAACCATACGGTATTGTGTGTATTGCGTGCGTTCCACTAGCCCAGTAACGACCCTGAGGAATAACAATATATGCCGGACAGTTTATAATAAGAAATCTCATCTCTGAATCACTTTTAATTAATTAATCAATCCATGTACGTGATCCAATAAATATTAATGGATGATTTATAATAAATAGAATGAATAACATATTTTGATGTCGCAATTAGCGTGACACTTCAGTATTGTTGTGAAACTACGCCGATGAATCGTGTGAATTATTAGCTGTTGGTTTATTTAAATTACTTCAGTATAAAAATATTGCTTCCATAATTCAAGTAATTATCCTGCACGGAAGAATGAGGAATAATTGCTGATACTATAAAATTTAGGGATATAATCGTCTTCCTTGGGGACATCTGCCTCTACAAATCAGCAGCATTACAAGTTATGCTGGCTGTAGATAATTAAATGTTTCCTGCTTCAAAAAATTTCTTTCCCAATCGTGGTTTTTTTTTCCCGCCTAAGCTACAGTAATGGGGATCCGTTTTTCCTCTAGGAATGATACCGTGAAAAAGGTAAGCAGTATTTGTGCAAGAGTAGTGGTTCAGGAATACCATTTGATTTTTATGATCTTTATTTTATTAATCAAACTTATTATAAAATTATACATTATTATTTTTTTTCACGTTTTTAAAGTCTTGCAAAGTTTTTTTTTTTTTTTTTTTTTTTTTTTTTTTTTTTTTTTTTACAATGTTGTCAAATTACGTTGTTCGAGTTGCACACGACGTAGATAACTGGTCGTAGGTATTGTTCTTCACTCGCAGGTAAATTATTGCCTGACAAATTTCCTTCTAGCAATTTCACTATTAATCTGTACAGCTGAACCAACTATGTACTTATTAGTAATACTGGACAACTCTGGGACTCATTCAGACGTAATTTTTCTACTTGGTATTTTCACAAACAAATCGGACGAAGTTTTAGAAATTTGATTCCACAATGCCCTGATCTATACCACAAATTGAAACGAACAATGTAATTCAAAATGTATAATACCGACAGTCACTGAGTTGCACGATGCTCAAACTTACACGCGGCGGACATTAAATAACCGTTATCAGAGTTAACTTTGACCTGACATCACTGGAAGTGCGAAATTTGGGAAATTTATGGTTTAGTCGAAATCATGCGGGTCCTTTTTCATCAGTTAACAATAAAACAATATTTCCTTTCAGTTAACTGGCTCTGGAAACATAAAAAATTAATCCGGTATAGGTCACGAATTCCGTCAATTCCTTTGATTGTGCTGACTGAATGAGCCGATGCGATTGGCGTGTTTCTTTCGTGACGTGGTGCTGCATGCTGTTTGGCAGGCGCGTGGCTGTCTGTCCCTCTGTGTGACGGCTGGGTCGGTAATTACCGGCTCTCCTCGCCCTGCACCGCGCGCTGATCAAAGGCGCGTCGCTCCTTGTGGTTCTCCGCCACTGTGTGCGCCGCGAGAGAAAGGTGACGCCTGACGCACGCAGATCCGCAGCCCTGTGGCCGACGGCAAGCAGACCAACAGTTGTTCATTACACTAGTTTGCTCGTAACAGGTGTTAGTATTACGAATAGAGTTGTGAAGCGTTGAAAGGTGAAAAATGATCACTCAACTCGGCATCGTAATGATCTTAAATGGAGTCTGTATACAGAGCTGAGTGGTCTGGTAGCTCAGTGGTTCAGGTGCTTACTTTCAAAATTACGGGGTCCGGTCGTGGCATCATATCCCCTTAGGATCAGGAATTTTTATGAGTTGCTTTTTTTGTATGAGTTACGTCAGCACGTTTTGTGGTCGGATTCACGTTAAGGAAAGGAACTGGCCGTCCTACCTTTGAGACAATGCCTTAGTACGCCTCCTGCAACAGCCTCCGACCATATGTATTTATTACTGAGGTGTGAATACCATTGCTTCAGTGTGTTTAACAACGGAACTACATTTGAGCGAGATATAGAAGATCTCAAGTGTGTTGTTGTAAAGCAGTGGTAGGTTCAACTCCATCGTCTACAATATTGATCCCACAGGCTTGCCTCTATCAGGAACGGTAACAATGCATTAGTGGTTGAGGTGTATGTCTATCAGCCGGATTTCGAAACTTACGGCGTTAATTGTTTTCTTCTGACATTAGGTTGTTTTTCCTCTGTAAAAGAAATTAGCCTACTGGCATTTTGTTTGTATCTTAATTTTTCATATATTCGTCACGGAAGGCCGAGACGAATGGATACTCACACAAAGACACACGCACACACATACTCACTACTGCGCAACATTTGGCAGTGTGTACTCACCAATTTTAGTACGATCTAGTGCACTGTCCAGTTCCCCTCCAATATTCATGCACGGATCTAATCCTAGTAAAGGTAAGTGATAATTTTTTTCCGAGTATAGTGCACACCGATTCGTCAAACGGCCCTTTACAGGGCGCGTTCTGGTGGCAATTATATGCGTTTATAGCAGACAAACTAAGATTATTTTCAAAATCGCCCTTGATGGTGTTATCTTCTAGCTTTTATCGTTTTTGGAGGTATCGTTCGGTTTTTATGACAATGAGTGTACAAAAGCAACCATTGTCATAAAAACTGGCGCAATATCGTGGAAACGTGAATGGCCGGAGAATAAATCTGCTTGAAGTATACCCAGTGTACTTTTAGAATGATCATAACTGAATAGGTAAAATGCCTCGGCAAACGTTAGCCAAGGTATATACAAATTCTGCAGCTTGAGAGATGGTGGAACGTTGTACTTCAAGAGTTGGAGTGATCCATCCGTCAAATTGCTGGCCTCCTTGACCGTTCTGTGCTACTGTGTTGGGAGTCATATGACTATGAGCGAACACATAATCGGCGGCAAGGCTCAACGCGGTCAACGAAGACCACAAAAATCGAAGATCGTTTCATCGTGTCCCAGGTGAGAACACATTCAACGGAGTTTGTTTCCATCTACAAGAAACGTACAATGGCATCCTGCTTCCACACGCATTACTACAAAGCTACTTACATTATTAATATCACTTATCCCGTCATTCGTTGAAGCTTAAAAACAGGGAACGTCTGTTGAAGTTTCGTCGTGAGCGGATGAGTGACGGTTGAGTAATGACGGTGCATTTTCTTTAGTGTCGAAATCAGATTTTGTCTGGATCCGGATGACCTACATACTTGGATTTGCTGTGGAACTGGACAGCACACAAGTTCGAACTTCATTGTTGAATGATATGCTGACAGAACTGGTTCCGTCATTGAGCATTCTTTTATTGGTCTGGGTCTTCCCTGATAGTTATCTGGGAACCATTGAATGCCCAGCAATATGGTCCAACAGAGTTTAGAAGCCTCACGTGCTTCATATCACAGGTACGACAGGTAATTTTTGTTTTTTTTAAATGATAGGGGGCCCATATACAGCACTGTCTTCGCCTTAACAACACCTTGCGTAGACTTGACAGATCTCCGGACTTGTGGCCTATAAAACATTTATGAGGGAAGCTAGGACGGTGGTTAGAGAAGTCAACGGATTTATAGGATCTGGAGCGCCAACTATATCGAATATGACATGATCCTGGATAATAGATCTTTATGACTATACGTCAAACTAACTCACCTCAAATATCAACGCAACGGGTGCTATTGTGGCATAACAGTGTATTAAAGGTACTTTTGAATTGATCAAACAAAAGATTAATTTGGCTTGGTATTGTAATCCGTTTTTTTTTTGTCACTGTTACTATTATCTGTGCCAAGTTTCATTCATTTCGACATCTTCTGGACGCACCAATTTTTATGACAGTGATATGTATATATATATATATATATATATGTATGTTTGTGTGTGTTTTGTGTGTTTGTATGTGTATGTGTATGTGTGTGTGTGTGTGTGTGTGTGTTTGTATGTGTGTGTGTTTGTGTGTGTGATGTTTGTGTGTTTGTATTTGTGTGTTTGTGTGTGTGTGGTGTTTTTTGTGTGTGTGTGTTTGTGGTGTGTTTTTGTGTGTGTGTGTGTTGTGTTTGGAGTGTGTGTGTTTGGTGTGTTTGTGTTTGTGTGTGTGTGTGTGTGTGTGTGTTTGTGTTAGGTGTCTTTGGGCTCAACTTCGTATAAGACCTAACACCATTTTGTTGTCAGTTAAAGTATATGCGCAAGGGAGACTTAAAAATAACTGGAAGGAAACTGTCCAACATAAAGATGATACAGAAAGATATATGTAAACTGATGTTATATTCAAGTTTCCGTCGTGATTGTAGATCATGACGCCTTAAACGGACAATGTACAATTTTAGAAACGTTCGTGTCAAATACGGAGCAAATTGGCAGCTTACAGAAATGTTGCTATTGGTACACTTTAAGTTATATATATAGCCAAGATTGAATAATTATAATAACTCATCATTAATAAGAGAAGGAATATTTTTTGAGTTGTAAATAACAGTTTTATGTAGTGGTTTATTGTTGTTGAAAAGCACAACTCCCATAAAAGCGTTCTATAACGACGTAATAGACTGTAAGGAGTGTTCGAGAAAAAAATGAGAAGAAATACAGTGTTCTCGAATGTCGGGTGTTTGATTACAAAACAAATAGCAGCTTAATTACAGTGTTGGAGTTCTAAGCGTTATTCGAGTGGAGTAGTTCTCGCTTTGTCAGAACGTTGTTAAAAACTTTCTCTGGCGCTGAAATTGTTTTACCGAGAGCGTTGCTCACACACGCAGTTTCATTGCACTGGCGCTGCCGCTCTGACGGATAAAGTTATTCGTTGTTTTTCGGTTGGCTCCCTTTGTAATGGAATTTTGGATGTTAAATTTTCTGTATTTTAACAATTCGAAAACGAAACGCCCACCTCGCAACGTATATTCTTTTTCTTGTCGCTTCGTCCTTAAAATTTGATTCTCTTTTAGAGGACACGAAATTTGGGTATTTATTCCAAATCAGTACCTTTGGTCATATTGAAACCTTATAAATTTGTATCCAAATTGAAAATTCTGACTAAGCTGAAACGGGCGGTGAGGTATGCAAGCGAGCTTGCACAAGAGAGCCGCGAACTTTCAATAGCTGATTCATGGCGGGCTACCACTGAGGAATTTGATAAGTGATGTACAGCAATAGAACTGCTGAATTCGGTGATGTGACGCTAATTCCGAGGGTACTTTGGCGACTACAGTTGAATACGTGCTGAACACGATCGATTAAACATCGCTGATACCTCTGTCAGCCAGCACTTCACTACTTCCTCCATCTATCACATCACGTACTGATTGGTGTAAGTTTCTTTATGTTTTAGAAATGATATGAAAATTACTTCGTTTTCTGTTCTTCCTTACGATCTTACCTTCATCCTTTATTTTTACCTTTAAAATATAAATTGTAGTACTTTTCCTTAAGTTTCCAGCGTCAGCTTAGTTCAAATAGGGTCTTTATTTAACCCTCTATGTCCACCGCTGTTTTTTTTTAGATACCATCGCTGCAAAACAAACTACTATTAAAAAATCATACCAAATGTACTTTAAGAGACAACTCCACATGAAACAAAAATCTTTCATTTATCTCATTTTCTTCCATTTTAAAATTACAACCAGTTACCTAATACAACTTTCATAATTCAGTAACTTTATCATTATACTAATCTTCTGTCCTCAGGCAAATATTTTCCATTACAAATCCCGCCACGATTTTTACAACTTCTCCATTAAGCTCTTTCTAACCACACCTTCTCTCATTTGACTTTGTCTTCAACTACTTCTTTTTCTTCAACTGTTCTTTTTCACCAAAGATCTCGTATACCTCTCTTGAAATTTTGTAGCCTTAAAAACTCAAAGTTAGTATTTACAATCATAACTACTAAATAAAAAAAATTACTAATATTAATAAAAAATCACAAATGGTGAGGTTGTGTACCTCACATTGGTCCTAATCTGGAACCATTCATTGTGGACTACAACTTGTTAGACATGTTCTCGGCTGTATTCCTCAAGGCATTGGTAAACCAGGTTGATCACACCTCTCGTCCCTCCTTCGTTTGCCGTAACCGTATTGGTAAATGCTGGGACGTTCCCAACTTTCATCTCAGAAACTCTACATTTCGCAGTACACCTGTCATTCAGAACACAAATTACATGTTTAACAGACAGAATACAACACTTAAGCTCTCACTATCGGAATAATTTCCTCTCGGAAAGCGTGAGGGTCACCTAACTGGTACTGAACCAGGGGTGGTGACGATATCGCTTCACTTCCTTAGAAACTAATGATGATCAGCACTCATGACTCTACGACGTCTAATTAGGTCACGATTGAAAAATGGATGGTGAAAAAGGTAATTTGTACGTGCCAAATTTTAAAAATAGTTGTACAGAGAAAATCTGAAAGAAGCTAAAAAATCATGATATTTCTTTAACAGTGTCTATAAAATTTTCGCTAGAAAGCTGCCCACAAAATTGCTAAATGATTATATAAATATTTTAGTATTGGATTTTTCTGATATTTAATAAAATTTAATTATTAAATAATAATGTTTTAGTAAAATATTAATCTTGCATCCTTATATCATGAAAATGATAACTGTGAACGTCACTCACACGCAGTGATTTGGGAGCGTTCATAAACTACGTAGCTCTATTTTGTCTTCCAGTGAAACCTCCCCCCCCCCCTTTTTTTCACGTAGCGCGACATGGCTTTTGCCTGTATCTTCCCCCCTCCCCTCCTCCGTACGTAAGTTTTTTTCCTCATTGTCTCCAGAAGGCATTTTGTGCTGTTTTCTCTTGTCAGACTATCGTAAGTTACATACGGAGATCATTAAATAACGGAAATAAATATTCACATGTGGCTGGATGTTGTATACCATAATTTAACTGTGACAAATAATGTGAATGAAAAGATACGTGGCTTGGCTTGTAACCACCTCCCTCCTGCCCCTCTCTCACGAAGTCCAGCGTAGCATTCCAGCCAATCCCTTCCCCCTAGGCCTAGCAGCTGTAGTGACCCGCTCTACGAGTCACCACAAAAGGAGAGAGAGAATGTGGGGAAGGGATTGCAGGAATAACTCCAGTAGACCCTCATTTAATCTACCACTCGAGTTAGCAATTTTTCACCATCAGAGGAGAGCTTTAAAAATAAGTAGTCACAATATAACACGTATCAGAACATTTATTAGCCTTTGTTATCAGCCCCAATGGCTGTCTGCCTCTAGCCCAGCGAAGACGACGCCTCCATCAGCGGCACCCCTCTGCAGACGACTTGTCGGGTCGAATCGGCGTCGAGCAGTGCTCTCTCTAGCTCCGTCCCAGAGCCTTGGGTCTAATCCTCACCCCCACCACCGGTCTCTTCCTCAAGTGGGGACAACTTTCGACCAATCATAATCTGTTACCAGGTCTACTAGGTGACTTCTTTCAGATGGTCATTACTCCAATGCCTACTCATCAGCACTCTACTTTCGGGTGCTGCCTCGGAATTTCTTCAACCTGTCGAGCTCGCGGTTGCTGCCTTTATAGCGACATCGGTATAAGTACCAGCAGTAAAGGCTACTACACCACTTAGTTTATGGAACCTCCCTTTTAAATGATTGCACGCTAAAGGCTAGTTCAATATTTTTATCCCATACCAAGACACTTTATCTAATATGTTGAATGGAGAAAGCTAGTTTTTATTAATTACTAGAGCTTAATAGGCCCTTTATGGAAAATATGAGTGAAGATAATAGCTGGGGAATAGACATTACTTCACATATAAATATATTCTGTTGAAAATTCAACATTTTTTCAAATTTTCACTGTGCTGTGAAGAGTTGCGACCTCTGTCACCTACAGGTGTGTCCAATTGCAGCGCGACGTGGCAGTCCTGCTAACGGGAGCCAAACGTGAAACATACCGCCTCTCTCGACGGTCATTAAATTGTTACACGGTCGACCCAATATCGGTGTCGCCAATTGTAACTGAAGCCTAGCTCGTAATAACTGGCTAATGTTCCCTCGGCACGCAGAGCCGCTATATTTAGAAGCTATAAGAAGGGAATTTATCTATCCTGCTAACTACTGCGCTAGCAATGTCTCTATTATTTGTTCGGACTCTTCTAAGAATATGAACTACGTTCTGCCGTATCAGTGCGATTACTAAAACTTAAATACAGTAGCGATTTTCCGAACTAGGAGATGCCGCAGTTATATTCACGTTAACCACCAATGTACGGACCTCTCTTCAAATGATAGTTAACACGTCACCAGCGAGAAAAAAAATGTAACTTATTTACTCTAAATAATTTGTTTCTCCCGGGAACGGATAAGACTGGATGGTTCCATTTGAAAAATGGACTAAAACTAGTAAGTGCCCTATTCACCCCTCTTATTTATTGTAGCTATGGATGAAATATTGAAGAAGGTGGTGCAGAGCATTGGGGAAGGAAAAATGAAAGCAATGGTATTTGCAGACGACCTATTAGTTTGGGGAGAGGATGAAAGAGAGGTGCAGGATCAGCTGGATGTGTGGGAGAGAGTAGTTGCAGCCTATGGTATGAAGTTCTCTGCGAGAAAAAGTGAAGTGGTGATAACAATAAGAAAGAAGAACAGGACGGACATAGGCATATCACTTAGAGGGGAGCAACTAAATAGAGTGGAATGATTTCAAATATTATGGGAAGCTGTATTGAAGAAAATGGAGGAAACAGGATGGAAATAAACGAAAGAGGAAGATGTGCAGATGGATTTTTTAAAAGTATTAGAAGCCTGGTATGGAGTAGGGATGTCCCACAAAAGAGTAAAGAGGCAATATATAAAACATATTTTGTACCAATTTTAACATTATGGAGCAGAAACATGGGTGATGAAGGAGAGAGACAAAATGGAGGGTACAATCGGATGGAAATGAAATTTCAGAGGAGTAGAGTGGGAGTAACAAGAAGAGACAGAATAAGGAATGAGCGAATCAGGGAGATAATAAAGGAAGAACCGCTACAACAAAGAATTGAAAAATCTAGGCTACAGTGGTACGGGCATGTAAGAGAATGGAGAGGAGAGGCTATCAAGGAAGATGCTGGAGATGGAGCTGAAAGAGAAGAGACCTAGAGGAAGACCGAGGGACAGATGGATTAAAGGTGTTAAGAAATGTGTGGAGGAAAGAGGAGGAAATTGGGCGTACAGTGGAAGAAGAGAGATGGTGGTTAGACAGGAAGCGCTGGCGAGGCTTTTGTTCCCAGCAGACCCGGCCAGTGGCTGGAAGCTGCCCTAGATGATGATGATGATGATGATGAATTTGTTTCTCCTGATAGGATACGCATTTAGACTACGAGAAGTAACTGAATCCGATCGGTAATTTTTGTGTGAATTGCACTGAATGAAAACTGGACTCATTTAAATTACTCGGTGTTCCAACTTCACATTGTAATGAAACATTCCTTATTTTACCCCGGCACTATGCGCCGTAAATTATTCTAAAGCCTATAAAAATCTGAGCAATAGTTTTTGAGTGGATATCATTCATTTAACTTGACATACTTACAAATAATTAAAAAAAATCGTATCTTTAGCTTATGAACGGTGCTTCCAAACTCATTTTTATCCACTATATCAAATGTTAATACTTTCTTGATGTTACAGTCCTCTTATAAGAACACAGAACACACTTATTAGATACTCCAGTTATACCTCAGATGTATTTGTTAGGCCCGGGGTAGTTAATCTATTGTAGGAAAATCTGTGTTGGTATCTGTCTGCGAACCATGTAACTTTGTGTGTACTGTACGATAAGTGTGTTTTTTGTTTGTGAAATGTGTATCTATGAGGCGGAGATTGAGGACCATCCGAGAGAACCTATAGTTTCAGAGTGTGATAATCCCAGTGTGATAACATTTCAAACAGGCAGAAAGGTATAGATTGCTACAGATTTAAATATTAAAGTATCATATTACTTCTTTATATATAAAATCCTAGGCACGCGTAAACCGCATCGTCACGGACAAACCACTGGGCCAATTCAGATCATATTCACACGAAATGTTACTGAAGTGGCGCGAAAGGTTTTATTCTAACTTCTATTTTGCTTATACTGGCAGGAATCCATTTAGTATTGTCTGGTGGAGCTTTGTTGAAGTAGGAATGCCTACCAGACTTCAGCGCCACCTACCGGAAAGAATAGACCTATAAAAAAGACATTTAGCACCACCCCAATAACATTTCGTGTGAGTTTGACGTGCATTGTTCCAGTGTTTTGCCCATGATGATGCGGTTTGCGTCTGCCTACAATTTTATGCATAAAGATTGCCAATAAGAAAATATCTTTAGCTGCCTGCAGGGTATACTCATTGCGAATAATTATAATGAAATGATTATGTTAACTTAGGATTTTATAACGCAATACCAGCAGTGTTAATTTTTTTAACGCACCGAGCGATGAGGGTGAGCGGTTAACGCTCTGGCCTCGCATTCGGGAGGACGCCTGTTCGAATCCCCGTCCGGGCATACAGATTTGGATTTTCCATGGTTTCCAGGCTAATGCCAGGATGCTTCCTTCAAACGGCCAAGGACGAATTCCTTCCCTTTCCTTCTCCCCAGACCCATCCCGCCTCTAATGACACCAGCGTCGACGAGGCGTAAAGCCAGAAGTAGAAAAAAAACTTTCTAAGCCATAGAGCCATTTCGTAAGAGGCTACGTTCTGAAGTACATAAAAAGAAACAAAACTTCATTCAATAAATTTCATCAATATGTAACAGGAAACGCAAAAGTGAACATCCACTGTCGTTGCAAAATTGCTGGTAGGTAGACAATAAAAACGGAAATCCGACAAAATAATAGTCGTTTATCTGACTATAATTAGTATGGAAATTTTTAATGTTGTTACTGTATAGAATTTTTATATAAATTATCTAGTTATGTTGTATCAATTGAAGAACACAACTGCACATTTCCATGTCTTATTCTGGTCTGCAGCATACTAATCAATACCATCAATTTTCCTTATTATGACAATAAAATAATTATTATTTCAGGCTCACTCTTGCTTAATATTTAACTGTTGCTCCAAATAAGCTACTGACTTGCTCTTTAACGATTCGTACATCTTTTTTTTTATCGTCGTACTAATATCACTTCAATCGCGTTTGGTCTAAAACTGTATAGGAAGATGGACGGGTGGGGGGGATAGAGTTTGGAGGAGGGATGGCGGCTAGCGAATTCAGTTCCAAAGCACCTGGGAAAAAGCAATCTCATTGTTTAGTTGTGATTAATCGCTAAGGATTACCCGACATGCGGAGTAATTTTTTAATATATTGCAGAGCACTCAAATAAATGTGGCGATATAAAACCAACAATTATACTAATTATTCCCGGGGTTTTGATAAAATCCAGAGATTCTGGTTAGAAATATCGTGAATTAAGATCTTTATCTGCATCAGAGAGTAAATGGAGTATTTTTCAGAAACACATTCTGGTAATAATGAAAGAAAAATATTAAAATTTATGTGTATTTCGTATTAATAACAAATGCATGACCTCGATAAACGATGCAATTATATGTTGCGATTATAAGCTACTATTTATCACTTACGACTCAATTATTTCAGAGGGTTTATTTTATTTTAATATTCTATAAAACTGAATTTATACTTCTACTCCTTCTGTACCTGAATCTGAGGGAGACATCTATAGAAGTAAAATATCAGATGCTACCATCCTATTAAAACTTAAGCTTTCAAACAAATAAATGGGGTTCTATTACTACAAACCGCTTCATTTAAACTCATTGATAAAGTTATTTTAACTGAACAACCCGACTAATATTTTATAGCAGCGATTAGTTTGTAAAAACAGATTGTCACAGATATATTTCGAAAGACAATCTCATAAAGGAGGGAATTACTGTGATAAATTTGTCTGTCGGTAAATTAGAAGACACTTGTTTTGGCTGCGTAAGTCGTCATTTAACAACACAGCTGCTGTTTATTGTGACTAATAACGCTCTAAGCTCCATCCAGGAAGCTGTTTCCTGTTAAATATATTTTAATATAGTGTTGCTTGAGCGATGAAATATATGTGAGTACGGGTATTCAAGAATATTTCAGTTGAATCTTGCGCACTATTATTACAGTTTTGCTACGGCCTGAAAAATATTTTTGAATAGTATTGTTTTGGCACATCATTTCTGGTCATAGTCATACACAACTCTAATATTACTGTCTCATATTTGATGGGTTGAATACTAAATTCAGCATCCTAAAAAGAGACAATAACGTCTTACACTAAAAAATACTTATTTCAGAGGGTTTATTTTATTTTAATAGTCTATAAAACTGATTTTAATGTTACATTGTCAGAGGATAACGGAGAAGCTATTATCTTGCACATTAATTAGTTTCTGAGTTATTACATTATGTGATCATCGTGATTCTACCTGACGCAATCCACGTTGAATATTCGTCAATTACTTTTTGCAAATTATCGTATTCATTCCGTTGATTATTATCTAATGAAGAATATTTAATAACATTTCAGAAGGAAAGTGGGTATGAATGAACTAATAACTTTGCTGGACGTTCTTTGAACTGTTGAGATTTTTCCCTTTATTCCACCTGCTAGTACATCTTGTAGATCAGTAACTCAATTCTTTTGGAATACATAATATAACATGAATTGCTACGGTTAAGAGAAACAAATATGACGATTGAATCCACATTTTATAGTAAATTTCATATCCAAGTTCCTTAAAGCCGAATTGCTGTTTGCATCGCGCATGTTATTACTTTTTTAATTTCTATAGCGATAAGGAAGAAAGAGAAATTCAGCTTTAGATAGTTGCACGGCGCGAAAAGCTTCGGATCCCGAAACAGTGGTGGTGAGAGAGGGCGCGCGGCTTCGATCGTTACGTCATCGACACCGTGCGAATGACGCGGCGTCACGGCAACACGCCGCGCTCTCTACCGTGGATTCGCCCCTCTCTCTCCGCAACCAGCAAAACACAGGAACGGAGCTCGCGTTCATTGTTTCTAAGTGGCACTGAATGTTAGAGGTCGACAACGGGAGGGGTGATCCCCATTGCGGTGTTAATTACGTAATGAAACACCGACCACTTGTAAAGCAAATTGTATCCTGCTGTAGCGTGTAGCGCGTCGACGTTACCAACAACCATGTTTTTAAAGAAAACATTCGGCGAGAATCTGTTACTAAGATCTAGACATTTTTAGCAACTAATAATCGGTTGAATGTCCCCATTTTCATTACTTAAAATTATGTTGCTATATGATTCCACTTAATATAAACAGAAAAACAACAATTTAATATCCACGCTTTAGGTACTGAATCAATATAAGTCTACGTGTAATTTATGTCTTAATTGGCAGCTAATCAACAAATAAGAACCAAATAATGGAGAGCTATTAGCACTGTGAATAGAGGAGAATTTTAATTGAAAAAAAAAATACTTTTTGAATCCTGTCATATAGATGAACGTCAATAAATGGAAAAAACTCAAACAGCAAGTGCCTTCCAACGATATGAAACGTTATTAATATCTGTTTTTCTAGTATTGGTCATGTTTTAGAATATCTTAACATCTTTCACCAGATCTATAAATAAAGTATCGTACGTTTTTCATGAATCTGCACCTCTTCCTGTATTAACTTCGGTTTTCGTTACTAACGCTACTTATCCTAATCGTTCCACAGTAAAGACAGATAAATTGTTGAACTGAGATTTTACTCCCTTCTTGTCGTCAGACTGTACGCGTCTGTTGATCAATTCCTTTCACAGCGCTATAAAATCAAAAGAATCCAGCTCAAATAAATTTTGTAAACTTATAAATTTATCATCTCTTTTAGGTGTCATTGGATACAATGTTGAATAAATATGAACCAACAAAAATATATTTTACTAGCCTTTGTTCGATTTATGGAATTAGTGTAGACAATTCTATGATTGTTCACGAAACTCTGATCAGAAGGTGAATAAATCCATTTTTGCATTTTTATTGCAAGTTATGCTAATTTATACTAATTTCAAATTTACAAGTTTAAAGCTTCTGATGATTATTACAAATTGGGCAAAAAAATGATGGTGACAACAGAAAGAAGAGAATTATATTGATTTTGAACACTTTGAAGTATTGGGCATTGTGACTCCTATGGAGTTTTCAGACTTCCAACTGTATTTATTTACAAACATCGTAGAAAAAAAAAACTAGATGATAAATACAATGTTACTGGATTGACCTCTGTTATTCGATTCATACAATCTAATTTTTGTTTCCCTGACAGTTATTACATTATGCTTAATGTTAAAAAAATGATTATGTCTTTGTATGGACATCGCCATTTCAAATCGTTCACTTTTCTTTTTTCTAGTTGATTCTGCTGTTTTAATGCTTCATTTTTATGACTATAGATATTTCTTACATTAAGGTTTATAAAAGATACTTTTCATTTTTAGTTCTTTCTTTTGAATATTTTTTTCTTTAATTTATGGCTTTACGCCTCGTCAACGTCGAAATCATTAGAGGCGGAATGGGACTGGGGGAAAGGAACGGAAAGGAATTCGGCCATGGCCTTTTTGAAGGAAGCTTCCCTGTATTCGCCTGGACTGATTTGGAGAAACCACGGAAAACCCAAACCTGGATGCCCGGACGGGGATTCGAACCGGCATCCTTCCGAATGTAAGGCCAGAGCGTTAACCGCTCACCCACCACGCTCGGTTTTTGAATAAAACAATTGTCGTTTTAATGAAATCGTATTTTTTGTTTTTGATCCAGGTTTTATGCCGTCATTGTTTCGGCTATCGATTTTCTCCATACCGATACCAGGAGACAATTAATGGCGCAAAAGTTGATTGTAACAGATATTATTTTCATTTATTTACATGAAGATAATAAATCTGATTCCTCGAATGTGCTGCGGAGTTGTTAGTAAAGAAATAACTACGGAATAATCCAAAATATTTACTGAATGAATTAACAATACAATTGTAAATGTAAATACTTATTAATTTCAGTGATTATTTTTTGCCAAGATATCAGATTCCACGAAACCTCTACGTAAAGTAAAGTGCAGGTATAACTACGAAGTAACGGAAGGGAATTCATCAGCCACAACGTTGGCAAATAGGAGCGACGAATTCGCAGTAGCAGCGCTGTTTGCGATGGCAAACCTGAGGACGGCTGAAGGCGTCCTGAAGCGTGTTGAGATCTGACGCCCATGAATAAATTAAACGCTTGCATTAGGAATGCGGGCCGCAGCCGACTCTCCTGCTTGCGGCATGACGTGTTTCGCTCAAGTGTCAACCGAGCACCTCTACACACGACCAACTCCTCGCCACGAGACTTACGGGCAGCATATCTTGTGGGGAACGTCCGTTTGACTACACGAGCCAAATTACAATAACATTTCACAGAGTTAGTTTAGTTTAGAAATTAAAATATCGATTTCTAATCAATTTCGATGCTTCCAAAAATCAACAGTTCTAAGAAAAAATCTTTAGGGCAAAATTCGTCTAGGAATATGCTTGAAAGGTCGGCCATAGCCCATAGCTTCGCTTCTATATATATATATATATATATATATATATATATATAAAAAAAACTGTATGGAAAGCTTAGCTGGTAAATTTTTAATTGATAGAACTAAAAGATTATTCAGCTTCAAGTGGTGGTTTTTATTTAAGAGAGGGATAATGTTAATAACGTTATGATTTAATCGCAACCCCGATGGTAATGAACTATCGTGATATAAGTTGATGAGCGCGACCACTTATCACATCCAGAATGTCATTGTAAATTATAACTGTACTCTGTTCACTCTCAACTGGCGGCTCAAGGACTGTGTTTTCTCTGCTCCACTCCTCACCTTATCACCCCCTCCCGTTATGTCAAGTCCGGCAGTCGAATGGCAAATTTGTCAGCGGTCACTCTTTCCCCTCCACTTGTAACGGTGAGGGCAGCGGATTGGGGATAGAGCAGACTGGCCTTGATCCGCCTCTGTTAACTGAACGGGCTATAGCTAGTATTGTTTTCTTTGTTGCAGGAGGAGTTGGCTGTAGTTTAAAGGCGGGCCGCAGTTTTTGCACGATTCACAATAATGACATCTCCCAACTTCTCACTCGGACTGGCCTAGTATAATTAATTCATACCACTATTACAAATGGATGAAAGTCTGTGCTAATCAGACTTGCATCTTCTTCTTCACCTATTTTACCCTTCATTTTTTGGTCGGCTGAGTTTTACTCATCGTTGGCGTGGTGAAATTTGAAGCTTGTGTTTTATGGCCGCGTTCCCTTGCTGGGGCCAAGCATTTTATACCTATTGCCAGGTAGTGCGACATCCTAATCGTGCAAGTAAAGTGTTTCCATCTGTATGTTGAACGGTTATGTTATGTATGTGATAATTGTATTTTTGTTTTATGAAATGTATAGTTTATGAGGCGGAGATTGGAGACCGTCCTCGCATTCGCCTTGATGGCTACGGAAAACTGCCTAAAAATCGCAGTCAGGGCGGCCGGAACGCGGGTTTCGGGATCGTGCCCGGTCCTGTTGTACTACCCCAACCCACGGTGCGGCGCCTCAACGCATTGAACCATACTGGTGGAACGATAAACGGATTTGCATGCTGATGTCTAAATACATACATCGAGGTGATTAAAACTTAACGATACACCCTCGAAACTCACCCCACTTACACCAATTGCCCTCTTTTTCCCCTTTTACCCTATCCGCCCATCACCTCGTTCACACATATTACGCCATGCTTCCAATATAGATCGTTCGACGTTACAAGTAACGTTCCACCTGCCTGTAATATTAATGTGCATGGAGTAACTATTGCCGTAACGGAAGTATGTAAATTTCGTAGTCACGAGGTGAGAAATATGCGTTTCTACTCGGTACTCATAATGAGTGGCTATTAATATCAGGCTTAATATAATATTTACGGAAATATCTGTATATTAGAATATTCTTACTAAGAATTTCACTGTGAAAAGTATATTTATACCTCAATTCATTAAGCAATAAGATAAAGAAGTATACGAACCACTCAGCTCAGTTAAAATCATTCACCGCTTTCTTCCTTGACATAAATAGTTTCAGGTACCACCATCATCCCAAATACAGGTATGTGTTCAATACCTAATTACAGTAAATTAATTTATGTGCAGGTATACTCTATGCTGTTAAATTAACGACCTATCAACGTCAAAGACATTGCGTCCTAATTAGTCTTAATTAATAAATATGACAATTAAAATAAATTAATAAATACAGCGAAACACTAAATCCATATGTTTTTTTAAAAAAAATATCAGCAGAGGTAATTTTATCATCGCGTAGGAGCCTGAGTAGTTTTAATTCCCGTCTGCATTCCGGTATGTTGAAATATAATTATTTTATTTTTGACCAGCATTTTCCCGCTGCTTCGTGCGCGTGTGCTTTGGTATGTGTAAAAATTCTTTACCGATTTTATTCTATTACAAAATATTAAAGTTGAGAGACATGAATTGGAAATGTCTTCTTAAAACTTTCTTTTGTTTTAGTTATTACCGTAGGTTCTGTTTTCACACAGATATCCGAGAGTTTTGTTTCATGCAATACAATTTACGAAATAGTAGAAAAGCTATCTCAAACATTAACTGTAGTAATTCGACGAGGTAATTATTGTGCGAAGTAAAAAGCAAAGAATTGTTTACATTTGTAATGCGAGTGAAGGAATGGTTAAGAGAAATAACATATTACTTTTACCTTACTTGGTAAGTCGGTCACTGTAATGCCTCTGTGTGACATTTTTAAATGCTGATACTGAAGACTGCACGATAACCGTGGTGCCGCAAATTTATATAACGTTTACTTGCACCTTTGTACTCTTGGAAGATTGTTATAGTATATGAGTTTCCTTTATTAATAATAACAGTAATAGTAATAAATATTTCAATTTATTTTACGTCCTATAACCAAAAATTATAATATTTAACCTCTGGAACAGTACTTTATCTTTTTTCTGTCACGATATTGATTTTATTTTGACGATATGTTGATGCAATAAATTATTTCAGCTTTAAAATAGAAATTTACGTTGATTAAAATTAATCTTACGCGGTATCACACATTAAGAATTATTTTTAATTTCCTTCACTTTCAAATAGCCGTATTACTAATGCCATTATTTCAGCCACATACATGAAATTCCAAAATGTCAACATTTGATCAAGATATAATGTATGTATTAATGCGCCTGCGACTGAAGCAATTATTTTCGAACGGCAATACTACCGGAGGTTGTGGTTTGGTTGAAATACAGCCTGGACCATGATGACAGCTGATATGCTTTGTTAAAACATAATGGTCGATGGATTTAGCTTGATGATTTACGCGGTGTAGCGTTAGGATATGAATTACCTTTAACTCTCTTCGCTTTCAATAAAGCAGTATTATTGATGTCATTATTTCAGTGGCATATAAGTACATCGGGCATTCAAAGTTTCGATAGCGAAACAGTGAATGTACGATGGTTTCACAGAAACTAATGCACCACATATTTTTCTCAGCCCTCAACAACGGTTCGAATGCGAAGCTTTAATTTTCAGAGGGCGCGCGCAAATTTTCTGTTTCTTCTGACAGTTACCGTACTTGCAGTAATGGTTCAACATGGCATCTGTGAGTGATGTACGTTATAAGCAGCGTGTCGTCATTGAATTTTTCACTGCGGGGCAAGAAATGGTTTCACACATTCATAAATGTTTCTGTGCAGTTTATGGTGCATCAGCAGTCGACTAAAGTACGGTTAGTCGCTGAATACAGAGGATGAGGCCATCTGAAAGCGGTTCTGTAGAGTTTCAAGATTCGCAGCGGGTGGGAAGGCCACCCACGGATGTAACACCTGAAAAGGATGCAGCGTACGGATGTGCTCAGTCGCCAGGACCAACGAATAACGATTCGGCAGTTGGCGCGGGAGCTGTCAGTCAGCAAATGAAGAGTGGGTGTAATCGTCAGTTTTCTTTATTGCACAAAAAAGTGGTCACGATGGGTTCCACGCCATTTTACGGAGGAACATAAAACTCTCAGAAAAAACATTTCTTCTGAGTTGTTGCTACGTTTTGAAGTTGAGGGGGAAGCCTTCTTGTCCCGGATTGTGACAGGTGATGAAACTTTGGTTCGCCATTTTGAGCCCGAAACAAAACGGCAATCTATGGAATAGCGCCATCCTGACTGTCCACAGAAGAAAAAAATCAAAGCTACTGCTCACGCTGGTAAGGCCATGATCACTGTGTTTTTTGACTGTGATGGTGTCATACTCATTTATGTGATGCCGAGAGGCACCAACATTAAATCTGAGGCATATGTGACCACCCTGTAGCACTGACCTGGTTCCCTCAGACTTTCACTTATTTGGGCCATTGAAGAATGCCATTTGTGGTAGACATTTTGAGGACGACGATGAGGTGATTCGCATATTGAAGAAATGGCTTCGTGAACAGAACAAGGAGTGGTACACCTTTCTTCGAGAAAAAAATAAACAAAATAAACTGAATTTCGTATCCATAATGATGGATAAGTAGGAAGTATTGGAGTATTAACGTCGTTTATTGTACAGAGTTTAGCTATCACGGAAGACACATTGTACCAGAGACAAACTGTTTAATTGTCTACCAGAGCCAATGTACAAATATTCCGTTCATTTTAAAGTACTGCGGTCCACAAAACCGAATAACAAAAGTAAAAAAATAAAACGGAATTCTATGTTTTGTCAGATTTTTGCGAAAGGAGTGCGCGTCTGAAGTGACTAATGATCCCTGGCCCGCAATTTTGCGTATATAAAGATGTTTAAGCACTTGATCCTTCCCATGGTACTTATATGTCATTAGCTATTTCCGCAGTTTTTGATTCGGACTACTAAAACATTGAAAACCTCATCCAAATTGTTGCGCCAGGTTTTGCACATTTCCGGTTCAAATAAAGAGACACACGCAACTTGCTTACAGATTCATAATGGATTTTTAAAGATGACATTTGAACAATTTAAATATGCTAGCTTATAATGATGTCTTACCAATCATATTCAGTTACGTATGGGTACAGATTTTGCGTATTATGTATTAAACCAATTTGTTTAACCATCAAATGGGAAATTAAAGCTTATGTGTGCAGAGCGATGCCAACAGAAGTATTTTGTAGTGAAAACAGAAAATATGTCTAGCGTAAAATGAATATGTTTGGTGAGAGCTTTAATACGGAAAACTGATGGAATGTTTCTCTCATGGTTCGCTTCTGTGAAATAATCGAGTTAGGAGCTGTTTCCAGAGCTGTGACCTTCCTGTGGAACTGCAACTTTCAAATGGAGTCTGTAAAGAAAAATGTCGGCGTTTTTGGAGAGAATATTGTGCTATTTAGTTACTAGCTTCTCTGTCAATTTCCCTTGCAAACACTCTATTTCAGAATATCTTCTTGTCTCACTTGTCCACCAACGGAGAAAAGATTCCAATAACATTCCTGTTCTTTTTTTTCATTACAACGAGTGAGGTGGATGAGCGTTAGCCGGACGCCGGTTCGAATACCCGAACGACCATCCAGATATTCGTTTGCCATGACTTCCGAAAATCACTCCATGTGAATGCCGAGATAGTTACTTAAAAAAGCCTATGGCCGAATTCCTTCACGTTTCCTGTCCAAAATCCTTTCCCGCTTCTAATGATCTCAGTTTCCACGTGGCGTAAAGGGATAAGCAAAAACTACTCTTATTTGATTCAGTCTTTTTTTTAATGAAAGGAATACAACAAGAAATCTGGTTTTTCGAATGGATTACAATTTAGAGAACAAAAACAAATCCAACTAGAGAAAAGTCTCGTAAATATGAACGATGGTGAACAGGTTATTTGTTAAGGGTTCTGCTGACATCAATGGGAAAACGCCGACTACTGTAAGAACGCGTTCACTCAGATAGCGGAAGTGTAAATATTAAAGCAGAAACGACTGCAGCAGCACAGAATGCTTTACGCTAAAGAGTAATTTAAACAACTTTCAGATCGGTTCGTTAATTTAGATTTATAAGTTCACGCAAACCATCACATACAGACATGTTGAAAAAATGTTACACGATAATTGACACATCATTTATTATTTCAGCTGGAAACATCTTCTATCAAACTAAGATTTCGGAAAGATGTAATTATAATAACAAAAGAACACTGCTGCAGTTGATACCGATCTGCAGGTTATCGATTATTCGTAAGATTTATAGACAATGCACTCAAACGACTGGAAATGGTGCCAGGGCTTTACTGATGAATTCCTCTGCATGACTGATGAAACTGGAATCAGCGTTTGTTACATGCAGATTCTGTCGCTAATGTTCATTTGCACGCAGATTTGCGACATTTGGGAACAGACTATAACAATGAATCTGTTGAAACGTGTTGAATGACCATGCTGTCGAGAAGCCATAAAATGATAGCATATCAACATTTCAGTGAAAGCTCAATGATGATATTATAATACAGGAAATTCCAAGAACCGTATAACAAATTAGGTTAGACATTTGGGGTGTTAATGCACTTTATCAAACAGTGAGTGAAAGAAGTAAAATATAGTACTACACAATATCTAAAACTTCTGTCATAAACAATTCCTCTCTTGATTATAAAATTCGTAGCTCTGCTTTTATCTTTGAAAGCATACCATGTGGTTGAAACAAAATAACAATTTTTCAATAATGCTGTGGTAAATTTATCAAATATCTTTCAAAATATTGAAGTGTGTTTGACACTAATGCGTTGATGCAAATTTCTGTAATACTACGGCAATATCATCAAATAAATTTAAAAATGTATAAACTGCTCTCGGGTGACTAGCCGAGTCAAGAGTGCGTTGCTACACGATATTTCGGCGACTAGATCATTGCCGCCATCTTCTGGTGAAGAAGGCGGCAATGAATCTAGTCTCAGAAATATCGTCTAGCAACGCATTCTTGACTCGGCTAGTCACCCGAGAGCAGTTTATACATTCTCAACGCCGAGAAAGACTTCGTTCTTAAATTTAAAAATGTTACATAGTGTTTATTAAATCCTTTGATGTCCAAAATAAAGGTTATAACTGCCGTATTCAAGACTCCGCGAGGTGTTATATTTACATGAAGGGTGCGAAATCTCATCTTTTATAACGGTATATCACGAAATCGTCACTTTGGAAGCTTTTTATAACGTTTCTGTTGTTGAGAGTAATATATAGTTTCTATAAAACATCTGTGTATCTGTTTCATGATGTGAATTTCCAAATGTTCTCTAATCACCAGCCCACAAAATAAGTGACGCCGGAAACTAAAAATGAATTAGAACAAGGTGTATTTATAATTTATACGGTTACATATGGTAAGGCGTGGGCGCTTGTGGAAAACACAATTAGGCTCAAGAAAATTATACAACCAATAGCCACTCGTTCAACAGCAACCGTATTGAAATGGTATCCTACGGGGTTAACGAGCAGAAGAATTCTAGAAACAAGCACGAGGAGTTCTCTACTACCCAATTAAGTATTATATTAATTTTCAGTATAAAAATAATACTTATTTCATTTAGTTAAATTAGTTTAAGGTGAAGACCTCTCCACCGACTGATTGAGTGCACGTTTTTAAAATTGTGAGTGTCTAGTCTAGAATTTCCTGACTGCACGAGATAAGCGGTGAGATGTAACTAATTTGTTGACTAGTTGAGCGCATGTAGAGAATTGTAAAAACATGGGATAGATGACAGCTACCCTTCAGAGCAGTGAACAATGACGCGGTGTCTTGAGTTGCCGATACTGCGAATTGGAATGACTTCTGAACCAATGATCGCAGAATCATCTCTCACGGCATAATTCCAGCTAATTTATACAGAAGTACAAACTGGGGAGAGAGATGAAGACTTATTTGGTCTTGCTCATGAGTGGTTAGAGATAAGTGAATATACAAATACAAATTAATGACACTGTCCTTAGCACGATAGATTCCGCTAAGTACCTGGGGGTAACAATTAGTAATAGTTTTTGTGGAACGAAGGTATTCAGAAGGTAATTGCGCTCCGATTTCTAGGGCGCAATTTAGAACAATGTACAACGTAATTTAAATAGATTGGTTAAAAAGCACTGTTGCGACCTGACATAGAATATTGCTCTTTTGGGGGTTAATGGAGGCATTGGAGAAGGTCCTAAAAAGAGTTGCCCTATTCGTAACTGGTACATGTAGCTGGAGGGAGAGCGAAAGAGTGACTTTGAAAGAATTATGTTCGAAAAATCTCGATTATCCAAGGCGCTGCTCTCGGCAGAAGTCAATTAACAAATTCAGGGTAGACCTATTTCAGTATCATAGCCAACACATATTACTACCTACAAAATTCATAGTAAATGATATAGAAAATTAGGAGAGAGAAATCTGGGTCTGAAACAATTTTTTTCTATACTCATTTTTTCTACTAACGTAGGGAATTGAATAGGAAGGATTTGCCGAGCGAGAAAACTTGGAATCCGGCAGAATTAGGTCTCGATAGATCACTCCGCCGTCTTGATTTGAGTTTTCTATGATGTTTCCCAGATCGTTCTAGGCGAATGCCGGGATGGTTTCTCATAATAGCCCGTGGGCGCTTCCTGCTATATCCCGTATCCCTGTTTCCGATGCAGAAACGATTACACATTAGGGTAGGTGAAACGCACTCTCCACCACCCAGGGTTAGTGAATCAGGGAATAATAATAATAGTATTAGTCGTGGGAGAGAGGCCCAGGTGAACAGATCAAGGGAAGGCTGTAAGAGAGGGTTTCGACAGTACGCATGTAAAGAGTTGTAGTTTGGAGACAAAGTGTAAAAGAATTCCACGGATACAAAAGGATTTCTACTCACAGTTGAAATAAAAAAAGGTTGTTTCTATGGCCTCATCACGGTGCGTGTCGGCTCATAGCTAAGCGAATTGTGTTAACGAAGAGTACTGTAATAAATTAATAAGTACAGTGTTACTAGGGACCAAGTGTTCCCATGGTCTGTGCGAATGTTGGCGGTGCGTCATGTCAAACAGACAGGTGTAGGTGAGTCAACAAAACGTACACAGTTACACGTCCGGTGCGTGACTAAAAACCTGACTGGATATTCAGTGGATTTATTGCTATTGCCTACCATAAATAACTAAGGCTCGCTCTCTATTTGGGCACGTTTCTTAAAAGATCCGCCAAATACCAATAACTGGTGCCGGCGACCGAAAAAAGACCTTAATGCCGTTTCTTAGTGTGAGACGATCCAGCCAATAGAGAGGCTGCCAACAATTTATTTACATTTTGGTGTCTTTTGTTTAATCTGTGAGCCTATCAGATGCTGTGATTTTGGCGAGCAGTGCTGTAATTCGCCAAGGGTCTGAGGCCACATCGCCGGGAGATGGGACAGAGTCTTGCTCGGAGAAGAAGAACGGAGGAAGGGACATTCTAGTGCGGATCCTCATCTGATAGAGCAGCAAGTGACCTTCACCGACGCCTGAGCACTGGAAGAGCCGGGGCCTCAAGAAAAGGCCACCCGGTCGAGAAAGCTGGACGACCCCTGCTGCGCTATTCTGGCTATTCATGCGAGGGTCCTGGCCTGGCCAGTGGCGCAACGATAAAATCTTCGTTCAAGGCGAAAACGTATGCAATCTGTTCAAGCCAGTAATCGACCCTCAGATATTGCTCTAACTCTTAGCATTAAAGACATTCAACGATTTTTAATTGTTTATATCTTAATAAAACAAACTTCAGGTTTGAATAATTTCACAATGATCAAGTTTTAATAAATTGTACAACCACCTTTCACTTCTCCTATTAATTCCAATAATATTTCATATGGCTAGCTAAAAATTCATTATTATTTTGATATTCAAACTTCATAATTTTGTCATTGTTGGAACAGTATGATCCAGAATTTACTTTCCCTAAAAGCATACGCCACAGTAATAAGCATAAATAAATAAAGAGGCCAAAAAAAGAAAACGTGAACCGTTCAAAAAGTTTTTAAATTTCGTCTGTGGTATCTTCAGTTGGAGGCATACTATCAGCTACAAAATCTAGAAAACTATAGGTATAGCTACAGCACGTGCTTATATTTCGTTATTAGTTTGTAGAGCTTAATGATTCTTTTGTTTAATTAGGTATACAAAGAATTATTTATTAACTGTTATAAGTGAAGAGAACTTAAAGTAGAACGGTAGTATATACGTGACCCATATAAACAGGCAAATTTTTGAAACGTAGATCAATATAAATTTGAAGAAACATTGCTCTTTTTTTTTTTACTTGTGTGTATAGGAATGTTTATAATAGATAACAGTAGAGAAACATTCATAAATTTGATCTACAACACAGTGTATCATCAACAGCAATGAGCTTCAAGACTAGTATCTGCCTTTACAATGAACACTACTTGGAATAATAGAATAGTGTGATAGTATCTCGTAATGTAGATACTGTTAAAAATTAGTTGTTTAAGTATAATCGATTGTGAGCCTCAATTAAACTGAATGTGTGATAATCTAACATCCAGGTTGGTACGAAGAACCTAAGTTCTTTGGTAAAATGTAAACTTTATCTTAATAATGTTTGGCTTTTACCTTCATAACGTTTCATGTTATGGTGTAGGTATTACTTAAAACCGAAATAGTAATTTTAAATTGTAAACTGTCCGGCATACATTGTTGTTCATCAGGGTCGTTACTGGGCTAGTGGACGCGGTAGGTGAATGCACTCAATACACACAATACCGTTTGTTGCTCCTGTGACGGCAGCTGCGGGCAGGTCCGTGGTGGGGCTTCTTACGACACGACTGCGAGAAGTGGTCTGATCAGCTCACGGGAGGCGTCGTGTTCGCATCACGTTCGACGCAGCACAGACGTAGAGTGACCCCTCAAGCAGCTAGGACGGGAAGATATCGACGCAGTCTGGCGACGAACCTGCTCCTTGCAGATACGGACTGGAAAACTCTTCCAGCAGAAGCGCGAACTCACACTCGCACTCGCCTATTCTTCCAACGTCCGTGCGTACAGCCACGAGGTGCACACCCGAGTGCCCACCAAGCGAGCCCGCCACACCTTCGCCTAGCGGTCCAGCGGATTCGGGGAAATACGAGGGGTTGCCACATTCCTGTGGGCGACAGCTACCTGTCTGCATCTAGCTGCAGCCTCACAAATCCGTTAGCAAACTTACGTGGCTGCAACATCACACGGCTATAATGTGTCATTACAGTATTACTTAAAACCGTCAGAATCCCTTCATAACCCCAGCAAAGACGTTAGTTCCAAAGATTTTGTTTTGGTTCGAAACAAAAAAATGTAATTGCGTTCTTTTAAGGAAGTCGTGTGTGATAGAAACCAGGTTCTAATACATATCAAAACACAAAAGGCTTTATGCTCTCGTCCTTGGTATTAAGAGCCTTGGAAGATACAAAACAATTGGTATATAATACCTATTGAAGATTCTATTGGAAAATTCTCCTGATACTTGACTTAATGCTGGAATGAAACAGCTCTCAAATGTGTACGTTGTTTTACTATTAAATAGCTTCTCGCAGAGTCGCTACTGAGATGAACTTCGAATTTTATTAGACTCGACGTATGTGTAGTGTTAGGACGAAGCGAAACTTGACTATGGTTACAAAAAAGGCTGCTTATTTAATCAGGCAAGATGTACATGAGGGAATATAGGTAAGGAAAACTGGTAATAATTTTTAAAGACCAAAATTTATAGTTGATGATGGAATCTGTCGACGTTGGCCATGAAGTACACTGTGCCTTCACCGCGTGAGAAGTTATACTACTCTAAAGTACTCAGCAGTAATATGAAATAATGTCGACCAGCGTTCTTCACCTATCGTTCAATCGACAGCGTAACAAAGTCTTATATTCATTGGCTGTCAAGTGGTACAATTAGAGTTTGAATGAGGAAGTAAGGATGGGAAATGAAATAAAAAATTATATCCCACGATATAGATACCGTAGGGATTTCTGGAGTTTCATCAGTGCCGAAGCAAAGTAGAATCCGTATTCACATCAAAAATAATGATTTGTATACTGTTTTCCAAGGGACGCTTAATAGAGTAGGGAGGCAGTGTTTTGGATCGAGTGTCTACTTCATTAGCTGCGTAGTGACTGACTCTCCCAGGAGAGATTACCAGCTGGCGTCGTAAACAGGCCGACTGACTACGTGGGTGGGCGTAATGGCGCTGAGCGCCGCCTCAACAAGCTTGTTTACCGGCGAGGCGCTGACAGGCAACCCGCCACGCGCGGCACCTGCCTGATCCTGCTATCCGGGTAGCAGCACGGCAGGCGTTTGGGTTTCCACTAGACAAACATTTGAGCTGGTGATACGAAGGGTATCGCAACTCGCGTGAACAGGTCACGGATATAACATATTCAATTTATTTTTGTCTAACATACGACTTGCCAAATTCTGTCAGCAGATTTGTTAGTACAATGACAACTGGAGATGGGAGACAAGAACAAATGTCGCAGTGTTAACATTCATATACATTAAATACACCTATTAAAAGAAAATAATACACATTAACAGTATTACTGGAGATTTAGAAGCTATTTTCTTTACCTCTGCATCCAATTCCCTATGAACATAGGTAACAGTTTTTTTTTTTTTTTTTTTTTTTTTTTTTTTTTTTATTCCCGTGTCACCAATGTAGTTTGTATACAATTTGTGTCTTTTTTTTATTTATTTAATTAGTTTTTAGAAGGCAGCATACTAACGTTGGCCCTGGATGATTGATTTCAACTTCGAATCGATTAACAGTCAGTTATCTTTACAATAGTTAAAAATCAAACCAAATAAATGTTTTAGTACCATATAATTAAAAAAATTTTGAATGGACTTGGTTGTTTCCCTTTTATAATCACTGGTTTCCTTTCACATTTACTTCATCAGTAGAAATATTTAGAAGACTGCAATTACATAAACATGCTAATGTAAGTTACTGAACAAATATTTTTAATTTTGAAAGACTAACACAAATTAGCTGTAATATTTTCTGACAACTTAATTTTTCATGTGCCGATATGTTTAGAATTTTATCTTGTAGCATAACACAAGAGAAGAAAGAAAAGAAAATTCAGAATATGTTAATAGCATTTGTTTTAAGTGGAAAATTTCATAGGTTGGCTGTAGGGTGACAGTAAATGTATGAATTCGCGTCACCAACATGCTATAACGTGTTCCGCGGATGATATGCTCTTTTGACGCTTTTTGGAACAAACAGTTTCATCCGATTTTGATCGAACTTTGCATACGTATATATTAAAACATTCTCATCATTTTCTCCCTCAACTTAATTTCTATCAACGTTGTTCGCACAAACCCACAGTTTTTATCCGATTTTGTTAGTACTTAGCACAAGTATATTTCCAACCAAGGCAGTTTGGTAGCTCAGCGGTTAAGGCGACTACTTCTGAAAATTTTTCTATTCTGTTGCGGGTTCAAATCCCGTGGTGAGCATGATTTTTTAGGAGTTGCATTTGATTAAGTGAGCTACGCCAGGACGTTCGGTGGTTCTGATTACACATTAAACTGTGGGCCACTGAGGAAAGGAACTGGCTGTCCTGCCTCTGACACATTAGGCCCGTTTACACGCACGGTTTTTCCGGCGGTTTTGGAGCGTACGCTCCAGTCGCGCGCATCAGTCCTTTACGTGTAAATGCTCGGTGGTCAGAGAGGCCTGGCGCGCACTTCTAATGCGCACATCTGGCGCGCAGGTCCAACAGGGCCTAGTGTTTACACGTGTATTGTCGGTCTGCAGTCTTGATGCGTCAGTACTTGTTCGTTGTTGGTTAGAATTTTTGTGTGACTTTATTTAACTTTAGCCTGCTTTAACAGATAAAAATTTAAATCTTGAAAAATGTGGTCAGGAGATAATTTGGAAGGATTTATAGAACTTTATAAGAATTTCCCATCTTTGTGGAACGTTACATCAAATGACTACAAAACTAAAAATTTCAAAAATCTTTAATATTATTAGTTAGTTAGAATTCAGCAGGGTAAATATATGTAAAAGTGCAAACAAAGATTTCACCATTAAAGAGATTCAATTAATTCGGGAAGCATTTCGAAAAGAACTGAGAAAAATATATGCAAGCAATTTCAAATGTTGAAGGGATCTTCCAGTTGCAAAAAAATGAAGAGTAGCACGCTTCCTCATGACTGTGTCTTGTTTTGATATTTGTGGAGATACTAACTTTAAAATATAATCAAATGTTGAATCGTCCATTCGTAGATAATTTTTGAAATCATCTGGGTCATTTCACCGTAGCTTTCTCAAAAGAGGCATGTGTCTTTATAGATCTCTCTTTTGCCGCCATATTTACACCCATATTCACTTTTTGTTATTATTATTATTATTTTTACTGTACTTAAAAAAAATGTAAAGCAGCACATACTAATTTCTTTTTGAGGACATTTTAAATACACTTATAAACACACGCACAAATAACATAAACAATAACGACCTGAAAACCGAATGTTGCAAGCTGGACCGTCTACAAAACTTTCCAACCCGGCGGAAAGTCCACGCGCCACGAGATAACTGTCATTTTTGGCGCGTACGCTCCAACCCGCAGTCCTGGCGCGCGCGACTGGAGTGTTGACCATTTTTAGTCGCACGCTCCAGGAGCGACAGTCCAACCTCACGCTCCGGCGCGGCAGTCCGGAGCGCCGTTCCAAACCGGCAGTTTGGCGCGTACGTGTAAACGGGCCTAATGGCTTGGTACACCTCCCTCGGGAAGATTCGACGAACCTTCGGGTTGTGGACGAAGTTAGATTTTTAGTTTTTGAAGTGTGAACTTCTTTAGGCACGTGGGGCGATTTTTGGAAAGGTAAAATCTTAAGAGTTCGCGTCAACGACATTATAATGTTCATAATAAATATGTAGCGGTCCGGTGGCTCAATAGTTAAGGTGTCTGACTGGGGACCGAAAGGTCCCCGGTTCGAATCCCTATCTCTTCTGGAATTTTCGTAGACCCTTAATCCGTCTTTCCCCTCTGGCACAGCATGCTGTGTAAAGTACACCACAACGCTTCCTCGGTTCGGATTCCATGTTAAACTGTAGTTCCTTATATCTGGTAAGGGTATTAGGTTAGGTTAAGGCAGATAAGACAGGGGCGGATTGCGCAGCCAATAGAAACTCTGTTAGCAGTTCATTACCACACAGAATTGTTGTAATGTAGTATATCTGTAGCTACAAGTATGATGTGTTGCGCGTCTGTTTTTCGGATTTTTCACTTCTTTCCGCAATCCCCAAACACTGCCAACTTTTTTTTTTTTTTTTTTTTTTTTTTGTGGTAAAGCTACGTTTGGGAACATTGATGTTTTTGTTGAGTTATCCACACTCTCGGTCTAGTCTGAGTGAGCCACGCGAAAATGCGAATAGCCGAAGCAAACTAACAGAGACAAATATTCAGTAAACACATATGAATTACGTTGCTGCTTGAGTAGTTAAACTAACCAGGTCTAGCAACCGCGAAGTATTGGTGAAATATACTTCCTACTGCGGACAAAGTTTTACAAGACTCATCTTCTTAACCGTCACACGTGCGATGCCATTGGAGCTCTCGGATTGTTTAGCTAACGGTGTTTATATCGAATTTTACGCTGCTGCTGTTGGTTCCTGCACAGTCGATTGACAATAGTATTTGACACTATTAGTGCAGTGAACTCGTTTTAGAAGATATTCAGCCACTATATCTACACATAGTTTTCCAACACGATTATCAAATATCAATTCAAAAGTTACTTTCTCAGTTTAACTAATGTTTACTTTTCAACTTTAATCTAATAGTTACTAGGATAGTGTTAAAAGTAACCTGTTAGTGCAAAATCCTTACTACAAACATTATAAGATCAGGTAAGTAAACAACATGAGGAATTAATAATCATTACATTATATTCAGTGGTTCGGATTCCACGTTAACCTGTAGGTCTCCTGTACCCGGTACGATTGATTAGTGGTTAAGGCGTCTGACTCGATATCGAAAGGTCCCCGGTTCGAATCCCTGTCTCGGTGGGGATTTTCATTGGTACTTAACCCAACCTTCATATCTGGCACAGCTTGCTGTGTAATGTTAAGTACGCCAGAACGCTTCCGTGGTTCGGATAACACGTTAAACTGAAGGTCTCCTGTACCCGGCAGGATTCTCGGGTTAGGTCAAGGCGGTTACGATAGGGGCTGAGAGCACAGCCAATAAAAACCCTGTCACCAGGTCATTGCGTCTACACGGAATTATTATTATTATCACATTGTATGGAAGTAGAGATACCTATGTATAAAGAAACTGTACTTTTGGCATGAACACATTTTTTTTAAAAACCTTTTCACTCTGCAGACACGCAAAGTGATTTGATAAATGTAATCTCCACCCCATGTCTAGTGAGTGACTGGTCTAGGTTGGTGAATTGGTATTTGGTCAAGTCTGGGTAGCAGTTATGTACTTAACTAGCTTTCATCTTATTTATGACTCCAAAAAATTATGTTTAGATCCCTGTCGTGAAACACACAAATGCCACTTTGACATATTTAAATTATAATTCATACCATTTTTTTGACTCTCAACCAGAGGTTTTACCTTTGGGTTTTGTTTAGACATATTCAGAAACAATTATAAATCGCAATTAATTGTCAAAAACATTTGATTTAAGGGTTTGAGATTTTTGGGATATACTGAAGTCCAGTTTGATGTTTGTATGCCTGTGAATACTTGTTTTGTTTAAACGTTAAATCTGAACTGTAACGGCTCTATATAGAAATTTCTGTTTCATTAGGCTTCGCAGTATTGGATTCAATTGTAAGTATAAACTATCCTGTTCTTATAAGACATTCGATAAATTCTTTTGATATCAAAATTCAATACACAAAAAAGAAAAAATTCAATATCACTTAAATGTAAAGAAGATGTTCTGCTCGGCGACATTTAATCGCCATACATTGGTAAAACTCTCTAATACTAATACAAATATTAATAATAACAGTCAGTTTGGTATGAAACATTATATTTGTCTGTTTCAGCTCTTAGGCTCGAACTGAATAGCTTGTGAAATCTATTAACTATGTAATGTCCCATTTCACTAGAAACATTTTTAAACCTCTTAAAACAATAATTATGGATGCATTTAATAGATTCACGTTCAATTTAATGGTGTGTACATTTATAAAAGCGGCGAGCTTAACAGCGCGGATTTCCCATCGAATTTATGTGTGACACAACCATCACATTTATTTATCTAAACCCTAGCCACTACAGGAACAAACCGTACAGGTTTTCCATTCTGGAATGAATATTTAGAGGACCTAACAATCTTTCATGTGGTCTCTGGTCAACTATGCTCGAGTTTCTTCGTGTTTTGTCAATGAAGTAGCAAAGCTCGTTAGAAAAGTTGTAAATCTTTAGATCTCAGGAGAAACATTGTTTTACGATTATGACGATTACTGAAAGCTACATTAAAGCTCATTTAGTGGCAATAAATCATGAATTTAATTGCGCGCTTGAAGAACTGATCGTCTAAGGTCAATAATGTTTGACTGACCACCATAAGACGTGACGTTTAATGAACCATTTCTCTACGGTACTTAACTTTAATGATACACGTTTCAACCATAACGACGTTGTAGCGAGCAACAATCACATCCAATTTCTTATAGAATCAACAGTAATCGCAGCATCGCGTGTAGCCAGCTCCAAGTTTTTCCTGTCGGGAGCGTGTCTCACGAAAACAAGACATTGACATTAGCATGAAAAAAGCGACAAGTATTATATGCGATAAAGGAACAACCCGACATCTAAGGGGTGATACTAACACATTTAGTGATCAGAGTAGGAAACCTGAATCATTTGAAATCTGATGAATCCAGTTCTGTATGAACTTGTTTCGGAAATGATAGGCAAAGAAAGAAGAGTCTCGCCAAAAAAAAAAAATAGACAAAATGATATGTCATATTTTAAGACATTTTAAGGTATAAGGGACTGATTAATGTTTCAAATTCAATGATTTATTCGATGGAGTGCATGCTCCTGTGAACATTTTCATATTAAGTGAATTACCCCATTCTAAGTATTTGTTTATTACTGTTTTATTTACTTTGATAGTTAAAATTCCTCCCCATCTATTTTTGCGATTTACGATGTTTAAATTCTTTCAGCGTTATTGGTGAATTATTCATACAGTTCCCTTGGTAATTTAATCCAATCCATTACACTCTTATCCAAAAGAGAAAATTTTTCGACTCCGTTATGTATGAAATCGAGTTCCAGATATTTCTCATGGTCATCTTTCACGTTCCATACACTATTCCTAATTCTTCCATTTTAGCGAAGATAATATCCTAAGGATGACATTGCAGAAATAGACAAATATTAGAATATGTTAAGCAGAAACTGAGCTACACTGGGTTGCTGAGACTGATAGCACAGATCGTGATGGAAAAAGGTGCAGAATTTAATAAAAGAAGTTACGAAACTGATGGAAAAAGTACGGATATCTCAAAGGAAACATTTTTCTTAATATTTCTTAGTCAAACGTGTTATACGTGAAAAAATCATACATGGAATGAGGATAGGGTCGACAGAAATAAATCACACGGCTGTGTCTGAGGTGATAAAATTACTCGACGGTTTAGCAGTATTGGGAGGAATCTCCATTTGCATGACTGTCTGCATGATTTAGTGATTGATTTAGGCTGCACACTTGCCATGCAAATCAGAGCACGCGAGTGGGTAGCCACGCTGACATAAACATGTTATCGGCAGGCTGGCGTTCATTCCGCAGCCAGCCACGTGCGGCGCTTGGTTCATCGCCCAGGATCGGCCTTGACATCACGTAAACACTACGTCACAGAGCGGTTATCCACACGCGATTCACGTGCTTTTTATATTATGCATCGCAATTTTCACAAAATCATCTCGGTATTCTAGACGTATAACATTTATGGACTAACCAATAATATTTCAAAGGATGGTAGTCTGGTCTTAGTTCTTAGATATTTAAATCCAACCGGTAGTCTCTACAAGTTGGACTTCTGGTTTATGTTAGGGAACATATACAGGGTGTTACAAAAAGGTACGGCCAAACTTTCAGGAAACATTCCTCACACACAAACAAAGAAAATATGTTATGTGGACATGTGTCCGGAAACGCTTACTTTCCATGTTAGAGCTCATTTTATTACTTCTCTTCAAATCAAATTAAACATGGAATGGAAACACACAGCAACAGAACGTACCAGCGTGACTTCAAACACTTTGTTACAGGAAATGTTCAAAATGTCCTCCGTTAGCGAGGATACATGCATCCACCCTCCATCGCATGGAATCCCTGATGTGCTGATGCAGCCCTAGAGAATGGCGTATTGTATCACAGCCGTCCACAATATGAGCTCTAACATCGAAAGTAAGCGTTTCCGGACACATGTCCACATAACATATTTTCTTTGTTTGTGTGTGAGGAATGTTTCCTAAAAGTTTGGCCGTACTTTTTTGTAACACCCTGTATATGGTTTTCTACAGAGATGTTATCATAATTTTCACTTCGTTTCCCATCTGTTCACATCAAGCATCGTGGAATGAAAAAATAGCCTACATCGAACGCTGGCGGGCTGGCAGGTTTCCATCCTATTTGGTTTGATACCACGTCACTACAAGTTTCGATATTTTAGCTGCCTCGGCAGCGTAGGGGCTAGACTACTGGCTCTATGTGTCGAACGTTGGACTCCGGCCGCGGCATGGGTGTTGAGTTGTGACAGCAGTTGTAAACAGTTGCGGCACAAGGAATGTGTAAGCTCAGAAGTTAGCGACCTGCATTGTAGGTCGGAAGAGTCAGCAATTGCTTGCGAATCACGATGTAATTCAGCCAGGGATGACCGCATCAACGGGCAAAGTGGTTGGTTAGAAGATCTCCCCACCAACTACAATGGAGTAGGGGGAGCGATGATCAAAACTGGACTGCAGATAGTGAAGATGGTCTGTCCGGCAGGGCGCAAATGGAGGTCTATCGAGTCAAGCCTGATAGCGACCGCCGAAGATGGAAGCCGTCTACGTGGAGCGCAGCCCACAGCGCTACCATTGACACAGGTGGGAATGAGCCAGCTCAGTCTAAGTTAGAATTGGTGGTGGCTGAATATGGTAGATGCTCACAGGAAGTAAAGCTCTGACGTTAGTCGAAAGGATAACTGACCTGCCTTAAAGGGGATTAGAGAAATCAAATAGGTTATTACAGGGATGTTACGTACTGTTGATAATAAATGTAAATACTGTATATACCCTGCTGGAGTAATATTCATTTGGTCTACTGCTCACATGACGTAGAGATGCTACCCATATAAATGTTCATCTCTGGGGTAGCAGAGCGAAAAAAAAATAATATAAAAAAACCCAGCCATTCCACCACTAAGGCTTTTATATCAAAAATGAACATTAAATGGCAAGAAATAAATTCGATTATCACAAGTATTTAACGGAACGTTACGAAATTGGAACCTTCTGTCATATTGCAAAGGACGAGCTAGCATCCATCGTACAGACCGCGGCAAAAAAATCCTTTAAGGGTCCTCAGTTACATGCCTTTTTTCAGTTATGCCAAGTCTTCTTCACTGATGAAAACAGTGAATAAGCGTTGACTCACCATGATAAATAATGAAACAGCGAGATAAACTTTGCGTTTATATGTACGTGTCGATTTGTGCTGAGTTTCTTTAATGTGTGCCGAATACAATAAATCGCTCCAGTAACTGAGAACATTACAGCTTTCTCAATAAATCAACAGCCTATCACACATTGGCTTCTAGATTTGTTCGCTAGTCTCTCCGACACGCAACAGTCATCATATATCATGATGGTACCACCTCTCTCTCACCTATAACCACCTCAGAACAAGACATACTGTCTCTTACACCAGGACATAGCTTCTTCTTATTGACTAAAATTAAGCCGTAGTAACTGAATCTCCCACCAATGGCCCAACTATCTTTGAAAGTAAACCACTACTCCTTAGAAATAAGGAATAATTCATTTAAGGCAGCCCGCCAACTCATTCAATGGGGCCAAACAGAATGAGTATAGATGGTTCCTTTTCTGAGTAATTATCCTTACCCCAAAATGAGAAACATATCTTGTAATGAATGTTAATTACTGTTAAGACAGAATAATGATAGTTTAGATAATATCACTTCCTCTGAGATGCAGGTATGTCCAGTATTTTGATGTTATATAACAAATTGAATTGCGATGTGGAAGCATATTTGTTTTCTTCGCTTAGCGTTATTTCTCATCTGACTGGTTTCGCTATTACAAAATACAGCAGAAATATTTAATTGGAATGTAAACTGCTGAATGAATTTTGCTCAATATATTAAGGTGACTGAGAAAACTGAACAACGCAATTAAGACCTAATGTTGAATGGTAATGAGTGATGCTAGGAATCTGAAATTAGCGCATGCTAGAATCATTGCGGGATACGTTCCAAGTACTCTCTTTTGTTCCATACATAGTACCAAAATCCTTGGAAAGGAAAGTTCTAATTAGCAGGATAAAGATTACTTATTAGTTGGGCGTAGATTCTGCGAAATATCGAGGGGTATTTAGCACACACGAAAGCAGCTTGCTCCATTTTCTACAGTGTACATTGGACAAAACAATTCACCAATATATACTCCTTTGTTACCAGCAATCTTACGTGCTTCTTTCACGTGATGTGGTGTTTTTATTACACTTTTGTCCTGCCACTAGTTTTTTTTTTTTTTTTTTTTTTTTTTTTTTTTTTTTGACGGAGATTACTTTATAATATCAACATGTGCCTGCCAAGCCAGTATATCTCATGGAAGTTTAATTCTGTATTTTAGCTTGTTTGTTTGTAAGTCATCGCTTATACAACGCTCCTCTTTAACGTCAACTATTTTATGCGTGGCTTTGTTTTGACACACCTGGGCTTGCTGTTCCCCTGTGGTCGGAGTTCAGGTGTTTCTATTGCTGCTGGCTAGGCTGTTTGTTTATCATTGCTTATACTCGTTATTATCGAGATGAGGCACACACGATCCTGCGGAACGCTAGTCGTTTGAGTGTTAAACAGGTTCGAAACTTGTTATCACTCTTACTAATGTTAGTAACAATTCTTACAGGAATAAAATTCAGAAACTAAGTTTTTTTCTGTAATGTTAAAATTCTGTATCAAATGGAATAATTTTTGTGGGGAATGAGATATACAATTGAGAAATCATAGAAGTGATGGTATAGAGTATTTCCACGTTTTCAAACCAAAATATTTCTGATTGTTGTTGTTAGCTAACTACGTAATTACGTACTGAATAACATGGTATCAACGCAACATTTTCTTACTCTTTTAAACAATAATTCTAAAAATAAAAAAATGCGAACTTAGAGCTGTTGACTTGGTTAGCAGAATTGCCAGTGAAATAATATTTTTTTGTGATTCGAACTATAGCATTAATAAACATATTAAATTATTTTTTGCATCGATTCCGGTTATGAACCAACGACTTGATTCCATACTGTTTATCAATTGATTTCAAACGTTCTTAAGTAATTAGACTTCTATCACGTTTATACCAGATGTAGAAAATTTCAGTTTCCAGTAAATGTTATATCAAAATGGAAGGTATGAAGTACTGCTTACTATTGCAGAATTGTAGATTAAATTACTAACGGAGGCATAAATTGCTTGATTTTACATTTACATCATTAATTTGAACCGATGTCTGATAAATAAATTATTTGTAGAAATTTAAATAATGGGACTAAAGGGAAATATGAACATATTAATAATTTTGCGATGACCAGTAATCATCCGGTAACACTTATTTAAGATAAATTTCATTTTAAGAAACATATGGAAAGAAAAGTAGAAGCAAAAAGTTAATAATGGCATGGAACAGGAAAAAAGAAACGATTAGAATTTAGTAAAAACACTCAGATTTAGGTTATTTATTGACACCCGAAACCAATTCCCCAAATCGAAGGCGTAGTTCAATGCTTTAATGACATAGTCTCCTTCTGAATTAACATGTCATATGCCACAACTCTAAAAAGAAATCTGGTCTCTTCAATTTTCTGACAAAAAAATAAAATAAAAAAAACTTAAAAGTTCCAAGAGGGATATAAAGGTGGACTTATATCAAAGAATCAGAATTAATAAAAGAATCTATAGAAGGGAACACATTCTTTTTCGTTGAAATGTAGCGTACAGATGATGGCTAAGAAGGTAGAAAGGAAGTATAATGCAATATTTCAAACTACTAATTAATGTATACTGACACAGCGATTTATTAAAAAAAATTAAGATACGTATATATGAAACTATGTAATAAAGGAGAAAATTAAATTTAATTCATTGATCCAAAATAAGTTTAGAATACATCCGTAGAAGATGAAAAATGTGAAGGTAATCAGCTATGATCAGGCAACAGAACCCACGCTTAACGGTAACTAACCCTTTAATTGCCCGTTTTCCTGTCACTAACCAGTGAGACTCCAGTCAACCCCAGCTATTCCAGAGACTGAGGATTGGATGGGATTCTCTGACTAACCACCGACGTAATTTTCACATTAATTTACATGTACACATGCAACCATTTATGATGCGGATAACTATTTTTCCTTTGAACTTCTTTGGGTTGCAATGACAGGAGAAATAAAATCAGTGACAAAAAGTAGACTACTGATGCTTATATCTATTTCTTCTTCCATCGGGTCATTAGTTATTAGAATGCACAGAAGGAAGATTAATTTTGTTACAAAACAACCTGCGCTACCCACATTTTTGAGAATTGTAGCGTACAGGCGTCGATGTACAAAGTAAAAACAAAGGTCACGATCAAGCGTATAGGACCGCTGATGAATGACGTCGCATTGTATTCCGCGTTCAATCGCGGTTCTCCGCCCCTTTGGATGACCATCGTCGGCAGATATGGCGGTGACCTGGGGGAGAGGTCACATTCTTCCAATATTTTGGAGAGACACAGCGGTATTACTCCAGGCGGCATTGTGTTGGGAACCATCGGTTGTGACGTCAGGTCACGGCTGGTAGTGATTGAGGGTACGTCACGGACATCCTGCGTCCTCATTTTTTATCTCTCATGCTTCAGTATCCTGGTGCCGTTTTTCAACAGGAAAAATGCTTGTTCACAAATTACACGTGTTTCTATGAACTATTTGCGTGATGCTGAGGTACTTCTATGACAAGCAAGATCCCCGGATCTGTCCCAGATAGAACATGAGTGGGATCAGCTAGAACGTCTACTCCGTTCCAGTGTCAGTATCCAGGATATAGAGCACCAGTTACGACAGTCGTGGGGCAGCTTGCCTCAGCAGAGGATACTGTGGTTTTAGGTACCAACCTCAAATGAATCAGCACATGACTTCAGGTGTAAACGTCTTACTGACAGCTGGGCTATTCCTGTAAAGTTCATTGTTAATTTTACTCGATTTTGTAATCATTGAAATAACATTACATACTCTCTCAACCCGTGAAGTTTATTTCTGTTAGTCCTCCTTTTCTGCGTGTTCATTTTCTTTTTTTTTTGTCAGGTAGTGTTTTTTTTGCTAATAATTCCCATCTATGTTGCCAGCAATAAATAGTTTAAACAGTATCATGCGTTCAGAGTGAGAAACTGCATATTTCAATAAGTTGACATTCAAGGCAGAGGAAAGTACTAATCCAAAAGGTAGAATAAACCAGCTACGAAGTATCAAATTTAAGGAAACCTTTAAATTATTATTAGAATCTCAAATTCCGGAATAGCTCTCCAAATTGATTCAGTTTGATTCGAATGAGTATCGAAGAGTCTTCTTTTCGAAATCGAGCGTAGTGAGGGAGCCGTAAAGATCTGGCTTCGCATTTAGAATGGCGCAGGTTCGAATCCACATCCAGCAATACAATTTTTGGTTTGCCAAATTACTCAAGGTGCATGCTGGGGTGCTATCTTCAAAAGGCCAAGGCCGAAGTCCTTCACGTTTCCTACCTCCCCCCCCCTCCCCCAATTACTCTCTCAATCCTGTCCCGTCAATAATGGCCAGAAGCAAATGATAATAAAAAAATTCTTGAAGGTGTAGTCACCATTTTACCATTTCTTCGCTAGGGGGCATCCATTAATTACGTGAGTTGTTTTTCCAGATTTTTATATACATATATTTTTTATTTATTTTTTTTAAATAAAGCTCTACTGTTCTCTGTTCTTCAAGAAATTAAAAAGATGACATGAAGTCAGTGTTGCCAATTCTACGGATTTATCCGTAGTTCTACGGATTTTTATGAAAAGTTAGTATTTTAGTATTTTGTTAAATATCTACGGATTTTAGACACATTTTATCATTTGCTGATTTTTCCTTATATGGATGTTTTGTTAAACTTAGAGCGTATATTGTTAATGCATTACAGAATTGTCAATAACTGTGAATCGGTTGCTTGCAACTACTCGTGTGAACCAACGATTGAAATAAAGCTGATATTTTGTTTGGTTACAATTTTTATAGATCTTAAAAGACCGTAACAGAAAATTATCGGCGCACTCTTTATGCACGGTGACACGTTTGTTGGCACGGCATTACAAAGCAGTGCCTTGCGAGAAGGCCTAACCAATATCCGAGAATCAAAGGGATTTCAGTTTTTAACATTAACTGTTACAGAAGATACGCTAAATTTAATGTCAACATAGAAAATGTATGGTCACTAGAGAAAAGTAAAGAAACTACTAGGCATAGCAGCAGCAGTGATGGAAGTGACGACGAGTAAAATATGTTTAAAGATATTTCTTTCTTTTAATGTAGAATATTATATTTGTAATTTTAAAGACCTGGAAATTAAAAGTAGTCTTAATTTTGACTCTCTCTTGAATAATTATTGTTTCAGTCTTTCAGTTAGCGAGTCCCGGATATTTGTACCCAATCTACGGAAATTTTAGCGGCCATCTTCCGATATTCAAAGCTAAGTGGCTGGCAGCGCTGTGTGAAATTTCCGTCGATCCCTCCCCCCTCCTATTTCACCCACGTAATTAATGGACGTCCCCCTATGGGCGACAGAACCAGTGACATAGACTTCCATCTCCTCACATCTGCCTTCAAAAACTAGAAAAATTGATGAAACATGTACGTGACTGTTGGGTGCTGGTCAAGCCTGTAACGGAACAATGCTTTCAGCAGGAGAATGCCGCCGTCAAAGCAGTTGCATTTGAGCGTGACCTGCGGTGTCGTACACAGCCCGCGTTTAATACTGCTGGAAGCCGGACCGTGTTGGAGCGGGCGGCCTTTGTTTTGATAGCGGCCTGACTGACAGGGAATGTGCGCGCCGCATTCCGTCAGAGCTGGCTTCGCCACACAGCCTGCCGCAGGTATGGAAGCCCGATACCTCAGTACCAACTGTGCGGCACTAAATTATTTCTCCGTATCGAATACTGCTGTTGAGTTAAGCGTGATATGTAGAGATTGAAATATTCTAAACGATACACGGAACATAAACGATTCTTATGGTTTCGGTCACCTGCTTACACCTCGACCACATTGTTGTAACATGAAAATTTTAGCAGTATTTTCTTTCGTTTTGTTTTCAGTGTAGGGAGAAATGACTTCACGACAGCATTGTTATTAAGGAAGTACGACGATGATTCCTGCAGGTGTTGTTGTTGTTGTTGTTATTTCAGCTTTATGACGCGTCGACGACGTGGTCATTAGCGCCTTCCTACAGCTGTCACAGAAAGGTGAAACCTAATAGAATTTATTTTAATTATTTTTATCTGATTGATTTCAGGAATATACGATAGTCACCATTTTCGAGATACTGTTTTGACTAAAGAAGTCAAATGTTTCGAAAAAATATTTAAAAAAAATCAATATCTTGAAAATGGTCAGACTTTTACTAAAATAAAATTTTATCGTATAGTAAGAAATGATGTGACTTATCTGTGATTGCAGGATTATCCTTTCATTCCTGGACACACTGGATGTAGATATGAACACAATTTAAAGTTTGAAACCATTTGTAAGCATATGGTATAATATTGTATGTTTCACAACTGGATGCAAGCTATATTCAATCGCCTAATTATAATGGAAATGCAATTCGATCAAGTTTTACCATTTTTAAAACAGATTAATTTGCATGCTTAATTCACGCATTATTAGCAGGACATGCAATGAAACCTTGTTACATACTGTTTTGGTAACTTTGTTTTCTGATCAAGTTGAAATGGTTTTCGCAATGGCTATTGTATAAATTGTTTTGAAAACTGTCAAACTTTAATCTTGGAACTTCGGATTTCTTACACAATTTGTTGTGTAGTTTAAGTGTTATTTTCATCATCATCTTCTTCTGATTATTATTTACTTGCTTAAATTCTCACCTGAAAGACTTGATTTTTTTATTAGTTTAATTTTAACTCAACATATCAATCAAACCCTGTCTAAAATTTACACTTTTTAGCTAATGCTAAGGATAATTTTTTTTTTTTTTTTTTTTTTTAACAGATGGTCAGGGAATGGCTAAAATATCGTAAATCTCTTATCAACTTATACAGTGCGTGGCGGTTGAATGATGACGCTCTGGCCTCGCATTCGGAAAGACGCGATTTCGAATCCCAGTCCGTTCATCCAGAGTTGAATTTTCCATGTTTTCCCCATGTCACTCCAGGCGAATGCAGTGATTGTTCCTTCAAAATCCGATGGCCGAATTCCTTCCAGTTAGGGACACACCAAGTCGTAAATTCATAAATGTTTAGAAGGAAAGAGGCGACTTCGAATTGTGAAAATGTGTCTGATAGTCGAAACCGTAGTTTCACGTATGGCACCGGTAAGAGAATAAAGCGAAACCGACGTTTCGCTCGTGAACGGCGGTAAGGAGCTTAGCGGTCGTTGCCTTGGCAGGTGTTGGCGTGGGAGTGTGAGTATTGATCACACGCTGAAGTGTCTGGAGGGTGACACCTTACGGCTTTGATATGTCTGTCAGTCTGTCCCCTATCAGAGTGGTCTAGCACCCCGCCAAGAATTAATAACGTGAATGACTTGGTAACGATTCTATTTCCTGCATATACGACGAAAATTAAAGTAAAAGCAATGGTTATAAAGTTTCATTACCCGTTCGGATCGTGGCTTTACCTTTCTGTGACCACTGCACCCCTTTCATCTCTGTGTGATATGTGAAACGTAACTCTTCCAGCACTAATGAGCAGAGTTAATCCAAATTCCGTCTTAAACTCCACGGCTATACAGTTTCAACGTGATTAAAATTTGGTGTTTGAATTCTGTATTAACGGAGTTTAGTTATGTAAGTATCAAAGACATTTAGTTCATTGATGCCGTTCAAATGGTACTAATTTACAATAAAATTGTTGAAACCTGCTTTCAACGAATGTCAATAACAGTATTAGGTTCTGGAACAACATTTTTTTAACGCGAGATTTTTCAGATTTTGCGAGGGGTAGTTAGAAACTAAGGCCGAGCGTGGTTGGTGAACGGCGACCCACTGGCCTCGTATTCGGGAGATCGCGGGTTTAAATCTTTTTTAGTATCCACATTTGGGTTTTCCGTGATTTCCCCAAATCATTCCCGGCGGATACGGGGATGCTTCCTTCAAAAAGGCTATGGCTGAATTCCTTCCCATTTCTCGTCTCCTAACGTCTCCCGCTACTGTCCTCGACGTCGATGAGGCTTAAAGCTATAAGCAAAAAAGGAAAGAAAAAGAAACTTAGGCTATGAAGACTGTAGTGAAATGAGGAAATTTTATTTCATACAAACAATATGGATAACTGATAGTACATACATAAGTTGTTTTTTTTATGTAATCTCCATTTTAGTTTGGGCACTTATCGCTTCGTGGGATGAGTTTGAATATTCCCTCCTGGTAAAAATCTTGTAGTTTCATGTTCAGCCACGTTGTTGTGAAGTGTTTCATCTAATCGTCTAAAGAGAATAGTCAGCCACCTATGTGCTTTTTCAAGTGTAAAAAGGTGAAAGTCACTTGCTACGGGCTTATGGAAGTAGGGCGATGATTTCCCAGCGAAAATGCTTGAGCTGCGATCCTCGTCGGTGACGTTTTTTCTACTGGCCGTAAACTTTCGACAACATTCTGGGACATGCGGATGAGACATTACAGTCTCTCCGTAAAGCTTGTAATGAATTAATAAGTACAGTATTATTAGGCACCGAGTATTCGCACAGTATGTGTGAGATGTTGGCGGTGCGGCGTGTCAAACAGAACGTTATACGTGACTTAACAAAGCGTCGAGATTTACACGTCCGGTGGGTGACTAAACTTTCTACCTGACTTGGACATTCAGTGGATTTATACCCCATCATAAATAACTAAGGCCCACTTTTCATTTGAGCACGTTTCGGAAAAGACCCGTCAAATGCCGTTAGTTAGTGATGAAGACTTAAAATAGACCTTAGTGCCGTTTCTGAATTAAGAGGCGAGCTTGGAGAGTGGTGGAAGTCGATCCAGCCACTAAAGAACCTCGCCAGCAATATTATTAACGTTTTGGTGTTTATGTGTTTTGCCTACCAGTAGCGGTCATCTTGGCGGGAAGCGCTGTGATTCGCCGAGTGTCATACGACACATCGCAGTGCGGAAGGAACAGATTTTCCCTTGGAGCAGTGGAACGGATGAAGGATCATTCTGGTTCGGATCCTCAGCTGATATAATAGCCAGTAATCTTCACCACCCCGTCTGGGCGGCGCAAAGCAGCTCGACAGGCCAGGCTGTCGGCTGTGGACAACAGATCCCTGTGGCGCTATTCATGTGTGGGCCCTGACCTCACCAGCGGCGCAACGGTAAATCTTCGCCGGCGACGGAAACGTATATAATCTGTTTGTAACGTACTTAAATGTAACGTCTCTATTTTGTATAATACTTTATATATATTTATATACTTTATTGCCTCTTATTTCCAGCACCAGACCAGTATATAGAGATTTCCTTAACCCCTGTTTGTCCGGCGCTGGTATTAATATGATACTCACGCTGAAAAATCAAAATTATTATTATTCCAATTCTTATCACACAAACTCAAATTAATTCCTTTGTCTATATCTACATATATCTCAATCTCAAATCAAAACACTTTCTACTTATCTCATCACTTGTATATTTTTTATTTAACAAACAATTCTCTTTTATCAAGTCATATAATATTATCTTTATTCATAACCCTAAACCTTCTGCCCTCAGGCTAATATTTTGCTATTAATAATCCCGCCAGGATTCTTGTGGCTTCTCCAGTGAGCCAAACTGTTTCATCTCTTCTTTCAAACTTGTTCATTCCAAAAAAACAAAACTCGTCCTCTCCATTCAAATCTCATTATTCATCTTGTTACTCTTTGACCTTTGAACTTAAAAATTCAGAGTTAATACACACCATTACAATTTATTAAATAAAAAAATAGCTTAATTAATGTAAAATCACACAAATGTGAGGTTGTGTACCTCACATGTTCTACCCTGTAAATGACTCTGATGAATCTCAAATTGCTTTAACTGTTCAAATCAAAGACGTTCGACAATGTGTGATTGTTGAAATATTGGTAAAATACTCTTCATGTTTCCGTAATTTCACCATGCTCAAGTTCTAATAAATTGTACACCCGCTTTTCAGTCATCCTATTAATTCCAATAATATGTCATGTGACTAAAACATTATAATTTCTTTTTAAATTGTAAGAACAGTATGATCGAGAATTTACTTTCCCTAAAAGCAGACACCACAACCTCTACCAGTTGTTAGTGAACTTCAGCCGTGGTTACATGTTGACCCACAGAAATGGAATAACTGCACGGATTTCTTCGTGAGACCAGATTTTTTTTTTTTATTATTATTATTATTTTTTTAATGGCATTTGGCAACGGAGGCCATACAGCCAGCTCAATGTAATTATAATTGCTTTCAGTGTATAAGTCGTCATCCAGTATATTTATTGTATTTCTCCAATGTATGGACGCCACAGGACGGACAGGACATTCACACAGACACACAACACTTAAACATCCATGCCCGCGACCGGATTCGAACCGGCGGCGCGGAGCTAGCACTCTAGCCCCTACGCTACCAAGGCCGGCTCCAGATTTATAAATGAGTCGCCCTTTGTGTTTACCTACAGCGAGCGCTGTATGTAGCGGGTGGCTGAAACTGTACACAGTTGCCAACTGTATATCTTAGAATTACCTCACACTACTAGTTTCTCATTAACAGACGACACTGTAGACATATCTGCCTTATAACTTTAGTTTCTGATCAGACAACGTAGATTTCTTATTTGTGGTTTATATGTGTGATAACATTTCTTGATTACTGTTACCATTATTAGCTGGTTTTAATAATTAATTTTCCTGGTGATTTTTTTAATTATTTCGTCTTTATGCGGGAGGGTATAGATTGTTTTTCAATTTTCATCTCATCCAGAAGTGAAATATGTATATTTAAAATTCCATCAGAGTTATTCTAACTTGAGATATTCACGTGACACGCACGAATAATTAGACGTATTGCAGGTACAATGGCATAACGTAACCCCCAATAACGTAAGTCTTTATTTGATAGTTAAAAAAAAAAAAAAAAAAAAAAAAAAAAAAAAACAGAATCATAAAAAACCTGAATTCCTTATTATGATTTAAGGTCGTGAATTTTTCGGACTCGGGCAGTGTTGCATGAATATGATATAGTTCGCGATCGTCCGTTTCGTAGTTCTAGCTATACTGACTGACTACATACGGACACGCACTGAAGGGCCAACTACAATGCTAGAGTATAAAATTAGAACGAAAATGTCTTCCACTGTCAACGATGTAACAATGATTCGGAAATATTGAGCGCGAAAATGAACAATAGAATAGTACCTGAATTTCAGAATGTCTTGATTCGAAATAAGGCAGTTAACGGCGGCCGCGGCGTCAGGCTGTTTTCCACTACAGCGGCAGGTAAGTATCTCCAGTTCGCGGAACGCCTTGTTAGCGGGACAGATAAAGACGGAACGGAAGTTGAGAAGGCAGTGCCCTCGTATCCGCCCACAGTGGAGTTTTCCTGGAAAAACCCGACGGAGCCGTTGGCCAGCCGTCGCAGTGGTCTCTCAAACGGGAGCTTGGCGAAGATTGATCAGTTTTCCATGACGAAGAAGTAAAATATCAATAATCATCATATATATTATTTCTGTTACGTGTTTTTTTGTCACAGGCCATTTTCTCCTTTCATATTAAACAGAGGTCGATAAATGAGTTATCATTTTAAAGATTAAGGTATCCGCTTTGGTTACATCATATTTAATTTTCCAAATTCGACTCTTAATGGGCAAAAATGTCAATATTTCTAAAATATCGTGTTTTGTACGATGAATTATTTATTTCACTGTATTCATAATTGATAAATGGTGTACCATTTTAAAGATTAAGTTCTCCGGTTTTGTGACATCATAGTATTACGAAAGGAATTTTTCAAAATTCGACCCTTAAAGGGCAAAAGTATCAATATTTCTACAACGCATTTTTGTGTCCCAAGCCATTTATTTTCCTTCATACTTAACGGACATAGATAAATGAGGTATAATTTTAAATAATAGGAACTAGGCTGTGGTCACAACATATTTTAAGAAAGGAGTTTTTCAGAATTTTACCCTTAAAGGACAAATGTGTTGTTATTTCCATAACGTGTTTTTTTGTTACGAGGCACTTATCTTCCTTGATACCTAACCGAAATCGATAAATCAGGTATCATTTTAAATATTAAGATCTCCAATTAGGCTACATTATAAATTATGAACGACATTTTTCGGAATTTGACCCTTGAAGGACAAAAGTAATAACTGTGAAACTGTATAAGTCGTGCGTATGAGACAGTTCTGATAGCAGCAGCACAGAGATATTAATAAACTAGCGTTGACTTTTTTTACGTACCTATTATACTAAAAAAATAAAAAAAACCTCTTTCGTCCTATTACAAACCACTATCCATATTATTCATCATATTCGCGAAATTTTCGCAAGGGTCATCTATTACCTATTATTATTAATGTAACTTCTACATTAAGGAATAGTTGTTGAGTGCTGTATTCCAGTATTTATGATTAGAGTCTCCCTGCAAGATAAATCTTATTGAGATTAATAAACTTCCTTGTAATTTTGATTTTAATGAAAATAATGTCCCATGGTATATTTAATTTAATTTCGCTTGCAATAAATGTTTGTGACAACTTGTTTTCAACTATATCGATACAACAGGAAGCCGATTGTCGTAGTGAATAGTGATCTGTGAATTGGTAATATGAGAAACAACTAAAATGTTCATTGCAAAATCCCAATTTTCTTTTATTCCCATTTAAAGTGAAACAATCTGTTTGGGTAAAAATAAATGGACAAGTGATTCATACTAGCCGATTTGTGACAAGTTTTTGTGAAAAGTTTTAGCTTTAGTGAAAGTGTTATTCACTTATCCTACCATGTACTCACTGTCCCATGCACTATTGCTTTGTTTATGAAGAAGAACTTGTAATTCGTCAAAATAAAAATAAAATCTGTATTACAAGTTTTTTGATTCTGGGGAAAAAAAAATGATCCAGGCCTGGAGCGTTTCTTTATCTCCACAGATTTTAGTCATGCAACGATTAAAACTGTGTGGTTAGTAACATTTCTTTTTTATCAGTTATAGATTTACTAACAATCTGAAACAATCAAACACGAAGAAACATTTATTGTAATCACTAAATATTTTGTCAAAAAAAAAGTAAAACATATGAACGTCTTGTTTCTTGAATTTCCCGCTATTCCGCAAGTTGTTGTTGTTGTTGTTGGTGGTGGTGGGTGGGGATGTGGAAAAGTGGAAACGTGTCCACCATCTGTGTTGTGAGTGATCATTGCAGATTTTAATTTATTATTATTATTATTTTTAAGTGTGTAATTTATTAGGCAGGAACTGAAACCAGAAATAGGCTAGCTGATTAAGAAAATCCGCCTAAAAACCGTAATTACGAATGCCTTTACCTCAGACTAAGAATTTGATTTTGGGTGAACTGTTGCTTAACGTATTTAAATATAATACACCTCTATTTCCTATTAACTGTCTTGTCCAAACGAATAAACAACGACAATTATGTGGAGAATGTGTGCAGAAAATATGTCAGTTACACATTGTTAACGATGTAATTTTCTTTTATACCTTTCTTCCAATTACATTCGTGGTCAGGGTACCGTTGCAAAACCGTAGAGGACGTCGGTTCGAATCCCCGTCTGGCATCCAGATTTTGCTTTTCCATGGTTTCCCCAAATCACTCCAGGCAAATTCCGGGATGCTTCCTTCAAAAGGCCATGGCCGAATTCATTCCCATTCCTTGCCCCCAATCCTTTCCCGTCTCTAAAGACCTCGCTGTTAAGAGACGTTAAAAAAAAGTATACTTAAGGGTTAAATGCACATGTTTGTAATAATAGTTTGTGCTTTGAAACTCTTACTAGGCAACATAGAACGCTAAGCGTTGTCATTTTTTAGTGTCAGAGACAGCGCTAAGCGAGAATGTTCCCAAGTGCGGCAACAGCGCGCTTGCACCCATCCTCTGGTTCCCTCACCACAGCTATAACGTTTGGCGTAAAAGTGCACGATTCGTGGCTGCAAACTTTAGTTCTATTTACAAATTTCTTATAATTTCAGATATGATATTGTTTAGTAAACTACTTACATCCATGATTTAACAGGCCGTAATGTTTTAACTGCAACCGTCACTCACCTGGAAAATATAAAAATAAATTTGCTTTTAATATAGAACAAAGATCTTTCAACAAAATATTGCTAAAAATAAAACAAAGTTATATAAGCATATTGTTTCTATGTAGGAAAATGTTGAGCTTTATACAAAACTTGACAAATTAGGAAACTAGGGAACAATTAAAAACAGATATGAGTAAAGAAGTATTAAAAAATTAAATATTGAAAGTGAAAAATGTTATCATAAAAGGAGTTGCTTAATATGGACACTTGGTGCAAATATATCCAGATATACTGACTAGAGGATTATTTGGGTATTTTTTATTAAAGTTCTAAAATTTCATTTATATACCAAAAAAACCGACACAGGAAAGAAAAATCATGACGGATGTTGAGGACCTTCAAGAGACGGTACGGGAACAAAGAAAAAGCAGTTGGAAGAAGAAAGAAGGAAAAAACACAGTGAAAGGACGAAGCAATACCTGGAACAAAGAAAAAAAAGGACAATTTTTAAAAACAAGACACAAGATTTAAGGCTAAATACTAAAAGGATAAATTAGTTAAATCGAGTAAGTAGGAAGTAATTGCAAAAACTGAAATTGATTTAAATTTAAGTAATATCTATTTGTTTAATTGGAAGAAATAGTATTAAAAATGTTTTGAATAAAAAAATCGTGTACTGTATAAATATTTTATTAAAAATTCGACGGATCTATTCAGGCATGTTGACTCACCTGTGTAAAGGCAGGTAGAAAATTTAGTTTGGAACAAATCATTAGTACATGTGTTTTGTGGAACATTAAAATTCCAGATTTCAGTGTATATTAACAAGGTTTTAAATGTCAAAATGAAAATACGCTGCTGAATAATAATAAGACAAAATAAAGTGTCGAGTCACGAAGTTCTTGCAGAAGTACATATTTGTTATTTTATTCAGGAATGTTGTGCGTGGTTCTGCACGAAACACTTTTTGATTAGTACAGTTTTTTCGTTCGTTGGTGTTTTGCGCCATTCTCCATTTTTCAGTTGCAAAGCCCCATTTTCCCTGTAACAAATACTCGTCTCTCTCTCATATAATAACAGCTTCTTGATTAATCTTTTTGTTCACTCCCTTGTTGAACGTTCTGGTGGCTCAGTGGTTGATACCTCTGACTGGAGATTGAAAGGTCCCCGGTTTGAATCCAGTTCTTGGTCGGGATCTTCAAAGCCTCTTCACTCGACCTTCATCTCTGGCAGAAATTGTTTTGTAGTGTGCAGTACGCGAGAACCCTGCCGTGATTCGGATTACAAGTTAAATTATAACTACGGTAGACACGACAAGATGTTTATGTGCAGCGAATCGAAAATTCTGCCTGGACACGGCCGGGTATAACTCGGCTAATGTCGTAAGTATTTATTTTGACTATCTCTAATAACAGTAAGGAAAGTCCACAATTTTTAACTATTTTTGGATACCTTCTTTCTTTTTAGTGTTTAAAGCAATCTTAACGTCTTCTCTATCTATCAATAATATCTTTAATCATCTTGTGTCTTTTTTTAAGGGTAGTATTTGATTCATTAAAAGTTCCTTACTTGCTAATATTTTTTTACGATTTTTACTTCATGAAAGTTATTTCTCGTATCGTTGTTTCCACCGAAGACAGTTTGCCCAGTATTGGTCTTGATGGTACATCTCAGCCAATGCTGTATCAACATCATCCTGCCATGATCTTGCACTCATTCTAAAATTATCTGATATATGTTGATGCAGGTGAAGAAGAAGAATAAACCATCTTAGACAATTCCATCAATTATATTGATACTCAAAACTATCTTTCTTCTGTTCAGTAATGGAAGCCTACAACTCCGTTTCCATTATCCCATATCGATTTAGTATAACTTCTGATTTAAAACTTTAGTTATTTCCAAACCCCTCTCTCTGCAAGCAGAAATACTTTTTAAAGTGGTTTAGTATATTGGATTGTTGTTCTTTTTATGTATACTAAACACAGCATGGAATTCGTCGCCATATTATGTTGGTTGTTGTGTGATGTTGAAATAAATAGATTTTATACACAGAATTAATATATTATCTTTTGCAATTTATTTCTTTTTGTTTGTTCTGTCCAAAAATACTCTCATACCAACAGCATTTGACCGTGTCTGGAATATTCTTTAATTAAATTCCTTCCCAAAGAGTAGCAGGTTCTTTTCCATTGAAGGTCTATTAAATTTTCTCCCCGCAAATATTATCTTCGAACTTCTCACTATGCAACTATTATTATTTCGAAACTTAACCCTCTGCTTGATTATCCTATGTTGCTCGTTCGCCTTCTATACCAACAATTACCCTTAACTACTTCTTTTTCCAGAGATCCTACATTTTCAAACTTATCGGAGCAAACAATCTTTATTAAACCAGCTATCCTTTTTATATTCATTCTTTAAACTCTTATTTTACCAATATTACTCCCTTTATCAGTCTAAATATATAATTTTATTTATTTTAATTAACTACGTTACAAATTGTCTAGTCACGTAACTGCCATCCATTTTTATCAATTTTTAGATATATATCGACAAATTTTTACTAATTCTTTGTTTAGTGGTAGATCCCATTTTTCAGCTACAGTTACTAAATATTTCGTTTCAGACCCCATTTTCAATGTCACTATTCAGATTTCTATATACGTAATTCAACCTCAGGAATAATTACCCACTCATTGGAAAAAATTAAAGTGAATAATCTATCTTTTTCGACAGTAAGCAAAGATTGGACTTCAAGTATATCTTTAGCCGGGCTGGTGCAATGCCTCAGAAATCTCGTTATATACTTTTTATTTCTTCCGTACACCGTGACTGTGAAAACGACCCGGTGTGCTTTAAGGTAGCAAGATTTTTACTCTAGTGAAAGTGTCAGGTGCTGGAAGTGTGAATTCTCATGCGTCGTGCTCATTGCAAAGCGTGGCCGCTGTTTCCACGAGACTGTTTAGCCTACATTTCCATAGACAGCGTACGTACCGCGTTTGAAATCTCAGAATATCATTAAGTGTTGCATAAACTGCGCGCCTCGTGTTTTGTAATGATGTTTCGCGGGATGCTGTGTACGTATGACTCTCTCAGAGGTACTGCCACGGTCTCACTGAATAAACGAACTCGACTTAGTTACCGAAATGTCCCACTCATTACCCGCTTCTTAATTAATTAAAGTCTACGCGGGAGCCGCGTCCTTTGGGAGCGTAACGCAGTCTCGTCAGCTGCTGATGTAAGGCTGTCCCTGTTTCATCAGTGGCAGTGCTTCTTAACAGCGTTTTTTATGCGTGACTGTCAGGAGGGAGATTATATTTCCGAGTTTACGTTAATGTGCCGCCTGTCGCGGAGTATTACTGTGAGCTGGCCCCTACAGACAGCTGCTACCGGCCTTGTTCCACATGTTAAACGCGCAGTATTCCGTAAATCAGTGCTGCTACTGATTTATTTCTTCCCATTTCGACGATTTAAGACAGTTACGTAACTGCTCTTGCACCTTCCTGCATCATATGAAAGCGAGATTTTTAATCTATTACATATTTCGTCCCAGGCGGAAAATGAAGTCTAGGTTACAGTTTTGTACATCGTCTATGCAAACGGAAAAAATTTTCTACTGTTTACATAACGCGATTTATTTAGCCTACTATATTAACTTTTTTTTTTTTTGCTTCAGGCTTTACGCCAAGTCAACATCAAGGTCATTAGAGATGGGAAGGGACTAGGGGCCAAGGGGCAAGGAACGGGAAGGAATTCGACCATGGTGTTTTGAAGGAATGATCTCGGTATTGCATGAGAGAGACCTTCACGTGTGCAGTTATTACGCCTTCGAAAGCCAGTTCAGTGAAAGAAAAAAAAATATTGCCGGTTCCCCTGGAAACAAATTGCAGTCGCAATTAGGCTAACTCTCATAGAGAAGGCGCCCAGAAGTTAAACATGAGTATTAAAACATATAGCCCTCTGCGGTTGTGCCAGTGTAACGTAGATGGACTATCTATAGAGAAAAGCGAAGTCTTGTCCTAACTGATGCTCAGTTACCATGTGGACATTCTGGTAATTCAAGAGACCCACACTCGCGACTTCATAGACCTTAAACGCAGAGGCCACATCCCTGGGTATTATACAGTAGATAAAATCCCGATAATCACTCGGAGTGATTTGGGGAAACAATGGAAAACCCAAATCTGGATGGCCGGAGGGGGATTCGAACCCGCGTCCTCCTCAATGCGAGAGCTGAGCGTTACCACTTACCCACCAACCGTGGTATTATATTAACAATCTGAAATGTATCCAGCTATAAACTTCCACAGTATTGCTTCACTACAAAGTATTTTCGGTTTGAAAACTGTGTCAAATTAAAAGATTGTCAGAAGTCACAGAACGTGTAAGGGAACAGATACGCATGTGTAAATTAACACTTTGGCTACTGTAGTATGTACGTTTTAATCTTCCATAGTGTAATAAACTATGTGTACATTTGACTGTTACGAAGCTCACACGTTGCGACAGTGAATGAAAGAACGTCAGTACATGCCGCGAACAATACAGGCTGGGTTTATAGAAACCACTGACGAGTGACTGGCCTGTCCATCATAGCTTCATCGGAGACACATTTATTTCCCCCAATGAACAACTCAGAAGCTAGCGAGAAGGGCTGGCATGTATTCAGATATACCTAAAGGCGCGTTCGCACGATCCCTTGTAACGAAGGCGAGACGGGACGGGACGGGACGAATACTCAACCACACGCCATGAGAACAGGTCCGCCTCTGCTAGCGGAGACGAGACGCAGCTCCCAACTCTGAGTCGGTAAACATCACAGGCGTGAGTAGCGGTGCGCTGTTGCCATCGGTTTGCAGCAGCGGTGTGGTTCCCTTTTGTTGCTGTAAAGTGCTCTGTGCCAAACGACACTAGGCAACGTGGTACGGAGGTGGCGGCGAGGTAAGCTAGGACTAACCTGTGGCCCGCGGTCGTCCCTACACTTCGACTAATGAGGTACCGTCCCGTCTCACTTTCGTTACAAGGGATCGTGGGAACGCGACTTAAGAGGAACCGGTTCCCCAATTTACCATTGCTTTCGTGCGTCGCATTTAAAAAAAAAAAATTTGGCGTGTTCCTAGTAACAGCGGTAATGATAGAGTGGTGTGGGAGAGATCCAAGTCTATTACATCTATTGATGATGACAATATTATTAACATTTGTGTGTATTTCTTGAATGGATCTAACCATAGTGCAACATATTAGCTCCTAAATATCTGATTGGCAGGTCTACTTCGAAACCTCTTCTGAAAACTCGAAGATTTATTGTACTGGAACGAAACTTTCTTTTTATATCACTGGGTAAAACGCTATTCCACTGTGTTTCAACAACGTTTAACATTATTCTAATTCAATTTAAACGCTTCTTGTCTATAATGTTCATAACAGATTCTAATTTTATGCTCTGTTACTAGATGACTTATCGTATTGAAACAAATATCAGACATTTGTGCGTTTGTATTATGAAAACCTCGCAAAGTTCTGTTCAGTAGTTTTAACGTGCTGCTGGAACAAACATATAAACACCCATACAAAAATTCTTAATGATAGGTTACCATTAGCCTTGTTATAGACTATTTAACTGTTATCTGGCATCATTTAAAAACTACTTGAAGAATTTTTTTTACAGTTTTCACAGTTTGAAACGTTATAGTTTCATTTAAATTCTCAGGAATGAATCTTCACGTTATATACCGGGGGGCCGGAGTATAAAATCAAAATGTTATTGAAGAAATACGTACTTAATTCTCATGAATAGTCAGAATATTTCATCTGGAACTGGGGACTATAGAACATAATTAAAAACTTGAAGTCATTATCAGACACTGAGAACCATGTGTTTGTTATTATTATCAGCAGTGTATTTCACTACACTTCAAGCATACGAATATTGAGAACTTTTACAATTGCAGATGCAGTTATTAGATCGTTGTTCTTTATACCCACAGTATTACATGGAACTTTTAACCTAACTCCTTATATATCTTTTTAGGCATTGACTGCATAATTTTTCAAATTGAAAGTTGAAATTGTTTTGTTTTCTATTTGTGGGTGACGAATTGTGGGGACATCGACGCTTTCTGCTTGCTGGATTTGCATGTTACGCACAGAGGAACTGGTATAGACAGAGTGCCCCAAACAGCCTCAAAATTACTTCCTTCTGTTCGTTTTAGGTAACCCAATTAAAAATTGGAAAGTTGAGATATAATTAGTTCATTCCTTTTAAAAGAATAAGTAATTTTGTGTCGTAGAGATGTATAATGTATACAGGATTTCTCAAAGCGGGATACGCTAACCCCAAGGGGTTCACCAGTTGATCGAAGGGGGTTCGCGAAAAGTTTTGCGTTTGGTGGCTGACTGGCAGTCTCGGGTTTGCAACACGCACAATGGTGATTAAGACTGAACATGAGCTAAATGCTGCTAAAATTAACTCAGCCTGCTGGAAGGAACAAGCTCATCAATCATATTAATTAATAACATTGTGCTTTTTGTCACTGTGTTAAGTTTTGTAAAATAAAAATCCTTAATTTAAAAAAAAACAAACAGTTTTTTAAAGGGAGTTCGCCATTGCCTGGTATATTTATAGGGGGTACGAGGAGATAAAAGTTTGAGATACACTAATGTAGATGATGGTAACCCACATAGCTATAATATGAATGAAATCACCAATAACAAAATCAATCGAAGCATGGTCGACAAAATATACGGACTTTAATGTAAAGTTAAGAAGTATATAAACATATCTGACGCTGCTTCACAAATGGATATTTTATAATCCATATATGATAGTAAATTCTGATTAAGTTATGAATCGAGAAAACACTTTATGGAGCATTAATTGCGTTGTATGGTGCCAAATGACATGAAAATGATTTACGGAAAGAATAAGTTCAATCAGAATATGCAAAGGTTTTAAAAAAAGATTTTTTTTAAACATTCTTTGAAAGCTGCTGTATGACAGAGGCACTAGGGACGTTTATATATATATATTGACAAATGTAAGTATCTTGTAGGTTATTAACAATACCTTTTCTTTTTTTGCAACATGATACTGTATAAGTGTATAGCTTACGGGATATAGGCTCGTGTTAAGATTCAGTTGCTAACTGCTTGATGCTGCCTAATGCCAAGTTATAATTGGTGCAGGGCGGTACGAGAGACTTAATCCCTTCAGCGAATCGTTGCTGCTTGCTATGCTTCCTGTATAATTATCCGTAATTTCTGTTGTTCATAGCGCAACAATTAATTAGCGACGGACTATTATTTTTTAGTTGCAGGAATACCAATTTCCTTATTAGACTGAAATTTCCTGGAAGTTAATAAAGTTGGAAATACAGTATGTCAAGACCGCGCGAACGAAGCGAAATCCGGATTTTCTTAAAGTTCTTGTATGTAGAATAGGAAGAGCCTGCTGGGCCAAAATTCGTGACATCTAGGATGAGAAAACAATAAGTGCAAGCTCCAAATCCTCAATGGTTTGCGTTTCTTCAAAAAGTGAAGAACATGTACACTGACTGATTTTCATTTATAGTTTAAAAATTCAATACTATTATGAGTTTGAACTGTTCACAGACAACGAAATACATCAGTGACCATTAGACACTATATCCTTACTCTCTCACACACTCGTTTTTTTCTTTAATACAAACATTGAACTTGATTTAGGCCAAATGTTATATAAGTGTTGTATACTGTTAGTTTGTGTAAGGTGTACATTATTTATTGTAAACACCTTGTATGATGTAAGACAGCCCTAATCTTGCCAGGCTAAATAAACCTTTAAATAAATAAATAAAATAAATAAAAAACACAGATATATTAAAACAGATACGACTGGTGTATAAGTTTTATTCTTCAGCAAATTTCGGCCACATAAAAAGCTTAAAAATAATCGTAGTAAAAATCGAAAAGCTTAAATTTAGGTCATATTATGGATTTTAAATTGAATTATGACAAATAATGAAGAAAAACTCGAAATTCGATGTGACTGAGATTATAGACAAGCCTGTTCCATTTTTATTTAGATAGGTCCTTGCTTTGATTGTGTGGAACTACATCTTGAAACAAAGGAATATACGATCACCTTGAGATGTCATGAATTATTTATTGTTTTCGATTATGCCTTGAAATTTGTTTCGTCTATAACGGATAGTATGTGGAAAGTCTCCTATTCGTCTTTTACTGTGATATACTTCACATTCTATTGTATCGTGGTATAATGTTTTCAAAAATTTGCTTAGGAAATCTGTATGCTGTATAAGCAATACTAGTAACAATAGTAATCCTTTTTTTTAAAAAAAATACTTATACTTCGTAGCAATGAGTTTCCATTTTTATCACAAATAGTTTAAACTGAATTGTAAAATTGTTCTTTCATATTATGTTATTCATCAGACTTTACAGAAATTTTTTGAAAATAAATAAAATTGACGCTAAATGCTGTATAATGTACACGCCATTTGACATAGTGAAGATACCTATTGCTAATATCTCTGCGGCCATTAACTGTCAACCAGATTTTGCAGCACGACTCTGATATTTGTGCAGTAGCAGTAAAGCCATGTTTATCATTTTAAACTTTTAGCTTGGTACACAGTCACTTCTATATATCTGGAGCATTGTCTATTTGACAGAATTTGTTTATAAGAATTTTTTATTTGCAATAGTTTTTTTTTGAATTGCTTATTGGTGTCGTATAGACTTCAGTAGAGACTCTGCTAGAGAATTTGTGTAATTACTGTTGGTAACAAGTAGACCTGAATTATGTACGATAATTTCTTAGTAGAAACTTTCAGGAATAAGTGCTGACAATGTTTAGAAACAAATGGCACCTTCCATTCAATGACTTTTATCAGTGAATGTTAATTCTATAGCATTTAGTCTTAATTCTATTTAATTCTACTAGTGGTCGCCCAGTGGTCGAAATTCGACCGTAAATCATTAGTTGTTTAGTTTCTTTCATGAAAGTGTAATAATCATTATTTGACTTTGTTCTGTTGTGTTTGGTGTGAGCATGGATATATTATATACTGTATACCCTGACGTCGTTTGCTGCGAGCGTGTACCAATACGTTATAAGCATGTGTTGTTTGGCTTAATTCTCTGCATTACCTATAAAATTAAAACGATACACTCCACGCGTGACTGCTAAATTTGAGCTTCTGAACTAACCATAGCAAATGATGAAATGTATTTATCGATGGTTCATTTGAATTTAAAATATTCATTTTGACTTAAGGCCGGAAAACTGCTTTAGCTTTATGAAAGATGAAGTAAATGTAGTCCTTTCACAAGAAGTGACTTCTGAATCGAAATGTTTTGCATTGCGAAACCTGCATTATAAATTCGAAACCTAAACAATTTCGTGGAATGACATTCAGTGCGCATTTAAATGTATTTATTAGAATAATTTCGTCATTTTGTGTGTTCGCTATTTAAATTTGGTCTATTATCATTTTGAATTTCACGCAAATAAGTATTCCTTATTTCTTCTCTCTCTCTCTCTCTAATGAAATTACTGAAATTAAGAAATAAAAAGACAATTAACCAAAGTTTAACAGTTTAAATAATCAAATGACCATATAGTATCTGGCAGAATAGCTACATTCCTTTTCGAAGTAGGCCTATTCCTTTTGTAATCTCTACTTTATGCGAGTCTTTCGTTTTACCAAAGACTACAGAGTGTCTCAATGCTGGGAATTCACGTCAGAGCGATGGCTCTGGTCCTATTTCCCGCACACACTTACGTTCACAAATTAATTTTTATTTGAATAATCTATTTGTAACATGTATTAACCATGTTTATTACATTTTTTCTTTACTGCTGCCTAAGATTACAGACATCGACCGATTTGGTTACCACGTAAAAAAAAAAATGTAAACAACGAATTTTTTATTTAATTTAATTTGATATATCTGCAACACATATTATATATAGATTTTAGTTTCCTGCACTTCCTCTCCATATAAGCTTTAACTATGCCAAATCTCACACTTCTCCGTGCCCGCAATATTCTTAAGAACGTATCATTCGCTTAGTGTATTAATATATAGATAGATTTGAAATTTGATGATAATATGATCTTAAAGAACAATTTACAAATTCATGTTAAACTATTTATATTCAGAACGAGAACATACAATTGCATACCAAAATATGATATTTTGTTTGAAGTGTAAACTATTGCTACAATTATTGCTTACACAGAAACTTGTACGTCAATCAGGTGATGCAAGCGTTTTTGAGAATAATTCTCCACGGTTACTTTTCGATTGGCTGACAGATTTAGGAAATGTTTCGCAAGGCCATTTGTGTTTTATAAAAAACGCATAACTTTATTAATTATAAATTTGTAACGGCACATTACTTCATTAATGAGAACTCACAGATTTGGAAAAAAGTACCTCTTTACAGTTTTGTACTCGCCAAAGTTGTAGCAAAAACAAAACATAAACAATTACAAAGTTTTCCCGAAATGCATTACCCTTGACAAAGTTAATTCTCCTCTGTTACACCCGAGCGCGTTGAAAATATTTGGAAATTCTCAGAAAATAAGAACCGTAGAAAATTAGGACAGAAAATTCTTGAACCCTTTCAAGGTTCGTTGTGTTACTTTATGTTACAACAATCTGAACATTATTAATACTGATCAAAACAGTAATTTAATGCTTCAAAACACTAGAAGAAATTATTTTAAAGCAACAAAATCTTCAAGGGTGTTCCGCTGTATTGTGTTATGGAAACACGATGTTTCTACGACTAGCTACGCCAAAAATATCCGTAATGGTTTGCTGACTGTCAGATAACGTCACCAGACCGTTACAGATGTTTTCGCTCCTAAGGAATACAGCGGAGACAGTCGTCGAAATATCGTGTTTTCGCAACTCAATTCGGCGTAACACCCGTGAAGACTTTACTGAAACCACACGCCTGTAAATTCTCCGTTCTTAAATTATTTAAAAGCTTAAACTGTACCTTTGAAAATAATAGACTATCTGTGTTACAGAACATCATGATAAATTTACCGTGGTAGAACCTGACAGCCTAATAAATGTAAATATTAATCAAGATTATCTAACTACTATTAACATTATCATGAACATTGTACTCCACAAATAATGTAAATGAATCCTACTTTATTTAAATAAATACTTTAAGAGCCATTTAAACACTTCTGGACATTCTAACAATATGAGAATTATATTAAATTGTTTTTTATTTATAATTATATCAATAAGGACAAAACATCATCGTTAGTTAAAGTTTTTATACTGTAATCGCATATGTCAATACGCATACATCTGGTTTTAAGAAATTAAACTTTATCGGAATCATTGTATGAAGAATATTATTAACAGGATGCACTACAAAAAAGCTTTTTGAAAAAAGAGTACATTATAGCGATTAGCAGCGTAATGTTTATTTTTTTTTTATGTTCACAGTCATACAGTTCTGACACTTATGTCCTAAGAAGATAAATGAAAATTAATTTCTCTTGTAGCGAGGAAGCTAGAGGGAACGGACCAATGCTGCTTTCACGTTTTTTAAAAGTAACTAAGCTCAGGAGACTGCCATGTCGCCGGAAGCTAATTATCGTCTAGTTCATACTCTCTATGGCGCTGCCTCTCTAGTTTCAGACAGGAAGCTGGAAATGTTACTGTAGCCGGAACTGCTGCAGCGAAGTAACGACTACAATTCCGGCATCGCGTTGTGTCCTAGCGGTTAGCTAGAGTAAGGTCGCAAGAAGCGCTCGTCTCTAACATTATGTTAAATGTTACTGACTCGGAGCATAGTATGTCGTTGTTAAAAGCAGGAAGAGTAATTGTTTGTTAAAAGCGAGTAGTACGTGAAGGGGAGAGTCCGTTGTAAAGCGTTTTAATAAGCTTCCTTTGTGTGATTATACTATTGTCACTCTGTCATGTCTACCGAAAAACCTATCTATACCTCATCACAATAAATATTACAGAACAAAACGAAGGATGAAGGAATGTAATGGATTCTCACACTGCTTTTGTTTCTTGCGCAGCGAAGTGTCCAGATAAATGTTTGCAGGAGATTTTTCGGAAACAATCTATTAAAATTATAGTTGTTGCAATTTTCTTTGTGCATCATCCGTCTACATCACTGTACGTTTTCCAGGCTTAACACACCTTACGTCTATATCCATCACTTTAAAACATTGTTTTACTACCTTCAGCCACTTTTTATTATCTTTCTCCACGTCTGTATGCATTCGCCTTTATTTTAAAAATATTTCAGTCCCATTACAAAATAACTCATCCTGAGTTTTGCTCTTCGAATGGATCAAATCACTAAATATTTCACTCTTACTTCTTCCTTATTTATTTCATCTCTCCTGGTCTTCTGATTCATTATTCTTGTACAGAATGATCCTATCATTCTTAATTCTAAAGTTAAAAAAATCTATGAAATAAGAATAACGTTATGTGAAGTACTATAAGTCCACAGACAAAGAAACGTATTACCCTAGCTTAAAATGTTTAGTGAAACTCGTACTATGAAAAAGAAATTTAAGATCTCTTGCAAAGTAAATGAGGAAAAAACCAATAATAAATTAAAAGATATGCGTGCAGTGATTGCCTGGATTTAAATTAGTTAAAAATCTTTTTAAAAAACCGAACTTTCCTAGGAAGGCAAGCATGGTAAAAGTAGGTAAACAGCATATCATACTTTCTCCGCCCAAAATGCGTTACTTCTTCTACAGTTTAAGAACTGCATTAATTAAGTTCATTCTCCTGTTATTAGCATTCGCTTAATGAAAATCTCCTGCACTGAGCAAAGATTTGTGTAAACCTAGATTACGCCTTAAAGAAAGCGGGAACAGGATTTATCGTGCCCTTTCCTTAAAAAAATGGAACAATCACTTCATTTTTATTTAAAAATATTATCACTTACGTGTTTTAACCGTTAACACAAAATAAGTTCGTTTCTGGATTTTGAATAATTATATCTGATGTTAGAAATGTTTTATCTATCATAAGGGTAATGGAGGAAAATACTGTTAAATGATGTATCTGATCTAAATTAATTCTAGTGATCTAGTGATATCGAAAAAGTCATGTCAAATAAGCTGGTAAGTATTTGTATCTGATCGGCCCACGAACGCTTCCTCGATAAAGTAAGCACAATGAACGACGAATAACGTGAGTAGCGAAAAGCCACATAAGACAGGATAAGTTGAACAAGAGAAGAGAGAAAGTTTTCTACTATCACCATTTATAGCTTCAATGTAGCGGAAAAAGTGTAAGATATGTGTTGTCTGCCTGTGATTTCACAGACCTGTCTCGCATACATATCTAAGATCAATGTGCTGTAGATACCCCATGTTTCAACCTGTTGTGTCACAATAGATGTTGCTTAAACAACTTATAGGTCAGTCGTAGTTAAGAGTGTAACTAAAAAAAAATCCTATTTATAGAGTGCTATTAAAGCTGAACTTGATGTAACCTGAAGGTCGGGGTTATGTCTGGTTCAATTCGCCTTACTTCTTACCGTCCCCGAATAGAGAATATCTCTTTTATATTTATACAAAGATTCAGACATTATTCGTGTCCTTTTTTTTATCTTACAACGAAATTACATCAGAGAGATAAGGTATCAAAAAATGCCGGGTTCAATTTTTAGCAGTGACTGTAATATTTCTAGCAGCAACTCATCTACTCCTACACTATATACGCTGTTCAACACGCGCTGTATCACTTTCTCACCATTGTAACCCAAGCTTTGATTTTTTTTTTTTAAAGAGTAATCGCTATTCAACCACATCCATGTCCAAAGCACCAAACATAATTTGTCATGAAAAACTATTATTATTATAATATTCTACCTCAATTTAAAATCTATTTCTGTTGTGTTACAAACTTCCTCAAGTTTACCATGGATTTTCTATGAAAAAGCACTTGTAAACTTGTAAAATAGACCTTGCATTCTTTGATACCTAGTTACATGTTTACACGTTTAAAAAATAAAGAATCTTCTTTTCGTAATACTAACAAAAGCTAATAGATAAAAGACTAAAAAACAAGAAAAAAAAAAAAAAAACACGCACACACAAATTCAAATCCTGTCGCGGTTGTGTCTTCAGATGGTTCTTAATTCATGCACACATTCATGCATACAAGGTCAAGGCCTGACTTCATACAATATTATGTCACACTCTCCCGAGGAATACTTAGCCATGTATCGGAGGTAGGGTGGCAAATTCCTTTCCTAACCTAACCCGGTAATCCTATCGGCTAAAGGGGACTTACAGTTTAACGTTGAATCCGAACCATGCATGCTATGCCAGACGTAAGATCGAGTTAAGAGTCTTTGAAAATCAACACCAAGACAGGGATTCGAAGCAAAGACCTTTCGATCACCAGTCAGACGCCTTAATTGCTGAGCCAACAGACCGCTCAAATTGTTGTTAGCTTTTAGATATTCTTAAGAAATTGTGTGTTACTTGGAAAAGGAAGAATACCAGTTAAGATTTTCACTCCAAATACAAGGTAGTACCTACTTGCAACATTAGCGGACACATTATGTTAGGTAACGTAGCATATTGACGTCATATGTGTTGATTTAAATGTAGAGGTATATTACAAATTAAGCAACAAATGACTGGAGTAAAAAGATAATACAATTTATTTCTTAATTGATTGTGACCGTTTTGGCTCAGCTTTTTCAATACTGCCATCGCAAAGACTTCCCAACGTTCTAAGGTTCTTTAAAGTAACAAAATATCCTCCAATTATGTTAAAAATTTCCTGTTTTTATCGTTTTGTTAATACTTACACATCAGTATGTTATCACAAATGTTAATTTTTTTACTTCCTTAAATACCACCTGCTCCTTCTTCATAAACTGAAACTGAAGTTAAAAATATAGTGCATGTGTCTTTTGCATTTAACGGGATTTTTTTTATTACCCTTTAACAAATGAAGATCCTAAAACTGATTACTTAAACTTCTGAAAGAAACAGAAAATGAAGCTGTTTACTTTTGGTTACAGAAGTTTATGGTTAAAATTAAAGCAGCGTTCCGCCAAGATCATCGATTGAAGCCAATGTTGTTAACCAGTTAATTAAATAGTTATTTTGTCGCACTGCTAAAGTGGCTATGAAACGAGTTTAATACACTCTTGCAGGGCAGAAAAGTGCTCAAAGAGATCAATTAGAGGTCTAAGAGAAAAAAAATCACAGTATGATACTTATTATTAAAGAACTCAGATTAACATACAGTCTGACGCAAAGAGATATCCTTCACCAAATTTTCAATCTTCAAACACTTAATCACGGAACAATTACATAACGTTAAACGTCCCTATTTTCTAGGAAATCTATAATCAGTGTGAATAACTGCATGAAACAATACAGTATAATGATGATTAAACGTTCCGCGCTATAGGTAATATCACTGATTTTGATATCTTTACAACAGTGTAATAGTTATTAGAAAAAAGCAAGGAGTACTACAATAATCTACGACACATATATGACCAATAAATAAAAATAAGTAATGGAGTTAAAAGAGTAATAAAAATGAAATTTCTTGAAAAATATAGATCAATATGGTGAGAGTCATTGGTTTCATGCATTACTATAGCTGATTTTCGAAAAAAAGGTACATCCATCATGGTATTCAAATAAAATTAAAAGAAAAACACACACAGAAATTTTATTTCAAAATTTCTCTAAATATGTGTAAAAAAACTAGGCTTATTCTTTCATAGGTATGATACCTAATTTCCTTCCATTCCTTGCAATAATCTTACCCCGGTCCTAATCGTCAACGGGTCGTAAAACCTTGACTTAAAAAAGAAAGCACTGGAGAAACTTTATAAAAAAATTTGCAAATAAACGTTGGATTTTCAGAGTCCAAAAACATTCTTCGTCTCATTATTATTAATGTTTGCAGACAAATATGCAAAAAAAACAAAAAACTTTAATAAAAAAATGGAATGAGGTGAAATCGTATCTCTTAGCACTATTAAAATGACTATACTTGATGCTTTGAAGCAATTAATTATTCAAATAAGTTGTGAGATAACAACCATAGAATTAGTTAACTTGTGTAAGTAATAGCTAAAATAATATGGTGAGATGTTTAAGTTGGCTAGCGTGTAAACCAAAGATTTATGCAATGAACATCGCTGACTGTATCTATGTTTTTGTTTAACTCGTTGTTATAGTAGACTTAAGAAATTGTTGGTTTGAGTTTTTTGTTAAGATTGTGAAAGTTTTAAACACTGAGAGTACAATAAAAAAATCAATGTTGAACAAAAAAAACCGAAGAAGAATTATTTTTAATGACTGATGAATAATTTTTTTTAGAGAAAGGTCTGTATTAAACAACGGCGAGGCGGCTAACGTTTGACATTTTTGGCTAAAATCAAAAGTGCATAACGCGCCCAATTAAACAGCAGAAGTAAGTATTAACCTCACAAAGTGTAGTCAAATACAAACAAATGCGGCAATTGTGTTAAACAAACGTAAGAGGAATGTGTATCGCGTATATCTGATCATTTCAAGCAATTATCAGTTAATCTATTCAGGAAAATATTTCTGATTTGCTAGTGTTATTGGTAATATGATTAATTTTTTCCCACCTTTCGATAGTTCCAACAAGTTTGCAACATAACACCTGTTGTGAACGAAGGTCATCAGAAAGGTGCTACTACCAGTGAATAATAGTTCGTGATGCGCACTCCCAATATTAAAAGCCATCGTGCTACCTTTGTTTCACAGAAGTCGGTTCTATTGTTTTGGAACTGATATAAAAGGCAGGAGTACACTTTCATAGAATGATAAACAAAGAAGCCTCTCTCGAAGACCCGGTAAAAAGAGAAAATGAAAATGATGTTCTTCTAGCAGTCTGTCCTCTCTGTGGATTCGGCTGTAGAGAGGGTTTCTTTTTCCTTCACGTGCGTCCAGGTCACAGAAGGGAAGGTATTCGTTTACATCTTCTGTATAGGGAAGTCTTTGTCCAGTGGGAGAAGGTTATCGACTCCGCCCCGAACCTACCAGTGTCTTGGAGAACAAAGGGCTTATACGTTACCTGCTGAGGTAGGCAGTGAATATTGCTTGTGAAAAGATGTTATTTTTTATGCCTGTGATGGTGAATACTATGTAGCGCTCATACTTCACGCTTCTATATTAATAAGTATAAATAAAAAATTAAGCACTTTTTTGTCGTGTTGTGAGTATCAAATGTATGATAATAAAGTTATTTTATAGGTATCTTTGAAGGCAAAGTTTAACTGATGGTGTTGGCACCGAAGAAATGGAACAAATGCAAATGCCATCTATCAGTGAAATTTGGAATTTCTTTGTGATACATTACGAAATGTTAAATAATAAAAACGGTGTTCAGTTTGATTCGCGAAGTTAACAATCTTTTCTTTACATTTCATAAAATGTTCTCATCCTGCCTGTAAAAGACTACCAAGGCATACTAAGATAATAGTAAGAGAGTAATAATTAAGCTAGCACCCATCATTAAAATTAAAAGAGTGATAGTTGTGTATAAGAGTCGATTAATACGGGAAATCTTATTGACTTTGTATCCACTGTTTGGATAGATAGAGTAAATGTCAATCAGTACGTCACAATAGGTTTATATTTTCTGGTGCTATTGCTGTTTACATTGTTTGACGACCTATTGACGTATGAAACCATGTCAAGTAAAATAATATAATTACATATTATACTGATTTACCACTGTAAAATCGTTTTAATTGTTCTGGCATCCATTTTGCTATTATTAAGAAACTATTACCAGTCCTAAATGATGCAGAAACCAATAAAACTACGCCACACAAAACCGCTTTATACATCCATGATACGATTCCATGCATACTTTACTATCTGGAGTATTTGCTTTCACTGTAAATTGTATCTTTCGTGCGTCACTTTGGTGGTCATTTATGATTAAATCGAAGTTAATTAAACTTCAATCATTTAAATGGCTGACTTGATTACGCCAATCTCACTGGTCACGTAGTTACAGGAAAACCTGATTCTAGAATTAAAACTGTAATTAACTCTTCGCCGAAGGGCTGTCTAAACATCAACACTTCTACTTGCTCGTACTTCACGGTTTTACATACACTACGAAATAAAATTTTACATTCGTCACTTTCCGTAGATTTTTGTTAACTCGTTGTCCAATTTAAATAATTATTTTTTATGTACCATCTACTAATGTATTAAAGTTCGTCCATTATTGTCTATGGTATAAAATACGTTCATTAATTCTTTGGTCCAATTTTTCTTGCAGAATATAAGAAATGTGTTCAGATTAGTTTTGTAAGTAAGAGAAATATATTTACCTAAACAATATTCATTAAAACTATTACATGGCTCTACATCAGTACGTTGGAACCTACAAATATTGTCCTATCAGTATGAAATTTCATACACACATTCCTTAGGCGATAATATTTGATTTAAATTATACAACGTAAGCTTCGAATATGTAGAAAATCACTCGAAATGTGGGTAGATGCATACATGTTATTACGCAAGAAATACACGTTAATAGCTGTTGACATTTATTCCACGTGTTTTTAAATCTTCATTATTGAATAAAACTGCTTTCCACATGCAAATTGCAGATACGTAATAAGTAGAAAATCATGAAACATTTACAATTTCTCTGTGCGGGCTGACATATTGTTTTTCAGTGCTAAAATATATATTGCATGGCAGCCTACCTTACAGGGAAAAACATGGCGTCTACCGTAACGAATGTTTGATACACAGCATTGAAGGTGGTTTAATTTTTTTCTAATAGCAGTTGTGGTTAGGTTGAAATGCAGCCTGGACCAAGAATTAAGAGTATGAAACACACAGAATAAATATCGACATGTAATAACGTGTATTTCTTGCGTAATTACATTTGTGCTTCTACCCACATTTGAAGTGATTTTACCTTATTTACACACATTCCAAGCTTACGTTATACACTTTTGATCAAATATTATCGCCTAAGGAATGTGTATACCAAATTTCAGAGCGATAGGACCACTTTCGTAGGTTCCGACGTATTGACCTGTTACCCTATTACATATTGGTATGTGTTAAATATGTAGTATATTAAATTTTATTTGCCATCACTACCGACAATTGACTGAGGTCGTTTTGTTTATGACAAGATATATTTGCTTGCTTTAAACTTAGATATTTTGATGTTTGTATATCTTAAAAGTTGATAAAAAAATTATTTTTAAATAATGTTAGCTTAACCAATTTATTCCATCATCGTTGGCATTAAAAATATGATATATTGAATTTCAGCTCAGTTTTATAAGTTCTTGCAATTGTTTTGGAGGAGTTTCGGAAGCTCTAATAACAGCTGATTCGCATCGTCCATGTAGCAGTAGGTCTTGTAATATATATAAAACGGCCAAAGCACACTTCAAAGCAACAAACTCGAGGTTACTGGAATTTTGTCTACTTTATGTTGTTGTCAGAAATTAAAATACTTTTTTCTGACATGTAACAATCAAAAAATTGGCTACTTTTTCCTCTCATCTGATGCTAGGTGCCATTGAATGAGATATATTTGTGGAGATACATCAGCTGTCATTATCTAATTCTCTGTTTATTTTTGTATGTAGTCTGGACTGTCGTATCATTAAAAATGAGTTTATTTAAAAGAAAAAAGAACAAATGACACTTTTTCCCTTCTTTTGGGGCAATGTAAGTACCGTTTTTGTTCGAAATGAAATGAAGTATAATTAATATTTTTTTAAAAAAATTCCACCAAAATAGTTCAGGGTTACAAATCTACTTCTTTCACATGTATTAGGCACTTTGTATCCGTTCTGTCTTCCTTTATCTAACCTTTCCGGTATCCTCCAACGCTTTTCTTCCATTCTATTTAGGCAGTCATTAAAAAATTATTTTTATCCTCCTAGATTCCTTGATTTATTGAAAATATTTTAAGTTCCTAAATGATCTCTTTTTTCTCCTATCTTTTCTTATACGGTATGATAGAAATCTTGCACCATATTTGGAAAGATGTGTTACGGAGAGGCAGAGTACTCCACATAAATGCTATCTTTTGGGACTGCCTTTTCGGTCAGAACCTAAAAATTGACATTTATGGTATGTATGTTACACTACTTGATAAGATCGATTTCGAAAGCATGTAAGGACTCAGAATTAGGAAGGGAGTGTTATTGTGGATTTGATATTATGAAGAGCTTGTTTGATTACGCTTCGGGCATGTGACTGTGGACGCAATTGTATGAGAGATGGTTTCACTGAAGTTTTGGCTTTTGATTTGCTTGGTACTTGTAAACGGTGCGGTGCTAGTTAATGCAAGTTAATGTGAACATAGCCCTATGTGACCATACAATCAGTTTGGTGTAAGCTTGGCAAGCTTCGTGGTTGAGTGAAAATTATTCGTTAGGAAAGTGCACAGTCCGCTAGAAAGAACGTGATATATTATCTAGGTATGTGATTTCTGATAAAATGTGGACATTGAAAATTCTCAGAGGGAAGTCTGTTTTAGGTGGGAGGGCTGCTTCGCTATTAAATTAAGCCAAAAGGGATGTTATATTATAACTGAAGAGATTTACAGCAAAAATAATAATAATCATAAATGACATATGGCTATTGTTTTAGGATCAGAAGGGAAATGTATCGAAGTTTCGAAATTACGACCTGTAACGATAGATAATTACTTGACAAGTGTCAGGCTTAATGAAAACTTTAGGAAAAAAATCTTAAGGACATATGAGAATATTTCCAACCGGGCAGTATTACGTTTTGTCTCGTTATCCAGCTCTATACATCAACATTCTGACAACTTATCTTCAATCTACTGAATAAGTTTAATTACAATCTAACCTGGAAATTATCGGAATGTTTACACTTCCTCTAAAGACTTTAGTCTCTGTGATATATGAATAACGATGGAGTAGTCGATTATAAATTTCTAACACGTAGCACTTGTTTTCTCGAAAACCTATTTCTTACTCTCAGATTATTACAACTGCAGAAGTCTCTGAAGTTATATCCGTTTGAATGTAGCTGTGCTTCTGTATATGAATAGATATATTACCAACACGGGCATTCACATCCTTCACGCTTCAGAGATAATGATTCTTCCGCTACAAAGATTTCTGTAAATCCTTACAGAAACTGATGTCATCTTGTAGAAAATTTAATCATAAAATTGATTTAAAAATAAAAATAATCATTCCAAGTTATTTAATAAGACGTAGAATATTATCCAATTAATTATTTTTAGCTACGTACAATTCAGTAAAAAAATAAACACAATGTTTTATAATGTACTTAATACGTCCTGCACGGAGAAAATTGATTTTAAATTTTAACAAATTTAAAAATTTAGTTGGAAAATCTGATTTAATCTACACGCACAAATGAAAATTTTTAAAATGAGATATCTATTTCCATTTAAAGTTTTTTTCCGTTCTCCGTGTTCCAATTTCCACAAATATCAGATCGCCTTCTATGGAGCCATATTATAGTTTTATACTCTTTCGCCGATTGTCAAACAATTTTGAAGCTAAATGAGATTAAAATTAGCAGTATTTGCAGTATCCATGATTGCATCTCTCCCGTAACATTATATTCCTTCGTGGAAAATATTTCTACTGCCAAAATTTTATTACGTTTTTAATTGCGTTTCATTCTCTGTTCATTCTCCGCTATAAAGATTTTCTCCATTCACTGACATACAGTTTGTCATTAAGGTACAGCAGTATTTCCGATAGTTTTATATTTTCTTCCATGAACAATTTAATAGCGTGTTTGAATTACCGGTCCTTGACTTAAATCTATTATGTAAATGCTACTGTTCAAGCTGATAGGGTGTAAAGGTTACAGTTAAATGAATTACTTTTATAAAGACAATATGTATGAAAACAGCAGTACCATAGTTCTGATGTAAAATATTTTTAAGATCTGTTTATAGGTGTTTTACTTCATTTGTTGATTAGTCTGTATTGAGAATTTTAGTGTTGATGGATTTTTTCTTTATACTACTGGAAACGTTTTAATTTGTATCTTAATTTCGTAACTGATTAGTTTTCGTTGCTGTGTTAAAGTTTTATACAGGGATCTGACAGCTTTAAATCAAATTGAATTAGTTTATGCTTCAGAATTTTCTTCAAAGAATTTGCTAAGTGAAGACAGCTGAGAGAGCAGTGTTTGTGTCGGGATAAGAAATAGAAGATGACTAAATGATTCGTAATTTCTGAAGTTGATTGCGAATTGATATCGAAACTGCACACAAGGGTATTAATCGAGTCTATGGGTACTGCAGTAGTTCCTAATGCGTATATGGATACAAATATACCGAACCTGGTGGGTAAGCGGTCATCGTTAAACCCGGAAGAACGTGGATTCGATCCCAGCTACGGAAGTTGTTGTAGTGATCTAGTTGGATCACTTGTCTAAAAACCTCATATTTTCCAAGACAGTATCCAGGGCGGGCGAGCATGAAATAATTAAGCAATAGGAGCTTTAACCTGAGAAGTACCTTACCACGCATATCAGAAAATTGTAAGTAGCCAGTTGCCAAGCGCCTGTCATTACTGCAAGTTACTTCATCCAGCATGTTAGCGAGGAGTATTGTCCTCTTCACACAGTGGAAATAGGTAGGGGATATTATATTTAAACCCTGGGGGCAGTTGTCTGTCGGTCTCTCTGCGAAAGTCTTTCAACGTAACAAATCGACGCTGAGGGCGCCGGGAGGCGACGGCGCCGCCGGGACGGCAGTTGCAGAGAAGAAGATGATGCTGGCGTCTGCTACTAAGGTGGGCTCTGCTGCGATGGGTATGGATAGTCAGTGGGTCAATCGTTTGGTCATATTCATGTGGGCATAGTCTTGTAGAGATATTATCAATATTCCAGTTAGTTTGGGCTGCGAGGCACCCATCATTTACATGGTCACCTAGTCTTTGGCCCTATCTCTAATGTTTTGTTTCAAAGCCAACTAAACAATGTAAATATTCACGTATGACATCAGACATTGCTTATGTAAATAGGTAATTGCCGTTTACCGTAATTTATCCTAGCTGCCTCAGCCATTCCACTGTTATTATCTGAATGTACTGAGCAAAATAACCTGTGAGGTGTCGCAATAGGGACCTATGACGAATATTCATATCAGAACTATGGTCGATCTCCTATGATCGACCCTTATCCACGCCACCAGTGGAAGGTTACCCTGTCGGCTCTTATCAACCAGCTGGCAGGGTCATTACATTGTTATTTCAGTTTTCCATAGTTTCCCAAAATTACTCCACGCAAGTGACGGAATGATTAATTGAAGAGGCGATGGGCGAATTATTTCCGGTTGTTTGTATACTATCTCCGACCGTCTTGTTAAACAATGAATGCTGCTAGAAATAAGATGGAGCGTTATGTTATTTTTGTTTATAATGATAATTGTGTCTTAGGTAACCAAACTGTATTAAAAAATTCATAATATTATTCGTTTTGATGACAATATGTTCCCTCAACATCTTCAATAGTTTCGCATTTGGGCTCAATCATATTATAAAACAATTCGGTGCTCAGTTGCTGTAAATAGAAGATCGCTGTTAATTTCTGTAGTCCGTTCAAAGATTTATATGTTTTTTGTCAGGTCACAAGATGAGTAATTACTATCACCAAGATATGATGCTTAACTGCTGTAAATTCTTAATACTAAGCTAGTTGCTGGGGTAACAACACTGTTGATACACGTTTTATTCAACTTCTTTTTATTTCGCTGAAATTCTCAGAAACACAGGAATAAGGAATAAGGGATCAGACTATCTTAAAACATTTTTAATACATTACTGATACAACAGACGCAGCGTCCAGATAGCACCATTCCATGCTCCTAATCTCGGTAGCTTGAATAAGCAGTACAGAATTTTGGAGAGGACATTATAAGAAGCCGACAGTACCTTCTCGAGCGATAACGATTGCCTCAACAGTAGAAACCGTGCAAAAACAATTAGAACATATACAAAATTATTAGAATCATGAGAAATAATTTTGATATGAAAACAGACAATATTTACATGCATTTAAACATGAAACTGACAAAACTAAACATTTCAAACAGCCAAAAATCATACTTAAAACTGAATGGCTTACACAACGTTCATAATTAAGTAAATTTCAAATATTATACTGCTTTTAATTATATTTCCCTTCATTTAAACCATTCTCAGCTGCACAAACAGTACTCATTCAAACGAAAATTATGCTAATTTTCAATCAACCATTGTTTATCTCTCTCCGACACAAATGCACTTGAATTAACAGGAGTGTGGCTGTGAGGGCTGCCACGGTATCTGAAGCAATGCTACTGACTACTTGTCATGGTCTGTGAGAGCAGCGTGATGCGACACAACCCGTCTCTGAGTGGGAGAGGACTAGTGCATTAGCAGCGATGCAGCTCCCGTGGCGGTGAGGGGGTAGGCCATCAGACACACTGCAAAACGAGACATCCTCATTAGGCAGTCTGGCCAGATAGTGGATCGCTGTCTGAATTTACCAGGTGACAAAGGCTGCACCCCTGACGTTCTAGTAACTGTGAATATTCGTATACTTATTGCATTAAAGATTCATAGTCAACTAAAGATTTTTGAAGTCAAAACTTCTATACACGAGACCGCACCGAACCCGCAACGTCACCGCACCGACATTTTTCTTATTGTTGTCACTCACTCGATTGAAGTGAGAACAAACGACACCGCATGTCGGCCGTTATTACGTGCGGGCAGGTGTCGGGCTGGTCGATGTGGAAAAGCGTATAGAAAGAGTTTGCAAATTTCCGGTCCTTTATTACTAAAGGCTAGTATAGCGTTACTGATTTCCTCAGGAAAGTATCTTTTTTGTCAGCCTCACTTTAGGATATTGATAAAATATAGGTAGAGTCCTTGCATGTTCACAAAATCAAAGCTTTGCCACAGGTGAAGGGTGATTTTAAGGCCTGGAAAACTGCGTCCGAGACCCGGATATTGAACCGAGTTCCTTCCATAACTGAATCATACGCCGTAAACATCTGAATCTAGAAGTACTGAAAAATATGCATTCAATCAAATAAAAGTACGTTTGTGTTTAGGGATAGCAAAAATAAATTATATAGAAAAAAGTACGTTTATTTTATTATGTTTAAATATTTATTTTTCATTACATCCAGATATGTCTCTTGACTCAGATGATTACGGTTTACTATTGGAGTACTGAAAGTCCCTGGTTCAAATCCCTGTCTCAGCTATAATTTTTCCGGGTCTTAAAATTGAAATTCACCTATATAATCTCTCTATAATAAAGTATGATTGGTAGCCACAGCTACGATTCCCAAATCACTTTGAAGGTAATTTTTAACATTAATTCCGTGACACAACCAATTGTATATGTTGAAGGAGACTGAAAAACGTGGAGAAATCCATCCGTGACACGGCCAAGCTACGGACGAGTGGGGACGCGAGAGGGACGAGCCGTCACTCGGCCGAGTGTCGGTGCGGTGACGGTGCGCGCACGGTGCGGTCTACTATGATCCGACCTTTAGGCGTTGTTTGGATGGTACTAAATCTATGAATTCGTGACTTCCCATCACCGACATGCTATGACGTTTTGCGTGTATAACATGTACGTTGGACGCTTTTTGGATTGATAAAATGTTATGAGTTCGCGCCACCAACATGCTGTAATAGCAGTATATCTGTATCTATATGTATGATGTGCTGTGCTTGGATAACAGTGAAATCATAGATTATACGTGTATCTAATATATAAAAATATATGTTTTTTTTTCCCCCCTCCAATGTTCTTAATGCAAAAACACATAGATTTATCTGATTTTGATGGAACTTTGTGTCCGTATACATTGAAACAAGTAGAAAAATATTTTTTACGTTTTATTTAAAAAAACCTAAGCTCTATCCTCCTTTCCTCCCCCATCTTAATTTCTGGCGACGTTGTTCATACAAACTCACAGTTTATTTCCGATTTTGATAGTGCTGAGCAGACGTATTACAAAACAAGGTGGTCTGGTAGCTCAGCGGTTAAGGCGTTTATTTCCGAAAGTTTCTCTCTCCGGTCGTGGGTTCAGATTCCGTGGTGAACAGGAATTTTTAGGAGGTGTATTTGATTATATGAGCTACGCCGGGACGTTCGTTGATTCTGATTCTACGTTAAGTTGTAGGCCCCTGAGGAAAGAAATTGGCTTTCCTGTCTCTGATAGAATAGCTTGGTACATCTCCTTCCGGAAAATTCTACCAACCATTTGGTTGTGGACTTGCTTTGGAAGTGAAAACGTCTTCAGGAGCTTTGGTCGATTTTTGGATGCGTAAAATCTTATGAGTTCGCGTTACCGAGATGCTAATGTTAACAGTATATCTGTGGCGATCTTGTGGCTCAGTGGTTAATGTTTCTGACAGGAGAACGAATGTTTGCTGATTCGGATCCCTTTCTCAGCAGGGATTTTCATAGAACCTTAACCCGACCTCCAACTCTAACACGGCTTGCTGTGTAATGTGAAGTAATCCAGAACGCTTCTGTGGTTCGGATTCCGCGTTATACTGTAGGTCTCCTGTACCTGGTAGCACGGAGCACCACCGGGTTAGGTTGAGGCACCAAAGACGGGGATGGAATATACAGCAAATAGAATCCCTGTCACCAGGTCGTTACGACCACACGGAATTATTAAAATTTAGTATATCTGAAGTTATACGTGTTCGCGTATGATATTCATATTTTTTTAAGTTTTCACTTCTGTCGGCAGTTCCCAATGCCTGCCAATCGTTTTTTTAGTATATACTACACGTTGGAGACAGGCAGCCAGGCATTTCACATGCTATAATGCTGGTATCTGACAATTTTTCGCTGACGAGATTCGGCCGTGTATACATACACTATCAACTTCAACAGTCGACAAACCTCCTGACACTGGCTAGGGAAATTTTCAGCTAGCTGTGCACGAGAGCCAACCTGTCATAAGAATTTTTGTTTTATTTCTCTTATGCTTCACACCTCGTTGACGAGAAGTTTATAAGTGCCGGGAGAGAATGGAGGGCAATGAATGGGAATGAATTCTGCTATACCATTTTGAAGGAACTATTCAGGCCAAGCCTGGAGTAATTTCGCGAAATTTGTATGACAGGACGGGTATTTAGACTCGGGTGCTCCGAAATTTCACGTCCGAGCGTGGGCACACACTCATTAATTTGAGTCTGTCAGAATATGTAACACAAGAATGTTCGTTTATAAATGTTAAAATATTATTGGCTAGTTTACTAAATTTGAAAAATAAGTTAATACTTTACTTTATTATCTATTTTACTCAAAAAATATTATTTTTTTAAAAATAGAACATTTACATTATGTATTTTGCATTATTAAAAACGATTTTAAAGTTACCCCGAAAACGGTCAAGACTGTCATGGCCTCTTGAATGCCGTCACGCCACCCAAAACAAGTACTGTATATATATATATGTATATATCGCAGGTGACAGCTTTCTTTAATTAAAAATTAATTCCTCCTATCGTAAGTACTGTGTAGTGTCCCAGTGTAAAAGCACAACAATAAAAATGTCAAACAAGTAATTTATATATGTTCCAACCAATAAACAAATACGGAAAAAGTGATTAAAACTTGCAAGGAGGGAGGATGCTCATAGTTTATCTGCAGATTCAAGAATCTATTTTTGTCAAGATCATTTCGATGTAAGTGTTTGTGCACAACATATTTCTAAATCTATAGCAAAACTGATGAATTTTGCAGAACCACTACTTTTCAAGTATTGATAACATAATAAAGTATGAATTGAGGTTGTTTTGGTTTTATGATTTAAAATCTGTCTTTAAATTTACGTTTAATTTAATTTACACACTCTGGCAGCACTATCATTATCGTGGTGCCATAATCTGATCATAGATTCTTATGCAGCTCGATAAAACAAAACGAATTTTTTAATTTTTTTTTTTAATATGTCTCTTGGTTCTTGAGATATTTTAACTGAAAGGTGATGTTGTTAGGCTGATATGAAGCTTAGACAGACTCGGAATCGGCGGTGCCATAGCTTTAAAATTTGCCACAAATGTTTATGAGGCTGTGCTTTTATAGAAAAGGTGTCTATGAAAGCAAAAAGAATAATGACTTAGCTATTTAGCACTTGTTTATACATCGCAAATGTAACCTCAAAACCAGTATCAATTAAATTACAAAACGTATGTCTAAGCAGTAGGTTATTGTCTACGAAACTGAAATAATGCAGTTTAAGCTTATAATGTATATTTGACACTTGTGTTTGCTTACATCGAAGTTTTAACATTTCAGAATTCCGATGAGCAAAAGTCAATGTTTGGAGCGAAAAATCCACCAAGTGTTACGGCGTCAATTTTGGGCAAATTTCTACTGTTTGCTTTGCTAAGTCTTGGTTCCACAGCGAATAACTGTTTGTCTTTCAGCATATAACTGAGAACAACGACAAATGATACAAAAGTTGCTACAAACGAATAATTTACGAAGTAACTGTTTCCGTTCCGCAAAAATGTCAACAACAACAACTTTGGCGTTTTTGGTGGCATGACGTTATGCTTTCTCATTGGCGTTCACGGTCACGTGCCTGAATGAACGATTATACCGAATTTATTTTCTATAAACAATAATAATCATTATATTTTATAATAAATAAATTTTTTTTGTTATCTCCTTAGCATGATTAATCATTAAAAACTGATATGTGTCTGATTTATTCTTAGCGGATACAAGCCTATTACATCTATAAGAGGACCGTTTGGAGTAGTGTCGGCTAGAGTTTGAGTCCTTTCAGGAACATTTGTAAGCTAAGAAGCAACGTAATTTGACCGGTGCGTTTCTGGCGAGCTCATTAGAGACGGGTTGGGACTGGGGACAAGGAACGGAAAGGAATTTTGCCATGGCCGTTTGAAGGAAGCATCCCGGCGTTCGCCTGGAGTGATTTGTGGAAACCATGGAAAACTCAAATCTGGATGCCCGGACGGGGATTCGAACCGGCGTCATCCCGAATGCGAGGCCAGAGTGGTAACTGCTCATTCACCACGCTCGGTCTGCAGTTCTCAGCCGAAATCTGACCTCCAGAAAGGTAAGGAAAAAATAGAAAGGAGATCATAGTATAAGGTAAAAGATAACTAGTTGGGACGAGCGATTAGTAGTGTAATGTACCATCAGTTTATTTTGGACAGAGTGTGCTTGTTATTTAGCTAGGTTCGTTCGCGGAGGCAAAATTCTACATACCATTGTCACCAGCGAGGGCGTGGTGACTGAATACCAGTGCGGCACAAAGTATTTATTGCCACCAAGGAATTTGAAAGCCTTGTGCACTGAAAAAAAAAAAAAAAATACGGAGTACCATATTGGACGCATGCCGACAGACGCCATTCCGTTAAAGTAGAAAGTTGTGAACGAAAGAAGCAGTGCCTTGCGCGGTTTCTGGGAAAACGACGAGCTGTAGAATGCCTCCTTGGAAGTCCAACTAAACAAGAATTTGTTTGAATCGTATACAAATTACTAGATTTGCCCAGGATGCGTTGCAATGCCTATTTTTATTTCTTAAGTGGGTACGTATATAGAAAACATACTCATTAAAATGTACCAAAGGCAAGTATTTTTAACCATTAAATTAAATCTGAAAAAGTTTATTCTGGTTCTTTGGGTTATAAAATATATTTGACCTTCCGTCTTCTGCAAAAGCGTTGCTTGGCAGGAGGATATGAAAGTTCTGATGTTATATCTGTTTTAATTGGATTGTAGTTAACAATTATCTGTCAACATTGGCAGATTTACCCACCAATTAAAAAAATTGGATAAGATGCTATAGGGTGGAAAGATTGAGAGGAGTTGGGTTTTTGAAAATCAAATGTAGACAGTATTTTTCTGTTTGTTTAAAGTATACTTGTGCAAAGGAGCATTAAAACCGGATGAAATCTGTGGGAATGTATAAAAAATGTTTACAAAAATAACGGGGTGGAAAGGGGGAGAGGGGTAGGGTTTCTGAAAACTACATGTAGACACAATTTTTTGTTGGTTTTGTTGATTTGTGCAAACTTCCATCAATATTGGATAAAACCCGTGGGTATGTGTAAAGAACATTGACAAAAATTAAGGTGGTGAAAGGAGGAGGAGGGGTTGGGTTTTCGCAAACCAAATGTAGACAGTAACTTTCTGTTTGTATATGTGTGCAAAGGATCATTAAAATCGGATAATAGGTACGTATAAAGAATGTCTACAAAAATCCAGAGGGTGGAAAGGGGCAGAGGGGTTGGGTTTTCGCAAATCAAATGTATGCAGTATTTTTCTGTTTATTTTAAAGTATACGTCTGAAAAGTTCCGTCAATATTGTATAAAAATTGTGGGTATGTATAAAAAATATTGACAAAAAATATGGGGGGGGGGGACAGGTGTTGAATTTCTGAAAACCAAATATTCAGAGTATTTTTTGTTTTGTTTATTTTAAAGTATACGTGTGGAAAGTTTCATCGAAATCGGATAAAAAATGTGGGTTCGTATAAACTTAAGGGTTGTAAAAGAGGAGAGGGGATGATATATATATATATATATACCTTCACACGCATGTACACAATAACTCACCAAAGTTTCATCGCAATCGGATGAATGGTATAGGTACACATATAAGACAAACATTCATTTTTATACAGGGTGTTACAAAAAGGTACGGCCAAACTTTCAGGAATCATTCCTCACACACAAACAAAGAAAATATGTTATGTGGACATGTGTCCGGAAACGCTTACTTTCCATGTTAGAGCTCATTTTATTACTTCTCTTCAAATCATATTAAACATGGAATGGAAACACACAGCAACAGAACGTACCAGCGTGACTTCAAACACTTTGTTACAGGAAATGTTCGAAATTTCCTCCGTTAGCGAGGATACATGCATCCACCCTCCGTCGCATGGAATCCCTGATGCGCTGATGCAGCCCTGGAGAATGGCGTATTGTATCACAGCCGTCCACAATATGAGCTCTAACATGGAAAGTAAGCGTTTCCGGACACATGTCCACATAACATATTTTCTTTGTTTGTGTGTGAGGAATGTTTGCTGAAAGTTTGGCCGTACCTTTTTGTAACACCCTGTGTATAAGATCCGGCGCACAAACTGGAAGCCGAGAAGTCTCCGCCAAATTCTTCCATTAGCTGAGGCTTCCGGTGGCAGCTAAAACATCGGAGTACAGGAGGTTGGAAGGAAGGCAACCAACCAGCTGGGGAGAGGACACACTGTTTTACGCTAGCGGCGGAGCGCCCCAGCACTCGGCAGACGTCCAACGCCAACCTCGCAGCGCAGCTGATGCAGAGGGTCCATTAGACTCTGTATTCGACATCGCAGACATGTTACGGTAAAGAACTTATGGCGATGTTTAGAGACTCTTGCTTCGCTCACCCTTTATTCAATGCCTTCAATAATTATCTAAATTATTCATTGGACACTTCACTTCGTAATTTTCAAGAAAAATCACTATGACTCTAGGTTCTATTAAGTAAAATGATCAATTTTATAACTTATGTAACTATTCCTTTGTTGCTGGAAGGTTATTAACCGACCGAGCATGGTAGGTGAACGGTTAACGTTCTGGCCTCGTATTCGGGAGGACGCTGTTTCGAATCACCGTCCGGGCATCCAGATTTGGGTTATCCATGGTTTCCCCGAATCACTGCAGGCGAATGGCGGGATGCTTTCTTCAAAAAGGCCATGGCCGAATTCCTTCCTGTTCCTTATCCCCAGTCCCCTCCCGCCTCTAATGACCTTAGCCGTCAACGAGGCGTAAAGCAATAAATAAAAAAAAGTTATTAACCAGAATTTACTGTTAAAAATGTCAATTATTGAATATTAATTTTAAAATGATGATGAGATAAAGTTTCAATTCTTAAAAATCCATTTAAATAAACGAATATTTAAAAAAATTCCACAACTTAAAATTGAGATTGCAATTTATCTTTTCGAATAGACTATAATGCATACCGTGCAGGATATGTGAAAACAAAAGAAAAACTACGTTCTTAAATGATTATGACTCAAAGGACACCCAAACACGAAGAATTAATTATAAACTTAACAAAAAACATATTCAAATACAAAAATAGCATAAAAAAACTAAATCCGGCAATGAGACGTGAAAGATCATTATAGGTCGTTTCGGGCGTTACAAATCACGTGTAAAACACAAATTCAGTGACGAACTATTTTCACTGTACTATGTTTCCGTTGGTCATACGATGTCGGTGTTTGGCCTCTCAAACCGAACAAGAACTCTATGTTATCGCTGATATCAACCAGAAACTTCGCTCTCTTGGCCACACTCCCGAGGTTCTTTGCGACAAATATCCAGGAGCCAATCGGATTTCTGTAACTCCTTAGCGATGTTTCCGATCGTTGGGTGGTCGAACATGAAAACAAGAGTAGCGTCTTAACACTTCTTCACACAGATGGCAGGAGTTTTCTCTTTCTACCATTCACATAGGTTGGCTCCACCGTGACTAGCATGTAGGGGTATTCCAATAATACTACACTAAAGAAAATAATATCGGTGTTGTAAACCCTGCTTTCAGTGATATCCTCTCCATTATGCTGATATGTCAGATGACTAGATAAAGATGTGCACTTTAATATTAATATCAAAATTATAATTGCTTTGCCAAAAAGATTAGAGAATTGGAATTTTGCTTCCCTCGAGTAGGGAACACTTCCATTCTTGGCGCCTAATTCTAATAATTGTTTTGGTAATTAATGTGTGTCACTAACTTAACCATTTTATAAACAAGGGTCACTATAGTACTTAAGTTAACTAATATTTCCTCGAAGATTAATCACCTTGTATTTCTTCTATTAATTAAACTTTTTAACTTCTGTCTCGCTCAGGAAATTTTTGTGATGATGGTGTGCATAAAGTGAAAAATGATGCATTTCCGTGTATTTAGTTGCATTAAAGTTTTCTATATTTATGCTGCTTTAAAACGGAAGATTTTTTCGAATGTAATTCATATCAATTTCCTTCCTTTAAATTCGGTGTTACAAATTGTTTGGATTTTCCCTGAATTTCCTGTATGTCAGTTGTATCTAAAACCTAAGAAAATTTATTTTCAAATCAATTACTTCTCTCATATTCTTCCTGAGGAAAGACATTAACTGATTTTTAACCTTTGCCGTCAGACCTAATTTGCTGGTGCAATATCAAGCTCACAAGAGACACCTTTGGTCTCGAACGCTCGGAACCGCACGAAAACATGCAGCCATGTCTACAGCAGGTGCTCAAAAAGGTGACCATTTACCTCCAGACATTTTCTGACACACTTCGAGCTGTTCAGGCTTCATTTCTGCAAAGGGTCAGAAAATGTCTGGAATTAAATGGTCACCTTTTTGAGCACCTGCTGTAGACATGGCTGCAAATAAGTAAGAAAAAGCATTTAAAAAATCAATTTCGTCATTATCCTTTAAAATTACCTTCCATGTTTACAGAATGAAAATTACATGTAATTATTTAAACAATAATTAAAATTATACACAAAAAAACGCTAATATTCATTTTTCGCGATTACAGCGCCATCTGTGAGGCTAACAGAAAAGTGGGTTAAGCAAACTATTTTTATTTTTTCATTAGGAATCGGAATCTTCAAAAAAAAAAAAATAGGGGTTCCCATTTAAAAGAATTAAGTTGACCTTGTTGTAACGACAACAGCGCCACCTGTGAAAAAACCAATATCACATAATTGTAGCCCCCTACTGTACGATTATTTTTTATATAGGTTATTGTTTGTTAAAATGCTTTCTTTCCGAAATATTTCCAGAAAACATATTAAATGCCCCACCCTGTATATTCCAGATTATTATGATCGTATTGTAAGAGTATTAAATGTCTTTCAGAGCGTGATAAGTAGGGGCAAATGTTAGCTGTTGAGCGTAGAACTCTATTGTAAAGCGTCTAAATATGTCCTGAAGTTATCTCTTTTTGATTAGTGAAGATATCTTCATTCTTGATCGGTCGGCCATCGACAATGTAGCACCGAACACAGTACCACACTTGTTATTGAGTATTGCACTTCCATGACTTCGCGTTTGCACAATTCATGTCACTAGAATCAGAGTCTTCACAGCAGCAAACTCACTGCTGGAAATGATAGAGCAATGAAAAGATCGAGTCAGTGAAATTCAGGAAGACAATAAAATAGTCTCACCGCCTAAATCCAATAAGTGAGTAAGTAATCACTTTTTTGTTTAGGGAATCCAGCTGAATTCTAGCCAGTCGGGTTTGTCTGTAAACTCTACGTGTCATTTCCAATGTTTGATTCTTCGCGCGGTTATGTAGAATGGAACTCAGCTAATTCTCTTTGTTGGGTGGGATGAGGAATTCTTCAGAAGTTGTTTTTCCCTAAAGACGCTCTCGGTGACGACGTGAGTGGGGGCTAATAACGAGAAGGAATTCGGAGTGGACCTTTTGAAGGAACAATCCTGTCATTTACCTGGAGTAATTTGGAAAGACCGTGAAAACCCAAATCTGGATGGCCAGACGCGATTCGAACCCGCGTCCTCTCAATGCAAGGCCAGAGCGTTACCACTTACCGACCACGCTCGGTCGTCAGGCAAGAAATTCTCTCGAGAGAGGGTTGGCCTTTCCCCCTCTGTTTCATTCTCACCCACACAATAAAGTCGACGCTCTCTTAAATTGGACATTACAGAGAGATGTGCTGATCTGACGAATTCGCATAAGAATCAGTTGGGGGACAAGTGTTTCTGGCAATAATTCAATGAGAGTTAACATTTCATGTTGTTAATTGTCTTCGATTGAACTTACGGTTGTTGCTTACTGATTATGTATGGTAAAATTTGGCGCTCGATGTCTTGCACAGAAATTGTGAAATTGTCCAATTTTCGTTAAAAATTATATTTCGTAGGAACAAACGATCAGGGTAACTTTTTTGTCTTTCCACATCTATTATGTACTCTGCAGCTTATATTTGTATTTATTTTGCTTATTTTTCTTCATCTGTGTCACCTAAAATGAATCTATTTTGGACTTAACACTTAAAGAAACTACATATAGTTATTTCTTAACATCATACTACTGATATATTCTCGGGTGAATGAATCTATTTTGGACTTGACACTTAAAGAAACTACGTATAGTTATTTCTTAACATCATACTACTGATATATTCTCGGGTGGCTATCCGAGCGAGCAGAGTGTTTTCACACGATATTTCGGCGACAGCAAACTCTGTCGCCGTCTTCACTAGAAGATGGCGACAGAATTCCGATTGCCAAAATATCGTGTGAAAACATTCTGCTCACTCAGCCAGTCACCAGAGAAGACTATATTAATTCTAAACGCCAAGAGAAACTTCGATCTTATGTATCACACTTCTGCATATTCAGCTAGGGCGTTGATACGTAGTTTTATGAGGAAAACAGAAAAAAAAATCTGTAGATAATTTATTTTTGCTTTACGCTTTCTACAAAAAGAAAGACATTTTATCCAAAATTGAAATTTTTGCTAAGCTACTGTTTCAAATGACGTAATTTAATTGCCGACTCAGCTTTTGTAACCGCTTTACATCACAAAATAGCTTCAAAACATGTTTGTCAGTTAAAATGAGACCGATTGATCTTTGGACGAAGAAGAAGTGAAAATTGCGTTTAATTGTAGCAATTACTAATGAACGTGTTATTCCTTCGTAATAACTCTCAATTGTAGGGGCTCTCAATTTCATCAAGACTGGTAGTTTTCATGCTCCAATTTTATACCTCCAACATCGAGAGCGATCCAGATATCGGCGAAGCCTTTTCTTGGTACGAATCACTACCTCTCCTCTCCCCTCCCCCCTTTCCCCCACATCGTTGCTGAAACTACCAGTAAAATTTGGTGGCGTGTGTAAACTTTGCGAATATTTTTAATTTATGTCTCTCATGTATTAAAGTTCCGTTGTTCGAAAGATACTGAAAGACGAAAAACTATAAAACTTTTTATTTGACTTAATGAAAAGCATATTAGCAGAAGTATTCCTTCCTGTTTAAATATCGTGAATCCAATAACTTTCAGTTGTATTTATGACCAATTTTTGTTTAAAGTATACAAGAACTATATTAGATTATTTTACTCGCGATAATGTTCTTAAAAATTAAGGGATTTGTTACCAAAAAATTACCTTCAAACCTCAAGTTAGGAATCCATAGAATGAAAAACTATCAGAGTAATCAGACAGAGGAGCAAACCTTTTTTTTTTTTTGGCTCTGGTCTGAAATAAGCTACATTAACTGTGTGGCATCTATGACATGCCCATACAGTAAAAGTTTTATAGTACTTTCAAAGAGGATTCATTATTTTTCGACCTCCATAACGGATCGAAGCTTGGACCCTTGGCGATTACCGTTACATCATTCATGTCACTGCGGAAGTTACGGAACAACAGATATATCATTCAACGTGTACTACAGTTTCCAGCAGATCTAAATACTTCATCCTCCTGATTCCGTAGTTTCAGGCAACCTTCTACATCCATATATCTGTTACAATAGTCCAGGGATATGCATGCAGCTACGATTACACAAGGTAATGTTAATCTCTCATACCTACTGGCCTTACGGTGGACGTCTGTGGGCATAGGCTCGTGTTCACAATGCCTCGATAAGACAGGAATTAGTAGGAGAATATTGCGCGGGTTTTTGGAAACCCTAACGTTATGAGTAGTAATGGAACCTGCAGTCTCCGATATATACAGATATTACAGCTCGAGGTCAGTGGGATTTTTGTATTGTCGTTGGCATTGTGTCATCCCTCAAACTAACTCACAATATACCAATCAGGGGTTCGTTTCCAGATTCGGGCAAGCCAAGATTCGTAAACGCTATAAAAAAAAGTATAATGCATTCTGAATCAGTATCAGTTATAAGAGTAGTTTAGTTCCATAAATCTCCTTTATAACATTAAAAAAATATATAGAAAAACGAAAATGGACCGATGCCTTCTGTCCAATAAATTAAGTGAAATGTGAACTTAAGTGTATTAGTCTTAAAAACAGATGATATGTAATATATTCTCTTAACATCTTCGTCCACTCCCTTCGCTTTACGAAGCTTGACAGTTGCCTAACAGGACGAATATCCTAACCTGTAGCTGCCATGGGCGCAGCATTATACTCTCATCCGAACTTTTAATTCAGTTACGTCATTTAGATTTCCGAGCCGATGTAAAATGCAGCTAATTCCGCTACTTTGATCTTCGCTGAAACGAACACGCAATGACCTGCATTAGTATTTAACGAGGTCAGTTGGCGTTCTAACAGTGTAGATTGAGGTTGAAGGTAAAAGGTCACAGATTGAGGTTGAAGTTAACTCTGTCGCATTAACTGTTTCTTTGTTGAGGTGCAAACATATCGTCATAAGAATTCAGCAATCTATTATTCACATCGGCTTTTTAACTTTTCTTAATAAATTGGTGCCAACCACTAATCAATAATAACTCTGCAAAAAATCCCATTGATGAGCTTCAATTTTGCTTGGTAACTTCTTAAGGCTACCCTGAAGCGTGATATCCTTGAAACCGGTTTGATTCACGCCTCTTGTTTTGATGCAGTGCCGTCTACTATTCCACTGACAAATATAATGTTTGTGGTAATGCTTTGGTAAAAACTTTTTTTTTTTTGCTGTCATCAGTCTCCCGACTGGTTTGATGCAATCCTTCATTCCTTCCTATCTTGTGCTGACTGCTTAATCTCAACATACGCGTTACAACCCACTTCCTTAATTACCTGCTTCATATATTCTAATCTCTGTCTTCCTCTGCAGTTCTTACCTTTGACTGTTCTTTCCGCTAACAAATTAACCAATTCTGCATGTCTCAAAATATGACCTACGATCCTCTCTCCTCTTTAAGACTTTCCCACAAGTATCTTTTCTCACCCATCATTTCCAGAAGTTCGTTTCGTACTTTATCCGTCCACTTAATTTTCAGCATCCTTCTATAACACAACATTTCAAACGCTTCTATTTTCTTTCTTTCTGGTATTCATGAAGTCCATGCTATGCTGCCATTAAGTGCTTTCCTTCACACATAGAGTTTTAAAAATTTCTTTCTGAGTCCATATTAATATTTGAAACTAAAAGATATCTTCATGAAATCTCTTTTTTCTAGGGCTATTCTGCTTCTAGCATCATTCCTGCTTCGGCATCGGTTCTAATTTTACTTCCTAAGCATTAAAATTCACAAATTTCTTCTGTAGCATCTGACGCTATTTTTAAATTTAATCTACAACTATCGTTATAATTTCTGCTACAGTTCATCACTTTTGTCTTGTTTCGGTTTAAACAGTTCATCACTTTTGCCTTTCTTCGGTTTAAATTAGTCCAAAATCTTCCTTCAGTATTTTGTTCATGACAGTCAGTAACTTATCAATATCATCAACATTTTCTGCTAAGAAGACAATGTCATCAGCAAATAGTAGCATACTGTTTTTTTTTTTTTTAACACTTATGAAACATTCAAATCGTTCTTTCACTTCCTTTATTGCTTCTTCTACATACAAGTTGAATATTAATGAGCATATACTACAACCTCGTCTCACACCCTTATCCCCCTATGCAGATAACGATTTCTGCTACGGTATCCTTAATCTTGTCACAAACTTAAATCCAGTGCTACTGTCGAAGTCGTTGGTGCCATTCCATTACAAATGAAAAGGTGTTCATGGGATATTTATTAACTGCTCTCATTCGCTGACAAATAAACTCTTGTAAATGACTAAGAAATGCGATGGAAGACCTTTTTCCACGCTATTTGCCAAACTACCCCATCCTCCTCTACCATGGAAAAAAGAAAAATGTGATTCAGTACAATCTGAACAATTCTTGCGTCAAGTATTTCGACAGAGTGGCGATGTTTAATATTGTTATAGAACTGCAGCATGTTTTTAAAATTTAGAGATTTCGACATTACGGTCAACTGACTGCTGGTGAGAATAACTTTCTTTCGCTTTGGGCCTTATAATCCGAGATCATGGCCTTTTGAGGGATCTATCCAGACATTCACCTAGAACGATTTGGAAAAACAATGGTAAACCGAAATCTAGGGTAGATGGCCGGACGGGGATTTGAACTCACGTCATCCCGGATGCCAATACCGACCATTACCGTTCACGCACCAGGCTTGATATTATTACCTGTGAATAAAAGTATTTAGATGTTACAACGTATTCTGTATTGTATGAAGGAGGGTACTGAAGATACATGATGCAGAATTATTTTCTGTACCTTAACTCATATATTTTTCACAGCTCTTACATTTATTCTTAGCGTAACAAAGAAATCTGTCGGCATACAGACTAAGGGAGCGTGCACAAACTACTTGGCTGGGGGGGTTGGCTGGAAGGCTACGCTGGTCTACGTGGGGGGAGGGGGGTTCCCGAGCCAGACCACATAGCTTACCTTTTATAACATTTTTCACAGTTAAAATGAGGAACAGAACACACAACAGCATGTCAATATTTATTTCCGTCATTTAATTATTTCCATAAGTAATTTACAATAGTGTGACAGGAGAAAACAGTACAAAATGTCTTCTGGAATCAAAAGGGAAAAAAGCTACGTGCTACATGGAGGAGGGGGGTGGGGGTAGAGGCAAAAGCCAGGTAGGGCTACATGGGGGAGAGGGGAGGTTCACAGAGGGCCAAAATGGAGCTACGTGGTTTATGGACGCTCCCTAAAGGGTTTAGATTTATTTACTACAAAATAAAAGTATACAGTAGGCTACAACCTATTCACAGAATAGTCTCATATTTGAAAGTGCATGGAAGTTTTGAAAGATTTCTCCCGATTGCTCAGACGATTTTATTGTTATTTAGGGTAATATTGACACAGGAACTGAATGTCAGTGCTTTGAATCATCGTTTTCCCTCTAGCACCATACTGTAGACGTTCTTTCGTTTATGTCTGTTGTATCCGAGATTACAAACATAAACCACTACTATACGGTATTCCCACACAAGGGCGACATTAAAATATTTACCTCTTAAATTGAAGCAAATGGTACACGTTTAATATACACGATATTCAGTTTTAAAGCGCTTGAATGCCGTCCGCAATTCATAAAACAGTGAGACCGTAGTTTGAGCACACCGCGTGTGGTCATCAGACGAGGTGCAATTCATTTTGGTAACTTCATCTCGCCGTTTAATTTGTGTCCGCGGCTCCCCTCGCGCCAATTAAAACTTGACGTCCGTCGGAGCACGTGCTGGGGAAACACCACTAACGAAACATTTGCAGTTTCTGTTACTATTTATTCACTTAGAGGTAAAAGAGTTGCTCGTACAGCAAATATTAAGTACAAACAATTACACAAACAGTTATTACCAGAAAACACAAGTTAAAGTTCCGTTTATCCAAATTTTAGTATACGAGAATGCGGCAATTTGCACAGAGTATTCGCTGGCATTATGGTCTCTCAAGTAGAAGTTGTTGGGCGGTGCGGGCAGTCATATAGGTGCTGGGTGGTCTTTTCTGTTCCACGTCCATAAACGGGTGCTGATTGATTGATGAAGTTTTATGATTGCAGGTTATCATTTTGTTCTGTCCACACCACTTATCAGATAGTTTATATGTTTTCTATTACAGAATTACACCTCTACACAGAGTGACCACTGCCAATGTGAATCAGTCTGGATTGCCAAAGATCACGATCGACGATACTCGTCATTACATCGAACAGAGATCATAACCAGGAAACACTTGTTAGATTTAAACCACTGTCTGGGAGTCGATTGTCGAATAATGGAATTTCGCAGACAAATCTCGTCTTAAATCTCAAGGATCAATTCCAGCTAGGGCATGTTGTTTCGGTTGGCGTAGCACAGAGGCATTTTCAGTAATAATGTAATAATCAATAATCGTAGAGAAGTTCATTTAACTGTAAAGATTCACATATTTGGCCGATGTACCTCGGACATGACGTACTGTTCTCGTAGAATAGCAGTTTTAAGAGATAGGTCACCTAGGTGAACTTTGTGATTCAGCATACCGACCGCCTCAGCAACTGCTATTCACACAAGCAGAATAAAGTAAACGTACATTTAGAAAAAGCTTGGATGGTTTTCAGGGAAATGGAAACAGTTCTCCTATTCGGTTAAATCGTTTTTAAAGAAATAAACATTGACGGGACGTAAATCTCAGTTAAATATAAAATATCCTGTTCTTTAACTAGTGTTGCAAAAGTTGTAAAATCTCTCTTTGATTGCACGGAAATTTTGTCCTGTTTGGAAGCACTAGTTGCAGCCAATCAGTGACTGGTATATTACATGACTATCGAATATTAGGGTTCCAACGGATTGGTTGGAAAATAGAAATATTAATGCAGGATTCTTGATGTTATGTTCTTTTTGTTTATGGCTTAAGTGGTTCGTCGATGTTGAGCTCATTACAGTTGCGGAAGGATTTGGGGCAAAGAACAGGCAGGAATTAAACCATGGTATTCTAATGGAACCATCACAGCATTAACATCGAGTGATTACAGAAAATTGAAATCTGGTTAAACTGCGTTGGTAGAAATACAACATTTGATTGTTAAACGTTCATCTGCTAGCAATAGTATAGATTTAAAGTCTATCATAAATGCTTAGGGAAGCAAGTTTCCTTTGTGGGATTTAAGGTTAATGTTATGAATTTTGGTAATGGGAGCTCAGACTTATTAGCGAAATTGCTTGCCGAGAAAGCCGAACCAATTTAATTATTACTGGGCTTATTGCGTTGATATGATTAATGTCTAAAGAGAAATGAGGTGGCTTTTGGCAGACAACAGACAAATACAAAGGCATGCAACTAACTGCAAATCTATAATAGCTCATATACAACGACACAGTTATACTTTAAGAAACATCGCCATAAATAGTGAAAGAGAGTTCTGCGGTACGCTATTACATCCAAGAAAAATAAGCCTACATATATCTTTCTTTCGGAAACAAAAACCGAGCGTGGTGGTGTAACGGATAGCGTTCTGGCCTCGCATTCGGGAGGACGGCGGTTCGAATCCCCGTCCGGGCATCCAGATTTGGGTTTTCCATGGTTTCCCCAAATCACTCCAGGCAAATGCCGGGATGCTTCCTTCAAAAGGCCATGGCCGAATTCCTTCCCATTCCTTGCCCCCATCCTTTCCCGTCTCTAAAGACCACGTTGTTAAAAAGGGACGTTAAACTGTTACAAAAAAAAAAAAAAAACGGAAACAAAAAATGTTTTGAGCATATTCACATTTTATTAAAGATCTATTATCTACCAGTATAATGTGTAAAATCAATTCGATGTGAAAAACACCAAAAGATAGTGCACCTTGTTTATAACAACAAAATAGGAAAATCATTTTTGCGGTGTCATTTTTTTATTCTTCGATGTTTACCAATTCTTGTTTTTAAAGATATATTATATTAAAAAGAAAACAGACAGAAAGAATATATAAAACAGAGTAGAAAAAAATAAATCAAAACACAACTCGGAAAAAAAATCAAGATAATCGATCAATTTAAATACCTGGGACAATGCATTCTAACGAAGAGCACAGTGTAACAGACAACGAATGTGTCAGGATCCTGGGATTGGTAAATAGATTTTCACAAAGAAGTATAATTAGAAAACAGTAGTCATCCAAGTCAATATTAAGCAATACAGCAAAATACACAAAAAAATTAACATTCGGAACATAATGCCTAATGATAAACAAAGAAAGTATAAAAACGAAAAATTGGAAAAGAGCAGAAAATCAAGAAAAACCTTTTGTAATTTTTAAAAACACAGGAAAAACATGGATAAAAGTATAAAATTTGGATCTGATTGAAAATATCGAAGAAATTACAGACACAGTAAGAAAAATAATGAATCAGAACAGATATATAAATAAAGTATTCACTCACAATGTAAAAACTGAAACGTACATTAGGATGGACGGTAGCGACCAGGAAGGATGCAGGAAAGATTAAGATATCGGATGAACTATTCAAATATACAGAGGACTTTGGGCTGCTGAGCTATAACGCAATATTTCTGATACAAGATCAAAAAGAGAGTGAACCGAGGGACAGTCATTAAACAAAAAAAAGGAGTTCTCCGAAAGAAAAAAGGAAAATGAAGAATTATCAGAAACACAGATCTAATAATTATTGCAATTATTTCGGTTAATAGATGACCAAATTCATTCATTGAAAAGAAATTGGAAGTAGTAAAAGTTCTGTTCATATTTCCTATTTTATTGTAGAATTTTCTGTTGTCTTCGTTCAATGTTAATGCGTTCAAAGAATTCTTTATTGAACTGAATTATGTTATATAGTCACTAACTCTGAAAAAAACTTTCTATGGAATCTTTTTCAACTGAAAAAAAAGAAAAACACTGTTGAACGTAGTTTGACTAAGTGTCCCATTTACTAAGTGTCAAATAAATAAATGGAAAAATTAATTTTCTTGTAATCGAATCTCTTGCAGCAGTATCGATAAGGTCGCAAACATTCCCGGTAATTTCCTTTTGAAGAGGCTATAGCTGAGTTTTTGATACTTTTAGTGATATAAATAGAGACTCTTTAGGTGGCATTGGCACGTTCATATTAAAGAAAAGCTAAATTTCAATAGAACCTTGTCGCTATAGTAGGGCACCGAAAAACCAGTTGGAATATTGTATCCAGGCAAAATATGAGTTGAAGAATTTATGTCAAAGAAAGTTCGACTTTACATTTGTCCAAAAAAAAAAAAAAAATCAAAAAAATCAAGTTCAGCAGTATGAGGAACTAGATTAAGATGTAACTAAGAATATGAGTAGATGATTTCATCTGAATTGCTGTTAAAAAATGTTTTATATTTAGAGTGACACAAAAAGACGAGTATTTTGCTGGAAATGGTGAATATTCTTAGGAGAAATTTGGAGTGGAAATACTTACATGGCTATATTACATCCTTTCTACATCTTAAATGAGAAAGTAAAGGAATCATATCACATCAGTAAAATGAATAAAACTACATGAGTGCCTTAAATCTGATTCAAAGTAATAATTACACCATTCTTGAAAACCCTTATTTTTAGCCAAGACCAGTTCTTGTATCAGTGATTAATTTCTTGTACTCTAGTTGCAATTATAAGCGAAATTATTTTTTGGGAACATATTAAATAGTAAAAATTTACTATACAATTTTCCTCCAATACCTGTACCTTAACACTTCAAAGGAACATTAAAAGTTAATTATTTAATTTACTCTATGTACTTCAACTTTTATTTTATGTATGCAAAGCTTCTAGCCAATTTAGTACATAGACAAGCCTCATAGCATAGACTGACATACAGGTACATTTGATTCGGTGCGCGGTTACGCTAGCAATTATAACTTCAGAAATTTAAAACTGGAAGTCAAGCAACGACTCTACAAATATGATCAATAAAGCATGCCCTGCCATACGTTACTCGTGTATGCCTGAATTTCTCATCACCAAAATTCTGTTCCAATAGCGAAGATTACCACTGGATTTAATGTCCGATACAATTCCTTCCGTTGAAAACCAGTTTACAATTATTTGGTTGCCTTGTCGGTTTCTACAGCTTTACCATCTTTGTAGATGGTACGTACGAATAACAGGGCGAATGCGTCCTTTTTCTTTTTAGTATTCAGTTTCACTTAACTGATGTCAGAGTGTTTCAGCGACGAAGAGCCCGGTCGCAGTGATGTCGCCTGCAGAGCCAATATCGGGTGACGTGACTCAAATTGCTGCCTGTCTGCCCCATATGTAAAATTTCGTCGCCTCGGCAACGGGCTCGCTTACTAGACACGTGATGATCGTTGCGTAACCTCGCAAAAAACGATATTGCTGAACCTGTCTCGCGAGAAATGATCTGCACCACGGTAGAGTTTAGAAACTGACTTCTAGAGCTGTTGATCCATACTACGCACAGCTTCGCACCTAACAACACAACGCCGGCTTAAGGCTACAACGACAGCTAAGCAGTATCTCAATATAGTTCACTATGAACGTTTCTAGTCGTAGTTTTAAAGTACAGTAACTGTGCGTAGGGAACTACAGAGGGCTGGCTGGTTCCAGCCCTTTTGGTTGTAAAGTACCTGTGAACCATTAATTACCAATCCTTTTAAATAACTGCATTTGTGTGTAGGGCACAAACAAATAATCTTTTGTTAATACATTTATTCGCCGAGCGTGGTGGTGTAACGGCTAGCGTTCTGGCCTCGCATTCGGGAGGACGGCGGTTCGAATCCCCGTCCGGGCATCCAGATTTGGGTTTTCCATAGTTTCCCAAATCATTTCAGGCAAATGCAGGGATGCTTCCTTAAAAAGGCCATGGCCGAATTCCTTCCCATTCCTTACCCCCATCCTTTCCCGTCTCTAAAGACCTCGCTGTTGAGAGACGTAAAGCAGTTAAAAAAATTATTCATATAACATTTCGTATTTTGAGTGTTGCTTTGAGTAAAACTGCTGTAAATAAATTGAATAGACTGTTTAAAGAAATACTGAATGTACTAAAGTACCTGGCACTGGCAATTATATTTAAGGGGTGATTTATTTTTGTTAATGTTATGATAATAAAACGTTAATATCTTGAGGTTTCATTTAATTCACTTTTAATTATAAGTTTTTATTGACTTTAAGTAAATAAAATTTTCTCGGGTAACTATCCGAGTTAGTCCATCGATTAAACACGACGTTTCGGCGGAATCACTCTGCCGCCATATGCAACGTCGAGAAAACCTCCAGTCTTATATATGATTTTAAATAGTTTTGGTTGTTTGCATCATTTTTAGCTCCCTAGAAAGCTCTGTTGGGTTTTTTTTTTTCTTCTAAAAATACCAACGGGACCCTGTGTCTGTATTGATCCTGAATATTCTTGGGAAGAAATTTGATTGTATATTTTCTACTACAGCGAAAGAGTGATTATAAATTGTGAACTACAGCTTCGATTTTTCAAACAGTCGAGATAGATATTAAGAAATTTTTCAACGGAGATCCACTCTTTTTTTTTTTACGACTTTACGCTTCGTTGACGTCGAGGTCATTAGAGGCGCAAAAGGATGGGAGCAAGGAACGGGGAGGAATTCCGCCATAGCCTATTAAAGGAAGCATCCTGGCACTCACCTGGAGTGATTTGGGAAAACCATGGAAAACCCAAATCTGGATGCCCAGACAGGGATTCGTACCGGCCTCCTACGGAATGGGAGGCCAGACCGTTAACCACTCACCCACGACGCTCGGTAGCTAACTTAAAATTCTTTAGTTATTATCTGTCTATAGCATATTTATTCTGAGCGAAATTGCATTGTGGGAAAATCTTATCAATTCGTTACTTTTTGCAGCAATGTAGGAGGGATGGAGATACACAATTCCTAATTATCAGATTGTGTGCCAAGTAATAGGTTAAATACCAAACCTGTAAAAAGTGATAATATAGGCTATTGGTCATGGTAGTCCCTAGAGGAGGTGCTTTGAGGTTGAAGATGCCACTGTGTATTAGCACTGAACGCACTAGAACAGGGTTTCATACCCCCCTTTTAACTTTCATACAAAATACCCAAAATTTACTGCATTTTATTTGCACAGCTGTCAGAGACATTTAAACACATACATTAGCAGTTAATAACCCTAGGCAAGAATTCCTCGTAAAATTTTTATGCAATGGAGGGTGCACACCCTCAGAGACTGGACATGGTATGTACGTACCTTGATAAAAAGGGTTTTTTTTTTTTTTAAGTTTAAGTCTACCTAGAAGTTTTGTGCCATCTCGGACACTACGTATTTAACTGAAAATTTAACTTACCAAACACATAAAAAACTCAACACTGACAATCCTGCACCAGTCACTACATATGCTACAGAAGCATTTTGTTTCAAGTTGCCATGGAACAAGGAAAAGAAAATTTCGAACAGCCATAAAACCTTGAAAAATTGTAGTGAGTTCTAGATGTTCTCAGTAACAGTAGTAAAATGTGAACAAACAAACTGAAACATTTAACCATCTTGAAGAGGTGCCATTTTTGCTGTAATGGAAGACGGTAATGGGAAAATTTTCACATAGTTTATCATGCAACAATTTAAAGTTTTTTACGAAATGAATCAAGTTTCTTTTGCATGGGTTGGCAACATTTCTCTGAGTAGAACGGAAACCCCTAACTCTCGCACCAGAATCGTGGGTAGAGCAGTTTGCGTTAGATCCTGCTAACTAGATTTTACACCTCGTGGAGCTAGTCAGAATTCCGTTGCTTCCAAGATAACGTAAAGTTGAAGTTTGTTCACAGGAAGGTTCGCCAGGTTGTCTTTTCCCCCGACATAACTTCGTGTAAAATCCCGCTGTTCGAAAATTTAAAATTGTATGTAATCATACACGCTTATTATGGTATGTCCATATAAATACCCTGTATAAATTTAAGTGGCGAAATTTCTTTTGCTCTCAAATAGCGTCAGTACATCTAAGTGTTATGGTGTGTGTAGAATTCTGAATTGAGTGTCGTAACTTTAGTTAATGGTTTCTGTAGTGTATGAGGTTCGAAGAAAAGGGATCGCGGTTTACACTTATTCTTCCGTAAGGCAACTAGAGGACTGTGAAGTTAACGCTCCGTTGCAACGGATGAGCTACCATTAACAGTGAAGTATTCTGTTACTACATATTGTCAGGTGACAAGGTCTCTTACAAATTTTGATGAATATGTTTGTTAAAAATAAATATTATTCAAGCTTTGTTGATACAAATGTGTTAAAGTTATGTGTAAAATAAAAGGTACGTGAATATTGGAATGCCGGAATATCTATGAACAGTGGCCGTCTAAGACAATGAATATCTTTGGACAAAAAAAAAAAAAAAAGAAAAAAAAAAGAAGATTGACTATGGCTAGAGAGCGTACTAGAATGTAAGATATAGAGAGCATGTGGTGTTATAAAAACTGAACGTAGAAATCTGTTATTCTGTAGTGTAATGTAAAGAAATGTATTCTACAACAAATATTTAATAATAAAATTGCTTTCGAGTGTTCCTGTAGTGATATATGTATTATTTTGTTCTCAGCTGTGAAATAATATAATGTGCCGACTTTTATAGCTAGTATTTCAGCTTGACAACGGACATATTATACATCAAGAAGAGCTATAGTAAAGTGCTAATACCAGCAAAAATAAAGCAAGTAACTTACAATATGCACAGCCGAAAGTGTTTAGATTTAATCCAGCCTTTTGTACACAGTCTGATAATATGGAATTGTGCACCACCGCCATCACTAAGTCCAGAAGAGTGAAAATTTATTCGTTACTGTAGTTCGATCCGGGTAACCCTACGTGAAGACCAGAAATATCCGAAATTTATCGTCCTCTGATGCTGTCTCTTACAGGGCTTTTAATTACTTTCGTGGTAGTGCAGATATATATTGTACTAATACTTGTACCTATGCAAACTGAACGCAGCAGATTTAAACAGATTTATACTAAACAACGGGATTGACCTTGTTTGACAGAAAATTGAATAGTGTAGCTTTGATGTAATTGTAGAGACAAATTGTGCACTATGCACTTTATACTGAAGGGTAGGGTGCTGTTGTAAATTTGTTAGAACCATTAATATTTCGTTCAATTTTCAATGTATACAGATGGGGAATAAATACATTGATAGATAGATGTTGCACTATTTTTTAGATAGAGTTGGGTATACTCGCAGCAATTAATGGGGACAGGAAAGCGATACTCGTGGCAGAAGGTTAAAGAGAGGGGTAGATAAGATAAATGACCTTATTTACTGGCGATGTTAAATATTCCCCGTTATCTGTGCCACAGATTAACATGTGAGTGGCTTAATAACGGCTTATAAGCCCGTTACAAATACTCTTGAGTGCTGTACTATGTCTGGCAAACTTATGAATAGATTAGACTGCAAACAAAACTAATTTTAGATTATTCGAAATGCTATGACATAATCGTGGTAACGTGCAGTATGTTTATTTTGCTTTGTATGCACAGCACCTCAAAAAATTAGATATCAGATTTAGAAGAAAATTTGGTTAGATTATTTTTTAATTCCTTTGTCTTTCAACTTCGTTGTATCAATGATTAATTTTTTATTTATTTAACTATCACATTTTTTTCAGATTTATCACTGTTACATTGCGTTTTGCAATTCATGACTAATAACTGTTAAAATACCTGTAACAATCCAGACAGAAGTTACTCTTACTTTCTATCGACTGAAATTGTTAATTAAGATATTCCTTAAGATCGTATTGTCAAGATCATACTAATTTCGCAAAATTTATAATAGAAGAGTCCTACCAGTTTTAATATAATTTCGTAGTCAACTGCAAAACTTTTTTCCATCAAATAACCCTGCTAGAAAAATTATAAAAGCATTCAAAGTGCTGTGTTGTAAATATAAAGCGTTCAAATGCTCTAATTTACATGTCAGTTACTAAATGAAGAAACTAAATAATATCACCTGCAGGAAATAACGGCAATACTTTAGGCATATATCGATATGTTATTTGTCTAGACAAAAGGTAGTTGCTAAAAGGGATTTAACGATTTTCGAATCAAATACAGAAAACAGAAAGAGGAAGCCATAGATAATAATTTCTTTTGAATTTAGGTACCATTTAATTTTAATTGTTTCAGGTGTCAAGTTATCGAAGAACTTGGTTATGTGGGCGTGTAGTCTCTTAAATTCTCTCGACTGTATACACTAGCCTCAAATATTTTCTTTAAACGAATTACAAACGGAAGTATTCTGTTATAATTTCAGAGTTGACATCACATTCCCAGAAATAAAGGACTAGGTTATTGGTATTGGCAACTCTTTACTTTCATCAGGGTTGTAGTCTTGCTGTGCCTAATTTCTTTAACGTTTGAAGGATAGACTGAAGGGGTTGTGTTCATCTGTCAAATGGAACGTGGTCCTAAACAAATAGAGTTAATTCGATTCCTTATAGCTACAAGTAAATTCCAGCTAGTCTTTAGTGTGGTTTCGATCTAAATTTGACATTTTTATTCATATTCAACTACATCCGTCAATACACATCCATTGCAACTGCAGATAAAATTTACACTGTAATTTTGGCAATGATATATTGATTTTGTCACAAACGAGAGTGGAAATGACTTACATGACATGTGATTTAGGGCAATCTATTATTTTGGCAACCACCAGGAAATTTTATCTGTAGATCAATAATCATAGGGAATCTTTCAAAATATATGTCTACTAGCTGACCCGGTCACGCTTGCTGTGACTCAGTAGTTATAGTACGTAGGATCAATGTTATTCGAAACTATCTAATGTAATCAAATTAATATTCACTAATAAAGTCAAAACGTTTTAGTCGATTTGAAAATTCGAAAGTAATTGGTAAAGAGTTTCGGATAGTTGAAATTAAGGACAAACGAACATAAAAAAATTTAATTACAAATTACTTCATTGAAAATATATAAAAATTGATATTTAAAAAAATATTTTTTATTTATTTATAAATTGAAATTTCAGTTTTATAAATGAGGTAGATTAAGTTGATTTTTAAACATTTTTAACAATTATTTTCATTATTTTAAATTATTAAAATCTATAATTTTAATTTATATAAGCGCTAATTGGTGTACAATATTTTTGGTTAGCCTGTCTTTTGCTAATACAAATAGATTTGATGGTTTCCTCACGCGTCAGCAGGCGACATATAGCTGCCCTTGGAAGAAAGCCGTATTTTCCAAGTTCAAGCCTTGAGACTTATTTATGGTCATAGCGAAAGCCAAACGATTCGGAAAATGAAGACTTTTAAATGGTATTGGAGATTCTGGCGGTATCATTGGAATACGTGGCAATAGGACGATATCTCCTTTAAACGTTCCAGTCAAAATACTCGTAGTTGCTTCAAGAACATTGACGGTGATCCTTTTGATGACCAAACGTGTACCGTTGCATAATCTAGGTGAATTCATATTTCGTAGTAGAATAATCGGTGAACCAATCTTTAACCGAAGATTATGTGGTGGCATTCCTGGTATATCCAAAGAATTTAAAAACTCAGTTAGAAAATTTACGGCTTCATTTTCATCTACTATAGTGTCTATTGATTTAAAAGACATCTGATCACCTGCCAACAACTGTTGTATCTGGAAGTTAATTTCGTTGACATCAACATTTTTACTGCCAAAATAGCACTATTATTGAGCCAATTATGATCTGAGTAATTATTTAATATATCCGGAAACACACTCTCAATTAGTTCATTTTTTGACTGAACAGCAGTGCAGAATTGTCTGGAAATTTGATGTATTGTGTATTTCGATGTAGTTCTATTTCACCGTTTCCAATATCCAGCAATTGCTTACAAAATACTTGTGCCGATGGATCATTTTGTAATAATTGTACTCGCATGTTCATGGTCAGTAGAAGTGTTTCCACATTCCGCCATAAAAACGATTGTTTTATACATGCGTTAATCTCATCGGCAAAAGTAGAGCGAGAAATCACTGGCGTACTTCACATTACACAGCAAGCTGTGCCAGAAGTGAAAATCGGGTTAAATGCCTACGAAAATCTCCGCCGAGACAGGGATCCGAACTTGGGACCTTTCGATATCCAGTCAGACGTCGTAACCACTGAGCCACCAGACCGGTCGCTATTAAATTAGAAATTGGATAAGCTTGAAGTATTGGAATGGAAAATTATAAGGAAAATTTTGGGTCCATTGAAAAATACAGTACAATGGAAGATATGAACTAATGAGGAAATATATAATGACATTAATAAAATAACAGAATCAGTCAGAAAAAAGAAAAAAAAAATTTTTTTGACACATCTATCGCATGGATGACACCAGGCTAACAAAAAAGATATTAAATATTTTTTGGGATTCAAAAGGTAAAGAATTTGAAACGAAATAATATCAGTGAGCAGTATGGAAAGAAAATATTTTCGAAAGCAGATTTCGAATATGGCAGGATTCCAAGGTAGAGAGGAGAAGAAAACGGGTGCAAAATGGCCTGAAGAGAGAAAGAGAAAACACAATGCAATAATGAAGGAGTGCTGGAGAGGAAGAAAGAAAAAAAAAACCAACAGGGGAAGATGGCTAGCTGGCCATAACGAAAAGAAGAAGAAAAATGATAAGCAAGCAACAAATACTTGCACATTTTTGAATTTATCGTAACGTTTTCTTCAATGTTATATTCATGTGTGTAATTACTTTGTCACAACACAATACACAGCACTATTATAAAAATGATACTACACGAAAAATTCACGGAACTGGGTTATATCATACATAAACACATATGACGTGGAGTAGACTGTAACATAAATAAATCGAAACACAACGCCTTCTACTGGATAGTTACCCACCCTACATAACCAACTGTTTTGTCGATAAATTAATATATCACCATAATAATAATTTCGTGCGGTCGTAATGACCTGGTGAAAGGGTTTCTAATGGCTGCGCATTCCACCCCTGCGCTGGAAGGCCGAGTTAAGTGCGTATACAAATCCCCGCCGGCACAGGGATTCGAACCAAGGACCTTTGGAATTCCAGTTAGACGCCTTAACCACTTAACCACCAGAACGCTCAAACTTACAGCCCTTACAAATAGTTCCAAACCATTTGTCCTATGACAAACATTGAACGAACATTTAATTCGTAATAATAAATATTAAGGTCAATAATCGAGATAAAAACTATCCTATCTTTTAAGTTGGACCAAATTACACACAGTAAGCCAGATTTCATCAAAATCAGTTAAGTAGTTTCGGAGTTCATCTGCGACAAACATCGTGACGCGAGATGATTATATATATAAAGATAATAATTAGATTTTGGTCTGTTCACACTTGTTGTCATCTACAGTGATTGCAAACAAGTTATTCTATTTAAGAAATAGAATAATATAACGATGAGAATTTTTCAGCTTTTAGTACATAGGCCTATCAAAATAAGCTGTGTGCTAGATCATTACCGCGGAGCCTGCTTAAAAAATTATAATTATCTGGGTACTAATTTTTATGGACAGTTAGTATCACTTTCATATCTGGCACATTTGTGAAGTATGCAGTGAACGCTATGTGGTCCGGATTATACGTAAAGTCGACACAAGCAGAATACGTCGCAACTTTAAGATGCATCAGCAGGTCTGCACGGCGCAACGAATTTAATTTTACTTCATCACAAAATATTGGAACTACAACGAGAGTCACGTTTGTTATTATTGCTAATTGCCATGCCTAACAGAGCAGCCTATAAATATTTCCCCCATCCCTGGTAGTGTGATGGCTAGCAAGTTGCTCTCACGCACGTTGCCAGTCGATTCCGACGTCTGGTATGGATGTTTTTAATTAAGCCTTCGTCTCATGTTGTCCCTACTGTGATTCTCAATAGATAGATAGACAAAATTTGATAAAGCAGCTAGTTAAATTAAAATACTGTAACTGCCTAAATGGTCACAAATAAAAAAGCATTTTACTTCTTTCAAGAAAATGACTTTATACCTGTATTTCAGGAACGATTAATGACGTGTTTTGCTATACGAAATTTCACATACTTGTTGATGGAATTCGATTTTGTTTATGTGGTGGTTAAAATGTTTCCTTGCCCTTGAAAATGAGTTTCTTCACTCTGACTGAGAAAATAAAGAAATAATTTCACAGTTGCGACCGCGGTCGCCACAACGGTTGCTTTGCCTCTGAACTTAAGAATATGCGAGGTGATATAACAAAGCATACAACAAAGAATAATGTTTCACTGTTTAAACGGTTTTAATACCACACAGTTACGCTTCTGAAGTTTCCGAAAATTGTCAGATACGTGAATCAGTTTCATCCAAATGAAATATACACACAGTTTTATTCTCGCATTCGGGAGGACGCGGGTTCGAATCCCCGTCCAGGCATCCAGATTTGGGTTTTCCATGGTTTCCCCCAGATCAATCCAGGCGAATGCCAGGATGCTTCTTTCAAAAAGGCCATGGGCGAAATCCTTCCCGTTCCTTGTCCCCAGTCCCATCCCGCCTCTAATGTCCTTAGCCGTCAACGAGACGTAAAGCATTAAGTAAAAAAAAAAACATAGTAGTTTTATTAGTCTTGATTTCCAAGTTACCGCAGTCCTTAACTGTATCTACATCATGCATAACAAACAAAAAATTCAATCTTTGCTAGATTGAATCTAACTTTTTTTAAACACCACCTACCCACCACCTGGTAGCCTAATTCATCATTGTCACTTCTCTGGAAAGCAATGTAATGGTATAGTTTCCATCGAGTGAATGTATATCACAAAAATAGCAAGACACTCACGTAATAATTGCTTAAGGGGAGCGGGAGGTACCTATGCAGATCACGTAAAAATGATAATCTTTGAGGAACATTTTTAGGGAAACTATTCGATATATTCACTTCAAACTAAGTGGACATATACGGTGATTGAGTTTTAACGTTAGAACGAAGAGACATTGTGCTATCATTTCTAGTTTCATTTGAATAATGTCTTTTTAACAAACAATCTTTCCTTTGAAAAATGTAATATTTTATTAAATTTCATATTAACTACACGACTTATCACAATAATCTTGTGTTACATTATAATTTATACCACAAAGAGTAGCGTATAAAAATTTGGTATCCCTATCTAGAGTACCTTTTGAGTAAATGTTCCTTAAGTTTCAAAGAATCTAATGTAAGAAAAATGGCTTCCAAATTTTGTCAAATACATTCCCGACCTATAAGATGGCGCGTATAAAAATAGTAATAAATCATTTTGTGGGACTAGTATAACGCTAAGCCAAAGTTTGCCATCGTGAGAAAGGTAGAAACTAATGTTTGGTATTAAAAGCGAAAAAATTCTATTTTTGTGGGTTTGACCACCTCCAGCTCCCATTAAAACATTTGCTTCGTGCCAACAGCCGAATTCCAGAGAACATTATTGACGTGCAGACCTTTGGAGGCAGGCTTGACACGTTTAGCAACCCCGCTCGGCTGTCACATTCTCGAGAGTAACAGCTGTACAAAGAAAGGAAAACAGGAAGCTAAAAGTGGGAAGGGACGACAGAGAAATAAATTTCAGCTTTCGGGAAGACTCTTGAGTGAAGGTAATGCAGGAATTTATGTTTCGTCAAGGGGCAGTTTCTTAGAAGTAAGAACAGAAGACCGAGTGTAGGAAGGGACCTCGACGTTGAAGAAAATATTGCCGAAGAGGAGTGCGAGCAGGAATGTTTATCGCTGGTGGTCAAGCGTTAAACGTAACGGACGCGGTCAGCTAGAACTAACCTAGTGAAGAACAGGCAAGCACCACTCTCTCTTTCACTGGCGGGGAGTTTTCCTCACCAACTCACGTAACAGCTGCAGACGAAATGTTATATCTGACTGATTAATGCACGATCTGTCTTCAGTACCACTTCATCCACAAGCGCCAGAGATTCACATTGCTCGATATGCGATATAGTCGTAACGTCAGTGATGAGTCATATTTCGCCAGGGCTGTATACTTGGAGAATGTGTTCTGGATTCATGTAATTTTTATTTAATTAATTTTTTCCTGCCTGGGAATGAATCAAACATTGTATCCATGGTTATTTAATTGTTTGACTAGCCTGAGGCTAGTTATTTGTTTTATCGAAGATTTTTTAAATTGTTTTGCTAGCTGAATGCTGCTTTCTGTCTTTTTACCCACGGTAAATTTAATTGCTCACTAGCCTGGGGATATAAGAAGTATTTTATTAACAGTTGTTTAATTGTTTTGCTAACCCGATATTATTTTATGAGTCTTGTTCATGATTTTGTAATTGATTTAAGAGTGTGGTGTAGATTATTGTAGTTCTTAGTATAAAGCCGGCTACCAACTCCCAATAATGTTTATAAGACAGAATAGTTCAGTAATAAAAAAATATGTTGCATGTCAGTGAAGGTCATGGATTATGATAGTGATGTTTCTTTACCGTGAGGACAGAATAACTGTTTTAAATGCGTAATAGGCATGGGCGTATCCAGCGAGGGGCAGGGGTGGGGGCTGCAGCGCCCCCCACCCCCCAGAAGAAAAATCAAGTTGCCCTCACTACGCTTCGACGAGTGAAGAACTGGCTCAGGAGCACTATGAGAGAGGAAAGATTGACTGGACTATGCCCGATGAGTGTGCATCGAAATTTCGTGAAAGTACCCCGTGAGATATTATCAAAGAAAATTACTGAAAATTATTCTGAGAATCCGAGAGAATTAATGTTTATATAAAAAAAACTATAATTGAGTTACGATCTTGATTAACTGCATAGTAGGTCCTTGCATTACTACGTTAATCAATAATAACAATAGTTTCCTCAATAGTTTTGAGTTTTATTTTGTAAGAAATCGACATTTTTCAGACCCCCACCGCACTTCGTCGAAAAAAATACGAGTTGTTCCCCCCCCCCCCCCCCCCCTGATTCAGATGTTGTCCCTTCCGATCCTGGATACGCCCTTGGTAATAGGCCTTTCAGTTCAAAACTCTTCCATCAGTGTTAAAATAAAAAAAATACTCAAAGGAAATATATTACAACGTGTAACGCATAATAATTCAAAAGTTTATAAGATAAAGGAGCAATCTCCCCGTTTTTTCTTTGTAAATAGTATGGCCACTATTCATTTTTTATCGTTTCTTACGCTCGAATAGTATGTGAGGTTGGTAGCGCTGCGAATACTCTGAGACTCATGCACACCGCCGTAGACTCTGCATTTAGCAAAATGCTCTGTATCAGTGGTAATTTTGAATAATGGATGTATTGATTTTGTATTGTGTAAACGGCTTATGTAATTGATTGAGAATGATCAAACGAAGATTAATATGAAAGTGTTACTGAAACGTTGTTTATGAGATTCGCGATAGCCTATTATTGTCGGTGCGGTGAAAAGCATCATTCATCACACTTATCAGAAGTCACGTCGGAGACTTTCAGCCTACCATCCTAAAACACTTATTTGTAAACACCAAAAGAAAGACCGATTGTACTAAACTATTTAATCGTAAAGCGTGTAAATGATATTTACCAACAAAGGAAAAAAGTAGGAAAATATATTGTTACAAGTTAAGAACAGCAATCTTTCGTAACTTCACAAAAGTAGTGAATAATCCTCAACGTGATTAATTTTTTTCTTTTTTTTTCTGGTCGAAATAACCAAATTGTGCAAGTCGCGCCAAGTAATGAATACCATTCCTGGCGTTCATTGTTCACTGCAATTATTCAAAGGTTGACTGGATATTGATTCCAGCTCAGAGAATAGTGAAAAAGTGGAGCTCAACGAGGGATCTCCGACATTGGATAGTCAATCCAAACTGACTCCAATACATAATCGTCACTACTTAAACGCGTAATGAGCGGGAGGAGGAGGGTATCATGATGACTTCATGAGCTATTTGAACGACTTTAAACTTCGAAATTTTAGGACCAAAACGAAACTGTAATTTCCTTTCGTGCCAAAAGAGAAACAGAAAGAACAACAGTAGGTAGTAACTAATTATCTCTTTGGACTTTAAGACAAACATTACGAGTTCTAAGACACAAAAGAAATTATCAGTATGAAGTGAAAGAGTGTGATTATTAATTTGGCTATGGCTTATTAGTGTTATTACATAGTTCACTTCTTTTTTTATGTAACCGTAGCATTAAAAGCACGTATTAGTTTTTAAAGTGTTTATTAATTTAACTGTTTTCTTTTCCGGGATAGAATTTCTTACATGATTATAGAACATAATTAACATTTTACACGAATTAACAGAATACAACGCTTATTTTACATTTGTTTAAATTAAGTTAATAACAGAAATACAAACAAAAAAACTTTAATAAAATAAATATTTAGCTGGCGAATTATAAAATAAGGCTAGTGAGGGCTAAAACAGAAAACTATTAAAACTAAAAACTAGTAAAAGCTGGATTAATATGTGATAAAGGAAAAAACACTAATAATGGTAAAAATAATATAAATATGTAAAAAAATATAAAAAATAGTAGAAATGAATTAAATTCGATTGTACTTTTCGTCTTTCACTTTTTATAAATGACATTAATATTAAAATACTAGCAAAACTAAAACTATTAATAATATTATTCAAATAATATTAATAATATGTGAAAACGGCACACACTAACACTAGTGAAGGCAGAAAAATATGTGATAAAGTCACGAATTAATTCAGCTGCCTTCTAAGAATAAGTTCTACGTGGAAGAACAGGTTGCTCAGTTAGTATTGTGACAAGTAATGCTTACTCGAGGCGCATTTAATTGGACCGATTTCGTCGGCAATTCTTATTTTCGCTAAATGAAAAAGGGATTGGAAAAGGTTTCCGAGGTATGAGAGGAGATGATTAGTATATTTGAGTTAATGGATCTGGTGCTAATGTTATGGTGTGAACTTAAGGCCAGTGGGCTGAAGCTTGTGAACTTCAGGCTGTGGTTCAAAATCGATGAATTTCCACGGATGGGGTGTAGTTATGCCTTTCAATTCACTGTTTCATTAACATAATTCAGATACATAATGGGTCGCGTTTTATCAAGAAAAAAACGTTGTGCGATTGCGATCTTGAATAATATGTTATTTCTTGCAACACCGCTACGCAAAAAGAGATTTTGGTTGAAACAGTGATTGCAAGAAAGAGGTAATCGATCCCATATGACTTTGTTGCTTGAACTGGGGCAGTCATGTTGTGGATAATTTAATTACTTAATTAAGAATGTGATGAAAATTTCAATAAATTGCTAAGTTTAGTTAATCCATTCTTCACAAAGGCATTTACCCGAATAATTGCAGAAGAAAGACAGCCACGTTGAGATTTTTGTCGACGGGGAGAATCGCATAGGAAAAAACCCATCTATAAGTCGTTTATTTGCATATGACTCATCTTTCACCTCCTACTAACATGGAAATTACCGATATAATTCAATAAATGAGGAAATGAATTGCGGTGTGTTATCTATTTTCTTGACAGGCCAAAACAGCTTAAACAGCGTGAAAGATCTGTGACCTGTCGCCAGGCAAGAAAAAACGTATCTGTCAGGCGTGGTGACTGCAGTCGAACTGTGTGTTTGTGCGCTCGTATTGGCCTTGAGGATATTCACTCAAAGATCGTAAACTGTGAACTGCTGCCAGTTCATGCCCCGATCACAACTGTCCACACACTGACAGTTTGGCAATACCTGCAGTCTAAGATCTTAAATATGGACTGTATGTGTGTGTACAAGTACCATAAACTGACAGTTTAGTGCCTTCAGTGTGGGGCGCTCAAGCGATGGTACGATGGAGCGGAGTTATGGTCGCACAGTCGCAGGTCACAGATGAACCTTCCTCATGAGTTCTTACGAGTTCAAGTTTTCTTTTGTGTATTTGTAAATTTGTAGGTCTATATAGTTCTCACCATTTCTCACTCCAAGAAGGGGGTAAGCACACTGATTTTGATTTTTGAGTTAGACGCATTCCTGTCATAGCTCCACAGCAGTTATGAAGTAGATTACGATATTTTCTTTGATTATTAAACAGTCTCAGCGTTCCCATTGTAGAATCATCCTGATCATCCTGTCATAATAAGTATAATTACCATAGTAGACTACTTAAACTAATTACGTGCTGATATCAAAGATTTGCAAGATTAGTTCGTTTGTATTATTTGGTACTCACAAATGAAAATTACATTGATGGTAACGGTATGAGATTACGACTAACAATACACATCACTCCCAAAATATGGTCTTTTTTTGTTAGAAAAAGGGTAGAACTGAAGACAAGGAATTCGACCATGATATTTTACAGGACCCTCTCGGCATTGAAATCAGTATGATCGGAAGTGAACTTAAGCCTACCCCTACCGAATATCAGGCACCCGCCAGAATCGCTTTTAACAGATTTTTTTAAATTCATTAATATTCAATCTTTTTATTCAATTTTTTTAAAGTCACCTGAAGCTATTGTAATTCATCACAAACTGTGTTCTTCAAAGTAGGGTCAAATTGTTCTTAGACGATATCTGTTTCACTGTGAAATAAAATTAGTGTCCTAGAATGTATTGCACCATCGATATCACGAAACTTTTGCTACATTCCATGACTTTTGTCTTAGTCTGATTTGTATTTACTTCGCAGCATATTCATTGTTTTGCCTTCGGCACATTTACATCATCCCAGTTTTTTGTTTACGTCTGTGATTGCTTCTTTTACTAGTACAGTTGTGATAAACTACAAGCTTTTTCAACTGATGTCTGTCTCCTATGATTCTTTGTATTAATCATACCTTCCTGATTATTACATAGAAGATATAAACCATTCTTCTACCTCAAAATTTTAGAATCAAGTTGTTTGAAATTTTGAACATCTGAACCCATCAAATATTAACAAAGATCATAAAAATGTCCTCGTTTTTCTTAATCCGTCTTTCCAGTATTAATTTGAAAGCTATCAGTTCTTCTGGAGAGGGCTATTATCTTAGACACTATTTTTGAAGCATGGGATGTTAGATTTATTTTACGAGTACGGTAATCGTCACATTTTTCAGATTGTACTTCTATAGAGTAAAGGATACTTTCATTGTGTTTGAATTTGATAAATTTAACCTAAAAATTTTAAACAGTATAGTCTTTCGGAATCTCATCAATTATTGTCTTATTTGAGGTCACATCTTTCAAAGTTGTTTTAAATTATTTCTTTAAAACACGATTCCCTAAATCATCAATATCAATATCATTTTCACTTTCCAGCAAACTGTTGTTCAGATCATCACCATCCTACAGTTTCTTTGTGTGTTCGTACTATTGCGTGGCTTTATACTCTGATATTAAAAAAAAAAAATCACATCAACACCTTTAATGTTTATACGTCTGTATTTCTCCAAAATCATGTTAGATACTCTTAAAGCCGCATTCACCATACCTTCGACTAATCGTTTCTCAAGTTTTCTCGCAGTCAATTTCCATATATGTATTAATATATAAAATTCTTACTAATCCAAGAGAGCATGGACATCTAAAACATATGCGAATAGTTGTTGATATTGTTGTGAGAATTTATTGTTTATTCGATATTGTTGTGACACATTCGTAGTTGTCAGACTGTTATCTAGAACAATTAGTGAATTACGTATTGTGAGACGTCGCGGAAAAAGACTAGGTTTTCCGTAGTGTGTTTTACACATCTGAGGCAAAAGTTGCCTCCTGCCGGCCAACGGATTTCGCCTACCGGCGGACACCCCCTGCCCACGGACTCTGCCTGACCTCGGACTTCGCCTGACATCGGACTTCGCCTGCCCTCGGGCTTTACGTGCCCTCGGGCTTCGCCTGCCCACTGACTTCGCGTGCCCACGGACTTCGCGTGCCCACGGACTTCGCCTGCTCACCGACTTCGCGTGCTCACCGACTTCGCGTGCTCACCGACTTCGCCTGCTCACCGACTTCGCCTGCTCACCGACTTCGCCTGCTCACCGACTTCGCCTGCCAACTGGTAACGCCTGCTCCCCAACTGCTGCACATCCACCGGACACACCAATGTACGGTAACGCTATGGACCTTTCAGACACCAACCCAACCATCCTTCCACCCACTGTCACTACTAGCCCCCACTTCTACACCATGGCTACATCTTCAGTTATTACTACAACCACCATCAGCACCACCACCACCACCTCCTCATCAATCATCTGCCCCGCTGCATCTGAAGGCATTCATCAAAATCTTCCACAGATAGTTCAGAAACCACCACGTGGCACCAGCTATCTTCAAACTGCCAGAAATAATGCAAAACCCTACGAACAGATCAAAAGTGGCTCATTACCATCGCCACAAACCTCCTTATCCAATAGTGCAACAACCGCATACGAAGTTATGGACACTTCATCATCACCTCCATCCACGTCACAGACTATTCATACATACCTACTAAAAGGGACCTTCCCTGAATATATGAACAGTAAAACCCTAAGCAAATTCATCAAACGACATATACCCAACATTTCTATCCATCAACTTATCCCCACTAAAAACGGTATGATCATCAAGAGTAATGAACCAGACTTCCCCAAATTAATTAAAAACAAAATTGGACTACCTTCATTTGGCGACAACGCCAACTTAACAACTGTCACCTCATCCCCACCAAAACAACCAACCCCACCTAGAAGACCACCTACACTCACAGCCGTCATCCGAGGAGTAGAGCCAACAATAACTGAAGAAGAGGTAGTCGCCGAACTCAACTCGAACGACGAATTACATGTTCGAAAAGCTCTCCGAATCAAGAACAGCTTAGGACCCACTTACATGATCAGAGTACTAACTGAAGACGCATCAACAATTGATCAACTGCTTAGAAATGGAGCCATAATCTACCATCAAAAACATAGAGTGGAACCATCAAAAACCCCTTCCCCCCAACCCACACTGTGTGCACGTTGTCTACAATACAATGACCACCTAACGGCAAACTGCAAGAACACCCCTATCTGTCCACACTGCAAAGAGAACCACTTCTTAAAAGCTTGCCCAAACCTTCAGAAAACTCCCACCTGCAATACTTGTGACCAAAACCATCCTACCTATTCCATTAAATGCAAATCAAAGCCAGCGCCTACCAAAGCAGAACTCACAGTACCCCTCCGACCCATTGATCCTCCCACACCACCCACCAACTCCATCCGTCCTCCACCGACCATAGAAGATATCCTAAGATTCATGACAATCACATTACAAAACCTAAATCCCTTCTCCCGTGAACACACCCTGGCGCAAATTTCAATTGCAGCAAAAGCAGTATTTGGAATACAAATAAACGCCACCTACTCTCACAATAACGCCCACTTCCAGTTTCTGCCCCTAGAAACCCTCGTCTAAACCCACCAACTCCACAACTAGAACTATTCCTAATATGCCACTTTCCCACAATATACTTTTCAATAATATCCGATCACTCCCAACGAACAAAAACCTCCTCCTGCATACCCTCGCTACACACGACATCCATTGCTTTATGCTCAATGAAACCTTCCTCCAACCCCACCATCACATCCGTATGTCACCCTACCAGCTCACCCGAACCGACAACCCAGCGCCTGTAGCACGCGGGGGAGTGGCCATTGGCTATAAGCATCATATCCCCATCAAAATACACCCACCACTCAACCATCCATCTGAACATATCATTGCCACAGTCTTTCTCAAATCCCTCACAGTCACCCTTGTCACCATATACATTCGACCCGGTGTTCCCCTCCCTTTAAATTTTATATCATATATAGATAAACATTACAGCTCATACATCATCATGGCAGATATCAATATCCATAGCCGCACCCAGCAAGAACTTCATCAATTTCATAACATCCTAACCGCCATGAGAGGTGACATCATTAACATCCCATTACCCACACGTCCCGAATCAAACACAACCCCTGACGTAGTTATAGCTTCTCCCAATATACTAACCCGCTCCACCCTTCATGTCCTCGATCCAATCGGCAGTGATCACCTCCCCATTATGCTTTCCATCCAGTACAATGCCCCCCACACCCCGCACCCACCCAACCCCACACCCCATAAATATATTCAAAACTACAATAAAACCAACTGGAAAGACTACAGGAAATACATAGACGACCAGATAGCGACAGATAACCCAAATATCATAGACGCAGACAGCCTACTTAGAACCGCCGAATACCTCCAACGTACAATCACAGACGCTACTGCCGCTCATATCCCCTTGACTCCTATCACCCCTCACAAACCATCACTATCCAGACGAGCCCTTCAACTTCTTCATATCTCACGTCGCCTCTTCCGCACCTACCTAAGAACCCATGACCGTCAGCTACTCACCCTCCACCGACAACTCCAGCGAACAGTCCGCAACTGTATCGCCGCTCAGAAAAGACGCACATGGAGGGACACCTGCAACCAACTAAGCCAAAAATATTCGCAAAACTCCTCCCAATACTGGTCCACCTTCCGCCGCTTAACTGGTCTCAAACCCGCCCCCAACTACCCCCTCCTCCACAACAACCTTCCTGTCCCCGACAACACTCAAAAAGCCAACCTCTTCGCCAACCTACTTGAAACCATCCACACTGTCCCAAACGACCCCAAATTCGACTACTCAGACTCCCATATCATCGAACAGCGTGCCAACCCTACATCACCTCCCCTCCTACCCGACTTCAACTACATTCAAACCGTCAGCCGTACTGGACTTAACACGCCTATCACAGCTAATGACATCCTATCCGTCCTCAGCACGAAGAAAAATACTGCCCCGGGCCCAGATTCAATCACTTATCGCCACATTAAAGAAGCACCCCGCTCTTTCCATCAACTTCTAGCTCATCTATATACAAACGTACTATACTCTGGCATCTATCCCCCAAAATGGAAATCTTCAAAAATCCTTATGTTCCCCAAACCTAACAAACCCACATCAGATCCGAACTCATACCGCCCCATCAGCCTCACCTCCGTCTTCAGCAAAACATTTGAAACCATACTATCACGACGTATCCACAAACATCTATCACAACACTCTCTCCTATCCCCCGCCCAGTGTGGCTTCCGTCCAAACCTATCGACCCAAGATCAACTCCTCAGACTTATGCACCTTCTGACCACCCACATCAACACCCACAGATCAGCAATACTTATACTATTAGATATTGAAAAGGCTTTTGATCGAGTATGGCACGCTGGCCTCATTTTCAAATTGCAAACCTTCGCCCTTCCTATCACCTACATTCGCACAATAGCTTCCTTCCTCACCAACCGTACCTCTTTCGTTTCCATAAACAACATTCTCTCCCGCATCTTCACCATGACCGCAGGTGTCCCCCAAGGGTCTGTCCTGTCGCCCCTCTTATACATCATGTACATAACCGATATACCCATTCCCGCACCACCTACATATATCCTTAAGTACGCCGATGACACCGCCTACCTCGCCGTTCATAAAACCCTTCAACAGTCGGAGAAAGCCCTACAGATCATACTAGACTGCTTTGTCAAATGGTGCAACCGCTGGCGACTAATAATTAATCCCAATAAAACACAAGCCATTATTTTTGGAAAAACTAGTAAAAGATACAGGCTCGCTGATTTTAACATAACCATATACAATCATCCCATCCAGCTACAACCCACAGTTACATACCTAGGAATCACCCTCGACCGACATCTTACATGGACACCTCATCTTAGAACCATCAACTCCAAAGCCCAAACCCGCCTAAACCTTTTAAAATTACTTACTGGAACATCCTGGGGACTACATAGCCAGGTCATCATAAATACATACAAAGCATTTCTTCGCCCCATCCTAACTTATGGTCACCTCTCATGGCTCTCCGCCCCTGATCACTTCTACAATAGACTCCAAATAATAGAACGCCACGCCCTCCGAATCGCCTACCGAATAAGACTACCTTCTCCTACCCAACAGCTTTATACCAGAATGCGTTTTCCTCACATACTGATCCACATAGAATCCCTCCGGCTAAAATATGCTATCAATAGCCTTCTAAACAAAAATCCAATAACTCACCGCCTACTTAAAGAACCACTTCATCTCCCCTCCTGTTACAAACAGATCCCACCAACACTGCACCTCCAAAATATCCTTTATATAACCCAGCACAGAGACCGACCACCTACAATACCTCAACAAGAGAAGAGAACAAAAATTTACCCCACTCTGTGAATGACATCAAAATCGCCTACTACTAGCCACAAATCTGCAAGAAAAGCAAACAAAATATTGTACAAAACTACAACTTTGATCATGTAACAACTTAATGCAAATCAACTGTATAATTTTTGTAAAAGTGTAAACATTCCTTTACGAAAATCTATTGTAAACTATATTATCATTTGGCTGAAGAGCACGACATGTGTGCTGCCAGCCCGCTTCCCCCATTAAGGGGGATGAATGAAATGACAATAAATATATATATATATATCCAAGAGAGTGATATGTATTTTAAAATTTCCGTTTCCTGTCGACTCATATTTGACATTAGCGATAGTGAAAAATCGAGTGCATGTGTATGCATTGTTTAGATTAGTAGAGTTGTGTGTGTGATTATTATAGATAGGTATTGTTGACAAAGGTGACTGAAGGAATTCCGTGTTGCGTGTGTCGAAGTTGAATAATTCGGTACTGCTTCGCGATTGCTGGCAGCGAATTAAGCTCGGTCATCCATCAGTAAGTTCCCAGTAGAGATGGGTAGGTCCGGATGGATGCAGTTCCGCGGACCCGTATCACTTGCGCGAGGGATGGATGTACATCCGAGGGCTTGTTGGATCTGCTTCCAGCCGGACCTGTATAATAGCGCCACAGTTCTCGAGTGGCCAGAGGTTGAACCACGGCCGGACCTGCAACGCGGAGCTGGAACGCAAATTTTCATTACAGTTCCGATTTGAAATAAATATTCTGAAGAGTTTAATGTCATTTACAGTACGATTGGATTACAGTTCTGTTTAAAGATGAGATTATAAATGAAAAACTATTTCTTAATGTCTGACTATTAGTAGATAATTACAATGACTATTAAATGTCAATGGGTAGCTAAAACCCGGTAGTATATTTTTATTGGTCGGGTTCATGCTTCTAAGGTGAGGAGTGTTTTACGTGCTAAATAAGAATGGACTTATAATTTAACTTGTAATTTTAATGCGTTGCAGTATTATTAAACTTTTAACGTTCAGTTTGACTAATCACAAAGTCTAGAATTTTTTACGTTCTTAATTCTGAGGGCTTAAGGACAAATTAGATAATACATTTAACATCTCTTTATTGCAGAAACACGGTTCGTAGAGTTTCCAAGGATCATTATACATATCTATACTAATATTATAAATGCGAAGGTAACTCTGTTTGTCTTTATGTCTGTTTGTTACGTTCCTTGGGCTAAAAGGATACTCCGATCATGATGAAATTTGACTTTAGGATCGAGATGGGATACTATATTATGTATAGATAAGAACATATTGTCATTAAATTATGAAAACTATCGCAACTGTGAAAGATAAACGCATCTATATCTGTAATGCGAAACGTTGTTTAACAATGTTGGGATGGCGTAGTGGTAACGAGTTTGCTTCTAATATGGGCAAAATGATGGTAACATGGGCTTATATTAAACTGTATAGTTGCTCCGGGTTCAAATCCCAAGGAAGGCAAGTATTTTTATGAATTGTTTTTCATAGTTTGAGCCAGGGCCTAGGATTTTATAGTAAGGATACCATGTTCTGGCAAATCTTTGGCGGTAGAAAGCGTTTACTTTATTCACGGTATACTGATTCCACAGGTAGTTTTTGTGTGATCTAAACTAACAATATTGTATATGCGAAAGTAAGTCTCCATCTTTTTTTTTACGTTTTCACGAATATAATTATGTGTATACCGATGACAAGGAAATACTTTGTATATTTAGGAACGAAATAGGATACTGTTTTCCGATATGAATAACAGTTTTGGTCATGACACAGGTTCGAAGGTAGAATGGTATATCGATGGCGTTCCCGTTATGTTATGCCGACTCAGTGTTGTTTGGGACATCTTAGATAATTTTCAGCTTTGCATATCCAGTTCTAGCAATCAAATTCTAAATCCACACGTACGAAGTCGCGGGTAACAGCCAGTAATATATATAAATCATTATGTGGCATTATTGCGAGCGACTGTGCTGGCCGCTTTTACAGAAATATTTTATAATCCGACATTGAAAAAAGAAAAACCTCACATCCAGCCGTTTCTAGAACGTCTAACAATGGCTCAAACGATCGGTTATTATTAATAAGAATTAAATCTTGCTTAAAAATAATTTCAACTAAATTGGAAATAATATTAAATAAAATTACAAAGAAATTAAAAGTTTCTGAAATTGCACAAAAAAAATAAAGATTTTGAAAGCACCAAAAACACGTTACGGTAGTTGGCAAAACATAAATATTACTGATTGATTAAAATGCATTGTATCGCACTCGACTTAGCACTCACGACAACGTTTTATTCACTCAATCAAAACAGTTTCACATAGTATACACAGCAAAACACTATACATAATATAAGAACAAATCTCAAGTAATTTCTCGCTCACAATTTAAAATACGTTATACTTGCAATTTTGTTTTTTGTTCATTTATAATAAACTGTTTCTTAAGCTGGTATATTGTGGAAAGGCAAGAATTATCTCAAAATGTTGAGTCTAGAATAATTTCATTTTTAGTAAAAAAAACTAACAGTTAACAAAGACTTTCGATTGTTTTTAAAAAAAATTTTGGTGGAACTTAAACATTACTAAGAAATGATTTCATTTTATTCTTATAGAAGCCCACAGAAATTTTAATTTTATCATTATCAAGTCTGATTATGCTGTGATTTTATAATATTACGTACAATTGTGAGTTTCAGACAAAAATAAAAAAAAATTATCAGAATTAATATTCTTTCATTTCATTAATTAATGGATGAACACGATATAACTCATACCGCAGTTCTCCTTGGTAGGATTTGTATCCACCATACGCTCGATTGTAGGTTCGGACCTATACAGATCCGCCGGACACGTATTTGGATGTAGGTCCCTACACATCCAGTTCCGCCATACACTCCGCCCGCCCGATTGTAGAGCCGGACCCATACAGCTCCGCCGGACACGTAACTGGATGTAGGTCCGCACAGATCCAGTTCCGACATTCACTCCGCCCGCCCGATTGTAGAGCCGGACCCATACAGGTCCGCGGACACGGAACCTGGATGCAGGTCCGCAGCGCTGGATGTACATCCGGACCCGACTCCTTTAAAATCTCGGACCTGCCCATCTCTAGTTCCCAGCGGGATCGGACGGGTGGCTGACGAGGTAGGCGCACGCTGCATTTCCGCGCCAAGCGCGTCGAGCGCCCCGCTGGACTCGGCTTTGCCGCCGAGTGATGTTGTGGCAAGTACCACGACCCGGCAAGCAGACCAGGAATTGGAAATGGACGAAGACGCTACACCAGCCACTGTGTTCAACAATCAGCGTATACATGGTGACGTGTACTCGGTTAGCAGAGACATAATGCCGAGAAAGCGTCCCACTACTCCACCAGAGAGGACTCAACTACAAGAAGGAGGAGGCGCACAAATCTACTGGAGTCAGCCTGGCAGTGACGAAACTTAATACAGCAAAGAAACCAAGGAAAGCGAAGACACAAAAGAAGAAGTCCATGGAAGCCACTAACAATTCTGGCTTCATGGAGTCAGAGGACGTCGTTCCTGTACACAGAATTGGCAGCCAAACAAGGAAGGCTTCATAATGCCGATGAAGACAGGGAAGCCCCCACCTACATTGGACCCAGCTGCGTTGGAGGTGAAAAAACCGTTTCACAGCCTTGACAGTCGACGATCCGCCGCGAATGAAGCCGAGATGCGATTCCATCCCACCTATAGGAGTGGAGTTCGCAGAAAACTACAAGACTCTTCATGACAGGGTGGCAGCTGTCATCAAGAGTCCATTCACTGCAAAAGCAGCAGGTGTTGACAAAATTAAATTCAGGATGACTACTGCCGAAGACTTTGTGGCCGTCACTTCTCTTCTTCAACAATGCAACATCCCGTACTACACTTTCCCAACCGGAGTGGTGAAAGTATTGAAGGTGGTGTTTCGTGGCATTCCTAGGACTCTGTCAACAGAGACATTGAAAGAAGAGCTGACACAAAAGGGCTACGACGTGAGGTCCATAGCTCAATTTCGTCGTCCCGGCACTAACAACATAATGCCGCTTTTCGTAGTAGTGTTACCAGACCTGCCCCGAAATCACACAATATTTGATATTGACAATCTCTGTCACCTCAGAGTATCGACAGAGAAATTACGATCGTCGGCTGGACCGCAGCAGTGTTTTAACTGTCAGTTGTTTGGTCATGTGGCAAGTCATTGCAAAATGCGTCTGGTGTGCGTCAAGTGTGCGGGGCAACACGACGCAAAGGACTGCCACACGCAGAAGGGCCGTGATCCACCAAAATGCGGGAACTGCCACGGTGGCCATGTTGCCAGTTGGAAAGGCTGTCCAGCCTATAAGCGAGCCCGCGATCGTCAAAGAGGAGTGGGGACAGAGGCTTCGCAGAGGCGTCTGCAGAAACAGCAGTCAAACCAACAACAAATGCTGGAGGTCAGTGAACTATCAAGTTCTGACTTAACGAAATCTAATCCCCAGAAACTGAAAAAAAAGAAGCAGAAGGGCAAGAAACTGGCATCTACCATAGTGCAACCAGACTTACCTCTCTCGCTGAGGTAACCAAAGAAGTGATTGATATTTCGGCTCCCCCCCCAAACAGTCGCAGCACCAAGACACTTCGACGCAGCCGCTGAAGCAAGGCCCAGCTGCAAAGTCCGAACAACCGATGGCGTTGCAGACTATACCACCAAACCGTCAGAAAAGACAAGGTCTATCACGCCAGCAGCCAGAAGAAGCAGCAGAGACGAACGGGACCAACTTTGGGAGACTAGTCAATATGCTTAGAATATACTCAGCATGATGGTCAGCCTCCTAACGCGGCTTGATAGAATGACTTCAGACCTAACAGCTGCAGTGACGTCGGCGCTTGCCGACACCACCGTAACCCAACAACGCTACCATGAATAGGAGGCCACACATTCATAGCTTCACTTTCTGTGTGTGGAATGCCAACGGCATTCATGGACAATTGCTTGAGTTTCGACAATTTCTGCGGGATGAAGATGTAGACATTTGCCTTGTCAGCGAGTCGGACTTGAAGCTTTACATACGGGCGGAAGCACCAAACTACTGACACTACCGTAAAGACCGACTGACGGCTGGTGGGGGCGTTGCGCTGTACATAAAACGCGGTATTCCCCACTTTGAAGTCCCTCTTCATCCACTTCAGCAGGTAGAGGCTGTCGCGGTTCAGGTGAAAACATCCTCAGGTGCTATCACCGTCGACGCAGACTACCGACCACCACGCAGAGTGCTTGATGAAGCGGACATCGCCACTCTTGTCACACTTCCTGGTAAAATCCTCATTGGCGGAGATTGCAAAGCACCATAACTGCTAATCCGGCTGGAAACCTCTTAAGACGCCTAGCCCACTGCCACAACCTATGCGTGTGGACACCTGATGAACCAACGCATCATCCTGCAAATGGAAGCCGTCCTGATATTCTCGACATTGTTATAACAAAGGGAATCACAGGTTTTGTCTCGGCAACAACCCTTAACAGACTTTCTTCGGACCACTCTCCTGTGCTACTTGAGGTCGATGTTGGGGAGTGGCAGCCAAAGAGTCAACCAATTCCTGATTACAAGCGGACCGACTGGGACCGATTTAGGGAAGTCGTAGCGACTAAAGTGGAAAGTGGTACAGTGGATGGGAATAATGAGGAGGCTCTTAGATTCTTTACCAATACCGTAAATGAGGCAACAAAAGTCGCCACACCACTGGTTCACACACGCATAGATTGTTCCTGCCAGCTTCCACCGCACCTCCTAGCGCAGATTAGAAACAAAAATCGGATCGCTAAGGAGTGGAAACTAACGAGGAACTGTGCAACTCGCCGCCTCCTCAATCAACTGCAGCGAGAGATGAAGGCAGCATTGATAGAGCACAGATGTCGTGAATGGTCCGCATGTGTTGCAATGCTGCGACCAAACGATTGCAGCATGTGGAATGAAACTAGGCGACTCACCCGGCGGAGGAAGCTGATACCACCACACCACGGTAAACGCGGTCTTGTATTTCTACCGGAAGACAAGGCTAACGCGCTCGCTGATAGCTTTGAGAGAAATTTCCAGGCTGTCGATGACGACGTTGACGACCACCACATTGCCGCAGTACGTCGCCGACTGCGACGGTACATGTCAGCCAACGACGACCATGACATCACCGAGATAGGTCCGCAGGAGGTAGGTAGCTATATCGGCGGGTTGAATCCGCGGAAGGCACCTGGGCATGACCAAGTGGACAATCGAGCACTCAGAAATATACCACCAGACGCCATCAACTACTTGGCGCGACTCTTCAATACGATCCTGCGAAATCAGACTTTCCCGAGAGCATGGAAGCATGCCATTGTGGGCGGTATCCATAAGGCTGGGAAAGATCCAATCTTTCCCCAGCATTACCGGCCCATCAGCCTGCTCCCCGCGCTCAGCAAAGTAGTCGAGCGAATTCTGCTGAAGCGTATTGACACCTGCATCCAGGCTGCAGGCGTTATACCCGATCATCAGCTTGGATTCCGTAGAGGACACTCCACAACACAGCAGCTGATGCGTGTTGTGGATACTGCGACAAGGACCTTCAACGAGAGAAGCTATTGTGGTCTGGTGTTTCTAGATGTCGCCCGTGCATTCGACTCAGTGTTGCATACAGGTCTGCTCTGCAAGTTGTACGAATGGGTCTTGTCTGGCCTCTACGTGAAACTGACCCGCAGCTATCTGTCGAGTCGCACATTCTGCGTTAGGGTTGGCGATGCCATGTCAACACGACGGCGCATTCGTGCAGATGCTGTTCTTTATACCCTCTGCACAGCCGACATTCCAGCACCTGTGAATGTGAAAACGGCCACGTATACTGATGATACGGCATTCTTTACATCCAGCCGCAGCAGAGCCATCACCAAGAGACGATTGCAGGAAGCTCTTCAGCAGACGATAGCCTGGGCCAGAAGGTGGCGGATAAGTACAAACCCCGCCAAAACGCAAGCGATTATGCTGACGCGACGCCTAGGACGCCGTGGTCAGTAACTACCTCATCCGCAACTTCAGCTCAGTGGTAAAACCATCCCTCGGGCACCAACTGCTCGTTACCTTGGTGTAACACTTGACTGTAAGCTGACATGGCGAGCTCACATCAAGGACATCAGGCAAAGGGTAAGTGCTCGGCTCCATTCTCTTTACCCTATACTTAACCGGGAAAGCTCGTTGGCACCACATCTAGGAGTTGCCATTTATTGCTCCTTGATTAGGCCGGTAATTGCGTATGCTTGCCCCGTCTGGGGATACGCTGCTAATTGCCACCTGAGAAAGTTGCAGGTGCTGCAAAACAGAGCACTGAAGCGGGCACTACATCTGCCCAACCGTTCCCCACCGTCGCAGTCCACGAGGCGTCGGGAACAGAGAAGCTCATTGACAGATTCCCGCAACATGCCCATAAATTCTACAGTGCAGCACATCACTCTGCCAATCCACTGGTCAGTTGTCTCGGCGAATATGAAACAGCCGCTGACAAACATACCAGGCCATTGGTGCTGACGGATCGCTAAGGACCAACTAATAATACGCCATCAAGACGACTATCCAGAAGTGAAGAGAAGACCACTCAAGAGAAGTCTCAGGGAGGAAACGTCTCAGGACAACAACCCCCAACCAACCAGCTATACTGCTGAGACTGGCGAAGATGATGAAGAGAGTGTTTTTAAAATTAATTAAGACATCTACCCAGCAGTTCAATTAGAAAATGGCTTTCATATAAAATGACATCAGTTCAATTATTATTACTTCTTTACTCATAACTTCTCTCATACTGATGGTCTGTTTTTTTTTTTAACTGCTTAACGTCTCCTATAACAACTAGGTCTTTAGAGACGGGGAAGAATGGGGGGCAAGGAATGGGAAGGAATTCGGCCATGGCCTTTTGAGGGAAGCATCCCGGCATTCACCTGGAGTGATTTGGGGAAACCATGGAAAACCCAAATCTGGATGCCCGGACGGTCTGTTTTTGTTCACTCAGTTGTGTTGTAGTACAGGAAATGTGCAGCGTTAATTAGACAGATGAAGAGCAATTTTAAATAGACAATATACACTGAAGTGCCAAAAATTATAGGAAAGCAAGTTTGAAATATGTAGATGTAGGTAGCGTCGCGGAAGAAACGTATAAATCTGCCGAGCAGTGTCGGTGCTTTCATTTGTGCTCTTGTGAGTCGAATTAAATGTTTTATGTCGTGTTTACGCCCGCACAACATTAATTAACAGACTTAGAATGCGAAATGGTAGGCGGCGCTAGACGTGTGAGGTTTTCCATTTCGGAAACTGTTAAAGAACCATACTTTCGGTGATATATAGTGTCAAGAATAGGGAATAAGCAATTTTCATAAATACCTCTCGCCATGTTCAACTCAGTGGCCGAACTAGTCTACGAAATGAGTAAGACCTGCAACGTCTGCGCCGAGGTGTTAGGCCTAAAACAGACAAAGCGACTTCTTGCCACGTGGCGGTCGAGGCACGTGGACCGTCGAATTGGCGCGTATTACTCAATTCTTTGTAAAATAGTGGATACTGAAGACGAGAGTGAAATGCTTCTGTGGTTACTGTAACGATGGTGGAGCAGGAGAATAAAAAAATTGCCGATGTCAGTGCGTCTGAATCTATTCCATTCATTTTTCTCTAGTAAAGTAAAAATATGAGACTTTAGTAATAAAAAATATGATTGCCACATTTCTTGGAACCAATCAGACACTCAAACTGTATTTTATGGTTCAAAAGTACATATTAAGAAAAAAGTTGAGATAAAATTTCGGTGGTGGATCAATAGAAAAATATTAAATTTCAAAGTCTATAAAGTCTATAAAGTGTATTATTAAAATAATATAAAATGGGGAAAATAATTACAAGTAAAAATTAAATTTGAATTTTCATTAATTATTTAACGTAATTCTATATTACGTGTTTTAAAATTGAATATTAAAGTCTAATGACACGAAAAGGGAAAAAATCTTCATATCTGATTCATTGTCTTCACTCAGCCGTGTCGCCGCAACGCCTCCACGCTGCGAGTTCAAAAGATGCGAGGCGGCGCCGCTTTTTTTTATCACTGCCTCAACGGCGTTATACAGCCCCGCTACCTTTTGTAGCTTTATCTGTGGTTTCACTGATGGCGATGGATTTTATTTTCGTGAAATGTGCACTTTGGGGGAAAACCGGCTTTGACCGTATGATTACGGTCTGAGTGGAAACCCTTTTGATATTCTTATTTGTTCGATAGGTAACTGATTTCATGTGGTCAGTTGGGGATCATTGCCGCAATTAGTTGTGTTAACAACTCGACGATTTTCCCCAGCTGATTTGCTCATCTTGGCTCTTGATTACAGCATTGGTGCCCGTGTTGGTCATTTGGGTTGGTCGGCGGATGATTGTTGAAGTGGCATGATGACCATCTCTAAGGTCCTTCCGGTCTTCCTATTTGTTGGTAGTGACTGGGTTGACGCTGGCATTGACGGCTTCTTATGGCTGCTTGTAGCTTTCTTCTTATAGGGCATCCCCCATAACTGGCGGTGTGGTTAGAGCCACAGTTTGCACACGTCGGCGTTGCGTCACGCGGACGTGTGCAAACCAGGTTGTTATGACTCCCTCCGCAGCGAACGCAGCGCACTTGCTTGAGACAGTCAGAAGCTTGATGCCCGAAGCCTTGGCAGCGGAAGCATTGATGTAACGTTGCCATCGGTCTCCGCTTCTGTGGCCTCTTGTTGGAATGCGTGCAGGTCACGGAGATATCATGCGGCGCCGCGGGCGGCAGCGCTTGGCATCGTCTGTTTTGTTCTATTTAATTACATTGGGACACGAGTCGACTCAACCCCCGCGCGGTACAAAACGCGTCGTCTGTTTTAGACCTTAGTGTTGACAGACAAGCAACACTGATTTCCTGAAATGCTACACTCAATGTGGTACTTACGACAGACGTGATCGTGCGGACAGGGATCTGGCAGCAGAAGACCGCCGCGGTTAGACCAAAGCTGTCCAACCCAAAGCCCGCCGCCCACCAATGCATTTGAATTTGCCCGCTAATAGCAGCGGTCGGTCGGCATTCAATACCCACAATATCCATTTCAATTTCTTATGTTTGTGATTATTTAAAATGCAAATTGCTACGGACAACTCCTCAGGTTTTAACATTTGAATAAAACTGGTATTAATTACAACAATCAAGTTCTTTGTCGGTGAGGGAAGTGAGAGCTGAGTCTCTGACGTAAGGGACACCTAGTGGCTCTAAATTTTTAAAAGTATCAATATCGGATTTCGCTATATCTGAAAAAAGTATCGATATTCGACCATATTTTATAAAAACAATGTCACAAAAACAACATGCGTGAAAATACATCTAATTCTCGTAAACTGTGAGATGTTCGGAAGCAAAACTTCACTTTTTGAAACAGAATGGTTTCTCACAGCGTTACTGATAGAATTGGCCATTAAACATGTCATAATTTTTGCTAAAATCAGAGGCATAATGTATATGATTTAATCAAGACTTGAAAAACCCGAAATCGGTTCGAGAGAAATTTTGCTTTTTGTGCTAAAGCAATACAGTAGAAGCACTTATTTAGGTAGACGTTTTGCCCATCAAGGTATACATAATGGCCAAGTCCCTTTACAAAATATTGTTTTGTGTTGAATTTAATTTATTTTTTGTACGTTGATAACATATTACCAGTAGCCTTACGTTTTTGGATTTAGTTTTTGCACCTTAGGAAACGTTTGTTATCCGCATTTCCCTATTCCTGCTAACATTCAGTTTTCATGTCGGAATACTTCCCTCAACACGCTCATTTAAAACAATGGAATCGCGTCGGGTTCTTTCTGGGCGAGTTATGTCGTACCTGCTATGTTAGATAGACATGGAAGGAAAATTAAAAAAAAAAAACACTTTACATCTCAAAATAACAATCACCAATACAATCATTGCCTTCATGAGAAAGAGAAATCTTTTAGTTTCAAATATTGATCTCGGAATTATATACACGGTTATGGACAATTGCAGCGAATAATTTGACCACGTAAATTGTTTGACAGAATTTCAAAAAACATATCTAGGACTTGATCAGTCACTTCGCTGACAACGTCGTCCACCGGAAACGCTTTCGCAATTATGAAGGGCTGCAGAGGAATGATGGCTTAATATTTGTTGAGCGAACTTCCGACGTCTTGTAGAGTCAATGCTACTTCACGTCGCTGCACTTCGTCGGGAAACAATGAAAGGAGATATCCCATGACTCTTGGTACATCAGTGTATATTCAGGAAAAAAGGAATATACATAATTGACTATCACAATCTCCACTGCTTACAAGTAGAGCATTTTATTTCAAGATTTTTTTTTTTTATTTCCAATTTTTAAAACTCTTTAAAAAATTAAGGATACAATGCCGTATAAAATGTGTTAAACACTTAAACGGTAGCCGTTTATCAATGTATTGTCCTCTGCATAACACAACACCACCCTTCATTATTGAATAGTAAATTCCATTTATCAAGCGATCAAAATCTCTCGCATGTTCGTTCTCTTATATACAATCGTTGTATTTTATTGCCGTATCATTGCAATTTGATCGTTTCGGATTGAAATAATGCAGTGCAACAGGTAGGTACCGTCATCATGCTTCAAGTTTTGGCCAAACGCAACTTGCCTTCTGTTACCGAGGGACGCCGGACGTAACAATATAACGCTGCTCGTGGAGGCACCTTGCTTGTCTCCCTTCCACCCCCTCCCCCCACCCCACTCAAACAATGAAATAATATTGGCTTGGGAGAAGAAAGTGTAACATGACATCGAGTGGATCAAACCAAAAGAGGGTCTACCACTTGGGTCTGTACAACCATGGTCCATACGGAAGTCACTAAATAGGCTTCGAGTTGAAGTTGGCGGTTCCAAAAATACTCTTGCCTCATGGGGATATCTGAGTGAACAGCCAGATATCACATGTTCGTGTGGGGAGAGAGAAACCCTGTCTTGTCCACAAATCGGAATGAATGTATCCCAATTTGCCCTCCAATAAGCTACTGACAAAGCCAGCGCATTGCCGGAAAAACTACATGACATTTGATGCTGTCCTAAACACGAGAAGAAGAAGTGCAACATTCCATAAAAAGTTTTCATAGCTTCACATAATCAATTAACTGTTGATGTTGAAAACAGTGATATTGTCAGCTATTTGACAGTTACTTGTCTTAATGTAGCTTCTCTTGCGTCGTTGAGCATACTCTTCGAAGAGCAAATATATTGCACTTCGATTCTTCGCAGGAGCTTGCAGAAAGGCATTGTTCGCAGAACTGGGAGGCCTTCTGCTACTGAAATATTTACTAGCCGTTCCGGGTACCTGTTGCATATTCACTTGACTTCACTAATTGGATTGCTGCGGAGGGGAAGTTGCCAGCCACCCAGGTTAGGGGAAACAGTACGGAACTTCGCGGTTGTCTTAAACCATCCAGTAAACCCTTTTTCACCCTATTCACGAGGTGCATTACAACAATTTTTATTGCTATCTCAAATTTATTTATCTTTGGTCTGAAACACAACAACGTTACGCAGTAATTTTAATGGTGATACCAGTATTAATCTTACATTTAGTCTTCCCTTACGAGATCTGTTAGGAAAGATATTACTTAATAGTAAACACAGGACATTAACATAGCCTATTAAATTTGTTATTTGATTTAGACCTTGTGTATTAACCGTAACCTTTGACGGAATGTTAAACTTTATTCTTACTCCCAAAGATGTTACGACGCTCCATGCTCTGCTTGTTTATTTACGTCTCCTCCGTAATCCCAAAATTCATTATGTCTTTGAAACATTCTCAATTCCACTGTGACACCAAACGTCAATCCAGACTGAATGGAAACAAAACGGACAAAGTTTCCTGCTATAGACCTCATAAAATGACGACGTTGACCATTTCTTGGACTAGGAAGACTTCAGACTGCAAAGATGACGGATGAAATAAACTAGCCAACAATACGACAATCCGACCGTGAAGTGGTGACTTAAATGAAGCTACTTGGAGTAAATGCCGAAAGACAAATACATTGTCCATTGATCTAAACGTGCAAATACTAGCTATGGCGACGATATAAAATGTTATGAATTAGGTACATCAATCAAATATGATTGTTTTTGATGAATTAATTGAACTTTTACCTCTTTGTGTAAGTTGCATGATCTCTAACTCCCCCACACTTAAATTTTGGGTGTGCGAAAATCTATACTATTATAGATCTGTAAGCAAGCTGCGCATGTCTCTTTATTTGAACGCGAACCGCGCAAAAGCTATCGCAGCAATTTGTATGGGGTTTTCAAATTTATAGAACTAATAGTCCGAATCAAAATCTGCGGAATTAGCTAATGACTTATGTGAACCAAGCCATTAAAAACCTTTAAATATGGAAAATTGTGGGTGACTGATCATTATGCACTTGAGACGCGCACTCCTTCTGCAAAAATCTGACAAATCTTAGGATTCCGTTTTATTTTTTTACTTTTATTATTCAGTTTTCTGGGCCGCAGTACTTTAACATAAATGGAATATGTGAATAAAACGTAATCAGCATTTACTTCCATCGTAACAGGTCAGTTGCGATCGGAAATGCGTTAGATTACTAATGAGGTAGACATAGGCCTATATTGTCTCTTGTAGACTGTTAAACAGTCTGTCTGTGGTACAATATGTCTTTGGTAATCGCTAACGCCTTACAATAAACGACATTATTACGCCAATAGTTCTTGCTTACATATCATAATGGATACAAAATTCGGTTATGTCTAAGATGTCTAAGGAACAACTACCATGAATATTAACAGATAACAGTACGTAGTTTTTACATAATAACTTCTACAGAACTGCCCATATTTCGATGGAATTTAGTCGATTAATGTATATTTGGTTGCACTAATGTGCAAATATTCTTGAATAATATCGCTCAAGGAACGTGTATACAAATTCTGATCTGAAGTTCAAACCACGGACAGGAAAATAAACTGTTATTTCTATTAAATAACTCTCTTAACCCAGATTTTATAATGTTTATCGCCATAGCTGCTATGACGACAGTAATAAGCAACCAATAAAATTAATAACTAGTTGGAAAACGCACACTGCAAGAAACTGAAAAAGAAAACAAAAAAAATCTGTTTCCAAATATCAATCTGAGCGCTACCGTTTATCCACCACACTCGTTAGTTGCTGCTTATAAGCTTTTTTTTTTTTTTTTTTTTTTTTTTTTTTTTTTTTTTTTAAAAAATATTCTAATACGGTTAAAATGTGCGGAGAAGCTCAGATTTTCTGAATGTTGGAAGATGAGTGAATGTAACAAGAATATTTAAAAGTAGTACAGTTGTGGACGTCAAAATGATGATAATTAACTAATAATTTACCGGGAGAAAACTAATTTTTGGATTTACGCCAACTTGTGTACACATAAGTCGAATAACAAACTTTTTTTTAATTATTCGACTGTTTATCGTTTCAGTTAGTCTGGTTGATTCTTTCTGTTAGCAATTTCTGAATTGAATTTTTACATAAATTCACTAACATACGGATTATCGTTTCACTCTAACTGTATAGTGTACAACAGTTACGTTGCGAGGACCGTCCTGAGAAATGCAAGAGATCCATATCACTTGCGATGGTTCTAGAAACGTCCAGGCTTCTGATTATACAGCTACGCCGACTTGTCATCTGCCGGTTGTGTGAATTAGAGCTATAAGGCCTTGCATTCATCCATTATTCACTGAAATAATCACAGTTGTAGTGAAGAGCAAGGCAAAGTGGTCATGAAAGACAAAGAGGGGTGTCCAGGGGTGCTATCATCGCGCGGAAGATCTGAACTCGTTCCACTCAATTACCATCGTCACCTTCGGAAGCACGATTCGGTTAGTGAGTTTTATCTAGAAGTTATTGAAATATTTGTGATTTGTAAATCATTCTGGTGTATGGTAAGTGGTCAATTTATATATTCATTTCTAAGAAATCATGTTACCGTTTTTGAGTGAAAGTGATTTGCAAGAGTGACATTTTGGATACCAAATATATATAGTTTCGTGGCATTATTAAACCAGAATGACGTTTGTGTAATTACGTCAATACGGACGAAGTGGCAACCTGCTGTTACCGTTGGCTACTTTGCCAACAGGACATCACCCTTCCTATTTTCAGAATGTTTACTAGCCCAATATAAAAAAAAACTTCAAATAGATGATTTCTTATCTTTTAATGTTAAAGATGCTGTATTAAAAGCAATAATAAACAAAATCAGTTAAACCATTTATATTCCAAAATTTCTAGCTGAAGACCAACGTCAGGGATCTTCTTTATCATCTGAGCTCAAAGAACAATGTTCTAGTGCCTCGTATAAGAACACCAGCAAAAGTAACTCCCGAAAGAAATGAACTTGAAGCTGTGAAAGCTAACAAGCAAATAGCAAAAGGAAAACAATAATTACAACCAGAAAGGAAGGAAATATAGACCAAAAGTAATATTATTTGATGATGAATATGAAGATCAAGAAGACACACGGTGCCTGTTCTGCAAAGAAAGTTTTTCAGCTTCGGAATCACAGGAATAGATCCAGTTTCAAATGTGTTCATTTTGTGTTCACGTACTCTACGCTGGATTTGAAGAAAATACCTTTTAGTTCGTTTGCGAAAACTGCAGTTTTACTTGTTATAGTTTGTATGTTTTTAAAATTACATATTTTTTTAAAATGAAGTATACTATTTTACAAATTTAAAGCGTTTTCAATCAGTCACTCCTTAGCTTCCCACTTTGCCTGGCTCTCCCCTTCTTGTGAGTAGTTCTTTTATTTAGTTATAAACACAATACAGAGCCCTAGAGTATTAAATACATTAGAATGTTTTGCACAGCAAACAACTTTTGCAGTTATATGAAATTTTGTCTGTAAACTAGACGAGTGAGATCGTTTGTATAGAACGACGTTTCTGCGTACATAAACTCTGCCACCACTGTCTAGTCTCAGTTGCTTCCATTATAGACCGTTCACATCAGCAGCATCTTGTCTCTCCCGCCAAACAGCCTTCTTGTCCTCTACATGCTCCCAAGCAAGATTACTGTTCTCTTCCGCAAGAACGTACATTTTTTCTTACTGGCTAAAATGAAGTCATCATAATTACATCTACGTCCATTGGTGCAGCCATCTTCAATTGTAAAGCCGCACTCCTTAGAATAAAGGAATATTCTACTAAATTACACCTCAATACACTTTATTGGCTATGTACGCAAAAGTCATCCCTGTAGTGAAAAGCGGATATCCACTTTAAAAACAAAGCGAACAGCCATTTTTCTAAGTGTAGCACTAAACTTTCTTAACTCCAGAAACACAACGACAGGTTCCATTAATATAATGCTTTGAACCGCATACGTCCAGAGATGCGAACCAACACACAATTATTAAAAAAAAAAAAATGATAGAGAAAAAGGAGCGTAAATTTTGTCATATACGTAGAATATTAGACGATAGCCCTTACTAAAATCTTGAAACACTGTGTGTAACAGGTAGTTCCTTCTAGGACATTCTAAAAGAGAGCTGTGTTTGAGCTAAATCTGCTAGAATGCCTCACAATGCTCTCAGAGACACTATCTGGCACTTGGTAATTTTCCGGACGATGGAAGGGGATGAAGTCAACAAAATGGGTACGAGGTCACTATACGAAAGAGACCAGTCGATTTGATGGGATGCAAGACGCATTCGCGGAACTCTATTCAAACTACGGCAGTGTAGACAGGAGCGGAAAAGGACACACATCCGACGAAGCGGGCGCAGGAAGAACATGCTAAGGCAGTAAACACAGAGCAACTGTGGACTGCACGACTCAGTTCATTGGGTCGTGTTTCCTGCGACGTTCCGGAACTGTTACTTGTCTGCGAGTTTGAATTTAATTCCGCAACTTTACAGAGAGAAACCCGACCCAGCGATACTCGCTGGCGTGAGGAGAATCCAAGAAGATAGAAGGTATGAGAGACACTGTGCCTATAACATCTGACCGAATACACGATAGTGCCATTTCTAATAACTCACTCGCCAGAATTAGTAACGACCCGCTGAAGCAGTATTGTCGGTAACTAATTACCTGTATTGGTATTTCTTGCCACGAAAAGCTTCTGTTTGACTAGTAGTGGCTAGGATAATTAATGTAACAGTTTATTCGTTTGTTGATAATAATTCATATACAAGAAAAAAAACAATGAATAAACTCGGTGAATAAGAAATTATATAGCAAGTTTGCGAACGATTGCAAATGGTATAAATCTTCAAAGCGAAGGGTGATGGTGAAATAACCTTTGTGAAGTATGGTTTGTAACTCAATACTAATTTTAATGTCTTTTTTGTTTGTTTGATGCAACCACGCGCAATTATTAAACCAACAAAAGTATAGGTAGAAAAGAAGAGAATTTTATTTTTTCCACAAAACTAACTGTGTTTAAACACAACACATTAATCACACTGGTCTTGAACTTGAAATTTATAGATTGGACTGACTGGAAGAAAAAAATTATTTCTCTTTTGTCCGACTTGATTGAAACAAATGTAAATTGAATTATGCCAGTTTTGAATTTTTATTCTGTCCGTGTAGCCCAGATCTGTGTAAAATCCCACTTAAGCGACATTCAGTTGAGTACTCAAAATCCACCTACTCTACTCCCTTCATCTTGTAAGCAGAGATTAGTGCCAGAAAGGTGGATGACTTTGAAATGCTAACAAATATCCAGAGGCAGATAGTCACCAAACTGATTACGCTTAACTGATTGAATCAAAAGGGCGGACTGGGTTGCTTACACGTAAAGTATTTCTTATTCAGGTTGCGCGTTTGTTCACGATTGTTATGTTTTACCGACATATATTTTCGTTAAATATTGAACTAAGAGCCACGAATTTTGATTGCGAAATGAAAGTCAATAACTCTTATTTCCCAATATTTACACGCTGTTAATATTTTCTAAACATCCTACGACATGATTCAAATACCAAAACCTTCTTATAACCACACTTATAAATTACTAGCTGACACCCCCGACTTCGTACGCGTGAATTAAGAATTTCTTTGCCAGAATTGAATATAGAAAGTTGTTGGTAACGAAAGATTGGTCCCAAACAACACCGAGTCGGCATAATATGACAGGAAAGCTATCACTTTATCATTCTACCATCGAACCCATCTCTTGAAGAGAATCAATTTTCAACATATTTCTGTAACCATTCGATAAGTTCTCAAAATTTCGTGACTACAACTGTTAATCATACCGGAAAAAAATGCCCTGTGTCCTTCCTACAGATTTTCTTGTCAAATTCCATCAATATCGATATCGCCATTTAGTCGTCAAAACGTAACAAAAAGACAGTCTTACTTCCGCATTTATAGTATTATTACTGCAGATCACACACACACACTGACTGCGAACAACCCCTGACGGATCAATATAACGTAAAAAAGTGTACACCTACAGCTTGCTAGACTACCTATGATTTGCCTCTTATTGAACCCCTAAGTTTGTGATATCTACAGTTTAACATTCAATCCAAATATCCGGCGATCCAGGCGTGACTCTTACGATCAAAAACATTTTTTTAAAATCTTTGCCTGTACGGAGATTTGAACCGGAGACCACGATCCAAACAGCTGTAAGCAAGCGCTTTAAGCACTGAGCTACCAGGCTGCTATTTGGAAAGACAGTACAGAGACCCACACATCCTACGCGTCTGACTATCACCGTTCAGCAATTTTTCAAAATTATAAGACAACATGTACTATTTATACAGAAAATTTTTCAACTAAATGTAGACAGTACTTTTCTCCTTCTTTCAAAGCATAAGTGTGCAAACTTTCATCCAAATCGGATCAAAACTGTGGATTTGCATGAAGAACAAACAAACAAACATACATACATTCATCTTTATATATATAGATTGCATAGTTGGCGTCTATGAATGGACCGCACGCCAGCTGAGTACAAGGACAATTTGTTGGAGAAATGGGCAGTGCCCCGAAGAAACCAACTCTACTGGGAAATCCTTTTCTCCCATAAACCGCCTGTGCGTATCATAAATCTCTTATCGGAAAACCTTAAAAAATTCAGTAGTCGAATACTCTAATTATTCAAAAGTCTAAGCCAGCATTAAATACGTACAGCTGATGTTTTAAACTAAGTTTAATGAGGGACTTGTTGAAACTCTGTTGCCTAGTCGACTTCCCGCCTGAGCTAATAAGAAAATTAAGACATACATAAAATTTGATGCTTTTCGCAGGCGTAAAGAATCTAGAGTTACGTTACTACTGCTGCTGTTTCCAACGTTTCTGTCCCATCCCGGAGCCTTCCTCGGGGCTATTACTGGCTGTTCTATCCGCTGCGAACTGCTGGTGACACATCTTCATCGTTTCCGAAATTCATAAAATTTTATGGATGGCACCATGATGTCGGCATCAACCAATATGGATTTTATAGAAAAATATTTCACTTTCAGTTACATACATTCCATGCTTTACCGAACTATAAATTATAGTAATAGGAAACGTCGACAATCGTTCAATAGGCACGAAAAAAGTTTCAGAAACTGGTTTAGGCGATGATACTAATAATTTTCTAAGGCTTGAAAAATATTGTGTTTATAATTTAATGTTGAAACAGGTATTGTTACAGATAATACTTGCTAGTTCTTTTGTTTTTTCTGTGAAGGAAGTGAAAATAAAGTTGTTTCGTAAAGCCAACGTAATTTATTGTTAACTTTGGGTAAAAGAACGAAATAAATACGAGTAAATCGCTAGAGCCAGTGCTTTATTTCACAGATTACCAAGGTTAGTATTCACCTTACGGTTGTCCTTAGGCGATCGAGCAAGTAATGTTAATATCTAAAATAATACGCTGAAACTATTTTCAGTGTAAAATTATGATAGTATTTGTTTTTAAGCCACGCATATCTCGAGTCCGTATCCGAACAACAAACCATTCGAATATAGAGGAGACACCAACCGGTATATCTGAGAGAATTTTGGCTCAGTGTGTCCCTTAAATTTATGTGCTCAAAAATCGGGAGTTTGTGGACTGTGACTTATTTTCCTTAGCATTTGGCACCTCTGATACGTAAAGACAGAACTATAGGAGAAAATGCTGAAAAACTGATAAACAGAATGTGATTTGGATTTGTATTGTAGTGAAAATCTACTGTTGCTTCAAGTTTATCTACGCATTCGTTGGGAACGTTGGGACGTAAAGCAGAGTGATTAGGTCTAGGAGTCATATTTCCACGTTAACTAGTTCGACTTCTCCCTCGGTCAGTAGATGCTTATAAGATTATATGTGTATATATATTATTATTATTATTAATTGCAATTGGACCCTGTCGGATCACGCAAAGCCTTAATAGTTTTCTGAGTTTCCATACAGTTCTCATTTTTTCTCAGTGGATTCTCTTCCTTTCTTCAGTCCACTTCTTCCCTGGTCTCTTAGTCACTTCATTCTTTGGCGGTACTTCCCATTTGTTAATTTTTTGTGTGTACGTTTATCTGTCAACGATTTCTGATAAGTTTATATGGGCTTTTTCTAGGTTTTTTTTGATTTGTTGGGCCCAGGGCATAGTTGTTTGCTGTTCTTGTACGTCATAATTTTATGAATGAGTCTTATTGCTGGGAGTCTATGAATATCTTAATCTTCTTTTCCTGATATCTGTCGCGAGGTTTGACAGTGTTTCTGTTGCATTTCGAGATATGAATCTACATCCGTCATCTGTTTTTTCTGGGCCGAGGAATTTTCTTATAATTTTGCGATCTTCTTTCAGAATGTTTTCTAGGCCACCTTTCCCGTGCAATGTTTAAGTTTCACTACCGTACAGGGCTTCAGGTTTGATATATATATATATATATATATATATATATATACACACATTTCTTTATTGTTAGTGTTTGTGTCTTTTATCTGATTGTAAATCGGGTTTTAAAGATGTGAGAATTTTAAGCCATCTCACTGTTCGCGTAGACAGGAACGACTAATTGCCTAGTTCAGATATCAGTACTGTAATTACGACAGTGCTGGATTAAGACAGCACGGGGCCTGAAGCAAATGCGAACAAGAAGCCATTGGTTTAGATATAAAAGTTTAGGGTATAAAATAAAAAAGCTCATTTACAAAACTAAATTTTGTCATTTAATATGGGAAAATTTAGAGATAACAGTATCCAAGTCAAGATTTATAAGGAAGTCATTTTATTTATACGTTAAAGCGAGATAATTTAGACACATTGGTGCGAGGCCCCTCACAGATGCGGGGCCGATAGCATTTGCTAATTTTTGCTACTTTGCTTATCCGCTTCTGACGTACACAGTATTGTTGTCAGATTCTCTAGCACAATTAGGCACTTTAGTATCCACAGTGAAACTTCTGAACATTTTTCGAAAAGCATGTCAACAAATAAATCACTAGTAAAAATAAACCTCATCACTGCTACGATGAACCATTCAAAACATTGTATTATCAGCAGAATATAGCAATTGGCACCCAGTAATAAAAACTAAAAATTTGCCTCCAACTTTCTCTGTTAGTAATTTAAATTCTCAATAAAGTTCTTAAGTTTCTGAGCCTGAGCCTAACCAATTACTTTTCCTGCCTTATGAACTGAAAATTTGAGCTGAAGCCAAAGACACGGTTTGACATAAATCTTTTCCTCAGAACAAATTCTTAATTAACTCTCTGGATGGACGGGAAGTTTTTAAGCAAAAGTATTGGCACAGCTGAGAACCATTTCGAACAATGTTGACAGGCTGGAATAATAATCAGATTTCTGGGTGCTATGACGTTTAACAAGGCGGGATACTAATTCTATTCCTCTACAGATATTGCACATAATTTTTAATTATGTTTCAGGTATATTTGATGTTCTACTCATTACGTACAGAACCAGCATGAATGGAGAGACATCCGTTTCACATGATGAATACGACAATTACGACTGAGTTACGTGTATAACCTAGCAGCTGTTCTTGAAAATAGTTTAATTAACCACGGATACAATTAATTTTTTATTAATATCTAAAAGAATTATTTTAGTATCACAGGCCTAAAAGTGAATTTTGCTAGTTTCTCTAGTTATAAATATCCTTCAGATAGGTTTGCATCTTTATAACATATTAAGCAACATTTTTATAGAAACGTACGCCTCGAGGACAACGAGTGCTTCTTTGTTATTTTACAAATTAGACAGACTTACAGTATCTCCACTTTTCATACGATTCACCGATGTACGTGATGACAGAATACTGCTTAACCTATTATAATTTGACGCTTTGACTTTTTTCACAGTGCATTTAATTTAAACCTGACTAAAATAAAAACAGTGTTGAATCAAACAATCCAATATAATGGTCAAATGAAATGCTACATGCTGTTGAAAAGTTGTTTGTTGAGTGTATTTGTAAAAACGTATTTATTCATTTTTCGGCACTAATATTCAGTATTCTTTCCAAAGAAGAATAATGTTTTGTTCAAATCGTTAAACAGTCAAAGAGGTAAATAAAGCGTGAAACTTATAAATGAGTCTAATGATTTGACGCTATAAGGAAGCATTATGTTCCTCGAAAACAACGATTTCTTAATATTTTCTAGTTATGAGACTGACATAAACATTCAATTCTTATATCTGCAAGTTTGAAAAAAAGAAAGTGTTTATCAATATTCGGGGAGGATTTCACTGGATAAAATTTTTATTCCAGTTACATTTAAATAGATACAAAAGTTAATATATTGAGGGACACGAAATACCAGAACCAAAATTTGTTCTTTCAAGAAACCTTGCAAGAGAGGGAAAGTTCGATGCCAGTTTCACCAGATGGAAGAACTGCCAATGCTATCATATCAGCTAAAAGTAATCAGATTTCTAACTAACTTAACAATAGTATTTTTCTTTAAAAGCAATTTATGAAGTGTTAAATCAGGTGGATTTAAGGAGTTCAAGAATTCCGGAAGGATAACATTGATATAACAATTAAATTTATCAAATAAATAAATAAATATGTAAATGTTTGAATTACCTTTGCTGGTGATGAAGATCAGTGTTATTGAAGTTAGAAGCAGTATTTTGGTTTATATTTTGATTTAATTCAGTTTATTATTTGTTTTTAATACGTTGGTAACATTTATAACGATTTACAACATCGGTTCGTAATATGTTGATTTAATTGAGTTTATTTGTGTGGTAGATTACATTTACGTAAAGAATGTAAGCAAATCAGGCCAACAGCTGTCGCGCATGTAAGTTACACAGTCAATTGATGACGTCATCTACATTCTTAAAGGAATGTAAACAACTCCAACCGACAGCTGTCGTGCATGCTAGTTAAGCTGATTGTTATTAGACTGTGGCTTCTACGGAAGGTAAGCAACTCCAGCCGACAGATGTCATGCTTGTTAGTTAAACAAATTGTCGAGGGTGCCATTTACATTCTTCTCGTAGACGGTTTTTAATACAAAGTTTTTCAATGAAAACATTAATTTTAAACTATTTGTTTATTTTTCATCATTACACCTCAATAATTAACTTTGATGAGATATGAAGGGAGATACGATATATCTGCTAGAAAACACCTCTGTGAAATAATATATGTGATCATCTGTGTCATTTATTTTTTGGCATTGTCGATATAGAAGTTACAGTTCTTTCAGTACGTAATTCAATCATCTTTAAACATTCAAAGGTACACTGTCGGCGGTTTCTTACTATCGGATGTTGCAGATAGTGTTTACATCCAAACTAAATTTTAATCCTTGAATCCAGTTTAAATTCACTTTGATTCATGAATTACATGAATGACGTGTGACTTCGGTATATTTATGTAAACCGTTTTAATGGAGAAATTATTGGTTGAAATAAGTATATTAATCCCTTACAGCTAAAAACGTCGGGGAAAAAAGTTCTTATGATTCTGAGATACGGAAAGTCACATACATTATTTGGATATCTATTTAATCACTAATATCTAAGACATTACCTTCAATACACCTGTTATTTGATGCAGACAGTAAAACCCTATTGAAATGGAATAACACATATAGGATGAAATGAGTTTTCTCAATAAGTATATATTATAAACAAATATTTTTGAATAAAAATCCGTCTTCTAACAACTGTTTTTTATTGACTTTCATCTACCAGACGCGTTTCGCCCTTCTGGAGTGGGGCATCGTCAGTGGCTATAAATAACATAATATTATCATCATATTAGTGTATGTGAATTATGTCCCTAGCTACATTAATTATATACATATGATCATGCTTTAAAATTTTACCGTCTGTATGTTCAATCTGCTATAATTATTCTACTGTATACATTGTTTTATAGTATCTGTGTTCAAACATAGATTCACTTCTTAATACTAAATTATCTGTATGGTTACAATCTTTATGTACATAAACTCTACTTACTAAAAATTGTGGCAGCTAGCACATGTCAGTCTGGAACAGCACCTTCCGCAATTTAACATAGACTGAACAAAGCAATAATCAACAGAAATAGGTTGGTACCACTGTACATACATAATAAACACATCGCTGTAGACACAATAACTAGTTTGATGTAGTTAAAAAGTGCAGTTTAACAGCAAATTATACAGTGAGCAATAATGCTAAAGTGTAGCAAGAAACAACGGTGCAGAAAGTTGCGGAAGGTGCTGTTCCAGACTGACTGAACTGAATTGGAACACAGCTACGATCTTTTATGGGACAATCATCGCATTCACCTTAGGTGATTTCGGGGCATCAAGGAAAACCGAAATCTGGATGGTGGGACGGGGATTTCAGCCCACGTCCTTCCGAATACCTGGCGTTACCGCACACTCACCAGACTCTTTAATTACTTATAAACTTTTAATCTTTTGCTCATGTTACTGTTTTAGTAATGTCATTGTGATCTCGTAATTAATCAATTTCTGATAACTGTTAGTTTTGAAATTCTAGGTCACAAACGCCTCCTACCAGCAACTGCATTAAAATATAGAATTTTGTAGTAATTGGTTTGAGATCCTACGTCTGAATCTTAAGGTGCACTGTAAACCATTATTAAAACTAATATCTCTTAAGGAGCAAAACGGAATGTAGTTTATGTTATGATATCAATTGAAGCTAAGCTTTGTATTCAAGCCGTAGATTGGTTGAACCCTTCCGAAGGAGGTATACTTATCCTGGTATTACAGGTAGGGTGGAGAGTTCCTTTCCTCCTTACCTAACCGAACTCGGTAATTCTACCGAGTAAAGAGGACCTACGGTTTGAGGTGGAATCAGAACCACGGAATCTCTCTATCGTACTTAAGATTACGTTACAGAATGCTTCACCAGAGTTGAAGGTCGGGTTAAGGGCCTATGAAAATCCACTACTAGACAGGGATTGATATCACGCAATAGTAGAACTAACCATCAAATTTTATGTGCGCTATATCATTAAAACCTGAATTACGATGTTCACTGAAATAACTTTACCATATCGAGAAACATAAATCCTACGCTGTAAATGTCAAAGAACTCACAATAACATGCATCGCAAACGCGGTTTCTGTATTGTCATACATGGAATATATTGCGGGGGAGGGGGGGCATCATATCCGCCCACTAGCTGTTTCTGACAACACACCGTTGTGTTGTACCTGCAAACATCTCGTCAGCTGGGCGCAGATAAGAGACAGGTGACAGATAGTGCACTGCGGGTAAGTCTATACAACAGGCGCCGATGTTATTTGGAAGTGAGTTGACAAGAGAGAGAATGGCTTTCTGCGAAAGCATTCCATTAAAATTCTTTCAGTGGCTTCAAATATAACTCATGAAAGTTTCTCACTAATGTTCATTAAGCGCTCACTGGAGCGCGTTAATAATAAAAAATGTGCCGTTAATCAAACGAAACGTGCCAACTGGCGGTTCTTCCACATTAAAACTGCAAATCACATTTTATAATTTGTGACTTACAATTAAAGTTGCAGAAGGTCAGATGTCACAATTTGTTACCTAATTATATATATATATTTTACGCAGTTTGACGTAGTATAACATGCTTTCACGCGACTTGGTTCTTGAAATATCAACTTAGCTGATTGTTCTTATATATGAATATCGTATATTTATTTCGTCTGGAATAAATTCATACCACGAAAGGACAAATGTCTGACCTTAATACTGCTTTATAGTGAAGTAAATTAAATTTTTGTGACTTACTGCTCTGCGTTTTTTGTTGCAGACCATTCCGCATTTGCAATTGCTTGACCTACTGCTTAACATGGACTACTAAACTAAATTTTCTTTTTTTGGACACAAGTATATGAGTAGCTCTAGACTCTAGAGTTTCACAGTTAATGTTCATTTTGAACTATCAGTAAGTTACTCAAATCAATGATGTACTTACTGCATTCATAAATTCATTAGAAAACATAAAAATCATGCATGTTTTCTAAGAAGTCAGCAAGACATTCTAATTTATACATTTTTTAGTTTGGTTTCTGTGGTTTTAGAATCATTCTACATTAACTTCCACCAGAAATTTTCGTTTTAATATGTTTTGCAGTGGATTGGTTGGTATTAAAATTTTTGTGTCAGGGCGCTGGTAAATCCTTGTGGATTTTTTTCCTGTCATCAGTCTCTCGAATGGTTTCATGCAATCCTCCATTCCTACCTATCTTGCCCTAACCTCTTCATCTCAACATACCCCTCATATCCCATGCATCTGCTATGTATATTCTAAGCTCCGTTTTCCTGTATACAATTTATCTTGGCCTGTTCCTCCATTTACAAACTAATCAATGACACATATAGTTCTCTCCTTTCTGAGACTCTTCCACCAAACGTTGTGTGAGTGGTTAACGCTCTGACCTCGCATTCGGGAGGACGCCGGGCAAATTCCCGTTCGAGCATCGAGATTTAGGTTTTCCATGGTTTCCTCAAATCATTCCAGGCGAATTCCGGGATGCTTCCTTCAAAAGACCCTTCCCGTTCCTTGTCCCCAATCCCATCCCGTCTATAATAACCTCGAACTCGATGAAGTGTAAAGCCACAAGTAATATATATATATAAATATATATATAGTACTGTGTTCTACACGTGGTTTTATAAAATACTAAAACCAGCATTCAGTTCAGTCATATGAAAGTTGATTGTAATTAATTAGCAAATATTATCGTTACATACTTGTTTTCATACGAAATCTATAGTTAAGAAAACAAGTTATGTCTTCATGTATGCTATGGTATTTTATTATTCAATGCATATTTTTACCCAGAAGAATGCTTGGAATCTTAGGATTTATTATATTTAAAGTGTTTGATTTTATGTTTAAAGACCAAAGTCATTTTGTAAAGTAACATAGAAAGATGAATACGGTGGAATAACAAACGCTAAGAATTAGTTGTGTATAAGCAATCCGTCCTATTAGGGCAAAGTGGATCCTGTTTTCACTAGTTACAGAAGTGTGCGCCGATGTTTTAAGACTTGTAATATTCTCCGTTATGTATAAAATTAAATATTAATTTCAGTTAAGCACGAAATAAAACAAAAAAGCAGTTGACGCGTGACAGCAAGTGCTAACCTTTGACTCTCATTTAGCAGGGTGCACTGTCTATGTTTAACGCCAGGGATTTTTCGTAAAGGAGAATTTAATCAAATAATGAAACTTCATATTAATATTAAATCTGTTACGCAGGAAAAAGGGAATTACTACAAATTTTTTAGGTACTAGATGGCACTTTGACGAAGGAATATTATGAGTGAGAAAATCTTATTTAATTACAATGGAGCACACGCTCCGATGGAAATTTCCCTACACACCCATCTGCCCCCTTACCTCCACCCCCTACATTTGTCCTCTACAAATTTAAACTTTAAATTATTTCAACGTTTTTGGTAACTTATTCATCTTTGCCCTTAGTAACTTATTCCAATCCCTGACACCCTTACCTAAAAAAGAGAATCTTCCCACACCTCTATGCCTGAAATCAGTGCCAGCTTAGGTCATGGTCATCTTTTCCCTTCTATGCACTACTTTTAATCCTTATAAAAATATCTTTCCATGTCTCATCGCCACCATACGCCTTGACCCTCATCATCCTCCTCCCATTCCAGCTCTTTTATCATATCGGTTCTGTGGAAATTTCCAGAAACAAATCTAGCAGCCCTTTTTTGCATCCTCTCCAACTCCAATATTTGATACTCAAAATGTGGTTCCCATACTACACTACCATATTCGAGCAATGGTCTGACCAAAGTTTTGTAACTCAGTTCCTTTACTTCTCTCGTACATCTCCTCATCACTCTCTCCAACAAGTGCAGAATTTTGAAACCTTTTCCTACCACCTGTCCAATGCGTCCTGCCCACTTAAACTTTTTATCAAATGTAATGCCAAAATATTTACATTTAAATAGCTTCTACCTTATTTACTACCATTTTATGGCTCACTCTATCAAAATCATTTTGACAGATCTAGTGCTACGCTGTCAATTTGGCCTCCCTTGTCCATTTCATCTGAAATATGTTGCATATATCCTACCAACTGAGATTCGCATGAATATCCTCGTCTAAAGCCATGTTGCCTACTTGAAAACCACGTACATTCGTCACATATATTTCTGATGTTGTTGAATATCAATTTTTCCATTAATTTACCTACCACTGATGTCAAACTGATTGGCCTATAATTTTCGACTCTATTTCTTACCCCTCCTTTATGTGCCGCCACTACTATTGCACTTTTCCAGTCCTGTGGTAAGCAGAAAGTATCGAGACTCAATTTAAATAATATTTCAAGATAGGGTACAATGTCACATCCGGCTATCTTGGAGATATCTGTAGTAATATTATAAACTTTCTAGTCTTATAAGCAACCATAAACATCAATAAAAATAAGATTCTCAGGAAATACACATGCTTCCGGAACGTAGCCAGTACAATCAATAGTAGTGAGACTATAATAAAGAACAGAACTATGTAAATTACTTGAATTTTTCTAACTTTTTAATAAATAACTATTTATATCTGAAAATTCTTTGGTTTATCAAATTTTACTTAAAGTTAAAATTGTGTTTTTTCTACATGTTATTTATTAAGATGCTCGGTGGCTTCGCTGTTCTCTCTGTTTAAAGATTGCACTATTACATCATGCTGGTTACATGTTTAAATTTGTGTAATAATGATTGTATAAGGTTTACCTTTGCAAACCCACCGTATGGGATATTAATTTGATTAAATCTAAATGGTACTTGTTCGTTTTGTAGCAATCTAATCACTTGCTAAAACCATATTTCTAAAGTCAGCATCCGGGGCGAACGAGCACGAATTAGTTAGGCAATGGGAACTATGACTTGAGAAGTGGCGCGCATATCAGCAAGCTGTAAGTCGCCAGTTGCCAAGCACTTGTCATTATTGCAAGCTGGTAAAGTGTCTTCACACAGCAGGTTAGCGGGGATTATTGTCCTCTCCACACAGTGGGAATAGGTAAGGGATATTCTATTTAAACCCTGGGGGCTGCTGTCTGTATGTCTGTCACCCTCCAGAAGTCAACAACGCACCACATCGACGCCGGGGGCTTCGTCGCCGGCGCCGCCGGGGTGGCGGTTGCAGAGGAGAAGATGATGGTTGCCGTCTCATACTAAGGTGGGCTCTGCTGTCATAGCTGGGTGTTGACAGTCAATCATTTGGTCATATTTTTGTGGGGAATAATCTTGTAGAGGTCTTACCAATATTCCAGTTAGTTTGGGCTGCGATGCGCCCATAAGTTACATGCTCGCCCTTGCCTTTGGGTCTGTATGGAATGATCCGGTGAAAGCATAACCATCTTGTTATAAAGCCAGTTAAACATTGTAGATATTAACATATGCCATCATACATTGCGCATGTAAATAAAGGTGTAAATATGTAACTGCGGTTTGTAGTAATTTAACCTCCATTCCTATATTAATATTTGAATGTGCTGAGCCATATAAGCTGTCATGTGTTGCAGTAGGAACCTATGACGAATATTCATATCAGAACAATGGTCGATCTTCTATGATTGATCCTTATCCACGACTCCAGTGGAAGTTACCCTGTCTGCTCTTATCAATAACCTGGCAGGGATACTACAGTTTTTTCTTTAGTTTTGTTCTCAATTTTCTGTATCAGTTGCTAAAATCAGGTCACAAAACAATCTTTTTTTTAAATTTAAATTTTTATTTTTATTTTATTTTTTGATTACTGGACCACAATCTCCGCCTTATAAATTACACATTTGTTAAATAATGGGTAACTGCCACGGGCCTCAGAAATCTGGTTCTAATTAGGGTAGGACATAGGTCCTCCCCGCCTCCCATGTTGCACACTGGCCGCCTGTGTAAGCAGGGTACCGATTAGCGTGGGACTTAGGTGGCCAGGAAAAAAAAAAAAGAGAAAAAGTTTACGCGAAATGTAGCTTATCAAGAATTATGTCTTTAATAATCACGAGATATATGTCAATCATTATGTGGAAAGCTTGTTATCGATCATGCTGCAAGTTTGCATAAAATGTAATTTATCGTTATTTCTTTTGGAGACTATGCGTTCCTTTTCTAGATCAACTAAATGTTCTGTCTTTTTTTATTGTATATCTATTTTATATTTGAAGATCTGGCGAAAAAAACGTAATAATTATACAAAATCAAATTTTACAGTAAAAGCAAATAAATAAATGATATACATGCCGTGGGATTTTGGGGTGATTTTTTATTTACTCGTATGGCCTTTTTTAACTTTATTTGAAATAATGTAAAATCCAAATTCCTATTACTATTAATATGAAAGATATTCAAATTTGGAAATTTCAAGTATGTCGTTTTTTTTTTGTAACCGTTTAAGTTATTACGTTTTGATTGCCACCAGGATTCAATTAAAACCTTTTTGTTGCAAGGGCTAAGTACTTTGTGAGTTAGGTTAGGAAAATTGAAGCATAAGCAGTTTTAAAAAAAAAAAAAACCTTCATTTAGGCTAGTCTAATAATACTTTAGCTTATTAGTAATTAAAAATCAGTCTCATATGAAAAAAGGTCACTTTAACCTTTTTTTTTAACGTTGAGCTCAATGGCCATTTCCTCGCAATCACAACCTTCGTCATATCCATCTTGCTAAGATCTTTCTTCATTATCTTTCCTCTTATCCTCATTGCTTTCCTGAAATGTTTTTGTACCAAATTAATTCTTCATTCATTTCCCAGTTACTATCGAAATAGTTTTTACGCCTAATATTATTGATTTATCTATTAATTAATACAGAAGGTAGTGTTGCCTTACTAAAAGCAATATGGGAAGCGAAAAAAAAAATGCATGTCACTTATTTCTTTTTGATTGACAATTGACGAATTTGTATATATAAAAAAATTGTAGTTTAAAAAACTAAAAACACGCTTTCGTAGTAATGTGAAATAAAAGGGTAAAAATAATCTTTAAATATAAAGATTTTGTTTAACAGTGATGGGACGTCCCACAATACAGGATAAATTATTTTTTCTGAATAAGCTCAAAGAATAAAGTCACTGATTACAAAATTAACTTTAATGTAAAAAAGCATGGGGTGCTATATAAGTTGTCTTATATTTTTTGTCGTTCGCTGTTTGTAAAGGTTCGAGTCATTGTCAAAAGTTGTGTAGAGAGCACCCCACGCTTTTTTTACATTAAAGTTAATTTTGTAATCAGTGACTTTATTCTTTAAGCTTATTCAAAAAAATTAATTTATCCTGTATTGTGGGACGTCCCATCACTGTTAAACAAAATCTTTATATTTAAAGATTATTTTTAACCTTTTAGTTCACATTACTACGAAAGCGTGTTTTTAGTTTTTTAAACTACAATTTTATTTTTAACTTTTTAGTTCAGATAGTTTCAAAAGTATGTTTCCTACTGTTGGCTTTTCTTCGTCAATCTCTCTTTATCTTTGTGTTGTAGTTTCATTTTTAATTATTACTTCCACGAGTTAAATACAATTAAATGGCAGCTCAGCCAGAGGTCCAATAGCAGGGTAAATGTGGAAGACTACTCTTCTATAATAGTACGACATAATGTTTCGAATACTCACTATTCAACATCACGTTAAGTGACTGCAGACAGAGAAATCTTTCTGGATAAGAGACAGTGGAAGACGATCGTCGTCAGCAACCAAGGCTCGTAAATCACACCCGGGAAACTGGAGATGGTCAAAGTAACGAGAATAGCAGGACGTTGCTAAGAGACTGCTGTATTGTCAACGGTTCTTAAAACGTGTACAAATTTTTTCTGTTTTTACTGTCAAAGTAATAATAATATCAAGATATAGCTATGAAATTATTGTATTGTAATCAGTTATTAATACATCAACAAAATTTCAAACAATTCGGACATCTGGAATTGGGTTAAAATTAAATTGCAAAATTTCACGACATTCAACCATTTTTCTTTTGTTACTGTCAAAGTAATGAGAATAGCAGGATATAGCTATGAAATTCTTGTATTGTCACCGGTTCTTAATATGTGTGCCAAATTTCAACCAGCTCGGACATCTGGAAGTGGGTCAAAATGGAGTTGTAAAATTCCGTTACATTCGTACATACATACAAGTCAAGCTAATATAAAGCGTGTAAAAACATCTATTTTGATCGAAATCGGTCTGATTTCTTCAAAGGTGTTGAAAATTTACTGTAGTTAATCGGTTTGATAGAAATCACAAACCTTAGGCTCAATATTAGTACAGTTTTATGCCGTTTAACTTGAAAACGAGTTTAGATTCAGATTGAGCGGAACAAAAACAAACGAATTACAAAAAGGGTTTTAACAGAAGCGAAATTATCACGTTCCTTTCGCCAGTTCTTCAAATATTTTATTTATTGGCCAGTGAAATATTACTATAGGACCCAACGCAAAGTATTTATTAAGTCTTTATCAGACTGCAATTTTAATTACGAAGTTTTCTTAGAAAAACCATGCGATACACTGCGACCTCTCTGCTTGTTCTATTAGCGAGTGCTCCAGCCCGTAAAATGAAAACAGCGCGTATGTACAACACTCTGTAACACGCCCATCAGTTCGACCAGGAAACCTGCTTATCGATTCCATTGGCGGGCAGCTTCCTGTTCCGGTTTACTGGCTGGCTTCTGGAAATAATGACACTTTCACTTGCAGAGCAATATACGGAAATAACTTGCAGGCACATAAACTGCCGTCTAATGAATTGTAAATGATACTAGCAACATTAATGTCAGCCAAACTTTTTTTAAACGTTCCCCAACATTTAACAATTACTCTTATTTATATTGGACGCACATACTAGTGAATAATTCCAGCTCATTACGTACGTGAAACTGAAATGTTGCACTGCTCGTTCCTAAGCAGTTTCTCGAGCATCCAATTTATTTATTTATTCTAGCTAATAAGTAGTAAGTGAAGTAGGATACTGTTGTATGCAGTAATACCAATATTTAAAATATTTTATATTACAATTTAACAATATTTTAGATTAATTAATAAAGCCCTCTCGGACGACTAGCAGAGTGTTTGCACCAGAAGATGGCGTCAGAGTCTCGGGCCGTCGAAATATCGTCTGAAAATATCCTGCTCAGTAGGCTAGTCACGCAAGAGGACCTTATTAATTCTCAACGCTCAGAGAGACTTCCATCTTATGTAATATTTCAGATGTTTTTTTATGATTACGACGTTTAATAATAATAAAAATTACAAAATGATAAATCACACAGGAAATATTCAACTGAAAGTAGAAAAAATATAATATGAGATATTCATGTGCGTCGTAGTTATTACATAAAATATACAAAAACGCAAATAAGATATTCTAGTTATGATAGTTAAGTTATTAACAGATGTTCCGAGAACTAAGATATTAAAAATAAGTATCTTTAGATAGCAAGGATATATTTTAAAACCTCGGTCATAAAAATATCAACAATTGATAATATGAAAGGATGTGTCATTCAATATCAAAATCTTCTAACCACTTAAAACATCAAATGTTAAATGTCAACAACGAAGGGTAATTATACTAACATATTATTAGTAAATATAAGCCAAGCTTTTGATTAATTTTCACTTTATCAAGAAAGTTAGGTACTGTACTGTATGTAGAGATGCCAGTTTAAAATGTTTTTAATCATACCCATCCAGCCGCAAATTTTACATTTACAGTTATCCATGGTTTCGCGTCTCGAGAAGTTTGGCACTTACTCCAGGACTATGGTATCCAATCTAAGGATGATAAAATGGACATCAGTATCTCTCTACATCGGCTAACCAATCGCTGGAAGGTAAAAGTTTCTTGCAACATCTGATATCTGATCAGCAGTGACTGAATGGCATATGCGGTGAGATGGTATATTTTTGCTGTCATCAGTCTTTCGACTGGTTTGATGCAATCCTCCATCCCTTCCTATCTTGTGCCAACTTCTTCATCTCTTTATACTCCGTACAATCCACGTCCTCAACTATCTTCATCATATATTCTAATCTCTGTGTTCCTCTACAGTTCTTACCTTTTACGGTTACCTCCACTAACAAATTAACCGATCCAGCATGTCTCAAAATATGAAGTACCAGCCTGTCTCTTCTTTCTGTAAGCTTCTACTACAAACTTCTTTTCTCACCAAACATTTCCAAAACTCGTTCAATTCGTACTTTGTCTGTACACTTAATTTTTGCTACCATAAAGTGCTGTGCTCCACATATAGAGTTTTAAAAAAGTTCTTTCTAAGTCCTAGATCCATATTTGTAACTAAAAGATTTTTTCATGAAGGCTCTTTTTGCTATTGCTATTCTGCTTTTAACATCATTCTTGCTTCGGCCATCGGTTGTAATTTTGCTTCGCAAGTAGCAGAATTCACTTCCTTCTACAATTGCATCCGATCCTATATATATTTAATCTTCTGTGATTGGTATAATTGCTGCCACATTTAATCACTTTTGTCTTGTTTGGATTCATATCCAGTCCAAAATCTTCCTCCGGTTTTTTGTTCATGCCATGCAGTAACTTTACAATATCGTCAGCCTGTTCTGTTAACAAGACAATGCCATCAACAAATCGCAGCATACTGATTTTTCTCCTTGAACACTCTTGTCACATGAAAATTTTTCTTTTACTTCCTTTATTGCTTCCTCTGCATACAACTTGAATATTAATGGGAATAGACTACAACCTTGTCTCACACCCTTTTTAACTGATGCATGGCTCTCACGATTCTCTACTTTTATTATTACATCTCAATTCTTATATAGTTTATATAGTATTCTTCTATCTTGATATTTTAGACCTGACTTCTTTAAAATTTGGAACATTTGTACGGCTTAACATTACCAAAAGCTTTTTCTAAATCAACAAACGTCATTAAAGTATCTTTGTTTTTCTTGATCCGCTCATCAATTATTAATCTTAAAGCCAGAATTGCTTCCCTTGTACCGCGGTTTTTCTTAATCCCAAATTGATCTTCGCCTACAATCTCTTCTGCTACCCTTTCCATTCTTCTGTATATTATTCTGGTCAGTAATTTTGAAGCATGTGGTGTTAGACCAATGGTGCTACAATTCTCACATTTGTCAGCTTGTACTTTCTTCGGAAGTGTGAAGATGATATTTTTATTAAAATTATTTTGTATTTCTCCTGTTTCATAACTTTTTGATATCAGTTTTAATAATCTTTTAATTCCTTCTTCTCCTACGGATTTAAGAACTTGTGCAGGGATCTCTTCAGTTCCAACTGCCTTATTTGCTTTCAAGTCATTCAGAACTCTATCAAATTCAGTCCTCAAAACAGAATCTCCTAAATCATCAATGTCAACATCGCCTTCGTTTTCCTTTACGCTATTTTTCAAGTCATCCCCATCATACAGTTTCTCTATGTATTCCTTCCATCGGTTAGCTCTATCGTCTGAGCTTAAAAGAGGTTTCCCATTGGCAACTTTAATGTTTACACAACATTTCTTCATTTCTCCAAAATTTTGTTTTATTTTCCTATATGCAATATCTACTTTACTATGACCATTTCCTATTCTACGCCTTCACACTTTTCTTGTAGCCATGTTTCTTTTGTGGGTGTTTTTTGCATTTCCTGGCACTACATATTAGTATTCCTATAAACGTATTGAAATTGTATTAAAGAATTCCCGAAAAAACACACACCACATTTAAAGTCCACGAGCACTTTTCATTTGTCGTGATAGATAAAATGTTAAAAATATTGAAGGAAGCTCACTGTTTAATAGATGCTTCGTATAATTAATAGAAATGAAATACTCATGTCTGATTCAGGTATGTAATAACCTTAATTTGTTTCCAGAATATTCTGCTAATGAAAAAATTCTTCGAGCACTAAGTTCGCTCCAATGAATCACAACGCTTTTATGGATACACATTTCACCAATTTTTATAAAATATTCTCTGTTCCAATGCAAAATGATACCTGTGGCATTTAAATTTCACTATCCCTGAACAGAATTTTGGTAATCTCACAGCCTAGTTTATGCACGATGGAAATGATCTGGGTAAAATCTTAAGAATATATCGGTGAGCTGTGTTTTATCTTCTTTTTTTAATTTCAGATATTACCGACACTTGAGACTTCGTTTCTAAAATTGAATTACCAGAGTCTTGTACAGAACCTGCTTCCTACATGTTTTTGAACATTGTTAATGCCATTCTTCTTTTGCATAGTAACGGAATTGGACACCATAGACAAGCAGCCAGCTCTCAGTGTTTTTGATCAGATATCTTAAGAGTATTAAGATTTACAAATGTAATACGTGAAAAATTTAGGGATGACACTGGGTAGACACAATAATCAATTACCTATTTCCTAGGTCGAATTTGAACCAATAATCCCTGGCTCTTATACTATATGTGAGGTATAAAACACATTGATTGAGTATTAATTTATAGCAGTCACATGTGATGCTTTATAATATTTTACTGATTGCACTAAATTATTAAACACCACGAAAAATTGGCAATAATATGCGAAATTTCTAATATTTTTAGTTTTACTGAACATCTAAGGATAATATTGAGGAATCTTCATACTTACTAAAAATTTATGGAAAGAGCTAATTTAGTGACTTTAATGTTCATCACAATGACGAAATGCTGACCATTAGTGTTTCGGACTTTCAGTATTTCATCGATATGGCACGCACTTCTGAATTAAAGTATAAACCACACTGAGAAGTTTCTTATACAGTTCATCATCTATGCGAAAATAATTGTTCAAATCACATGATTCGGCAAGCTTTATTTCACTCTTAATACTTGAATTGATATATTATTTCCACTTTATTAGCCAATCTTTGAACCGTCGCTGCTCTCAAACGTTTTGTCTGCTCAGTATTAATACAAGTAGTATTTTTCATTTGTTCTTAATTTTCCAGGAACAGATTTACGGAAACTGAAGACGAAAATAGATAACACTGTTGATTCAGCAATACTGACACACAATTACCAATCTTTAACACAGCTGGAGGCTGAGTGACTGCAAATCGAAAGGCCCACAATTCGAAACCTGGTCTCGGCTGGGATTATCAAAATCATTTATCTCGACTTTCACCTGTGGCACAGTTAGCCGTGTAATGTGTGTGTGATACGTCAGAACACTTCCATGGTTCCAATTCAACGTTAAACTGTAGGTCGCTTACACCTGGTGAGGATTACCGGGTTAGGTTAGACAGGCTACGACAGGGTCAGATTGCGCATCCAATAAAAGAAACCTATATCTAGGTCATTAGGACCAAACGAACCTTTCAAATTACTGAGTATGTACAGGAAGCTTTACAGAACACAGCGATTTACAAACCAGAGAGCTGATCTAAGTGAGCAGGAAGTACCACACCGCTATTTCGTTGACTGCTAAAGAGCAAACCCCTTTTTTTTTTTTTGGTAACTGCTTTTTGTCTCTTTTTAACATCGAGGTCTTTAGAGACAGGAAAGGATGTGGGGCAAGGATGGGGGCAAGGAATGGGAAGGAATTCGGCTATGGCCTTTTGAAGGAATCATCCCGGTATTTGCCTGGAGTGATTTGGGGAAACTATGGAAAACCCAAATCTGGATGCCCGGACGGGGATTCGAACCGCCGTCCTCCCGAATGCGAGGCCAGAACGCTAACCGTTACACCACCCCGCTCGGTGCAAACCCCATGTTAGAGGTATTTACTAGTAGACGCTTCTGAAACACAACTGTGTATTATTGCTTATTAAACCTCAGATATATTTGTCTTTCATTACGTTTAACGCAATAAGGTATTCTAAAAACAAATACAGCATAAATTTAAAATTTGCTACTCCTAATTGAAATTTAAATTAGCATTTTCTTCGCGCTGTTAATTGAGTCAGGTATTTGAGGATTAAACATCGAACTAGGCAGTAATACACAGACAACAGTTACAAAATAATTGAAAAACTCATAAACCTTGACGTCTGATATAAAGGTTGTCAGGCAGGGGGGAAGCCAGGTGGTACAGACTGGGGTGCCTGCCCCATCTCTCGAGTAACCAAGCGAAAAATATATGAAAATAAAAATTCCCACTTTAAATATTTAATTTTCTTTTTGAAATTGACATGATATGTTTATTTTTTTGTTTTTGTTTTAGTAAAACCATTTTCAACAAGTATTTGCATTGAGTTTCATGGTTTTGGCCTAATCCTGAATCTAATCTTCGCTGCGCCCTTGACTTCAGACGTCAAGGCTGGGGAAAAAATGTAATCTGGAGCAAGGCAGACATATTCTGCAAAGCAGGTGTCTTGGATTATTCCTGCTGTTTTTGTTTTGTGAAAAGTTACAGCTCAACACTTAGCCGCAGAAACACTGTTCTTGTCTGGAAGTTTAGATTTTTATCGCCGCCGGTTTTACTCCTTCCTAGGAATAAGCTCGCTGACGAATCCCGCGCACCGCACTCGGTGATGAGGTCTGACGTAATTACGATGACGCAGGCAGTCTGGGAATGAGATGAGCAGGAAATGAAGTCTCTGGAGGACTGCAGCAGCGGACAGAGAACAACTGTCACCAGAGGACTGTGGTCCGGTGCTGAGAGCAACATGCTACTGTTCAAAGACTACTTTGGTTTCGAAAACGTTAATGCACTATAGGTAGTAATCAAAACAGAGGTAATTAGATCAGTGATTTGCTGGAAATTTAGGAGGCAGCGCTTAGTATAGAATGCCGCAAATACAACGAAAAACGAATATGATCACTGATCTCAGAACTGATCAATTTCAGGAATAATTTCGAATAATAGAAGGTTGTTGGTACGTATAAATGAATGTTGTGAAGAGTATGGTATGAGAATTAATGCAGCAAAAACAAAATGATTATTGGTAAAGAAATGAAATTGATAAATTTAAGAAAGGACGAGTCCATATAAGTAAAAGTCATCAGATATCTTGGAAGTACAATCATTGAAGACTTGCGATGCCACGACGAGGTGAAAACTCTTATTGTTGTAGCGAAAGAAGAATTTAATAGGAAGAGGTGATTATTAATAGGTAAAAGTAGATAAAGCACTGAGGAAAAGACTCGGCACATGGTTCGTATGGAATGTGGCACTTTATGAGGCAGAGACGAGACTATGAAAAGCGGATAGAAGAGTCTGAGGTGTGGAGAAGGAGGAACTGGATGGAAAAAGTAATGATGTAATGCTCGAAAGGGTTGTGAGAGGAGTAAACTACTACAAACAATAACAGAAAGAAAGAAGAACTGGATGGGATTCTTGTTGCGAGGGGAGAGCTTGTTAAGAGACACCTTGGCAGCACAAGTTTTTGGGAGGATAGTGAGAGGAATGTGGAAGTACAAAATCACAGATAACATAAAAGGAAACAGAAACTTCATGGACATGAAGATAAGGGCAGAAGACAGCATAGCATGGAGAGAAGCCATGCAAAAACCTACCTTAGGGCAAAAATTTCAGCTGTGCGTTTTTTGTTGTTTTTTATTTGCTTACGGCTTTACACCTCAATGACGCGGTGGACAATGTAGGCGAGAAAGATCTATGGCAAGGAAATGGGAAGGAATCCGGCATATGCACTTTTGAAGGAATAATTGCGGCATTAGTTTGGAGTGATTTTTGGAAACCATGGAAAACCGAATTCTAGATGGACGGACTGATATCCATACCGAATGCGTGGCCATAGCGTTACAGCTGACACATCAAGCTCTTTTAAATGTATACTAATTTGCAGGGTCTTTTATCATAATTTCTCAATTTTTTCCACATCATATAAAAACGAAAAGTAATTCTTAGGATCGTGAACTACTCATAGTTGGAAACCCTGTCAAAACCTGACCAGTGGACCAACACTCACGTCGATCTTTATTTGTTGGCCTTTAAATCAAGATAAAAGATACCTCAATTTATTACTGAGATATTGAACTGCACAGTGTTTGAAACCCCATCAAAATTCGTCTTATTCAATGTAAGCTTCACGAGTGTTCAGTCGGATAGCGTGAAGCTTACATTGTATCAGTACGCCGGGAAAGTCTCCATTCACACATCCGTCAAGTTAATTTTTTCGTGAATATTGCACAACGAATTTGCTTCTCGCAGTCGGTATAATTACAATTAATTATAAAAATAAGACACATTGGGTCGTGATCATATGAATGTTTTACCGTTATTCTCCAAATTATAATGAGATTCTTAATTTACAGCAACATTATTGTTAATATGTGTAAGGTATGTTCATCTAGAAAATACTTGATGTTTCTTTCGATGTGATGCATCGAAACTTTGCATCGATGTTTCATGATGCATCGAATAAGAACATCGATGTATCGAATAAAAACATCGATATATAAGTTTACGAAAGCTTAAAAATGAGACATAGATTAGGAAACTAGCAAAATGAAGTATTTATTTGAATTATATTTTTAATTAGTCTTTTACAAAAGCAATTTGAAATTACTGGGATTTATAAATTAGAAATTCGAATAGAAAGATAGAATAAATGTAAAACGAGGAACGCTGAAAGAGAGGCAGTATTGGGATTCTAATGTAATTGGAATTTATAAATCCCAATATTTTCTCTCTTAACTTTGCATAAATAAATTTTTATTAACCCGCTTTCCTTGAATTCTTTTTCGTTGTTGATTTAAAACTTGTGTAGCTTTCGAAAAAAGTCTTTCTGATGTCACTGAGCTGCCTGGCTACCAAAGTTAAATATATATAAGCTATTTTGCTCAATTTTTGAAACTGTTGTTTGTAATCGGACCATACTTCTAAAGGATTTTCACTAAGCCGGCCAACCGGAGTTCTCAAGTAGACAGACAGCTCGTCGGAAACACCTTCTTCGATCTTGTTTGATTTCCAGTTTCTTTGAACAAGTTTGTGATGTTCGGTCCAAAGACTGAAATCTTCAAATGTTTTGTCTGAACTATCTTAATCAGATTCTGCTCGCATTTCGTCTAGCTCCCTCTTCATCATATTTTTGATCTTTTGAACAGCATTTGAAGCCATCGGGTCTTCAAAATGTAGGTTTTTGAACCGTGGGTCCAATAAGGTCGCGACAGCTAAAGACGAAACTTGTTCGATAGCACCAATCCGTTTGTTAATTTCTTTTATGACGAGCTTATGTACTTCCATCACTAAAGGTTCATCAGTCTCAACTGATTTGAGTTTTGAAAGCATGCAGTGCATTAAAGGGATCACTTTACTGCTGGTACAATATTTATCTCCAGAGATTTCTTTAGTTGCTGCTTCAAGTGAGTGTAGTATGTTAAGAAGAGATGACGCGATATTTAATTCCAAACCAGTCAGCATTGGAGGTGCTGTTTTATGGCAAATAAATATATCACTTACAACATTTTTAAGCTCCAAAAATCTTTGAATCATATAATATGTGCTATTCCAGCGTGTTGGCAGGCCTTGTATTAACTTTATTTCAGCACTTACTGAATTTCTCAAATCGTCGTTTGCCAAACAACTGTGTTTAAAGAAAGTAACAATGGTCTTTATTTTTGACAATATATTTTTTAATGATATTTTGAGAATATTTTGAGGAACTAAACTAAATGTGTGAGCGAAACAAGGGATGTGCTTCTTCTATCCAAATCCTAATTCATAGAAGTAAAATGTTCAATGTTCTGTAGGTATGTTAAGAGCTGGTTAAATAGGGAACAGAAAAAATGTATCCCATCAATCCCTTGAAAATAAAGACGGAAATATGTTCTCACAATTAACGATTCTATACAATTTTGATTATCAGGTCTATTTCAATGATACAATTATCTAGAAACTTGAAATTTGCTCACAACATCTAATATATTCAGTATAAAAAAAATAAAAATAAAAAAACTAACATCGTTTACATCCAAGTTCCAAGCTGCTTGAAAAAAAGACGTAAAAATTTTATTAATAGTTTGCATTATCTTAAATTTATTGAAATTGCTCTTATTGTATCCTATGATACGTAGGCTAACATAAATTTTATTTGAACCGAAACATTGCATTAGAGACCGTGCACAAACTACGTGGCCCGATCCAGGGGGGGTGGGGAGGCGTTGGCAGGAAGGCTACACTAGGCTACGTGGGGGGAGGGAGGGGGGTTGTGAGCCAGGCCATGTAGCTTTCCTTTCATAACATTTTTGACGTTAAAATGAGGAATAGAACTCACAACAGCATGTGAATATTTATTTCCCTCAGTTACTCGTAATTACCTCCGTATGTAATTTACAATAGTCTTACAATAGAAAATAGTACAAAAAAATGTCTTCTTGGATCAAAAGGGGAAAAAGCTACGTGCTACGTAGGGGGGGGGGAGGGAGGGTAGAGGCAAAAGCCGCGTAGAACTACTTGGGGGGAAGGGTGTGTTCACTGGAGACCAAAATGGAGATACGTGGTTTATGCACGCTCCCTTACTGATGAGAGCGCAACCAACACGGCGTAATGAGTCATGGAACAGTGTACGCCGCCTAATCTGGTAACGTGTGAAACATTGATTTCTGTACCAGTTGTTTACCTTCTTATCTCCATCATATGAGATCCTTATTAAGGTTGTTACAGTACTGAACCAATATCGCTGGGCACGACTTACTTTTTCCCGATTATTTTTGTTCCCAGGTCACTTTACTTGGTACAGTGCTGCTTTTTCGGTTTATTTAGCGTATCTGTAATCCTTCCTACAATGCAATGAATTATTTCAACTCTTTTTCCTGCTAGAACAGTGCATCAATTTGGTTTTGGGTTTTAAAATACACAACGAGTTTAAAAATTAATATCGATCAGCGACCTGTACTGAAACTGAATGATTTATTCAGTTTCTTTATGCAATACTTTTATACAACTGTTTCTTGGACTAGAAGTTCATATGTTTCTTGAAGAAGCTTACATGGTTCCTATAACGATTTCAATATATAACAGCTAAGAGCTGCATCAATCAATCAAAGGGAAATGTCAACAACAAAAACCTAAAGTTATTGCGCTGAAGTGAAACATCAAAAGTTAATTTCAAATTTTGTATGTTAAGTAATTTTCAACTGAAGAGTAATACGTGATTTGACCTAAGAGATGTGTTAGAAGCTACCCACTCAAATACATTGCCAGCAAATATCGGGTAAAGTAGATAGATAGATAGATATATATGTTCACTTTGATCCCATGTGAGAATAATCTCGGGGATGTGGAACAGTACATACACTTATTAGTAATGTCAATATTACTATATAATTGATAATATTATTATATATTGACAACAAGTTAGCAACAACCCATTAGTATAACCAATATCTCCTGTAATCTACAAATACAATCCCGTGTTAATTAATACTTAATATGTGGAACAGTGTATACACTTGTTACCAGCATCTAATAACCAGTTATTTTCTTACCAACCAGTTACCATGATATGTTTCACTGTAATTTGTGACTACATATTATATTATGTTAGTTGCTATTTATGTGGAATAGTACACAAACCTATTAGCAATATCAATTATATTACCAACAACTCATAAGCAGTCAATTGAAGCTGACTTTAGATTTAATTTATTTTGTAAAAATACGGGGAAACCTGATGTTGGCAGTACGATTCAGCATTTTTTGCCTAATTTTGTCAGTATATAAACATACACATTTTGGAGACTTCAATCACCGTATTTAGAAATAGTCATTAATGGTGAAACGAGTTTCATCAACTAAATTATTTCTACTTTCCACTTACGGGTATAAAGACGAATCATGCCCTCTGGGATCATTATTTGAAACCCTGTCTACGTCCGACTAGCAGTTTTTACACGAACAGCGTTCAACGAAACAAACAGGTAGAGGAACAGGCACGTTTACCTTTGTTTCTTCTAAATAAAAATGAAATATATCTCAATTTAGTTCTGTTAAACTGAGATATACAATGTTTAAAACCCTATGATTATCTGTTCAGTTTTTTTCTCCCTTCATCAAGTTTAGCGAAACAAAATTAGCTTCTCACATTCGAATTAAAGACGGCAAACTACATAAAAAACCTAATTGGATTGTTTACCCGTGGTAGTTTTATTAATTGCTCTATATGGTGTTACTGCAATTTAACGTTTGGTTTAACGTATTAATAGATGGATTAAGAACAATTTTATCAATTATAAGTGTCACAACTAGTGTTGTAAAAAAAACGGTGTTTTTTCTGGCTTGAAAAAAAAACATGTTTTTTTCTGGTACACGTTTTTTTTCACAACTACTAAATCTCAAATTTGTAAGGCAGTTATCGTTTAAAATGACTGTTTTAGAGTTTATTCTAATTACTTATCTTAGTTTAAAATCTACTATATTTTTCTAGTTCAGAAGGGAAAAAAATTAGGAAAATATTGACTGAAATATTCTTTATGAACGGGGATTTCCCGAAGCGACTAGGTTGCGCGAGAAGGAATCCCCATTCCCCATTGTTTGGATTGATACTTGCTATTTGAAACAGTGCTGCCAGCCCTACAAATTTATCTGCAGACCTACAGATCTTTTTAAAAAATTAGGAATTTAAAATTTATCTACGGTTTTTTGCCTCTTTTTTTTGATTACTTATTGTGCTTTCCTTATATTCGTATACTTGTTAAACTCTCAGAGTATAGTGATACTGACTCATTAAATGTCAGCAATTATGGATAGTTTCCTTGCAACCAGTGGCGTATACCAACTATTGAAAAGAAGTAAAGCTCCTATTTTGTAAGAAAATAGATTTAAATTCAAACTTAAAAGACCGTAATACAGAACTATCGGCGCAGTCTTTATGCACAGTGTGTACTTGCTCACAATTATAATTACAATCTCAAAATCTTTTGCGTACAATACAATAACAACCAGTAAAAGAAAATTTAAAAAGTAACCGATTTTCGATACCTATAGCTATAAATTTAAAATTATCAAAACCAAAATTCGATGTATCGAAGAAAAAATATCGATACACTGAATAAAAATTAATATCACGAAAACAAATCACGTATAATAGCGTCAAGTCTCGTTACAGTTTAATAATAAAAAAAACCCATAAAATATTACTCTGAACAACTTCATTTTCTGAAACAGAATGGTTTCTCACAGCTTTACAGATAGACTTATGACATTATACATGTTATAATCTTTAACAAAACGAAAGACATAATGTGTACGATTTAATAAAGCCTTGTAAAACACGAGTTTCGAGGGAAATCTTGACTTTTGTGAATTTGTATGATTGATAAAGCAACACAGTAGAGGCATTTATTTAGGTACAAGTTTTAGTAATTTCATTTATATTTATTGGCTGATAACTTAAAGGGGAGCGTCTTACTTTTTTGGATTTAATTTTTTCACCTTACATTTCCCTATTCCTGCTAATTCCCAATTTTCAAATCGGAATACTTCTCTCGCCAGTACGAACGTTCATTCAAAACAATGGGCTCGCGTCGGATTCGTTCTGGGCGAGCGATGTCGTGCCTGAATTGTTACCATCATCTTTGTGGGATGTGCACCAATAACTTACAAAGTAAATATAGTAACAAAGTAAAATTTAATTTGTTATTTTAGCTTCCTGATCACTGTGCATAAAAGAAGTTTAAGGCAAAACAGCCCTTTGCGAGGAAATCGATTAACGTACTAATTTGCAACAAGACGTTTCATGTTTGGATTTCTATTGGTTAATTACAGGAGGTTTTTATGATCTGAGGGTGAATTCATGTAGGTGTATCAAATTACCTGTTTCTAGGTACCTGGAAGTTGTGTAGAATTATGACAACCGAGTGGCGTAGTCGTTTTAAAGAGTTTCAATTTCAATAACTTCCGAAGCAAGGAAATGAACGAATTATAATTTAATTTATTACTTAAGCTTACTATGCTCCGTTTATAATTAAAATTTGCAACTTGTAAAAATATTAAAATAGAAAGCGATTTCATTTTTGGAACAAATAATGTGTAAATAGAACGAAATTAACCGTATTTAGACTTTTCTCTTGATTTGGGAAAAACCTGATCTGTGTTATAAATTTCAGCTTTCTCCAATTACGGGATGTCCTTTGGAGTTTTTATGATCATTTGTGAGTGACAGAGAGAGTGAGACAATCAGTAAAATTTAGATACAAATAAATTCTAAACTAACATGTACAAAACAAATTTAAATGTGTTTGCTTAGCTTGCTGACATCTATGAGCAATGGAAATTTCAGGCATGTAGTGTCATACAGAAGTCCAGAACGAAAATATTAAAGTACAAAAATGGTATGAAAATGGCCCTAACCGGATTGGCAATGCTGCGGTTGTCTAGAGTTGCTGAAAGCACTGCCGTGCACTCAGATTGGTCATCCAAATATTAGCTTTACACTTTTTTTTAATGAAGTAAATTTAATAGGAAATACAAATTACAAATGACTCGAATCGTTAGGCCACTGTGCTTTCAGTAATTATTAAGAAACAATAATCAATAGTTTCTGTTAGTAGACCACCTTCAAAACACTTAATAAGTGTCATTTTTACAAAAAAAAAAAAAAGTTTAGATTTTTAGACTGGTTTTATGCAATCTTCCATCCCTTCCTATCTTGAGCTAACTGCTTAATCTCAACATACACCTTTCAACCTACTTCTTCAATTATATGCTTCACATATTCTACCTCTACAGTTCTTACCTTCGACTGTTCCCTCCATTAACAACTTAATCAATCCTGCCTGTCTTAAAATGTGACCAAACATCCTGTCTCATCTTTCTGTAAAACTCTTTCATAGGCTTCTTTTCTCACCCATCATTTCCAATACTCGTTCAATTCGTACTTTATCTGTATACTTAATTTTCGGCATCCTTCTATAACACCACATTTCAGATCCTTCCTTTTTCCTTCTTTCTAGTACTCCTAAAGTCCATGCTTCCCAACTGTGTTCCAAACATAAAGTTTCAAACTTTCAGAGGCTTATATCAATATTTGAAACTGAAAGATTTCTCTTTTTCATGAGAAAATTTTAAATAGTTCTTTTTGAGTCTTAGATCAATATTTGAAATCAAAAGATTTCCTTATTTCATTAGAAATCTTTTCGTTTCAAATATGATCTAACACCCAGAAAGAACTTTTTAAAACATTATGTGTGTTGCACAGCACATTGATATAAATTGAATTATCAACTGACCAAAATGCCTACCTCTACAGTTCTTTCCTGCGACTATTCCCTCCACTAACAAATTGATCAGTCCCACGTGACTTAAAATGTGAAATAAGGAATATAACACTCAAGGTTTAAATTGATTAGTACGATAGGTGATGCCCTAAACTTTGTTCACATGATTTCTTATGGAAAAGACTACGGTATGAAGTCAGGTCTTCTATCGACGTCATTCACAGCATTTTACCAGCTAATCTGCAGTCAACGCACAATGACAAAACCAATGGGATCACAACTTTCAAAGATGAATTATAGGATTGATGGAGATAAATATCAGTTTCAGTTCCGAGTAATAAAACCATGTTCGTATGTATCGGGAAAATATTTATACTTTGAGATTTGTGTTACCATATTTATTCTTGTGGTCTGATAAGCTGTCAAAACACGCCCAGCAGTTTTTGAATGAATAGCGTTTGAAGAAACAGACACACCAACAACACGTTTGTCTTTATTTATTTGTTTCAAAAACAAGATAATTTTATTCTGGGACTTTGGGAAGCACAGTATTTGAAACCCTATGAAAATTCTTCGGGTTATTTTTCAATAAATCACACGCCACAAAACAGAATTAGTTTCTCGCAGTCGAAAGTTTTATTTTGTATAGATATATAAGTGTAACTAATCATGTTTTTCATAATTATGTAACTAATTCTTCACAGCCATGTCTAAGTCTTTGCGTGTTTGATCTAATGACAGAATAAAATTCCTGCATTAATCGTATAAGATGTTTAAACATTTTGATTTGAGTACATAGTTTTTAGTGATGCGCACCTAATGAGTTACAGGACTTCCTATTGCCCACGCTGATCTGTCTGAACGTCTCTATACCACTTAAACGCTATAAGTGAGACTTAAAATTGCACATTATCTTTGGTTTGTCCAAAACTGAATCTCGCATTTGGGAAATTATATTATGCAAGACTTTCAAAGAATTAAAGAGGATAATTTTACGTACAGATGTTTAAAGCTGGTTAAGTAGCTCCATGTTTTTCACTTTAAGACGCTTATGACCATTATTATTAACGATTTATACAATTTTGGTTACCAGATCCATCGCAATGATACAATTATCTAGAACTCAAAATTTGCTTACAACATCTAATATATTCTGTATTTAAATGAAAAAACTAGTAGGCCTATGGTTCATATCCACTACAAGTTCTAAGCTGCTAGATAAAACAAATATTTATACTGATTTATTGAAATAGTTCTTAATTAAGACTGCATTATATCCTGTTATACGTAACATAGGTAGCCTAACGGGACGTTGTGTTTCATGAAATGGTATCCGCCGACTAGTCTGGTAACGTGTGAAGCATTGATTTCTGTACCAGTCGTTTACCTTCTTATCTGACTTATACGAGATCCTTATTAAGGTCGTTATAGTACGGAACCAATAGCGCTGAACTTGACTTGCAGTATCCCGATTATTTTTTATTTTTGTGCCGAGGTTTCTAATGTGTTTTGTTGGTATCTGAAATGTTGCTTTTTCGGTTTCTTTTGCGTATCTGTAAGCCTTCTAACAATGCTATGAATTATTTCAACTCTTCTACTGCTGTGTAGTGCATTAATTTGGCCTTTTTAAAATACAGAACCTCAACATATAGATTAAAAATTAATATCATTCAGAAAAATCTAATTCCAACTTTCTTTAAGAAATACGTGTATATTTTCATGCACTAAAATTTCGTCCAATTCATACAACGTATACAGGTCCTATAATGATCCTTTAAGGAACTGTACACACATTAGAAAAATTATGTTACGTTCTGCGTGAGAAACAGGAAATAATAAGTTTAACAAAACCAAGTTATTAAAATGTGGAGAAAAGTTACAGTTGTATCTTTTACTTTGCATGTAGTGTTGGAGTAGGGGAGACTGGGTATTGTTGTGACAATTTTCATTTGATCGCTCATAATATTCTTAGTATGCCAGTTACCTGGAAGAAAGGTGATTTTTATAGTAAAATGTACATTTTCCTACATATAAATACTAAAGTTTTGTCCCTAAGTAATACGGTTAAGTCATAGCAACAAATTAGGAAAAAAAGAAAAAAATGTCACAACCGACCACACCCCAGGGGCGGTTGTGACAGTGCTTGGGGTTGGTAGTGACAGGTTCAAAAATACAACAAAATGGTCTAAAATCACTTTTATTTCAAATAGAATCAAACATAATGTAACATAATCTTCTTCTGGATAAATTTAATTTTTACATGACAACAGAAATTATTCTGGGAACACCTAAATAGCTTATAACTAATAAGGCATTGTATCATCAATAGTTACTATAAAATTCTTGATATAGATCATTTTTATAATTCCTGGTATTCCTCACAAGTAGTTTTTTCAGATTTTTTAAGGGTCCGAAGACAGGTCGATCCAAGGACTGCAGGTTGGACGAGCAGTGTGTAGTTAACGAAAGCAAAGTGATTGTATTTTCTTTGCAAAAATCCATTGTATTAATGTGGATAAGCCAGGAATGGTTATCCAGCACTAGCAAGACTCTACGCGTTGGAGAAGCATTAGGAAATTTCTTAAAAAGTTCCAGAAATCCTAGGAACAATGCACCTTGCATCCAGCCTGAAGAATTTGCAGTCCAAATTGATCCCTAGCAAAATGATCGTGATAACTAACCCGTGGAAATAAAGGAGGGATAGTAATTCCCAAGGCAAGTTCTGCAAAAGTAACCGTGACTAATAAACCTCGTACAGCTATCGGTCTTCCTCAAGCGTTTTCTGGACATCAATAACAAAAACTTTACTGTCACAACCGTACCCAGAAAATATGTCACAACCGTCCCCAACGCACTCCTTCCCAAAACAACAATTGCCATAACAATACAAAATAAACTACGTGCAAATTAATCACTGCTATTTAACTACTAATGTATAACTTATAACGAGGAAAAACACTCATTACTCTATCTGTACACATACAACAACAATTATTAAAAGAAATCTAATAAAAATACTTACTTTTGACTGTTAAAAAGTAATGTAGGCCTCTCCGATTGTTAATGTCACTCGATTTCTGACGCGACACCGTGAAACACGTTCAATCAGGCACGCCGCTCCTCTCTACCCCCTCCCCATCCCGGTATTCGACGACTGTCACAACCGTAACCTGGCACAACCGTACCCAGTCTCCCCTAATGCCTGATTTGAGCTGTCAGATATTTTATAACGCCACAAAACAGAATTACCTTTTCGCAGTCGAAATTTTTAATTTGTATTACATAATTCACTCGAACAAAGAGTCAGCAAATATCGTGTAAAGTAAAGTTGACATCCAACTTAATTAAATTGGATTTTTTTAGTTAAAATGCGGAGATACCGGATGTTAACAGTACACTACGAATTGTTTTTAGTGCTGGCTCCACGTGCCGAAGGTCACCGGATCGAGTCCGGCAGAAGGCGTGGGTGTTTAAGTGTTATTTGTATACTGTGTTGTCGTATAGCTAAATGTCCACGAAAAATACGGAAATATTCATTAACAAAAAATTGACAGTAGGCCCTATACAAAAATACATCGAGTACTGGCTGATTGGCTGTAATGTTGAGTGCCAACTGTAAGGAAAACTTTGTTTTATTTCCTCATTTGGTCAGTTTATGAACAATCAGATTCTGTAGGCTGCAAGCACCGCGTGTGAATCTTAGTGCGTCGTGTAATCGGGTAATGCAATATTCAATAAAGCTGAAACGAGTTTCACCAACTGAATTATTAGTATCAAAGTATTTGCTCCCTGCTTAATGAAGGGTTCATTTTATAAAGTTACAAATTTTGCAGTAGTCGAGGTTAACTGCCGTTTTTTAGGAACTTGGCGTTTATTATCTTTCCTACCTTGATTACTTTAGTAATAGAAAAGAAGCAAAATAGTAATAATTAAAAAAATAAAGACTGAAGTGGTAAACTGAAAATCTGACACGACACAGTAAGATATAAAGCTTTCGTACAATGTTGCAATTTAATTACTATGAATATAAAAAACCATTTGCATCAATTTTTTTAAAAAAACTGATAATTCATATAAATTATGTATAATCCAATAACGGAGTTATTTGTAATTATTTACTGGCTTAAAATTAAAAAAAAAAATACTGACGATAGACGTTGACGCGCTCCAAAGCCCTAGCGGACGATAAATATTAAAGTTAAATGAGACTAAGGACTAAATAGTTATAAATTGTTTGTCGTGCATGAAGCTACGTGATCGTGAGGTAACCAATGTTTTTTTGTTTTTTTTTGTTAATGTCATTTGGCTACATACGCCATGAAGCCAGCTCAATACGATTATCGACTCTTCTAGTGTTTCAATTTCTCCAGTACAATGTAAATACTAAGAAAGGACACATGAACACTACAGGACGGACACGACATTTACATAAACACAACACTAAGCACCCATGCCCTCGGCCGGACTCGAACCGGCGACCTTCGGCAACGCGGAGCCAGCATTCTAGCCCCTGCGCTACTGAGGCCGGATGGTAACCACGTTAAAAGCATTAGAGTAATATGGAATAATAGCTGTTGGGGTGGAAAAGGTAATGGGAACCCAAGAGGCTAAATTGCCGAAGGTTTCATCCATCTGACATTCGCAGGCGGAGGAAGTCTATACGGAAAATTGGATCCCGATGTCATCGGATCCCCAAATCTCCAGGTCAACCCCGGAAAAGAATACCTTTGAAGAAACACAACAACGTTTGTAGCTGTTGCGACTGACAAGCATCATGAACTTTACGGAATAAAATCAGTGTCACAGAACAATTCCTATCTCCAAATATGAGAGAGCGGAATCTTATTCTCGGTTCTTGGACAAACTTTCAGACAAGTCTGATAGTATACTGTATGCCTTACATAACCCACTGTTAGATATTTCTTCTATGACAACGAGGATAGCATTGCCACGTGACTATTGACATTTACTTATGAACCAGTTTACTTTTCAGAAACGCATCGTTCAGCAAAACTGATTTGTAACGACGTAGAAAAATGTTGGGCATTTTTGCATGGTAAACGCAAGTGTATGTTCCCGTATTCTTTGTCAGTTTAACAATTTCACTTGTATGTTACATCCCTTTAATCTTAATCCAACAAGAAACACAGATGATTATGTAGATAGTGAGTGCAGGCTGTGTTCACTAATTTAATTGCAACCTTTTTACCTGCTGAAATTCACATTGATCTTCTAGCAATGATACTATTCATTTCTAGAACTGCGTTGATTTACTGATTCGTTGTAATTGTTAAATTGATATAATAAGCAAATTTCTTATAATCTTGTATTTTTTTAGTACCTACTCATATATGCGACGAGAACTCTATTAAACGATGTCACATTATTTAAGAAAAACAGTATTCGTCTTCTATAAAACCAATCAACATAAAAACGCATAATTATTTTATTTTAGGAATATTTTTTAAAGTTGTTCCGTGCCATTTTTCTCCTTAATAGCTTCCAATTTTGGAATCATGATCTACTTTGTATCCAGGTACAAACTCACTCCAGGAACCAATGTCTGCAGATTTCTTTCGCATTTTATCATGAACACATAAAATAAAGCTAATTCTCGCAGCTGTTTAAAAAATATATACTTTTATATACCTTTCAATCCATTTCATAGTAATTTTTGTCAGTCAGTGATATAAAATTAATTCCTACTTCCAATTTAAAAAATTTATATAACTTCCGACTGAATGATATTCAAGGTACTACTTGTTATTTCCTATCAATTATGTGGTATTCGCATGTATTACAAAGCTGTCACATTTCTTCGCTTATTTTGTTAATAAGTCTGGACTGTGTAAACAGGTGAGTTATGGGTTATCTCTCAGGCAACCTTCTCTACTCTGCCATATAATTTAAAACTTATGGCCACAAAATAATATTTGCCTCCTTGAATTCCCTATGCGAGGGACATGTGTGAGCTAGCCATGTATTACAAGAACATAGTACATCGACACCGTCTGCACTTGATAAAGTGTTAAATTAGTGTGAAACGTTACCCGTGGCGGCCAAAATGGAGTTAAAGCTGTTCATTTAAATATCGCCCACAGCTAACCACATTATAGTCTGTTCGATACAGATCGATACATCACCACTAACAGGCTGTCAAGGGTTCTGACGCTTCTGATAGATCGACAGTTAGAGTGTAATCAAGTTCACATCCTCATGTTTCCAATCATTTCCTAAATTTGTAGCTTAATTACTGCCCATGGTTGAATAGCCACCTTCAGCAATTTGCTTAGCGTCTTGCGCGAACGGCCGAGAGAAAAATATTGTGCTTATGTTTCTTGATCTTAGATGCAATCTTTCGATTAATATTGGGATGAAGTGTTGTTGGGTAGGTTTTTACTTTATTCTGCGGTAAACGTATTAAAAAATGTCCAAGAAACCTGAATTTTTTCTTAGCGAGTATTTAAAAAACTCATGTTTTCTAATTTTTGGTGGTAACAAATAACCTTGCAAGTTCCGACTACGTCTAAACTAATGTTCCCTAAGTATTTTACCAAGCTTCCCACAATTCCTTCTCGGCTGTTGTATACAGAATGCTACTGTTCTTTCGCCTTTTCCATCTCTCACATAAGAACGATTAAAACGAAAAGCAAAACTCTTTTATAAGCATTTATCGGAAGCAAAGCTTTGAATTCGAAAATATCAGAAAGAAGAATCTAACAAGACTGGACGTTTAAAAAAAAAATGCACTTACTTGTATTTTTGGGGTCTACCCTGTTGTTTTTTGCTGATATTGATATTTCCAACGTTTCGGCTCTAACTTGGGGCCTTTATCAGGGTTTCTCTTTATCTATCCGCCTGGTTTATGGATACACTTGATCACTTGATTCACGGTACACTGTTTATCCATAAATTGGACGGACGGATAGAGAGAAGCCCTGACGAAGGCCCTAGGTTGGAGCCGAAACGTTGACAATATTAGTAAAAAAACACAGCGCAAACCCCGAAAAAGACAAGTGTGAAATTTTATAAGACTGGACGTAGGTTGCTTCTTACAATGTCTGAGGATTAATTAGTCCTGAAAACGCGGAACATGAAAACATTAAGGAAATTATGGGGAAGAAAGGGGATAGAGGACTTTCCTGAAAAAAATTGATAAAAACTGAATTTGATGGTTTGTTATTAGAAAGTATGACGCAAAGAACAACGGTAGAGCATGTTAAAGGTTAAAATGTTTACAACATATAATTCAGAGCTCATCATTGAATGAGAAAGTGGAGATGAAAATATTTTTACGGCACAGGAATAAGCGAAGCAGCTTGAAACCCACTGCGGACTGATGAGTAAAAATGAAGTTCAATTTTTTTTATGCTTCCTCAATTCAATGAATTAATGTTTTTATTTTTCGTGCGGGACACATTCAGAGTAAAGCGGATGACGCCCCATACTGCGACTGCTCAGACCAGGCAATAGGATACATCAATCACATAATTTTTTCATGCAATAAATACCAACAACTCCAGGACCAAATGATGAAAGATCTTGCCAAGAACGGCTTCCCCTTTCCGACAAACGTAACCCCCCTACTTTCCAGCAACAACAATGTAATACTTAGCATCCTCGCCAGATACTTAAAAGATGGAGGGATAGAATTCTAACCAATCTTGTAAGTTAAAACAGGAAATGACTATACTTCAAACCTAATGCCCAAATCACAGCACAACCACACTTCCGCGCAAGCACAACAACTAGTTTGGCAAAATTAACAGTATCCTCACCAATATACCGATTGAGGCCAACACCAGATAGATCAACCCTCTACAGATTATTTGTCAAAGAAATACGGCGATTTAGACTAATCAATAGAAAATAATGGATATACAGAACCGCCGATTACTAAGTCTAGTTGATGTATTGTCTAGCAACGCTTTTTAGATTATGGTACTTAAGAAGGCACTTGAAATTTGAATATTGTAAATAGCATATACATTCCACAAGATTGTAATAAGTTTTGCCTAATATAGATAAGGAAATGTGTAAATAGATAAGTTACGCAAATGGATGTAAGAAGCTTTGTAAAAATGTAGATTGGCTGTATGGTCTCTAACCAAATGCCATTAAAATAAAAAATTAAAATAAAAAGTTACGTATGATCGTATGTATGTTTAGGAAGCTATAAATGTTCCTCGGGGAGCAGACTCCACATTGCACCACTCGCAATAAGGAGAGACTACATCTGCTGGTACTCGGAGCAAAGCCTGCTGTAGCTGCTGTCAACTTCATCACTACGAGCGCCTGAGCTCTACGAGATCTCGCGCGGGGTGCCTTCCGGCAGAGACGGGAAATAGCTGCAGATTAAATTTACAGCTCGACGACACGAACCTGCCCGCATCGCTGTCCCAGCCCATCGCGCACGCGGGCGAGCATAAAGGCGTGTGGGCAGACCGCCAGCATTACATCTGCGCCGCATGTTTACACTAACCACGAGTAGAGGGGAATTAATAAGCGACAGACCCAGTCCGGAGAAATCAGCATGAGACAGGCCAACATTAAAACCACGGCAAATATTTTAGGACCATACCTACGAAAACTGATAAAAACATATTTGAATTTTTTATTATTTACCATACTTCGATTACACTTTTACAATCAATGAAAGTACACTCAGTAGGTAATCTAAATTACTACATGGTTGCGAGGTTGTAGCAAAAATTTAAGGAACTAATTAACCAGGAATAACGCGAAATAATCTTAATAATGTTCCCGGACAACTTACTTTTTAGAATATAACATGTGTCTTAGAATTTTCCATCAACAGAAATTAATCATCATGTACATTATCTTTGGAAGGTCATTTATTTACCTTTGTTTTCTCACATTTATATGGCATCATGCACTTAACTCCTAAATTTTTCCCGCACAAAAAATAAACATTGGTTCGCTGAATCGAGGAAGCATAAATCGATAAATAAGGTATCGTTTTAAATATTAAGGTCTCTGCTTTGGTAGAGTGAGAATGGAATTTTTCGGAATTCGGCCCTTAAAAAGCAAAGATATTAGCTATCATGGTCACGCGTATGAGACAGTTAAGATTCAAGTCGCTAGGTTTCGCTGGCGTCGATATTAATGTATTTTGTTACCGACAGATAGCAGTAGTACTTATCACAGAGATATCGATATACTGTGTGTGCTTTACACAAGTTTGTTGTATTCTGGTGAGGTCTGTGATAGTTCGGCTTCCCTGATGGGATACAGCTTCAGATATTTTCGTCACTGTAGAGGACTGCAGGTTAGCGTACATCAGGTGAAATCAGGAAGATGTTGCTATGAGTGAGCTGCTTCTTTTTTCGACTGCTAGAAACCATCAACCTCGTTATTAATCTTATTTTACTGGCGAAATTTTCGGACGGGTTATCTAATATTACAAAATTACTAATTTTATTCCGAAAATCTGCAGGTTCTAATAGAAAAAGATTATACAGTTAAACCATAAACAATGTATAATTTCAATTTACAACTTTTATCTTACAGTTTCTTATCTACACTCACTTTCTCTTACAAATAGTTCATAAATAGGTCGGCTGACCGTCGGATACTGAGATAGCCCAGGTGCGGCACCTCCAGAGCTAGTCGTCGAAATATCGTGTTTTCAAAACACTATCTGGCGGTACACCCGTGAAGACTTCATTTCAAGCATCCGCCGGGAAAGTCTCCGTTCTTACATAGTTCATAAACAAATAGAGTGACTATGTTATAGACCAACCACTCAGTGAAACCGTCCTGTTTTGCTCTATGAGACAGTGTACCGATCTACAGTGTGCACCTTAGCAACTTTTCACTACATGTGATTGTTGATTAAACAATGATTGGTATAAGAATATTTCGAGACTTTTCTATAGCCAATGGAGATTATGGTATACTTGTTGAGCGGAATTTTTTCCACAACAAAAACCTGACGTACCAATTTATTGGTTTCAGCTGAGACAATCGCAGCAGTAGTAGATTTGGCACCATTTGATTAACAAATAAAATGTTAAGTATTTGCCATTAATTGAAAGAACGGAGATGGGAAGGCAAGTTGGTTTGGTACCCAGTCTTGGACAGACAATTCACTTCTTAACATGTTGCAGTACTGGGAAACTCTATCCACGAAGTCTGACACTGTTTCCCCAGTTATGCAAAACGTTTCTAATTTTTCTCCATTCAGATGACCTTCGCTATGAGGTTAAAACTTGGAAGCTTTCTATATCACAACATTTTATGACACTTCCCGTGGTTTTTACGCTCAGAGTAATGTAATTACCATGAAATCATCCTATTGGTTTATTTCACATTCAGACCTGAAGAAATTGAAAATTGAATCATAAGTATCATACCTGAATTTACCAACTGGTACTTCTGCCTCCAGCAGAAAGCTATCCTTGTCTGAATCATATGTTTTAGCGACTCCGTTGCTATCATCAGAAGAGATGCGGCCTTCTGGCTCAGTGGTTAATCCCTGTCTCGACGGGGATTTTCGTAGGCACTTATCCCGACCTTCACCTCTAGCACAGCTTGCTGTGTAATTTGAAGTACAGCAGAACTCTTCTGTGGTTCGGATTCCACGATAAACTGTAGGTCCCCTGTACCCGGTAGGATTGCCAGGTTAGGTGAAGGCGGCTACGACAGGGGCGGAATGCGCAGCCAGTAGAAACCTTGTCACCAGGTCATTACGACCACACGGAATTATTATTATTATTAGAAGAGAATACCAAAACTTCATTTAAGGACGACAATATCAAACCGACGGTCTTAATCGAAATGGGCCAGTCACACTTGGCAAACATCTGACAGGATATCATCACAATGTGCTGAGATTTATAAAATCAATTATTTACTCAAACATTAAAAGCCGATGTTAAAAAAGTGAAATTCGAATTTGATCATTTAGAGACATTTAGTTTCAGAGGATAAAAGTAAAGTAAAAAATTGTTATACTATATTTTGGACAATAATTGAATTATCGGATATTTGCAGGACGTGTCTGCTCTGTACCTAACTTTTTATTTTCTCCTTACTTCATTTGAAGCGCTGTTTTTTAATGTTTACAACTGTGTATCCAGTAACTGAATATGTGGTGTCCGCATCCTATAGTCCAGTTACCACCATGCTTTTGACACGTTGAGCACTTCGTCGTCTCTGAGATTCACGGTCCTAAAACGGCCTGCTGGTGCCACCCTCATTGTTAACGAGACGGTAATGCGCCGTAATTGTCTCCAGGCAATCAGCTTGTCCAATTGCACTAATTGCTATTAGCTCGCTTACGGCCGGCCGGCGCGTGTTCTACTGCGAAGTCGTAGCGGGCGGCATTTCTGGACAGACGAGCGAATTTGCGTGGGAGCACAGTAGTCTGTGCAGCGGTTCAGTCGACTAAACAGGCGTTCAGTTGAATTGGTACTGCTGCCATTAACCACTGCTGTGATTGAAGGCATTCGCTCCAAATTTCTCACGGTTGAGCCAGTCTTTTGAGAGCGTTGGTCGCATTCTGAAATGAGATCATAGACCCACGACGCAGTTATTTCGTGTAATTGGACAGTGAGAAGAGCTATGTGGTCTAGAATTAATTACGCTTAATCGCTCCTAAATAATTGAACTAATGCCATTTTAACGAGCACATTCCTCCAACACAGTGTTTCTCAAACTGTGGTCAGTAAAGATTGGGCAGGTAGTCCGCAGACGTCACATTATTATTCATTTTGACAATCAAAATTAAGTCTGTTCAATATGTAAATCAATTTTAATAGTTAATCTGTAATTTTGTTACTGTACTTACATAGGATTAAAAACATACATTTAGTTTTATGTTATAATGGTAAAACACAATATTATCCAATTAATAATAATAAACAGATAGGTAAAAATTCGGCGTGTGTACGTTAGAGGTCTATAGAATTATTTTCGACATTTTCATGGTCCTCGGCTTGAAAAAGTTTGAGAAACGCTGCTCAAACACACACTATGAACTGTGATAACTTATTTGGTGGACGTGTTTAGGCAGATTTGGAATGAAACTACCCATTTTCAATCCTTCTGAAGAACTGAAAAACAAACAAACGATTTATGGAATTTAATCCGACTTTTCAATATATGTAATCCTTTCACGATAGACTCACTTGTTTGATGCAATTCTCTACCTTTTCACATCCTGAGATAACCTCGCGACGTCAACATACTAACCGAACGTGGTGGGTGAGAGCTAACGCTCTGGCCTCGTACTCGGGACGCAGGAAAAGCCCTGCCATCAAGATTTCGGTTTTCCAGGGTTTTCCAAAAATCACTCCAGGTGAATATAAAGATGGTTCCTTCAAAAGACCATAGCTGAATTCCTTCCCAATCCTTGCTCCCAATAGCTTTCCGCCTCTAAAGACCTCGACGTAGACAAGACGTAAAACAATAAGGAAAAAACATTTTAATCACAATATTTGTCCTCAGATATCTTCTCTTTGCATTCTAACATTTGTCTTCTACAGTTCTATCCTTTTCCTCTTCCCTCCAGCAGATATTAATAACGTTTTAAAATGAACGATTTCGCTGTGGTATTAAAGTGATTCATCATATGTATTATATTTTTTTTATACTGTTACTGCACAATTTACTGTAACGGATTAGTTGTGAGGAATTTTCTGTGTATCCATGCCATTACGGCAGTAAAATGTGGGAGCCACTTGATTTATTCAGTTTATTCATTATCAAATGTGACTACAGTTACAAGTACAGAACACTTACATATAATTTTATATAAAATATTTATAACGAATTGATTTGTCGTATGATTAGATTAATTTCCTGAAAGGAGAAAAAAGGTTTGTGGTTTATATTTTGTAAACAAAATCTGTTTTACACATCTTACAGCTGTTTGTATTTTATGAAGTGCGCTAGATAGCTATAGCACACTTCTCTTTGGGTCCAGAAACCTCCGCAAGAAAGAAAGACCTAAATGAGCTATTTACTTAGTAATTAAATAACCGCATGTTTCTCTTTGGTTTAGCAGTTACACATGAATAGTGACAGTTAATATTAGTTTGCATCAGTAATATTTAGTAGAAATGTTTCTATAGTTGACGCCTGTCCCTTGCCGCATGCTACTATGGTATAAGCTACAACTTGCTTTTGGTCACTTACATGAACCTTCTAACACAAAGTTGATTCATCACCTCTAATCCCACCTGAAATATCGATAAGAAGATGAGAAATAATGGTAGACCGTAATTTCACCCAACTTCATTACACCAACAATGTTCTGGTAGTATGAGTTTTTTTTTTTCAACTGATTAAATTAATTTTTATCGTAAAACACGAAAGAAGATCGGCTAAAATAATATATGTAGATTATTTAACCATTCGCCAGCAATCCTCAATTGACAGTCTCCATATATTTGTGCCAGCAGCGTAACTAAATGCTCCTTTATGGTACCCCTGTAAATAAAGTGAAAATTAATACGAGAAATTGAACACGGCAGGAATCCTAAATCTGACCCTAGTACATAACTTATACACACTCATAGCCATAGCTTATCCTTATATTAAAAGGGAAACAGTGGTGGAAATAGAAAGAGCAAAACAATAAATCAACCTCTGTAAATCTGTACTACAAAATCTACCGTCGACGCATATTCTAAAATCTTTGATCTTTGGAAGGAACAGGGAGAGAAACTCGAATCACCAAATGCAAGCACTCATTTGTTATTGGCAAAAAAACTGCTGAGGAAATGACCGTAACATACCCAACGTATTATGAAAACAATAAATCTCATGAGGATATGAGAGCCACAAGGTAAAATGGGTCCTCCATCCTGTTGAGTGTGAATACAGCCAAATCTTGATACGCCCTCAATTAGAAGTGCCTTAAAGATATCTTAAGGATTCTAAAAGAATTAAATTGTTGAAAGTAATGAATAACGAGGGAATATTAATAAAAATGGAAGCAGAAAGCAAAATCCTAAAACAAGAATAGAAACAGGGGTTTAGTAGGATGTTGTTTTAGATAATTCGTCAGGAAGAAATACATATGATGAAAAATCTTAAATATGCATAATGAAATTTTTAGTTGTATAGACGAGATTAGAGATCTCGTACTCGAACCTGCCATAGGACTAAAAAACAACTAAAGTCACAGTCACGTAAATTCAGTGTGAGGTAGTGCATTGCCCTACAAATCAAGTTACGGAAGCGTTCTTTTCAATTTTTCTTTTGAATGGAAGCCCGTAACGAACATCGATCTCCTTCATTAACATCTCCTACGTGGGACATGTTTGATACTCATAATCAGTGTTGATAACCTTGAAACACCCCCGTTTTTGTAGCACAGCTTACATGAAGCCGCTAGCATGCGGTGCTGAATATTACTCCTGACATTCGTTGAGACTGAAGTTTTTAATTAAAGTTGGAAATAAGATTCATAGCCTGTTAGTGAAAACAGATTTGCTCGCAGACAAGACAGAAATAACTTTTGTTCTACATTATCGAATGGGAAGTTAGAGTGCAATTAAGAATTCTTAATGATCTTCTGATAGCAAGTTTCTACTACTATGAAGGTTTAGAGAAGAGCGAATTGTTTCCTCAAACAAGATGACAGTCTTACTTTATTTTCTTACAGCTGGAATGCTACACGTTCCACAAACTTTAACCTGACTATCGCTACAATAATATTCCAGAAAGTCGATTGTTGAAGTATACAGGGTGTTACAAAAAGGTACGGCCAAACTTTCAGGAAACATTCCTCACACACAAACAAAGAAAATATGTTATGTGGACATGTGTCCGGAAACGCTTACTTTCCATGTTAGAGCTCATTTTATTACTTCTCTTCAAATCACATTAAACATGGAATGGAAACACACAGCAACAGAACGTACCAGCGTGACTTCAAACACTTTGTTACAGGAAATGTTCAAAATGTCCTCCGTTAGCGAGGATACATGCATCCACCCTCCGTCGCATGGAATCCCTGATGCGCTGATGCAGCCCTGGAGAATGGCGTATTGTATCACAGCCGTCCACAATACGAGCACGAAGAGTCTCTACATTTGGTACCGGGGTTGCGTAGACAAGGGCTTTCAAATGCCCCCATAAATGGAAGTCAAGAGGGTTGAGGTCGGGAGAGCGTACTAACATACTAACGAAACTAAAATGAGCTCTAACATGGAAAGTAAGCGTTTCCGGACACATGTCCACATAACATATTTTCTTTGTTTGTGTGTGAGGAATGCTTCCTGAAAGTTTGGCCGTACCTTTTTGTAACACCCTGTATATTGCTTCTTCTCAAACGCAAGATTTTAATGCCAATTTACGAGACAAAGTTTTACACATGGGAAATAGACGAAACACAGGTTGAGATAGCCGACGGGCTACAGTACTAACATTTATTCACTTCAATATAATCTAAATAGGAAATGGAGCAAGTGATGTTGGGTTCAGAGTTTCGTAATAACTTCTTAAACACATTGTAAATTTCCATTTGACAATGCAGAATAAAAATTATCTTGCTACAAAGTTTGTCGTTTTCAGTAAGAGACTTCATAATATTTCCTACTTTAACTGAAATCTTCAACTTAATCGCAGGTTACGAGAAATATTTCTATAATAACTTCATGCGAACTGTGATACAAAGATCATGAATTCTATAAATTACAGATACTCTTACATATTAATCCAGATGTTGTACGGTCATAAAAGAAAGTTTCTCGCATAAGCAGTAAATATTATTTATTAAGAAAATAGGGAAGAGTTCTTCATATCTCATTTGATTAACAACTAATTTGTAATATTTCCATCATGAAAATAATTTTATGTACCCGTAAAAATTTAAGCAAGTGAAATATATTTCATATAATTTCAGATGTCCAAAACTACGAGTAAAATATTTTACTTTTATGTAAGATACAACAAAGTTTTTGATCAACTGTACAGGATAAATGTCAGCAATAAATATCAAACATATCATTGCACTGTTCATTTTAACAAGTGATGTTACTGCATTCACAAAATTAATATTGCTGGCAACAAATCATCCGTTAGTTGTCAATGCCACTGGCTTGTTTGGAGATTATTAATTTGTGGCTACCTTGACGGGTGTACACGGAATTGCTTTTGATATAAAAAAGTACAGTATTTCGTATATCATTTTCAAGATATTTCTACGAAGTAATTATTACACTAGTGATTGTGTTGAAGTTTAATCGCATGCTTGTAACCTTATTTGACGTATTATTCCGTTTAGTCAATTTTAAGTGTGAAACGTATAATACTTTACAATAATTTTCTCTGGGAAAATACTTCAAAATCATAAACATATACGGATGCATGTCGCTTGTAGATGGG
>JARYHS010008074.1:118806063-118925676 GCA_031002005.1 Vandiemenella viatica | reverse complement strand
GTTACCGACTTCCTTTGTTTCATGGGCTCGTAGTGCGGGCTACAGAGCAGCCGGAAGATGCGAATTTCCAGCGTAGCGAGCTGAGTCGCCTCCGCTAAGTTAATGCAGAGAACGGGAACAGCAGCCTCCCTGCTGGCGCCGACCAATTGAAATGCATGGGACGCACCTCGGCCGTAGCAGGTGCAGCGCTACTGCTGTCTGCTGGGAGAAGAGGAAGTGCTGCCCGGGGACTGAGAACAGCGCACCGAGACGGCGATTCCGGGACCAACTGAGGACCACCTTGTATCAACTTTTCTCTTCACTAGGCTTTAACGTTTGATCAGAATTGCAGCAGTTGATTCGTCCTGCATTTCTTCGAAATCCCTATCCTATTTCAGTTTATTGTGTAGGTAATCACCTTCTGGAATGTCTGCAGGTCTGATCCTCAATTCGTTTAGATCTCGTTCCACCTCAGAACGAGGTGTATTTTTTTAAGTAAGTACCGTTTTGTCACACCGTGGCTGCAGCGCTACGGTCGCGTTCCGTGCATGCGCACTGGGTACCTGCATCTCTTGCCTACGCACTGACGCCATTACAGTCTAATTCTTCCTTGTTTACGTTGTTCACTGAGTGTTTAAGATGCCTCCGATAATCGTGAGTCCCGCCGACTGTGAAGTACGGGCTGTTATAAGATTTCTTTGTGCTAAAGGCCTAAAACCGATCGATATTCATCGTGAGATCTGTGCAGTTTACGGACAAAACATTATGAGTGATGGAATGGTGAGAAAGTGGGTGAGAGCATTTAAAGATGGCCGCACAAATGTGCATGATGAACAACGGAGTGGGCGTCCTTCGGTCGTTAATGAAAGTTTGGTGCAGAAAGTGGACAATAAGGTGAGAGAAAACAGACGCTTTACGATTTCCTCCTTGTGTGATGACTTTCCTAATGTTTCTCGTAGTGTTTTGTATGGCATTGTGACCGAGCACTTGAATTACCGAAAATTGTGCTCACGTTGGGTACCGAAAATGTTAACGGATGTGCACAAAACCAAACGTTTAGGCAGTGCATTGACTTTCCTTGAGCGGTACCACAACGATGGTGATGATTTCTTAAGCCAAATTGTTACGGGCGATGAGACATGGGTGGCCTACGTCACACCTGAATCAAAGCAACAGTCCATGGAATGGCGGCATTCAGATTCACCCAAAAAAGTGAAGTTCAAGCAAACGATTTCTGCCCGGAAAATCATGTGCACAGTTTTTTGGGACAGAAAAGGAGTATTGCTTGTGGAATTTCTGCCTCGTAATGAGACAATCAATGCAGCAGCTTATTGTGAGACATTGAACAATCTGCGCCGTTCAATCCAGAACAAAAGACGTGGCAAGTTGAGCAAGGGCATCGTTTTGCTGCATGACAATGCCCGTCCACATGTGGCTAATCAGACCAAAGATCTCATCACATCTTTTCGATGGGAAACTCTAGATCATCCTCCGTACAGCCCTGATCTGGCGCCCAGTGACTACCATCTGTTCCTGCACTTGAAGAAACACCTGGGCGGTCAGCGTCTTGAAGACGATAACGAAGTCAAAACAGTTGTGATGCAGTGGTTAACAAGTCAGGCGGCAGACTTCTATGAGGAGGGTTTTCAAAAACTGGTACTACGTTATGACAAGTGCCTCAATATTGAAGGGAATTATGTAGAAAAGTAGAGTAAGGTACAGGCTTTCATGTAAAAATAAAATTATTGAGTATATTTGCACGTCTTTTTTAATTTCAAAACCATACTAACTTAAAAAAACATGCCTCGTACACTACATTCAAATCCATTTGGTCAATCTCGCTGGGTTCATTCGTGTCTTTAAAGCAATTACTTCTGTAACCTTTAATTTGTGTACAAATAGTTACTGGATTTACTCTTATGTAGTCACAGATTTATTTGAGGTTTTCCGCATCATTCTAGAAGTAATTGGGGTAATTTTCGGTTACTCAGTATTCCTGCATTTGATCCCGTCCTGCAGTTCTTGGAAACCCCTGTGCGACTTGCGTTTATTGTGGAGGAAATCACGTTCCGTAATGTCTTTACGTCTGTCTAACCCTGAATTCATGACTCTGGGATCCATTGGTCTAACTCGTTGGGTTTGTTCGTGGCTTTAAAGCAATACTTTTCCGAATAATGACTAATCTTTACTACTTCATCGTTCGGATTCCAAGTTAAGCTATAAGTTCCCTACACTCGGTAAGGTTACCAGGTTGTATTAGTTAGAAATGACGAGAATCGCATTGCGCGGCGAATCGAAATCCCATTCAGTTGGCGGCTGTACAACCCTTCGGGATCTCCCGACCAACAGTGTCATACAATATAATAATAATTCCCTGTGGACGTAATTACCTGTCGACAGGGTTTCTGTTGACTACGAATTCCGACCCTGTCTTAGCCGCCTTAACCTAACCCGGTAGTCCTACCAGAACAGGGAACCTATAAATTAACGTGGAATCGGAACCACGGTCGCATTCTGACGTAATTCACATTACACAACGAGCTTCGCCAGAGGTGAAGACCTGGTGAAGGGTCTTTGAATATCCCCGCCCAGACAGGGATTCGAACTGGGGATCTTTCGATCTTCAGTCAGCACCAGGCCACTTGTCATACAATAACTTGACTTGAATCTTACTGCGTGTAGTGATAGTTGCGGGTTATACACTTTTGTAGTCACAGATCGTTTTTTTTTTTTTTTTTTTTTTTTTGACTGGTCCAACAATTTTCTTGAGATTTTCCTCATCTTTTCTAAGCGATTGGGAACATTTTTTTAGTTTAATATCTTCAGTCGCTAAGAGTGTATTTGCTTCAAATCCATAGTGATCTGCAAGTTTTAAAACGGATTTAATTAATCTTAGTAGTTGTTTGTAGTTTGGAAGTTATTGAAATGCAGATTTAAAAGATTTTATCACTTTAGTACTAAACATTCCGTAGTCCTAGATTTTCTTTTTTTCCACACTTTCAGAAATTCAAGTGTATACTCACTTTTCACTGTAGTACTTTCTCCGGACAAGGATTATAAATTTTTATCACTAAACAGCAACGAGTCTGGCTCTATTTATAGGAGAATTGTTTCCGTTGGTATTTGTCTCTCAGCTTCTGTCCATTTATAAAATGCTCTACTTTAGTTTAACGAATGTAATAAAAGTTGTGTGAAAATTTCCCGTTTTCAGTCAAAATAGCTATTCCAATCTGACAAAAAAAAATGAAATCTCAAGAAAATTTAGTGTTTACAGGTCTTTATTCAACTAGCACTTTACGGCTCAGCAACATAGAAGTCATTAGACTATTCATAGGAAGGGCGGCAGGCAATTTTTTTGAAGGAACCTGATACTGGAAAGCCGGAAAAAGAGAATCTGGATGGTTGTACCAGAGAATAAATTCACGTCTTTTCGAATACCAGGCAGAAATGATTCGTCGGCCAGATTTGGTGTGTTAATACTCCGCTGTATACAAATATGTGTTATATACTGCACTTTGTTAGTTTATTATTAATTGTAACGTAGGATATTGGATAATAAATTTAGGGTCTAAGTACTTTTCAGATAACATTCATATGGTCACCAAGATAAAAAAATGAGTTTCTCTTTCTTCCTAAGTCGTCGTTGCAGTTCGTATGAGCTAACGATAAAGTAAACAAGGCGGTAACAGATTGCTAGGGGACTGTTGCTAAACATTTAAGGAAGTTTCTGTATTCATAACCAGACTTGAAATATAAGCTGCCTTATCTATGCATTTATTTAAAGCCCACGTTGGGAAAGGGAATGAAACGTTGAGTTTTGGACGACAATCCGATATAAATTGATGTTTTAATTTAATTATATTATTGTGGCCTTTGAAACTTACCATAAAAATTAATTAAAATTGGAATATTGAACCTACTGTGATACTGAATCACTGTGAAAGCATAATCAAGCATTCGAAACTACAGTCGGCGATTTTTGTTCTCCAGCAGCTTATCAACTATGACGTGATCCTATAATATGAACAGTGATTTGTACCTATGTGTAATGGGTATATGTAAATGGGGGCGCATATATATATATAAAGATAGTGTATCTTGACTGTATGGCCTACAGGCCAAGGGTCAATAAATATTTTTAAAAAAAAAGGTTCTCTTCGATGTCTTGAGTCTTTGATTGCAGCACGTGGTGGCTTCATACCGTATTTAAATGTCACAAAGTGCATGTTTATAATTATAGTAATTTGTGTGTCTTGATGTCCCAGACCTGGGGAATAATTTATAATCACATGACTCCTTGTTGGTGCTGCAACGTACACTAAACAGCAGTATTTCTCGCTCCTTGATTCGTCAATTGTTAGCGAATGAAATCAGCAGACCGAAAAAGGCCTGTCACTTCAAATCCAAATCAATTTTATATTTGCAAAACATGAGGCAGGCAACGTTCCACAACTTCACACAACCATTTTTATTGCCATGCAAAACTTGCTTACTTAACTTGTGGAAAGACTAATTCGGGACATGCAGCCAGTTCAGGAAAGATTTTCACCTGTAAAATCCGGTGCTCGTAGCTGAATAGAAATTCAGGCAACTCCAGAACACAGCTAAAAAATTTCTGCATTCACAAATTTGAGACCCCTACTTTTCTGAGAGTAATTGTTTACGCTATGTTCTTTAATACGAAGTGCACGCCGTTTCTCTGTCTGCGAGGAGCAGCGGTTCTTGCTATCTGTATATCATCAGCTTCTATCACACTCTTGTACGTGGAACCATATTTGCCGAGGCTTCACGGTGAGAAGGATAGTGGTGTGGTATTCTCGTGAGGCAATCCATCACCTCATCCGTTGTTGATATAGCAAATACGAGGTAACATCTTATAACGGCAATCCTGTTAGAAGACCGTTCACAACGATCACCTTCACTTACTTTCCTTAATTGCACATAAGTTCGCACTACAAACCAAGCTTCACTACGACTTCTGTAATCTACTTTTACCTTTGATCTCTTTCTTTGGTTTCTTGTAGCGTCGTCCATTTTATTTCAGATGACAACTAATGTAGAATCTCCCATTATACTCATTTAAGTTTAAAAAATAATATACTTCTCGTTTACTTCAACAACTTCTTCACATTTATACTCATTATTAATCACAACAACGTTCACTTTTACAGCCATATGCACAATAGCGTGTGCTTAAAACATCTTGCGAGCAACAAACGTCACGCCTGCTCATTTTTTACAGTGAAATGCTGTTTTATTGATGTTAAAAATTATGTTGCTAAATTTTTAAATTAAAAATTGTAAATATTTAATATTAATTCTAGTTTTGTAAGTTTCTGTGAAAGGTCTAAGGTTTACTTCATGTTTGAATAGTAATAATTCAGATCGGTAATTGAAATAAATTAAGTAGTCGTCACATATGATAAGTAATGCCACGATATAATCATTTAAAGGGAGAAAATTACGTCGCAAATTATACAACTTTACTTTGCGCAGCCCTTACAACCTTTTTATCGCTTCTTTTTTCTGCTTTAAGTAAAACCCTACATTTTTTCCCGACTCATCTCTAATCTCTTCCGTTTTCTTTCCTCTGTTTTACTGAGCATGGTGGGTGAACGGTTAACGTTGTGGCCTCGCATTCGGAAGGACGCAGGTTCGAATCCAGATTTGGGTATTTCCCCAATCACTCCAGGTGAATGCGGTATGCTTCCCTCAAAAAGGCCATGGCCAAATTCCTTCCATTCCTTGTCCACAGCCCCATCCCACCTCTAATGACCTTAGCCGTCGACGAGGCGTAAAGCAATAAGTAAATAATAAATAAAATTCTCTGTTTTATAAAATATTCCTTACTATCTGGTCTCTAGCGGCCCGTTTTACTTCCTTGTCTGTCAATGATCCTCAAATACGATATCATTAGTGTTTATATTCATGAAAATTAACATAAAACATATTTATATTTAAAGCCACACTTTCTGCCAAGAGTGGTGTAAGTTCCTTATAATCTGTAGGAAAATCCAACAGTAATCTTTTAACGTAATGTGCGTAGACAGCGTTCAATTCGTTTGGAAAATTCCTAACAGCTTAATCTTGAATAAATCCACTTGGAAATTCAGTTATTACACAAAGGATTTGGCTATGCTATCTTAAGATATTTCAGCAACCGTGTCTTTTATAGAAGAAAGCAATTATGGAACAGAGATCTGAAAATGGTTCAGTTCTTTAGCTCCGGCAAATTTGCAGCAGGATTAGCATATTCTTAGTACCATCATAAATAAAATGAAACTTTGACTTTATTATTATTATTATTACTCCGCGATTCACTAAAAGTGTGTGGTGGAGGGTGCATTGATGACAAGTATCCAAGTATCATATTTATTGATTTCTGGAAGGTGTTATTTTTTGTGACGTTCCAGTTATCTTCGTTCTTAGCTAAGCGAAATCGGAGAATGAAATATCAATTTTGGGATTGACATTTCTGCTTTGGTGATATTATAAATTGAGAAAATAATTTTTCGGAATTCAACCCTTAAAGGGCAAAACTATCATCGTACCCTAACAGGGGCGTTTTTTATTGACTAGCCACTTATCTCCTTTCATACTGTAACAGAACTCGATAAATTTTAAAGATCAGTGTCTACACTTTGCTAAAAACATTAATTAAGATAGTAATTTATTGGTAGTCAATTCAAAAAAGGCGAATGTGCTGACTATCAAGGTCACGCGTATGAGACAGTTGAGAGTTAAGCCACTATGCGTCACTGCCATCGTTAAGGACTGATTATGTACGAGCTAGATAGCAACACCATATATCACAGAGATAAACTGTGTTTGCTACTATAAGTAGCTTTTCGGATATCTTTATCTGTTAAGGAAACATTTGTGTTTTGTTATACAATTTGTATATTAACATTATCGCTAGATAGCAACACCACAGATCACAAAGCTACGGGTATACCGTGTGTGTTTTGTTCAGGTACGCTATTCATGATATTTCACTCGCCAAATGTTTGCATGTGCTTTCTAGTAGATTGCCAATAATGTTTGGCTAACAATAAAATAATATAGCATTTTTGTTTAGTGTAATAACAAACTCATATTGGTCAGTGCTCCGTTCGGAAAACTAGCACATAAAACATAAACATCATACCAACAAGTTCTTAACTTTTAATGGACTGTATCCGAAAACTATTATGTAAATGTGTGAATACGCTTTTGTCATAAAATATTCAGGTAAATTTGATTAGTTATAATCAATATTCAATACAACCACATTTAATAATAATGAAGTTCACAAGTAGGGAGTGTGTATTTGTTCGAACCGTACAAAAATCAAATTGTCAGAGGAGACAGAATCCCATTTATAATTAAATAAATTAATTAATTGTATCAATTCCGTTCTCTGATTCAAGTATTTTTAGTCAAAAGTAGGTGATGAAAGTCAATTTGAAGTGTTCGCATCCCCATACAACATATTTATTTGTGAAACAATCTACACTAAACTCTTTACTCTAAACACTAAGTGGCAGTACCAGGCAAGCATGAAATATAACAACCAAATCAATTATTCCGGAGTCACACAACTTTACCAGCCTACTAACACAGAGATTAATTTAATTGCAATGGAGCACACGCTCCGGTGGCAATTTCTCTATACACCCATCTTCCCCCTTTCCTGCACCCACCTACATTTGCCCTCTACAAATTTTAACTTGAAATTCTTTCAACGTTTTTTTTGTAAATTATTCATCATTTCCCTTGGAAACTTATTCCAATCCCTGACACCCTTACCTAAAAAGAGAACCTTGTGCCAGAAATCGAGTGCCAGCTTGTGGTCATGGTCATCTTTTCCCTCCCATGCACTACTTTTCATACCTACACCAATATCTTTCCATTCATCACCAGTATACGCCTTGTACCGTTCCATGACTCTCTTTACCCTCCTCCTGTCTTGCAATGAATCCCATTCCAGGTCTTTTATCCTATCTGTTGCTGATTGCATTCTGCGTTAATTTCCAGAAACAAATCTAGCAGCCCTTTTTTGTATCCTCTCCAACTCCTGTATTTTATACGCAAAATGTGGGTCCCATACTATACTACCATATTCGGGCAATGGTCCGACCAAAGTTTTGTAACCCAATTCCTTTACTTCTCCCGTACATCCCCTCATTACTCTCTCCAACAAGGACAGAATTTTGAAACCTTTTCCTACCACCTGTCCAATGTGTCCCTTCTTGTTATCAAACGTAATGCCAAGATATTTACATTTCAAGTCTTCAACAAGCAATTCTTTCCCCACCTTATAATCATAATCAATCATTAGTTTTTTTATTTGTGTATCTAATAAGCTGTCTCTTCTTTGCATTTGTCTTCATCCCATGTTTACCAACTTAACTAGATATCCTGTCCAGATCACCCTGCAACTGTTTACAGTCCTCTACCTTGTTAATCCTTTTATATAGCATGAAAACAATCTGATTTCAGATAGTAAACACGCTACACAATTATTCATTAGAATAAAGAACAGCAATGGTCCCAAAACGCTACCCTGTGGCACTCCCATTTTTACTTTCACTTCTTTTGATACTGCATTTCCTACCCTCACTATCTGTTTTCTACCTTTTACAAATTCTCATTGATAATGATGACAGTGATATTGCCACTAGGTAATTAAAATAAAGAAGTATAGGGAAAATAGCGTCACTTGCCACAGATGAAGGTAGGAGGGCTAATCGAACACCAACACACTTAACAATATTTAGGTTTAAAATTTTGTTCATGTACGTAGAACAGGGCCATTTGGAAAAGAGGGGTGTGCACACACGAAGGCCACCCTCAAGAATCATGCGGTAGCACGTGGTGTTTGCCAAAGGGTCCAGTTTTACATGTGTGATTAATGTTTCTCACCTATACACATTGTAGAATCGTTATCATTTAACCCGCCAGTCTCCTTCATACAATGGAATTATCAACAGAGGCTCTAACCAAATAACTTGGTAACACGAACGCGTTTTTGTGTTTACAGCTTTAATACGCTACTGAATAAGGACTGTCTGCGGGAGACTGTAAGCAAAGACGTAAGTGAGAAAAAGGAACAAATACCTTTGTTTCCTCTTCCCCTACTCCTCCACTATTACCATTAGAGCTGTAAAAGTAACGATAAATTGTGTACCCGTATGCATTCGTTACTAAACCAATCAGTATTCGTTACTGTCAAATCGTTACTCGTTACTTTTGCTGGAATCGAGCGCTAGTATGAAGCATTGTATGGCGTCGCGCAGCGTACTGGACATCTTCATTACTATCGAATAGTTAAGTCACTCGTTACTTCTGACACAATCCAGCAGATGTCGCGGATAGGTTCGTCGTTTATATTTCTAAGGTTGGTACCACTTTTTTGTGATCACGTGTGATGTTTCATGTAGATCTGATATCTTATTCGTATATTTACAGCTGTTCAAAGTATGTTGGTAAAATGGAAAAAATTGAATATCGTGCAATAATAAAATACGTATTTTTGGAAGGTGCAAATTCATGAAAGATTGTTAAATGTATTTAAGGTCTCCTCACCTTCAATCAGAACAATAGAAAGATGGGTTACTGTATTTAAACGAGATCGTATGAGTCTGGAAGATGAGGCACGTGAAGGACATCCGAAAAATGTATCAACACCAGAAATCGTAGAAGAAATACAGGATTTGTTTTGGAAGATCGTGGATTAAAAGAGAGCGATTTAGTAGGTGCACTAGGCATATCATTAGACAGTGTGAGCAATATTTTGTCTGAAGTTTTGGCTTTCAAGAAGCTGTGTGCAAAATGGATGTCGCATTCGCTTACAATGGAACTATCTCAGCAACATTTGGAGCGTTTTATAAAGGTTAAAAAGCATTTTGTGCGTCATTTCATCACTACGGATGAGATGTATGTCTACCGCCGTGATACTGAATCAAACCAAGAGGCTAAGGAGTGGTGTGAACTCAGTACTTCGGCTCCGTAGCGAGTTAGGATCCAGAAATCGGCGAAGAAGGTGTTAACATCAGTTTTTTGGGATGCAAATGGAATTTTGTTCGTTAATTACCTCCAAACTGGTAAAATAATAAACTCTGATTATTATTGTAACGTTTTGGACCAGCTGGATGTAAAAATTCGTGAGAAAAGACCTGGTTTACAGAAGAAATAAATAATTTTTCATCAACACGATGCATCCTCTCAGATTGCGCAAAAAACCATCGCGAAAATTAGTGAATTAAAATACGAATTGTTGCCACATCCACCCTATTCACCAGATTTGGCTCCCTCTTACTTCTGCCTGTTCCCATATCTAAAAAAAAAAAAAAAAATTTATGCGTGGAAAACAATTTTCATCGAACGAAGAGGTAATAGCAGCTGTGGAAGCTTACTTCGACAGTCTTCCGAATTCTCACTTCAGGGATGGTGTCCATAAAGTAGAAGATAACTGGAATAAATGTATTGAAGTTCAGGGAGATTATATTAAATAATAAAATGTATTTGAAACAATAAAATCATGTTTTTATTATCGAACGACAAAACTTATTGAACAGCCTGCTCAGTATGAAGCATCGCATCGAGTCGCGTCGCGTGTGGGTTACGGGATGACTTTATTCGTACTTTGTACAGTTCAAATAAATTTTTCATTTGTTAAGGTAAGTTTAGGTAAAACTTGCACTAAAAATACAATAGAAGTTAGAATATCGCATTTTATAATAAATGCATTTCATAAATGTTTGAAATTAATAAAATCTCACTAAGGTACGGTCAATAATAAAGCAATAGGTACCCATTTCAAATTATCTATCCAAATTTTGCTCTGTAAATTTCTATTTTAATCAAAAGCAAAACTACATAATAACTCTTTATATTGTCAAAATTACTCGTACTTACCTTAACAATTCGCAATAAATAATACTAATTATGTTAAAATAATGTACGCTCCCTTTAACGAAAAGAATTCAAATCGAAATTTCTAGAAATACGAGACGCATGATATTTAAATGTTCCTTTTCTCATTCAGATTCATTTAGTCGCAGGGCGAACCGTTCCAGTTCCCGCATGATGCTTCGTATTTGTTCGTAACGTTTCGGTACTTCGAGTCAGGCAATATATTCGTTACTCAGCAACGAATAAATACGGTTTACTACAGTTCTAATTACCACCACACACCACCGCAATCCCACTTTCATCTTCATTTTTAATCCCCTAACAAATATTTCTTTTCCATCTTACCAGATACTTTTCAGTCTTGTAACTATTCACTCAGTCCTGTTGATAGCACTATTTCTCTATCGTTAAATATTCACTTCTGTATCTGTTTGGAATTGCTGGACCAACAAAGCTAATCCATTATTTGAAGTAAATATTGCTTTGCTATTGTAGATAGTAGTCCCTTTTTTATTTAGGGCTTTACGTTTACGTCTCGTCGACGGCTAACGTCATTAGAGGCGGGATGGGACTGGGGACAAGGAACGGGATGGAATTCGACCATGGCCGAAGCACCCGGGCATTTGCCTGGAGTGATTTGGGGAAACCATGGAAAACCCAAATCAGGATGCCCGGACGGGAATTCGAACCCACGTCCTCCCGAATGCGATGCCAGAACGTTAACCGTAGCCACCACGCTCGGTAGTTTCCTCCTAACTAAAATTTATCTCCTTGGATGAGCATCATCGACATTCGTTGCAGAGGAAACTAACTTGTATTAGTTAAAACTTTTGAGTAAGGAAAGCACTTCTGAAAAATGGCGTGACATACCACCTCTAGCTATCATACACCATTGGCTCGGAGCTCAAATAATTACGATAGTGAAATAACTGATGTACCCACCAGTGTGGCTTAGTGCGTAGAGGCGTCGCACACTGGACGGGAAATACAACGGGACCGGGCACGAGCCGCGTACCGGCCGTCCTGACTTGTTTTTAGGCTTTTTTCCGCATCTTTCCAGGTGAATACCGGGATGGTCCCAATCTCAACCTAATAAACGGAAACTTTCACAAACAGAAAATACATTTATCACACACTGAACAGAGACAGATGCCAACACTTTACTTCGCCCCTTAGTACTTAGTACGATATGACAGAAAGTATAAAATATTGGCATCAGCAAAGGCATGCGGTTGTAATACCATAGCACCAAATTTGATCATGCCAAACCCAAAATTTTGGGAAAACGTGGTAAAGAAGAAGAAGACTGGTCATATAATTGATGTGACGGCTAGATTACCCCATTAAAACACAGAAACGTGCAGACTCTGAACCAGATGAAACAAATTGTTTCAAATAGTCAAAACTGACTGTATTGTTATAAAGTTCAACATACTAGTGAACAAACGTATTCTTAATTTAAGCATGTTTTCTAATATTTCTGCCTTGGAGGAGAGAAACATTTGATATCAATACACTTAGAGAGCTAATGATTACAACCACATCCTGTTAGTTCAGATACAATAAAACTGTTGATAAGAGGGGGAAAACAGAAAAATAATTAGCTAACATTGAAGATAGAAATGTACGAACTGGATGTAGAAAGAGTATTTCTGTGGCGTTAAGAAATATTACATGACGCGTTCATATTGAAGAAGGAATGTTGCGAAATAAGGTAAATAAATAAGTGAAATTAAGTATATAAAGTTTATATTGTGTATATACTATCCAAGTGATAATGGAAATAATATGCAGGAGAGAAAGTGATAATAAGTGACGTCTGTTTACCGTATCTCAACCAAAAATGTAATATTTTGGCGCAAAAAGTAAAGAGAAGAAACCCCGAAGTAAAGGGAGTTTTAAGTAGAAGTCATGCCTTGAAATTTACGATAGCAAAGTTAACTGTCTGGAATACATTTCTCTCTCAAGTGTAACTGAAACTCTGTGGAAACAGTTTAAGGAAGTTGAACGAAGTTAAGGTCTAGACTACTTAAAGAAGGTTACGGCAATTAGACATCGCGAAACAAGCGACTGTTTCAGAGTTTTGTGGGATTAACCAATTTCTATAGGCGGTTTGCGCAAGGACATGTATTTGCACATCCTGCACTACTTGACCTCCGCAAGCATAAATTATAAGAATGGACTTCCGAGGGAATACAGCAGGAATTAATGCAAGAAGGTATTCTGCATCATTCTGTTCTTTTTTTTTTAATTTTATTCCTCCCGGTTGAAGACTGGGAAGCGGGCTGATGGAGGGTCTCGAAGACCCTTTTCAGCCAAACTAAAATTACGGGGAGGGACTAAGGAAGGAAGTCGGTCGAGGCCTTTCATAGGAACAATCCCGACATTCGCCTGGAGGGACTGTGGGAAAACACGGAAAACCAGTCAGGATGGTGGGACGTTTTTTAACCCCATCCTCCCGAATGTTAGGAAGGAGGGCAAATTTTACCATCCTGTTTTCTCACTTACCTTTTGTACGCGTATGTGAACTGACAGCACTGGATACGTCATTGGTGCTCAGCTATTTCAGGGGTTGGAAGTAAAGGCGGATTAGAGTGTAGAACGATCGCTTTTGCAAGCAGGATACTCAGTATGCACGAGTTTCACTACTCTCTCTCCGAGAAAGAGGCATTAGCGGTAGTTTTTGGTTTGAAGAAATTCAGAAATTATCTGTTGTGATCTCACACCAATGTTTACACCGACCACAGATCTCTATCATTCTTGATGACTTGTAAACTGATGCCTGGGCGGCTGTGGTCTTGGGACTGACATTTTTGTGGAAGGCAGACAGGTATGTGGAAGCTAGAAGGTGGAGAAGTGCTGTTTCTGAATGTTTGTACGTTGTATTATACAAAATTAAGTACTGTTGTAATGAAAATTGAATTCTCTGCCCGTCGTTTCATCGATGTTTGCGAACCTACATAAATGCCGAAAGCAAGAGCTAACATCTTAAGCTGATACGGTCGGCTGTCGGCATTGCTGGAAAACCTGAGGAGGACCATACAAAGGATTTTGGTTCCTTTCACTCTTCGGTGTTTCCTAGGAGAGGAAGAAATCATAGCGTTACCGTTGTAATATAAAGGAAAAAATATTATTTTTGACGAATCAAGTCAACTCATAGTACGTTAGATTGTTTGAATTTGCAAAATGTTTCTTGAAGTGATTATTTTATTTTACTGTCAGAAGAAAAAACTGAAATACTGTGGTCTTAGCTGAGCACATCTGAAATCTATGAAAGGAACTCTGATAATCAGCCATAAAGTGTATTTGGTGGTCTGCTCTCAAGTACAGACATAATTAAAGTGTGTCAAATTATTAATTTTACCTGAAGAAGTTATTAAAGTATACTGGAAATATTTTAAGGATCTTTCGCGAAATAAATTTTCGCTAGCGACCATATAACTGAATATAATATTTAAATCAACCTCTAATATTCAGTTTAGTCTTTCTTAAAACAACTAAAGAAATCAGAGACATTTAATCATTATGTCGTAATTGGTATCAAAATGATATTAATGGAGTTTGTAAATGCAAGTCTACACTGTTACATAGCCTCAAAACAAAAAGTTATCTTATTTTTAAGAATGAAACTACTGTAAGTGTAATTATTTTAAATATGGGACACAGTCGACATGGGGTAGAAATTTGTTTTGTTGTTCCTAAGTAATATAATTTTGAGATAAACCCGGCAAAAGAAAGGTATAAAATCGAAAACTTTGACGGTTCTTTATGTTTTTATTTTAAAGAGAAACAAATCGAAAGAATATCATAGTTTTCTGTGTAAGAAGCTCTAAATGTATGTTTCTCACATGCTGCGGTTGAAAAAATATTCTTTTTCTATTCTATTAATCTACATGAAAACTCATCAGCAAGTAATTTTACAAAATGTTGAATGTAAGTTCAGTTTTGGTGCCAACGAAACACGTAACATGTGGCAGTATAGTTTCCAGCTTACCCCACTCCGGTAGAGACAAGCAATAGGGCTTTTTTTCCACAGGTAATGGAACACCAAAAAGCTCTTCGGGATCGTGTTGCGGTCACATGGCCGACAGATGCTCTTGCAATCCGCGCAATGTTTTTAATTTGCAGTTTGATAAGCAATCGTGAATTTGTGGACTGTTCCATTAGTTAGAACTGCATCAACCGCGAGATAAACGGCAGATTTATGGAACGAGCCAAAACATATGTAATTGTAGAATTTACTCCTTCATTAATGATTCTATTAGTGTTTTATTCCTTCGGAAATAACCGTCCGTGTTTTAGGAGGGCATGACATACCCCAGCCATTAAAAAGGAGTTATTCAGTAACTGATATGATAAAGGAGCTAATTTAGAGTCATTGGGAAGCAGGAGGAGGATGAAAAGAGTGCTGGGAATGTGCAAAGCGTATGTTGGTGATGGGGCTTGGAAGGAGATTGGTCCAAGAATTGTGGGCAGTGCATGGAAGCGACAAGAAGACAATGGGCACAAGCTGGCACTCGATTTTATTCATATGGGAATGGAAAAATTTTCTTTTGTGGGTAAGAGTGTCAGGATGAGGAATAAATTACCAAGGAAAGTGATGAATTATTTCTAACAACGCTCAAGGAGTTTAAAATTAAAATACGTAAATCGCAAATGTAGATGGGGGAGGAATTTAACGCTGATAGTATATAAGATAATAAAAATAACAATAAAATGCTAAGGAATATTTAATTAGATGAGTAGAGAAATTGTCACTGGATGGTACGCTCCATTGCAAGTTAATTTATTTTAATTTAATTAAAAGTCATAATAATACGTAAACAATAAAGACGCGTGGGTTGCCGTTCTGATCAGTGCTGTTAATTCAGCCCGGCGTCTGTCTCCCAGCCCCTGACACGCGCGTGAAGAATGCTTGTGTATCGCACACACTATCTCATACGGAGCGTGACTCAAAAGGTAAGTTTCATTTTTTATATTTATGTATGAATTTAACTTAAAAATATTTTTTTTTCAGATAGTAATTTAATTAAAAAAATTCTTACTTGACTGATTATGACACATTAAAAGCGCTATTAAATCAAAACGAGGATTTTGACCAGAATATATTAATGTATAATTGTTGACTATGAATATGATCATATATGATACATGCAGTGAAGTGAAAGCTGACATACCATCTTCTGATTCGGTAACGGACGACACTCTCGCAGCTTCGTCAAACAGAAATCTATGTAGTAAATATAGGGTTGCAAAATGAGAAAAAAAATCCATGTAGAGTAACATTCGTACTAGAGCTGAAAATATTATTTAGTAATGTACTTGGTGTAAAATCAGTTGTGAGACAAAAAAGGCGCCACTTCAGTGCTTTACATTATTTTTTTCTGATAATTTGATTGATGAGATCGTGAAATGCACCAATGAGAAAATTCGTTTGCAGTCAATTGATGGCCCCAAAAATCGGAAACAACACAAGAAGTAAAGGCGTTTCTGGGTTATCAAGCTGTAGCCACCAAAACGCTATCGACGTATGGGGCACCGATGGTACGTGGATGGGATATTTCGAGGTACAGTGTGCGGAAACAGATTTGCTTTCTTATTGAACAATTTAAGAGTCGCCACACGAAGCGAGAGAGTGAATACTGTATAGAACTATTAGCCCTAGTCAGGACTATGTTTAAAAAAAATATATATAATAATAATTGTCAAGATGCTTACACTCCCATATTTTCGATGAAGAACTGGTTGCGTTTGGAGAACGATGAGTTTTTCGTCAGTTCATACCTTCAAAACCAGTCAAGTACGGTGAAAAATTTATATTTTGGTGGACAATAAGATTTATTACACACTAAATACGGAAACATATTGCGGCACACAACCCTAAAATAGTCTTTATGCTCTCAGTAACAAACTGTTTGACGTAATTCACTGACTGTTACAGTGTATTTAAAAATCTTCACGGAATGGAACAATGGATGATTTTTTCACAGGTTATGAAAGCACTGAAAAATTATTGAAAAACCGTAAACTCACAGTATCTGGAACTTTACGTGCTGATAAAACCTGCATTATACCATTTTTCTGGAAAATCATGAAGTGGATACAACAGTGTTTCGATTACAAAAATTTATATCAGTTTCATCCTACTTATCGAAGCCAAGGAAAATAGTAATCATTATCATCATGACAAAGAAATTGATCCTGAAACCGGAAATTTGTAAATAACATTTTATAATCAGAACAAAAGTGATGTTTATGTAAGTGATACGTTATCTAGAACTTGTGCAGTTTCGCAATATTATAAACGCTGCCATCTTTTTAGAGGAAACTTGATTCGCAAATTAGGATTTCATTTAGGAAAAGACGACCTCACCAAATGGAAACAGAACCAAAGGTTTCCTACAGAACTGCGCCATAGAAATAAAAAAAAATCAACAATCCCCCGAAAACCTACCCGGAAAAAGGCCTGATACAACGCAGGGATGTAGAGTATGCCATAGAAAAAAGATAGAAAGACTAGACATGTCTGTAAAAAATGTTAACTGCGATATGTTTTGAGCATGAGGAATTTTTGTTTGTTAAGATTGCATTAACTTTGACAGTGCTAATCGCAACTAACAGTCTTATTTTTATGTTAAATTTTCACTCGTTTGCAAGCAGATATAACTGTAGTTTCATAAATTAAAAAGACACTGGTTATAAAATGTACCATTTGAATTTAGTGCTCAAGTAAAAATTTAATTACTTTTAAGTTTTAATTCTTTTAATATAGGTTTATTATAACGTATAATCATAAACGAATTTATATAAACCCATTCATTATTAGCTATTGCACTATATTTTCTGTTAATAACTTTCAAATAGTTTCAATTCGTTGATTTTATTTCATTTTACTTTCTGGGTGCGTCAAACCTCACATAGAATGGGATGGAAGTCACGTAGCATACGAAAGGTTAACTGTATTCAGGCAGTATTTCACGCTCAACTTTACACGATAATTTGAAGATGATCTTAGTTTTCTAAATTATTGTGCAAACATCTTCCTTATATGCTCAACTTCATAACAAGATACCATATTTTTCTTGCGTTCCAGTAATTAAAATTCGATCCACGTCTCTGGCAGAACAATAGCTTCGTATTAACTCCGATCCACGAAGAGCATAATCTGAAATTGGAAATCATCTCCACGTTCTGCATTCAGAACGGTTATCTCCAAAGACACTGCAGGGCTCAACTTGTGCACATAAACGGTGGTATAATTTGGTTTACCAGTTCTTTGTTAATGACCGCTCTTGTAAGTTTGCTTGTAGTTTTAACACTGAATTTTGCAGCAATACATTTAACTCAAAATACAGTAATAACAGTGATGTTTCACAGGTAGCAGAGAAATCTAGTATACTAAGTTCAAACAAATCGAGGTGAGAAACATTTTTTTAATAAGCGGAATATCATTAAAAAATGGATTCGGTCTTGTAGTCTTTTAGCTAACTACTGTGTTTAGTTCTTTGTTTTATTTAATAGTATCAGACTCTTCTACTGTTATTGATGGTCATAGATGAAAAGAGAACGTAGATCTAGTACAGATCTATATTAAAACCTCCCATTCCCTACGCCCGACCCGAACGGTCGATCTCTCCAACGCGAAGGCAACTCCTCATAGCCCGTTCAGTTAGGGATCGTCCATAAAATACGTGACTCGGTCTATGGGAGGAGGGAAGGGTTGGGCAGAAAGCTACACAGGGCTTTGTGGAGGGGAGGAGGGTTCTAAGCCAAGGCACGTAGCTTTTCATTTACAGCGTGATTATAATTTAAGTTTCAAAATGCTCTAAAACACGAATCACTGATTAGAATGACGTCAAAATTGAACGGCGTATTATTGAAGAAGGGGTAAAGAACATGAAACAAAAAAAAAAATCCAAAATTTTAGCGACAGATGGCGCTGCAAGCTTCAGAATTTCGTCTACAAAAGACAAATCGTAAAACATATACGTCAGATGAAAATGGGCTTCGTCTGTCCACAGAATCTTTCACGGCCAATCATTATCCATGAGAGCAAGAAATTCCAAAGCAAAACCCTCTCTTGCTGGCAGGTCAGAAGGAAACAACTCCTGCACATGACAAATTTTGTACGGATAGCATTGCAGGATGTTTCGTAGAATGTTATGCACCGTGCTCACAGGCCTGTCCAATGTTCGGGCAATTCTCCGTGCACTGCATGGTTGCACACCACCGCTCGACGCCTCCTGAACTGCTGTGGCCACGTCTTCGACTAACACCGAATCACATCTTTTCCTTCCTCTACCAGACTGCACATGAAACGAACATGAATTTTCGAATTTTTTTCATCATTTTCATCAGACCCATGACAGTAATGTGTCCAACGCCTTTTTCCAAACAGTTGAGGGTCCTGAACTTCTGAAGAAGCTACTTGTGCAGAATCACCTTTCATGTTCTTTCCTCCTTCTTCAATAATACACCGTTCAATTTTGACGTCATTCTAATCAGTGGTTCGTTTTTTAGAGCGTTTTTAAACTTTAATTATTATCACCCTGTATTTTGTCTTAGTTAAAATAAGGTAAAGAATACACAACAGCATGTAAATATTTATTTCCAACATTTAATTATCTCCGTATATAATTTACGATAGTATGACAAGAGAAAACAGCACAAAATATGTTCCTGACTCAATAGGGAAAAAAGCTATGTTTCTCGCGGAAAGGGAGGGGGGGAGGTAGATACAAAAGTCACGTCAGCCTAGGTAGGGAGGGGGGGGGGTTTCACAGGAGGCCAAAACGGAGTTACGTATTTTATGGACGCTTCCTTAACAGAGGCGGTTCAAGGTCACTTCAATTTATTCCACCTCCGCTGCCCTTACCCCAAAATGTGTAGGGGGAATTTATCACTTGCCCACTGTGACACGACGGTCAACTTGGGGAGGTAGGAAGGAAGGGGTTATTGAGGTGAGGAGCGGGGCAGGGGAACATGACCTTGAGCCTACAGTACGGAGTGAACAGGCTATAGCCTTACGTCACTCTGACCCGCCAGGTAATTCTTCCCTTATTGCCAGGAAGTACACAAGTGCGACATTTCCTCGAAAAACATCTGACCAAAACAAGTCATGCAGAAATAACAAACAAAGGCTGATTCGTTGTACAAGAATAGGCAGAGGAAGTTATTTTTCTTCCTGTAACTTTTTGTGCCACCATCGCAAAGTGTTTGGAATACTTTTAGGAATTTTATTTGCTGCAGAATGACGAACCGAGCCATTTACTGGTATATGATTTATCCATTCTGAGTCCAACACGATATTTCGTTCATTCTATATTTTCTCTTCCTTCCTGGCATGGATTACTTTAGAGTTTTGGCTGCTTCCAAGTTGCAAAGATCGATGAGAGATTCTATTTCTCGCACGACATAAAGTGTCGGTCTGTTTGCTTCCCGTTTTGCAACAGCTCTTTCTGAAATGCTGCCAAACGTGGTAAAACAGCTGTAAATTGTGTGTACGATCTCAAGGAGAATATTTTTAAAGAGAATGTCGATTCGGGACTCAAGGGATAGTGACTCCACGTTTCATTACCAGTGGTACGAGACTTCTTGAACAGACTTTGTATGTGAGAGTGGCATTCAAAAATAAGTTTTAAATATAGTGCCAAGCGATTAAAAAAAAAAAAAAAAAAAAAAAAAAAAAAAAAAAAAACACCTTGAACAAATACCACTCAAGCCAATGGTTTCAGCTGTCAATAAACCGGAAATACATCCACTTGTGGAACAATGAATTATAACTGAATTTCTTTCAAAAGAAAATGTCATACCTCTGCAAACTTAAAAGGCTCTATACTCGGTTTCAGTGTTTCAAAGTTGGTCACAAAATAATGTGCGAAATCACTGATAATAACTACTCCACAGATCAATAAATTATTGAAAATAATCTAAAAAATATTAAGAAACAGAGAATTATGTACTTTTGCCGAGCATCCAGTAGTTGTTACAGAATTTAAATATTCACATTTTCTAGATGAATGAGGGATTCATTGTAGTAGTTTCAGATTTGTTACTTAAAAGAGACGCTATATTTAGGGTGGAGATTTTATATTTTAATTACATCTACGTTCTATGATTCTGAGTAAACTGATGAGGGACAATTGTTTGAGTGTAGTTTTTTTTGTTATAAGCAGCAACGGAATATTGTTGCGCTCTGTGACATAGGTTGGCTGCCAAATTCATTTATGTAAGTTGAACTTAAACGCTGCGAAATTGTATTGCTGTCCAATAATGTAAACCATTAATTACCATCAATGATTGCTACGTCGAGGTAGGGCCGATTCGGAGAAATAATCCTGGGCAAATAACAGTCGGAACAAAGCAGCAAACAGATTGCATTCCATGGATGGTATTATTGAAGGACCGGTTGTGGTTTGGCCGCTACTATGTCTGTCTGTCATCACGTATTGGCTCTAGATGATAGTTATCAGTGCATATTCTGTGTCCAAATAATAGAGATTTCAAGTCATCTATGTTTAAGGTCGAGGCTTTTTTGTGTTTGGTTTTAATTTTTTTTTTTGTTGTATCGTTTTTCTGGACCAATTGAAGTTATATTTCTATCAAACTTTGAATAGTTAATTGGTTACGGTGAAGTAAAATAATGTTACAAATAAGCGTTGTTTCGGAGCAGCGATTCTCACTTCCTAACCTCCACGTTTTTGATAAGTGTTGTATACGTCTTGGTGGTATATAAACCTTACATTACGTATCTGTACACTGAGGGAACTAATATAATACATTAACACTTTTTATTAGTTGCTAAAGGATTTTATAGAGTCAAGCAGTCTTGAAGGACTAGTCCAATGTTTTAATTGAGTAGTAAGAACATTGGGGAGAGCTTAAGTGTTTCCATATCTCTGCGCTTCGTGTATCTTAGATTTCCTACGATACATGTACTTTTGTTTGTGAAATGTGGGGTTTATGAGGAGGTGAACAGGTAAAATCCCAGAATTCGCGTAGGTGACTTCAAAATCCCACTTAGAATCTACCATAGGGATGAACAGTATGCGGATTACCTGTTCCTGTTAAAGGTCCCCGTTGCAGTGAGATGGCGCCTGAACTCAACCATCCACACGGGTCGGTTGATATAATATTTTGTTCCAATGAATTCCTGCACATCATAACTGCTATCTTAAAATTCCCGACATAAACGATGTCAGCGAATTACTACGAACATTTGAAAGGTATTATTACATCTCCAGAAGAGGACACAGGTCCAACTCCAACTTGCACTATATCTCTTCTTAAAGCAGTGGGGTCACCAGCTTTGCTAGATCATGATAGGCTTTTCCACTAGACCAAACTTAGCCTAGAACATGACAGAATTTTGTAATTCTATCACAAAGTAGTTAAGAACTTGCGAAAAATTATTATTATTACTGCGAGAAAAGAGCAGCATCGCACTCCGACAAAAATTCGCTGTGTTTTCCCAGTCTACCCTGGTTACCCCTGGGCTGTTACTTCTCCACTGAAGTTTCCTCAGTAGTGTTACACTAGATTTCAGTTCCATATTATCAATTTCGGAAATCTTCTAGATGATCAACTCAGGCCTGGTATAACTCCTTCGTCAGTAGTATTTCAGTTGTACATACCCTGGAATCAAGCACCGTGCTAGCAAATTTCTATGGAGCCTGTTATACTAACATTGTTTCAAATGCGCGCCACTTTACTGGGAATTCGTCCCTCTGGCCTCGCATTCGGGAGGACGTGGGTTCGAATCCCCGTTCTGGCATCCAGATTTGGGTTTTCCATGGTTTCCCTAAATCACTCCAGGTGAATGCCGGGATGCTTCTTTAAAAGACCATGGCCGAATTCCTTCCCGTTCCTTGTCCTCAGTCGTTTCTCGACTCTAATGACTCGTCGCCAACGAGGCGTAAAGCAGTAATTAAAAAAAAAAGGAATTCACGCCAACACTTTTTCGATCGTCCACAACTTTTTAACGGTTTACCTCGGGTCGGTAGCCTCCAGTAAACCTGATAGTTTTTCCGTAATGTGAAAAAATGTATGATGGGCAATAAATCCATTGCAATCCCAAGCCAAGTAAAATGTTTAGTCACTCACCGATTGAGTAAATCCGACTCGCTTTGTCCCGCCATGTAGCACTGTTAGTGTGATTTATGGCGCACCTTCAAATTCTCGCAGCCATTATATGAACTCTTGGTATTAATAACACTGATGAGTGTATTTAAGAATGATCCTCAATTCATCTGATTTTACACATACACAAGATCTATGTAACGAATGTTCCCTTAATTAATACCGAAATATTAAATATAACAGAAAAATTCAACAAGAAATTTAACGACGCCAGAGACGAAAGAACTGAGTCGATTGGAACGGTAATGCCGAGACGTTGGCATAAGTATCAAGTTCCCCTCAGTATTCTATACCAGCCATCATAGAGCAGCTCAGTACGTTAACTCCGCAGGGGTTTTTTCACCATTAAGACCATCCTAGATGGTCATAGCCCTGCTGTTTCCCCTGAAAGTGAAGTAAAAAGAGTCCCAAAAAATAAACACCCTATCCTAACACCTAGAAGTTATACTACCGAAGGTAGTGGGACTTCAATCACAGCCGCAGAGGCTTGGGGAAAAATAAACCCTTATAAATTTATTACATTATAAATTGCTACTTTATCTGTCAAACAGCCATAAATAGTTTGTTAAATCTGAAGATTACCGCCTCCAACTTCTAGTGACAATTATTCATGTTATTCGAACAAACTATCCTAATTACACGCTTGGAGTTGAATGTTTTGCTCATTTGTGAGCACTAATTCAGTTTTACATACCCAGCAATCAAGCACCATGCTAGCAACTATCTATGGAGCCTGTTTAAAATGCTCACCACTTTACTAGGAATTCGCTCCAACATTTTTTAATTTCTTTTTTCTGTCACCCACCACTTTCTAACGGCTTGCGTCGGATCAGTAAGCTCCAATCAACCCTATAATGTTTCCGAAACGAGCACAAGTATGTAGAGCCTGTTTTCTTAACATTGTTTAAAATGCAATATCTGTAAACGTCAGATTAATTGTGTTTATAGCCGCTTGTGCTACTGCTAGAATCTTATGTTGTCAATGGTCGTAATGTTACACGTAATATTTTGAAAGTTCTGGCTGAAGTAAAGATTTCTTTGGAGGAGAAAAATCTTCTATAAAAAACTTGTTAGAGTTTTGTATTACCAATGTACATTTCTTCTAACAACTTTTACGATACCGTGGTTCTATATTTTCTTGGAAGGGAGGATAGTCGAGTTTTAGAATTTTCACGTAATTTAAATCTGGGAGCTAGTTGCCAAACTTGTGTTGTTAGATAAAAAGCTATGAGGAGGAAAAGAAAATTGAACCTGTGTTTGAATTGAAGTAGTAACTTATTGAGGATAAAAACACATTTTTGAATATTATTTCTGACTGTTAGTCCGCTTGCGGAAGTGCTTGATGTAATCCATCGGGGTCCCGCGTTTAATTCTTGCTAGGATCAAGAACTTTTAAGAATTTTGATCGTATGAGCTAGATGAGAACGTTCCGTGGTTTGGATTCCACGTTAAACTATAGTTCCAGGGAAGGCAGAGGCGGAATACGTGGCTGACTGAAACTCTGTCATCAGGTTGGACCATAAGAAATTACTATAAAATTGGAATGAAGATGATTAAAATGACAGAGATACTTGTCTATATCACCTTATAATTACGTTCTTGTGGTAGATCTATAAACTGTCAAGTAAACTATGAATAAACAAAAATCAGATTCTTCCTGTGTATTGGTTCAAACAAAATGTGTAAGACAATATTGGGTATCTCGAGTGTTTGTGGACCACACATTTAAAGAGAAATTCGGGTTCAATTTATCATTCGTGCAGGTTGGGAGCAATTTAGTTACCAAATGTATAAAAACCGCAAGCAACACGTTGGATGGGAGGATATTTATATGCACTGAACACGTCTATAAAAGTCGAGCATGGTTGTTTAAACCATGTTAACGTGAAATTTTTTTAATTTTTCGGATAAACTGCAGAATTTAACATTATTATATTTTTTTTAGTGCCTAGGTATCTGTCTAATGTCCCGTGTTTATGAAACCAAACAAAAAGTTTGGGTTGAATTCATAAACATATTTAAGTACATGATGCTGGCCGACAAATTGTAAAATATAATTTCACAAAATGGCAAAAAAAAAAATAAAATAAAATAAAAATAAAAAAAAAAAAAAAAAAAAAAAAAAAAAATCGAACAAAACCAGTTCTGAGTTACATTAAATATGCTTTGTAATAGTTCTGTAAGAACAGCAAATACAAGACTATAATTTAAAACATATGATTTAACACACTGACTGGATTTCACAGTTCTTTCTTTCTGTACAATGTAAAGCCCATCGAGAATCATAACAGAGCTACGAGATAAACACGTTGGTCTTTATCAACCATAGACTGAGATTTAACGTTTTCCTTTCTCCCGTTTCGCTTTTGACAAAGCGCAGTGAAACCACAGAAAATACCACACAGTACAACGTATTAATTACATTTTAGCAACTCATTACTCTTCCTCCGCTACACATTACTCGGGTGAGATAAAATAACAGAAATTACAGTTCATAAAAATACGCTCACGTGCGTATATCTCCCAACGAAATTTAAAGCACGTTTTCGCGAAAAATACTGCCAGATGGGGCGTCCGTGATGAATCCTAGCAGTAAATTACAGAGTGTGTTCCCATATGTAGCAGATTCCCTGCTACATTTTAAGAGTGCGCGAAGAGATATAAGTGCCGGGGGAGTCGTTTGTGTAATGACTCTGAATTCTTTTTTCGGAGATGCGACCGCAGCAGTTTCCGTTGAATGGAATCTCTTCTAATGAAACGAGTATGGGCCGCTACGAAATTCTAACTAAAGCCCAACCCGAATGAAATGCCGGGACATTCACACCGTACAGTTTAATGAATCGGAAAAACGCTGATTTCAAACAACGTTGCCCCTTTGTAGCAATCAGAGTTCTGCTTCATCTGCTGGTATATTATAGAAGTTCATATTAACTATACCAGCTGTATTGGCTCAATGAATGACTTTTTCTCATTTTTGTGGCGTGTAATTTATATTAGACAATGCCTCTAACTTGGAAACTATATTCATATGAGTATCATCGGAATGTATACAAGATTAAATTTCCAATTTGTTTACTGGACAACAAATGGGAAAAATTACGTCTTGCCAAATTGCATGTGTAGTGTAAGCTATATTGTGTATGAAATTTGTCGAATTGTTTATATATTGGAAAAATTCAAAAAGCTGATAATGGGAAAGCGCTAAAATACGTAATCGGGACTGACGATAAATTATTCCTGAATTTGAACCTAGTCCAATTGAAACTCTACTGATAGATTAGTAAATAGGCGGATAAAATGTAATGGGTATTTGGAAAGTTCTGAGTAGACAGGTAATTCTGTGGTGAAGGAGTTTGAAGAACACAAAGCGTGGTGGGTGAGCGGTAACCCTCTAGCATGGCATTCTGGAATCCCAGATCCAGATTTGGGTTATTCCATGGTTTACCCAAATAATTCCAGACGAATGGCGGGATGGTTCCTTGAAAATACCATGTATGAGTTCCTTACCATTCTTCGCCCCTTGTCCTTTTCTGCTTTTTAAAACCTCGACGTCGATGCGGCGTAAATCCACAGCAAATGGAAAATGTTTTACAGGTCCCTAAGCCAACCATTAGCTCTGCAAATCTTGGTTTATTTACTTGAAATATGATTTGATCGCACCCTGGTTCGGATTGAACGGTGAGTTATTCGTCGCGGAGAAAAAACCTCGCAAAATTATTCGCCTCATTGGCTTCCTATGACTCAACTGTCAGTTCATGTAAGAAGGAAGCGTTTCAAAGCGTTGTAAATAAATAAAATAAAATGACATTTTCTTACGCAGCTGGTAACTTTATTTATTTAAGTTACATTTCAGTTTAGGAAAACACCAAAGTTTAGGTTCTACATCTACATATACATGGTGTATACCAAAAATAGTAGGACTGATTTTAAAAAAAATGTATTAAAGATATCTTTACAATTCCTTAATCCTCTTTGAAATAGCACCCTTGTGCAGCTACACACCTAGAATTACGCTGCTGCCATTGGCCGTACGCCTTCTGGAAGTCAGATTCGGGGACGCTGTTGAGAGCCCTCGTTAATGCTGCTTGAACGTCCTGAATCGGGTCAAACCGCTGTCTCTTCAGTTGCCTTTTCATCCGTGGGAATAAAAAAAACATCAGTTGGAGCCCGATTGGGACTGTAGGTGGGGTGCAACAACGTGGCAACGCTGAATCGGGCCAACAGCTTCCTTCCACGTCTTCCAGTCCAACGAAGGCTCGCATGAGCAAATCAAAGATCAAGACAATGCTGATCGTGTTTTTTGACCGTCGCATGGTGATTCATAAGGAGTTCGTTCCCCCTGGGGAAACTGTCAATTTGAACTTTTACGTGCAAGTGCCAGCCCGCCTGTGAGACCGAGTGAATCGCGTCCGACCAGTCATCTCCGCCAACTGGACTCTGTATCACGACATTGCGCCGTGCCAAGGCGCGCCATCATGAGGCAATTGTTGGCCCGAATCAACATTTCCGCGTTGCTGCACCCCGCCTACAGTCCTGATTTGGCTCCATCTGACTTTTTTTACTCACACGGATGAAAAGGCAGCTGATGGGACAGCGGTTTGACCCGATTCAGGACGTTCAAGCAGCATCGACGAGGGCTCTCAACAGTGTCCCCGAAACTGACTTCCAGAAAGCGTACGGCCAATGGCAGCAGCGTAATTCTAGGTGTGTAGCTGCCCAAGGGTGCTATTTCTAAGAGGATTAAGGAATTGTAAAGATATCTTCAATAGATTTTTTTTTAAATCAGTCCTACTACTTTTGGTATAGACCTGTATACTCTGCAATTCACAAAATTGTGGGTGGCAGAGGGTGCTCAGCACGAAAGCTAATCTCTTTGTTGTGAATTCCAATCCCTAATGGTACGAGGGAAAAAAAGTATTCATATCAGAATCAGTGCGGCACCTTATTTCTCTAATTTTATCTTTCCTGTCCTTCCGACTCAAATAGGTTGGTGGACGAAGTATTTCACTACACTCGTAAGTGAAAGTGGGAGTACACACGTTTACCAATACGTTTATACGAAACGTGTGTCGTCTATCTACCAGATACTCCCAGCCCAGTCTACTAATCAGTTGTGTGACGCTTTCACACAACTGCATAAGGACTGTAGCAAGCGGTCACGAATCGAGCGGTTCTTCTCTGTACTTTCTCTATATTTTCGATCAACCCCTTACGGATCCCAAATGGCACTACAGTAGTCCAAATGTGAACGGACAAGAGATTTTTACGCTATCTCCTTTGTTTGTTCATTGCAATTTTTCAAGATTCGACGTAAGAATCGCAGCCTAGAATTAGCTATACCTACTAACGAATTAATATGTACGTCCCATTTCATGTTCCTTTGTACTGTTATGTAAAATAATGTTGTAACAGCAAAGAACTGATCTTAGTTTACCGGATGGGTATAATAATATCTTATCAAAGCGCTTATTGCTCATTTGGCAGGTTTTTTGTAAAAAAATTTATGGCATTTGGCAACGGAGGCCATACAGCCAGCTCAATGTAATTATGATAGCTTTCAGTGTATAAGTCGTCATCCAGTACATATTTTGCCTTTTTTAAATTTATTGACGCCACATGACGGACAGGACATTCACACAGACACACAACACTTAAACATCCATGCCCGCGGCCGGATTCAAACCGGCGGCCTTCGGCACGCGGAGCTAGCACTCCAGCCCCTACGCTACCGAGGCCGGCTGGCAGGGTGTACATGCCATATTTAAGGTATTTTTAATATGTGTTATTGGTTCCAACATATCTTGGCTTCATGTTAATCTATCATGGTTCTGCCTGGCTTCAGTTTATTAGTCGCATAACAACGCAAGTCTTTAGTTCCTCAAAGGGTAATAGTGAATAACAGTATTGGTAATATGAAACAGTTCTTCTAGAATTGATACCACCCTCGCAAGTGCTTTCACGTCAAACGTGAGGAAATGATGGGTGGTTTCTTCCGAAGAAAGTTGAAAAATAAACCAATAGTTGGTGGTAACTTTTCTCCCTTGAGCTAAATATTGTGCATATCCCGTATAATTTAACACCTATTGTAATTAATTGTATTGTGTGGTCACAATGGAAAGCTGTAATTCGATAACGTACACAAGACAGGTAATACAGAAAATTACACATAGGTCTGTGTTTCTGAAATAATGAACTAAACATTACTATTCATAATAAGGTTTCTGTGACTTATCCGTCTAGTGCAGCTAAATAAAAAACTTCGTTTTTGTCAGACGCGTTTCGATTCATTCAGTTATCTTCGCTGCCCTAGAACAGTTTTATTTACATTCTTTGATCTTGTTTAAAATATGTTTATAATTCTAATCTGTTAATAAGTGCAATGAATATTACATTCTACTTACAGTTTTTTATTTCTTGTTTTTACATTGAAGTCAGGGGAAGTTCCATTTCAGTGCTTTTTCTAATGCTTTTGTGTAAGCACTGAAATGGAACTTCCCCTGACTTCAATGTAAAAACAAGAAATAAAAAACTGTAAGTAGAATGTAATATTCATTGCACTTATTAACAGATTAGAATTATAAACATATTTTAAACAAGATCAAAGAATGTAAATAAAACTGTTCTAGGGCACCGAAGATGATTGAATAAATCGAAACGCGTCTGCCAAAAACGAAGTTTTTTATTTAGCTGCACTAGACGGATAAGTCACAGAAACCTTATTACTAAAGCATCTAAGGAAAAAGGCCTGAATCTCACCGTATTACTATTCATGTTTTAAAATTGTTCTGGAGATCTAAAGGCTCCATGTTTCGTATGGAACATCATCAAAAATAGGTACTAAAAAGAAACTAATCTTCTGACAATTTGATTTAACTATTTTAATTGACCTTTGGTATTTGTATTTTTATTCAATCTGCCTTTCAACCGGTGCATTTTTTCTGTAACCACCGTCTTTCTACAGTTTTTTGCGCTGTTTGCTACGGTTTGCTTACAAAGTATAGATACGACAACAGGGTTTACCTGCTGGTTCGATGCAGCGCCATACCCTATATACACTGAAGAGCCAAATAAACTTTTATAGGCATGCGTATGCAAACACAGATATGTAAACAGAGTACGGCGTTGTTGTATGTAGCGCCTATATAAGACAACAGGTGTCTCGTGCAGGCGTTATATCGGTTGTTGCTGCTACAATGGCAGGATATCGCGATTTAAGTGAGTTTGAACGTGGTGTTATAGTCGGCGCACGAGAGGTGGGATACAGTATCTCCGAGGTAGCAATGAGGTGGGGATTTTCCCGTACGACCATTTCATGAGTGCACCGTGAATATCGAGAATCCGATAAAACATCAAATCTCCGACGTCGCTGCGGCTGGAAAAAGATCCTGCAAGAACGGGACCAACGACGACAGAAGAGAATCGGTCAACGTGACAGAAGTGCAATACTTTCGGAGCCGAAGGCCCACTCGTGCACCCTTTCTGAGTGCACGACACAAAGCATTACGCCTCGTTTGGGCCTGTCAACACCGACATTGGACTGTTGATGATTGGAAACATGTTGCCTGGTCTGACGAGTCTCGTTTCCAATTGCATCAAGTGGATAGACGTGGACGGGTATGGAGACAACCTCATGAATTCATGGACCCTGCATGTCAGCAGAGGAGTGTTCAAGCTTGGGGAGGCTCTGTAATGGTGTGGGGCGTGTGCAGTTGGAGTGACATGGGACCCCTGATACGTCTAGATACGACTCTGACAGGTGACACGTACGCATCTTGGCTGATCACCTGCATCCATTCATGTCCATTGTGCATTCCGAAGGACTTGGACCATTCCAGCAGGAGAATGCGACACCCCACACATCCAGAATTGCTACAGAGTGACTCCAGAAACACTCTTCTGAGTTTAAACACATCCGATGGCCACCAAACTCCCCAGACATGAACATTATTGTGCTTATCTGGGATTCCTTGCAACGTGCCGTTCAGAAAAGATCTCCACCCCCTCGTACTCTTACGGATTTACGGACAGCCCTGCAGGATGCATGGTGTCAATTCCCTCCAGCACTACTTCAGACATTAGTCTAGTCCATGCCACGTCGTGCTGCGGCACTTCTGTGTGCTCACGGGGGTCCTCCATGATATTAGGCAGATGTAACAGATTCTTTGGCTCTTCAGTGTATATACGTGATTAAGTGTGCTATCTTTCTGTGATGAGTGTAACCTGTGCACTATGTGTTTTTTGTAATTTGTTAAATTAAAACCATGGAAAGTAAGTGCTATTTTGAACGAATATGGATAATGAATTAATGATTTTAAATATTTCGCTTACTTTTTCTGTTTCACGCTGCTTTGATTGATGTAATACATGTATTATATCGATCAAAGCAGAGTGAATCTCGAAAATGTTAGTGTTATATTTGATTAATATGACGCATGACAAAAGCGTAAAATATTGTATAATTATTGATGTTGTTATTTATAGTTTTTCATTGGAGAGATGAATGAAATTAGAGGGTAATAATAATAATAATTCCGTGTGGTCGTGATGATCTAGTGAAAGGGTTTCTATCGACTGGGCATACCGCCCCTGTAGAAGCTACCTTAACTTAACCCGGCAGGATTACCCACCTTTTAACGTGGAATACAAATTAGGGAAGTGTTCTGGCGTACTTCACATTACACGGGGTGCTGTGGCAGAGGTGAAGGTTGGGTCAACGGTCAATGAATATCCCCGCTGAGACAGGGATTCGAACCGGGGACCCTTCGAGCACCAGTCATACGGCTTAACCAATGACCCACCAAATCGCTCAATCAGAGGGTGTAACACAGTGCCATACATTCAGATATTATTGTTCTGAAAACACGAAGAAAGCTGGTAATTTCCTCTAAACGTATTGCAAATAGCTTTAGGAATTAACCTTAGGTGTTTTATCTACAGTCTGTTAAACTGTTGTATTGACCATACCCAAAAGTAGGTAAATACATTTGGTCAAACATCGCATAAAAACACAGTAATTTTTTAACAAATGTTTACCGAAAATTATTGTGTAGTACTGAGATTCCCGCAGAAGCTAAATTACCAGCATCCGCTACAAATAAAAACTATTGAATACGTCCAGAATATTCAGTTACTACACCGCGTACTCAGCACGATGACAGGTTTAATCCAAGCAGTTTGCATCCTGATTTCTGAATAGAAGCCGTAAAGCAGCCAGTAATGTCCCCCATCTCTCGATGATCATACAGGTTAGCCAGCAATTGGGTAGCGGTGAATACTGCAGATCGTAATCTGCTGGCTACGCCGTCATCCGTCTGGCGTTACTGATAGTCCAGTTCCTCAATGCTTATATGTACTATGTGTTTACGTATTGACATTTCAGTTTTATGGATAATGTTTTATCGTATAACCCAATGCTTCTTAAATCTTTTACCATCTTGGTTTGTTTTGATGTTGTGAACAAGTCAGAAATCGATCCAGGTCAACATAAGGTGTAAAGTTTGTAATGTACCATTAAAGAACAGAGAGTCAAACAGGTGTGTGCGTGCTTCTGGTTTTTTTTTTTTTTTTTGGGGTAGAGAGGGGGGGAGAAGGAGGGGAGGTTGCATTAGCCCTTGAGAGCAATTCTACTTCGGCTGGTCGCCGATTAGGCGTGATGAATTGTTGAACAGACGGATGACATTGACTACAGCTGAGGGCGGAGCCGAGTGTCTGGATACGTCTTCGGTAAAAAGAGAATAGAAGGAAATCTGTACCCAAGAATAAAGCTCGAGGTGGAGCCAGAAGAGTACAGCTAATCGGGACAATTGTTAATATTGTTATTAACTTAGAGCGGTATGTTTCATGACTTGGAGCAAACCAGCGGGTAAGAGCTTCCCTCTTAATACGGAGATTGGAAGACAGCCGGAAACCAGGGGGGGGGGGGGCAGGAGGCTGCTTCGTGGTGACGCCGCGCACCAACGGACACTTGCTAGTTGCTTACCTTGAGAGGACCGAGCCACCTATGCAGACAGCCATGCCGTACGGAATAGTGATGGGCAAACCGATTCTTTTTGATGAATCGTTTGGAATCGATTCACTCCTCGCTGAGAATCGATTCTTTTAAACGACTCTTCGATTCTTTTCACATGATATTTTGAATGACGAAAATAGATAACGAGTTATTAACCAACAAGAAGGAAATGATTAACAAATTCTAACTAAAATAATAACATTTGTTTTTGATAGTTAAATTGTAAGTTATTTATTGCAAAAACAATTTATTTTATTATTTAAACAAATGAAAACACTAATTTTACAATAAAAAAGACTAGGCAAGATTATAAGTGTAAATGTAAATAATAAATACCTGAAACGTGAAACTGGACCGGTGACTTGAATGTAGTGAAGCACAAAAAGCAGGCTCTCCACTAACTATTTGAGCGCCCTTGCGCAATACCGATTACGCTGCCTCCTGTCTAACTACAACCAGTGGTGGATCTGGGAATTTTCCGAACCGGGTCAACAAAATGTGAGATTGCCACACTGAAATTTTCAAGGCTTCCAGCTAATTGTTGTCAAACCTCATTACTGATTCTAAGCCTTGTTGCAGATTGTAATTGTCGATTGAGATTGTTGATTTAGATTGTTGATTTTGTAGGTGGCATGTTTGTTACACGTCTCGCTAGAGGGCGTCCATAAACCACGTAGATCGGTCTTGAGAGGTGGGTGGAGGGGGTTGGAAGGTGAGATTCCGAGCCAGGCCAAATAGCTTTTCATTCATATTATTTGTCACACTTAAAATGAGATACAGAACACTCAACACCATGTAAATATTTATTTCCGTCATGGAAAAAAACTACGTGGGGAGAGGGGGGTTAGAGACATAAGCCACGTCGAGTTACTTGGGGGGAGGGAGGGTTCACAAGAAGCCAAAATGGAGCTACATGGTTTATGGACGCCCCTTACATATGCTCCAATTTTACTCCATAAATTTGGCAAATTTTTTGAATTTGCCAGATGGTGCTTTTCTTAAGTTAAACAGCGTATCACTAGCATTTTACCTACAAACTAATAAATCAGTGTTTGTTTAAATGGCATAATTTAAGTTTTATATTTATTTTCTTGGTTTCAGTATTAGTATTTTGGGGGACGTCCAGAAATTACGTGAGGCTATTTTCCGGAAATCTAGACCCCCTCCCCCCCTCCGTGAGACTTGGTGAGTTTTGCCGGACCCCCCCCCCCTCCCTGTTGGTGAGATTTCATGAGATTTTCACGGAACCCCCTCCCCCCAGTTGTTCGACCAGGAGAAGTTTCGTGACTTTTTTTAGCTGTCGTGCTCCCCGAAAGAATGATACCCCCTCAAAAGCCAGTTTTTGGCCCTGTAAACTGGTATTTTTTACGCTTTTTTTAGTTCTACACTCGTTCAAGTTCAAAATTTCACGTGAGATATCCGTCGACCCCCCCCCCTTGGTGAGATTTCGTGAGATTTTCCGGACCCCTTCCCCCCCTAAAAAGTCTCACGTAATTTCTGGACGCTCCCCTATATTCATCGACGGCACTGTTCCCCAACGTCTTTTCGTTTAACCTTTTTCCTCGTAGAAACCTCACAAGCTGGAACAGTATATATGCCCCTTCAGCACCTGCTAATTTTTGTAATGGTCCAATTCATAAACTTCGTTCATTTCTATTGAAAAATGTTTGCATTATCTACAAAATTAAGAACTGAAGAACAACTAAAACACTGATGAAGTTCGTATGATAATAACCGGACGCGCTCCATCGCAATTAAATTCAGTACTCGATGCATTCCCAATTTGAAAAACCCACGCAACATGGGAATAGCAGATGGCTCTGAAATCGGTACACTTTTCCCTGTCCTCAAATAATCGGGAAATACTTTATTTGTGGTAAAATATAAAAGTTATAGGACGTATAATTCATTGATAATTTATTTGTAAATCTAAATCTGTGTTGTGGTAGCATCTATAACAGTCTGGAAGGAAACCAAAAAACTTATAACTAGTTCCAAAAACACTAGAAAAATGTGTATTTAAGAAAGTAAATTCCTAAATTTAAAAATACTTTTTATTTCTGTAATATATTTTTAATTTTCGTGTTCCAAAGATAAATATTCTTTATTTCCTTACAAATAAGTTGCCAAACCAAGAAACACGCCGTGGGAACTAAGATTGTGAATCGAAAGGAATCACGAGTTACGCAGATATCAAGAGTTAAAAAGAGCCGAATCCATGGAAGAGTCATTAAGACAGAAGTGAGCCGAGAGCGAGTGAGCCGAGAGTCGTAAACATTATCGAGTTAACGACTCCGGAGTCGACTCAGAACCTGGACGAGTCAGTGAGCGATTGCGCAACAACGGCTCAGCTCCTGAGCTCCCTCTTAACAACTCTTGAGTGAACCGTGACTCTTCCAAGTGAGTCGATTCCGCAAACGATTCTTTTAGATGAGTCGACTCTTTGAATCGATTCACGATTCTTTTGCCCACCTCTATAGCTGTGGACAGAAGAATTGGCGGGTCAGTGTTAACGCGCTGTTGCCGTACTTGGGGACAAACTCGCGATGCGCTCTCTTTCTATCACCTGAAAATTGCAACGCTGTGCGGCCTGTGTTGCCTAGTCCAAGCGGCAGCCCACCCCAAACCTTCCACCTCCCTTTCAACACACAAAAAATGTGTGAACCTGTGAATCGGAGTTAGAAAGTGTGTCAGTGTGAGGGTGAGCTTGCTCGAGAGAGAATATTTTGATTTTAGCGTTTTGCGATTTAAATAATTCGTTTTAGTTATTTATTAATTACAGTAATTTAGTGTCCTAATTTTACCGAACAAAAAGTGCAGTAAATTGTAATAACGGTAATTTAGCAAGAGAATCGTGCTACTAAAAATGGATACTCAGGAAGAGACTTATTCTCCTACTCCAGGTGTTTCCGGACTAACGACTCCAACAAGACGCACGTCATCGACAGCAGAACCACCGCGGCTGAAGAAGACAACAGAGTTTCGCCGGCAGAGTAAATCTATCATTCACAGTGTATATAAATATTTCAAACTCCTTGTGGACAATGATGGTGAAATTTTGTCTTCTACATGCACGCTGGTAAGAAAAGACTTGAAAAATATGGACGTACTTGATGTTAATGAAATAAAAAACTGTAGTGATTTGTTACCGCAAAAAACAACCATATTGCGAAGAAATTTAGGGAATGTACAGGCTATTTGCGCTGAAGCTTGTGGTGTCAGTTTGAGAACTGTCCAGCGAGTGTGTCGTGAGGGAAAATCGCCTACGTTTGTTTCTCCAAAGAAAAATGTGAAACAATACAGCACTATAACAAAGCTTAACGACCTTGACAGGGACATTGTCAGGAGAACAGTACACGAATTTTACGACCGTGGTGAGTACCCTACCTCAGAAAAATTAAGAAAAATATTAAAAGAGAAGATAAATTTTACAGGATCTGCACGATCTGTAAGACGCATATTGAACAATATAGGGTTTAAATACAGGCGTCAGAATGATGGTAGGCGATTTTTGCTTGAGCGAAACGACTTAGTGTCCTCAAGAGTCAAATTTTTGAGGAAAATGAGCTCCCTTCGTAGCTCAGGTGACACGCGACCCATTTTTTACTTAGATGAAACTTGGGTAACTCAGAACCATTCTTTAAAAAATATCTGGCAGAATTCAAATCAAAGTGGGGGCTTAAAGGTACCTGTCGGAAAAGGGGCAAGGCTAATTGTTTTGCATGCGGGTTCAGCAAAGACAGGCTTTCTCCAGGAAAGTAAGTTGGTCTACAGATGCAGCAAAACCAACAAATCTGAAGATTATCACTCAGAAATGAATACAACGACGTTTAAAGATTGGTTTCTCAACAGATTTTTGAATTTTTTGGAGGAAGGTTCTATCATCGTCATGGACAACGCCAAATATCATTCGGCAGTGATAAACCGAGCTCCAACAACCAAATCGCCGAAAGCTGATATAGCTGCTTGGCTAACAGAAAAGAAAATTTTGTTTTTGCCTACGGAGACTAGAGCTGAGATGCTGGAGAAGGTTCGCATGAATAAAGAAGAACCGGTGTATGAGTTGGATGTACTTGCAAACGAAAGAGGACATGAAGTAGTCCGATTACCCCTTATCATTGCCAGTACAATCCGATAGAGCTCATTTGGGCCCAAGTCAAAAGAGAAGTGGCGGAGAAAAACAACACTTTCAAAGTCGCCGATGTCGAACGTTTGTTGCATAAAGCCTTGGAAAACGTCACCGTCGAACAGTGGCAGAAATGTGTTTACCATACCGAAAAACTGCAAACAGAAGATTTCGAAAAGGAAGTGGTCCGAGATAATGTAATCGAGCCTCTTATAATCAACCTCAACGAAGATTCAACGACAGAGAACGAGAGCAGCGAAGAAGTGGAAGATGATGATGATGAAGAAGAAGGCGTTGATGGAGATGAATAATGACAAGTAAGGTATTAAAGAACATTTAACATATTACGCAATAAACTTATCAATTACTGAGCAACTTTAATAGCTTGTACTTAACAGTTTAAGATACTATAAACATTTGCTGTGTTAATGTTATTTAAAACCCCAAACTCATATTTAACTTGTTTTATTGTTGGTAGTAAGTTACGATATTACTGTTGGATATTATTAATTTTGCTTAAAAACATTTGGCTTTCTAATAATATTCATGATGACAATATAACATTTTTGCTTACTTTTACTATGGTTGATTTTTATAAAAAGAACTGCAGTGGCCATACTTCTTTTCTACATATAAATTTTTGGTATACAGCAATTTTAATTCTATAGTCTATATATATATATAATTTTGTCGTCAATTTTGCAAGTTTTTCAGTGCAGAGGATAACAAAGTATAATTTTGATTTTAGTTGTAAATAAAATTTAATACGTGCTTAGCCACAAATAAAATAAAGAAGAGTAATTCAATACGTTTTCTTAATTTCTCGAGAAAGTATTCTTCAGTTATATCAAATGCATTTACACGAACATAACTTTCTAACGAAATGACATAAATCAATATTTTATCACAAAATTTCGATTATAAATTATTTAAAATACAGTATAAACTATTACTTCAAGTAAAAAGGTGAATACAACTGTTACGCGCGTGGTTTGGCAACGGCGCATTCTAGGAGACCCGCCAATTGTTCTGGCCAGCGCTATAGTACGGAACTACCGTTCCGTCACCTGGAGAGCTGATCAGCCCACCTACTGGACAACTAGATTCGTCTACCACGGTTATAACAATTCAGGAAAGAGAAACTTTTGTATCGTCATTTGTACCCTAGTGAACGCCCTGAGATAGTCACTTGAGCTTTTCCGAGAAACTTTATGTCCTTTTGTGTTTTGAAAAGAAAATTAATCTTTGTTAAATTTTACAAAATAAAGATGTTCAAGTGACTAATTCAATATTAAAGGTAATTGTGAACCTTATTTTAACTATGTTCCATCCAGTAACATAACATGTCACTTAACTTGGTTAAGAATTCTATTTATTAAATAATTCATGTTAAAATTAGCATTCCTTAAGATCTGGATGTCTCTTCTTTTTTTTTTTTTTTACTGCTTAACGTCTCTCAACAGCGAGGTCTTTAGAGACGGGAAAGGATTTGGGGGAAAAAATGGGAAGGAATTCGGCTATGGCCTTTTGAAGGAAGTATCCCGGTATTTGCCTGGAGTGATTTTGGAAGGGATGGAAAACCCAAATCTGGATGCCCGGATTCGAACCGGCGTCCTCCAGAATGCGAGACCAGAACGATAACCGTTACACCACCACGTTCGATGATGTCTCTTCTCTCATTATATGAATCTCTCGCGCCAACCTGATTTCGAAATATGAAAAATTACTTGTAGACTAATAACAGGAAGTAAACGGCCACAGTGAGTTCAAGAATTTGCTCTTCTCAACATAGGAGACACTTCAAGATTCTAGAAGTAATTCCATCTTCAAGAACTGCTCCATACAGTTTTAAAATCTTTACAGCACTAGAAATCTATTCTGAATGATCGTTAGAAAGAAGCAAAGATAAATAACGCCTTGCATTTTGTTTAACTTTGGTCACGTTTTCGCTGGACACACTGAGTATTAGTTGAAGCTGTTTCTACACAGCTACAACCGAATGCAACACTATTGCTTCTCAGTATTCTCTGCAAGGCTAAGCACGAAATGAATCGTAAAGCAGCTAGTGATGTCCTCCGTCTCTCAGTGATCATACAGATTAGCCAGCAATTGGGTAGCGGTGAATAGTCATCATCATTATCGTTGGGGACCATCTCCAGTTTCCCGGGTGTGGTTTACGAGCCTTGGTTATGAGAAAAGAAATCTGAGGAAACATTCCGCAGAAAGAAGAGGCAGTTTGGTGGATCACATTTCAGGACTTGAGGGATTCATTAATTCGTTAAAAGTGGAAATGGTAATGTAAGAACTGCATAGGAAAGTTATGATCATAACATAGTGTAGATAATGAAGAAGTAAGCTGTTATGGGAATTATTTGAGATAAAAGAATCAGCAATTGATGATTTATCGAACCAATAAAGAAATTGATTACAGGAAAAATATACTTTCTCTGTGACTGGAAGTATTTCTGCCATTCCTATTTCAAAACCATATTCTGTTCTTTCTTCCTTAACAGTAACAAAAATTTGGTATCATTACATTACAAATATTCGTTAAAAATCTTTCATTAGCTCCTCAGGCTGTGAATTATTTTTATCAGGGTAGTACCAACAATGTCGAGAAACTACATAGAATATTGTTTGTTTACTGTGATGTTTATAGTATAATATAAGACTATGATACATAAAACCACTTTCTGTTGAAGGAAGCCATTGAGCATCCACAAATTGTAACATTATCACAACTCCCCCATCATTTTATTATTGTTGTTATTATTATTGTTATTATTATTGTATTATTTCATTTCTGATTAATTATAGGTATTCAATAATTGTGTTGATGTTTGAAACCTGGTTGTATTATTTCGGGGTTTCCACGGATCATAGTTTATATCATAATCGGGGTAGTATAGTTAGTTTATTATCTTTAAACAGTAGTAATGAAACAATCTTTGGTTTGACGAACGAGCGGAGTGCAGTGTTCCTTGGAGAGCAAGCAATGTGTTCTGCGCTTATACTGTCGAACCGGATGGCGTAAATTTATAGCTTCACTGTATGGAAGTTATAAAATTTTGTAAAATGTATTTGTAACTTGCAAGTGAGTCTTGCAAAAAATATTCAAGAAACGGGTTTAATTAAATTCGATTGTACTTTTCTCAGAACAATGTGTTTTCATTTTATACTTTTCAACATTACCTCCCGTTTGGTTGGTGGCTGTATATGATTAACTACATTAATTAAAATTATCAGAGCTAACGGCTATCACGTGTTGAGTGATTGTGAATTGGCCATAATCATCCTAAAACACGCCGTTACCAAAATTAGTATGGCAGTATTAGTAACCGACATGGTTCTTCGAGAGCGGTCTTGGAAAATTACGGCTACGAATTAACCATAGTAATTGAGTGGAAGGCTCACAAAATTCCTTCTTACCTGTAATGTTATGAATTTAAAGAAAACATGTAACGACAGCAGTGTTCATCTTGGGTGTGAGGCTAACTATTTCCTTAGCCAAGGTATAAATTTTTCGGTATGTCTGTGTATGGTACCAATCTCCATTTCTCTGGAGAAATTTTCTCAAGATTTGACATTCGTTGTCTTCCCGGACGAAATCAAATTAGTGGTTCAGTTTTCTTTGTAAAAGAAACATTCTCTTGCGATTCCTGAGGAAAAACTGTTGAAAAAAACTTTTTACTGTACTAAAAGAAAGGCCTGTTCAGTTGCTGATAAGTTTAAAATTTCCTTGGTAATTAAACGTTTAAAACAACGATTAAAATACACATACATAACAGCATAAGTTAAATGGACATGTGTTCCAACTGATAGATTGCTAATATTATATTCTTAACGGACGAAATTTGATATCTGAGAACGCATCGACCGCGTCTAACTTCTGGTGCTGAAAGTTTGTTTAAACTTAAAAATCGCTATTACATGAAATAACTGCAGAGGAAGGAGTAAAAACATTGCGTCTAGAAAGAAAGACTTCCTGTAATCATACGTCCATAAAGTCTCCATTCTCATATTAAATTGGTTGTTTTAATGTTTTTGGTGTCAAGAATTTCTCCACTTACTGTTTAAAATCTCCGGGATTGCTATATCATACAATGAAGCAGAACGTAAATATTTTATCTTATTACATCCCATTAAAGGAGTTTGTTAACTACCAGAACTCGCTATAATACTGCTATCATGTGCCTTCATTAAAAATCTATATTTCATATAATTTATTACAAACAGAGCTCAGGTGGATCATGTGTGAAAATTGTTGGAATTCTACAAAAAGTAAATAATTATTAATACCGAAAAACTTCTTGCAGCAGACTCTAGATAATTTCCAATTTTTAAAGAATGTAAACAAATTTATTTGAGATGTCTATTTTATGTTATAAATTTGTGTTTTACTGCCATTCATGCGTAGTCACATCTTGTAACATCTAATACAGAAATTTGGTTATACATAAAATATATAGTGAGAAATAATGAGGGATATCCTATTTAGCGGCAGCTCCGTTGCTGGGATGTGTTCTATTATTATTTTTAATTATTAACGGAAACAAACCACTTTTTTGTTTACAGCCTCACACCCAAAATGATTAGAATTTAACACAGCAGCTTTTGAGATTATATTACCAACACATGTTTTAGTATTTATAAGTTAATTGTGTCCGGAAGGCTTTTACTCGCAAACTAAACCAATCGGAATATGGTGGTCAGTGCAAACTTCCGTTATAGTGCCGATGACTTCCATAAGAATGCAAATTCCTCCGTATGATACTGAACAGTGTGACCAACGACAAAGATTCTGTTGCTACCTATAGCACATTTAGTAAATGATATTATGAAAGATCTTTGTTCAGAATCATTGGAGATAGGGAGGCTAGTGAAGAAAGTGATATATGCCAGACATCTTCTGACAAAGAGGTTTGGATGATGCCGCATGAAGAATTAAGAGTAGTGGGTAGAAATTAAAAGCGAATCATATGTTTATGTAGGATTTAGAAAGAATTTTTTAAAACTTTAAGTGTGGAGCATGGCAATTTATGCTAGCAAAGCATGGACTTTAGGAATGCCAGAAAGAAAGAAAATTTAAGAATTAGAAGTGGTGCTGAAAATTAAGTGGACAGACAAATTACGAAGAGAACGAGTTTTGGAAATGAAGGGTGAGGAAAGAAGTTTGTGGAAGATGCTCACAGAAAAAAGAAAGAGGCTGGTAGGTCATATTTTGAGACATTCAGAATTGGTTAATTTCTTAGTGGAGGGAACAGTCGAGAACTGTAGAAGAAGACAGAGATTAGAATAAGAAGCAGATAATTAAGGACGGGGGTTCTAAGGAGTATGGGGAGATGAAGAGGTTAGCACAAGATAGGAAGGGATGGAGAGATTGTATCAGATCAGTCAAAAGACTGATGACAACAAATATATATAAAAAACATGTTTTTTAGTCACATCCCATTATGTTCCTTCATACCAGTGGCAGATCTATACCTAACCGAAATCGATAAATGAGGTATTATTTCAAAGATTAAGGTATCCGCTTTAATCACATCATATTTTAAGAAACTACTTTTTCCAAATTCGACCTTTGAAGGGCAAAAATGTCAATATTTCCAAAATACATTTTTTGTGCGTCATATGCCATTTATCTCCCATGATACATAACCGAAATTGATAACTGAAGCAGCATCATAAAGATTAAGGTCTCCGCTTTGGTGAAATCCTGTCTTTAGAAATGAATATTTCGAAATTCGACCCTTAAAGAGAGAAAGTATCAGTAGCTCTGCAACACTTTTTTGTGTGACGAACCATTTATCTTCCTTGATATCTAACCGAAATAAATAAATGTGGTAGTATTTTAGAGACTAAGATTTCCACTTTGGTCACATCATATTTTAAGAAAGGAATTTTCGGAATTCGACCCCTAAAGGGCAAATGTGTAATTATTTCCATATCGTGTTTTTTGTTATGAGAAGTTAATCTGCCTTAATATTTTACGAAATTGACAAATTATTTTAAAGATTAAGGTCTCCACTTGGGCAACATAATAAATTAAGAACAAAATTTTTCAGAATTTTACCCTTGAAGGAGAAACGTAATAAATGTGAAAGACGCGCGTATAAAACACTTCAGACCCTAACCCTACATATCACACAGGTTTCAATAGAGTGTGATTTTTGAACAGTAAATAACTTATCAGATATTTTTTTCTGTTACAGTAACATTTCTGTATTTCTCGTATGTAAACATTTTATTCCCAAAATTTTCTGACGAACTACAATTACAGCAGCACATATCACGGAGATATGGATATTCTGTGTGTATATTGTTTAGGTTATTTGTATTCAGTTAAGTCCAGTGAGAGTTTTTCATATATATGTTTTACGAGTTCAAAAGTTTTTCCTCATCCTATTACCAAAAACAAACCTTACTGTTCATCGTATTCGTGAAATTTTCGTACGGGTCATCTAGTCATTACCATAACTATGAAAGCAAAAAGACAGTTCTATTCAACTCAGAAGCAAAACTCGGAAGCTGGAAATTGGCTGTGCATGTCATAAATGGAACTCACTCAGTTAAATTACAAAGACTCGGATGTTATACATTGTTTCCGTGTCAGAGTAAGACAACTTCCTCTTTGAGCCACGTATGCCTTGTTTTCTGTCTGCTATCGGAACAGAAAAGCGCCGCAATATCATCTGACAGACACACGCCACTTTCCTGTTCCTCCCTCCCATACCTCTGCGAACGTCAAAAATATCAATTTCTTCGACTCGCCGTCGCAGTTGTTACCTCAGAAGCTGGCAGGAAATACCTTACGGCTGACATTCTGGAAAGAGCAATTCTGCGCGGCTTCCGATCGCTCGGTTGTCAACAGACTGTCGATCGGGAAACCTTCGCAGGAAACACTGTTCTGGCGTCTGCCTCTGCTATTTCCAGATGTAATCAACAGGTGTTAGGCTCAGGCCGTATTGCTAAACACTCTGCGGACATTACTTGTCCAAAAATAAACACTCTGTCTTTAAGGCGTAGTAATCCAGCACTGAGAAGACTCATACGACACATTGTATTACTAACTTTTCTTCCCTTTATACTTCTATTAGAATTTGCATCTAGAGAGTTAATACATTTTTGTCGATTCTAAAAAATTCTTTCGTTTCTTAATATATCACTTATTAGGATTTTACGGTAGCTAGTTAAGCATTGAAACTGTAGAATCTTTTGTAAATGAATTTTAATTCAATGGAATGTTGTTGCAGTTTATTTCGTTTAGCACTTTAAATCACAATCCCACAAATTTTAATAAACGTCTTAAAAACTGCACCAGCACATTTATGGGTGATGCTAGCTGAATATTCAAAGCCATGCTCTGGAAAATAAAACCGTTTATCATTTACATCTAAGTTACCTTAAGAAAAATGAAGTTTTCCTACTGTAGTAATGTGGCCTAGATGGGCAAGTACGTTACAGTTATCTTTCATACATTTATGTTTAATAAAGGGTATTTTATTTTTGATTTTGTGAAGGAGTGAAAAACAGATTTTACAAGAATCTCGATGTTATTTGGAATACAAGAGAACTGTCACAATAGGACATTTATTTAGTATCATTGGCGAGTACAAGTCTGAGCGAATTTATCTCTAATATTAAATCACAAAGCAACGCTCACAGGTACAATTAGCATCATGAGCAAGCAAACAACTGTAATTTACTTTTAAATCCATCTCAGAAATGATATGCAAGAAACAATGATACTTGGAAACAATGTACAATACAAGTTATGATGACCTCAGACATAGCTATCATAATACTGTGACTACATTTCAATAAATCAGGGCGCCACGAATGCCACGAATTAACAATATGTCATTCGAAAATAACTAGTTCTGGCAAATCATGCCACTAGCTCAGGGGGTCTTCAGTTACAAAGTTGTAACATGGATCTATCCTCTCAAAGACGCAATATTTTACCATTGTAGGTCTGCGTCTGATGTCTGCGATGTTCGGAGATGACCCACGGTATGCGAGACTGTCTCACAAGGCGGCTACAGGCACGTCTGTACTGGTAATGCGCATTATCGCATTACTGGCTGTGTAGCCGTGTGGAAGCTACTCTAGCAAGCCGGCAGCGTCAGATTTCCGACCCCAGGAGTCGGACTGCAGCAGCTAGCGAGAGAAGCCAACTGTCGGAGTCCCCCACAGAATAGAATTGAATAAAGCTCATCTCTCTTGTCTCCGAGGAAACCTCTGGCTCCGCCCCTTGCAGTCTAGAAAATCACATTTAGCAGAAAATTCCAAGGATTTTAGGTTATGTGCTCATTTGGCTTCAGGTTGGCACCTAATGTCACCTGATATCCCCGATATCTTATTCGATCCGCGTGTATCACAGATGTCGGAAATATTCGGCTAAGTTCGGGGACGACCCTGTGCTCGGGTGGCAGGCATTCGCCTCCAGGTGAGCGACCTTGTTGACCGCCCATCCCCAGGGAGCAGGATGTGTTGTGCCGTAAAACCCTTTATCCACGACATCCTGTCGCCGTCGCTTGGGAAGGCCACGATTAGCTTCAAGCCTACACAGCTCAATAATTCTTTAATATTCGTTGCAACAAAATACACTGAACGTTCACCATTGCTTTACAGTCCTCACATGAAATCTTGCGTACTTTAGGAAATTGTTAAAAAAAAAAAAAACTATCTACGTGGTCACTCAAGATTTTATGAAAATTAATCTAACATTATGATTTATATAGTAAAAATGCGCCTTATAATGTTGCGACAGCGTCACATTATACTACACCTGGAAATATATTGCTTGTTACCTTTTTCTTACTAAAGATTTAGAGACTGTTGTGAAGATTTAGCTACAAACCTATAAATTAGTAAACTTCGTCAGAAGACATTTTTAAAGTGCTAGTCCGAAAATTTATCCGGAAATGGTGGCGTTACGATTATTTTAACGGCAATTTTGGCAAATTCTATGTTTCATATTCTGCGGACAGTGGAAAAAGAAGAGATATCCTGAATATACCGTTACATCATTGGCAATTGCGACATGTTGATAGCGATGTAATCAGCATTGTATTCTTTGTGATATGCTAGAAATGATTCCCTCGTACTGAGCAGCCAACCAGCCTATCACCTGCAGTGAACAGAAAAAAAAAACTGGATGACCGACTCTGGTTCGATATCATATCCTACTCAATACTAGGACTAAATTTACCATTCACCCAGATGGGTACGAATTCTCTTCGGGACAATTTGTAATCCGTAAAACTTTATTCTTCACTTATTTATTCTTTAGCATTTGTCAGTTGCTGTCTAAATTTCAAAAGAATTTTTTTTAAATAATTTTTAATGATGACTTGTAAATTACCATAATTAAGTCACTTACATACAGCACAAATTACATGATTAACTAATAAGTTACATTAGTTTTATTCATTACAGCGTCACTACTTTCCTTGCAAAAATATTTCACTATCAATCTACATAACTCCATAGTTTCGCTCCAACACCAACCATCATGCTTATTTGTTAAATACTCGATACTCAATGAAAGAACTGATAGATGGCGTCAGAGTAGTACCACATTTATTTGCTACTTTTTTGATCAGGTACTATTTTTCGCTCCGTCCCAAAGCAAGATACCGTAATGATATTCAACCCAAACTTAACGCCAGACACTAACTTTTCAAACTGCAAAAATCCTGTCAAAGTCTATTCAACAATTTTAAATGCTATGATAGATAAAAGATAAAAGAATTTGATGTTCAGAAGTGATATTGATTTTTCCACTCCAGTGCAAGGAGACATACTGCAATTACATATACCTCTGAGTGAAAACCGCTTAAAAACTGTTTCAGTATTTTTCAAGCTGTTTCATATTACGGTTTAAAACACATGGCTATCAGAACATATTTTATTTCCGCACGTTTTCTAGCATCATAAGACAAATGTCAACATTTAAGTCAGACTCTCAGATTTCAGAGTGTTTTTGTATGATGCCGGAATACTCAGACAAACGGATCTGAATTATATGATAGTAAAAATTTCGTGTGATATATGGTATTATTATAAAACAACTGAAACGATTTCACAGATTTACTGTATCTATGTTAATTGACATATTGTCACAAAAATTTACAGTTGTATACATAAAAATATTGCAGCCGCTTTTCAAATTTCTGACACGAGAGCGCAAATGTGAGCAATGGGCCGAGATGCAAAAAGATAGTTATAGGACGTAATAGAAATTTGACTCGTGCCGCAGCTCGAGACCATCACTGTGGAATTTATCTACTAACGGGAAGTGCTCACACCACTTCCATCACGACGTTGGTGAATTCCTAAACAAGAGGTCGCGAAACCGTGAAAGGAATGATGATCAATAACTCCTACCATGGTGTTCACATTCTCTGATCCTCACCCCAAGCAATAAATTATTTGGGGTCGGGGGTTTGTGTGAAAGATTTATTGTTTAATCCTCACTACCAACAAAACTACCAGAACTACGAGATGGCATCAACAGTCTTTTAATCAGATTGAAAGGCATATGCTGCACCTATTGTGGCAAGCACTTGATAGCTGCAGAATCGGTGAGGGAACAAAAATAGAGCACTTGGAATATGTCAAAAATAATTAGTTTTTCTGTATGACTGTAAAGTTTGGTAACACTATGTCAATTAATGTAGCTTACAGTAAATTTGAGAAATTGCCTCCATCATCCTCTTTAGTAAAATGCTTGAGACTGGAGACATCACCTTGATACATCGGCCGTCTTCGGCGAGTCTCGATAATGCCCGAAGTATTAGTTACACTGGCTGACACCACAGCGCTGCTTGGCTAATCAGAAAAATTCAAATCAATAACTGTAATTGACCTTATTTACGTTTATACTATACAAAGAAAATGTAAATTTCAAATAAATAATTAAATTTGAGTTTTATTTGCTCTTACATTGTTCAAATAAAGCGATAATTGAGATGAAAGCTTGTTTGTTTCCTGTCAGAGATAAAGTTTATAATGCGAGACAAAGTTATAATGTCACGTTAGTTAAATTAAATATTTAAGCTGTATTCTCTGTAGCAGTTTACTAACAAGTGACAAGCTAATAACTTTTTTTTTTACCGAAGATAACAAACAGGGAAGTTTATTAAAATCAAAAAAAAAGTTTACAACGAAACGTTAATATTCACGAAACATATGAATCAACTAAATGATATTTATTCGTTATTGAAGTTACACTTTGCTTAAAAACTTTTTCATGACAACAAACATTTTCCGTCAAATAAAATCAAGTGTAATTATTTAAGAACATCCTAACCAAATACTCCGAGAATCTAATCATAGAAAGTTTATTAATATCATGAAAAATATGAAAAAGGGTAATAATTGATCGTTATTCGTCATTCTTCAGAAACGTTTCCAGAACAAGTTCCTACTATCACCACAGGTGAAACCCGTTATTTTCTTCAGGCGTTTGAACTAGTTTATGATAACACTGTAAGAAATATGTTTCATGGAACATATTGTAACTTTTTCTATTGACATGGTTTAAACAATAGAGCTTAAGATTTCGAAGTAAGAACGCACTTTTCATAGTTGACGCGTTTCAACGTAAAAAGAATCTCGAACTTGTAACTTGCGGCCTGATCTAAACTCCAGAAGTGACTCAGGGCGTGGTGGCGTAGAAATGCGTCGCTGCTTTCTCGACTTCAAGGAAGCAATAGCTAGTGTGGGAACGTTGCGGACGTGGAACGAATTTGTCGGAATGGGTTTGAGAGCGGCGCCACAGGACGTGCGATAGTGCCGGCGATATCGCAGCCGCCACGCCGCCTCGAAATGGCTTCGAGCCTGATTGCTCGAGGCCTACGTCCGCAGCCACAGAAAATGACCACAAGCTCCGAGTCAGAGCACAGGCGGAAACGGGTCCAGTTTCAACTCAGAGAAGATATGAGCTCTTCCAATCAAATGACTTCCTCAGGTGGTAGGAAGTTGTTTTTGCTGGTTCTTCCGAAACTGCTTGGTTTCTTTTTCCTTGCAAGCTAAACCTATCATTTTCTTTTATCTTTTTTTTATTCAGATTCTGAAGTTATTCTGAAACATTTCCTGCCAGGATACAAGAATTGCATGCCGACATCAACATGCACATAATAACATAAAATTCACATTGGAAAAAGAAATAAATGGTAAACTGACCTTCCTGGACACAACCATAACAAGAATAAATAAAAACACTACTTTGAGATATACAGGAAAAAAAAAACACCACCACTTACACGATGATAGGAACTGAATCAAACCAAACACATAAGTAAAGCCTCACTTGACCCACAATTCGAATAAAATCCCATTCGACGAAAGATAACTAACACCCTTAGAACTTAACACAATCATCTGTATAGGCACCACCATAAATTTACATAAAGAAAACAAGGTACAAAAAAAATTTAGGACAAATAAAGAAACCAACACATAATATAATTCCATCTCCATAAAAGACATTAACACAAATAGAGATAACACAATACAACTACAGCAAAACAGAAAGAGGTGGCATGTGATTACATACATCAACGAAGACACGTACAAAATTGCAGGTATATTAAAAATAGGATTTTAGAACAGATAACAAGACACAAAAAAAATAAAAAAATAAAAGAACACAAAAACCAATAAATCCCACAACTCAGGAATATACAGGTTAACAAGCAATTAATGTAAATTTCAGTACTTTGGACAAACGCGTAGAAAATTCGAAACAAGGTACAAGAATACATAAGAGCACTATAATAAACAACCATTCCACGTTTTGCAGAATACTTACAAAAACACAACCACCAACCAAACGAATATAAACACAGACATGCAAATACTCACCATAAACAAAAATAAACTACAAACACTAATATTGCAAGAGAACTATCACTTACAAAAATCACTAACAGAAGGAACACATCTAAATAACGAATACACAAACGTGACACAGCATGCACTGTACACAGTATTGAAAATAAAATGAATAATACAACATTAAACAAAGAAATATACAAAATCATAATAAACTAACACAAACATATACATTTTGAAAAAAAACGCGCCATACTCTAAATAAACGGAAGATAAACAAGGAAAACAAACCAGCATCACTTAGCATTACCCAGTCAAAAGTAAACAAAACAGACCAGAAATTCATACACAGTGCAGTGTAGCGCTAGTTTACTTGTGCAATAACAAGCAGAAAATGACTTGCAATGCAAACAGCAAACAGATATCAGTGTAGCTGAGTAAGTGTCTAAATAGAGCGGTGTACCATAAATTGTAAGTAGATTATAAATATGTCCAAAAATTTCAATTTCCAAAATGTAAAACAATATTGTAACATATCAACATGGAAACCTCTGTATATGCTTCAGTTAAGAAGCGAAACGCGTTTAGAAAATAAATAAACTAACAAATATTAATTTGAATAATTGCGCAGGCTTCCGCAGTCGTCGTAAGTATTATTTTGGTAGTACGGGTGGAGCCGCGTTAATTTGTTAAACGTTTCGGCCATCGTGCAGTGGCCTTCATCACCTCTGATGAAAGCCACGGCACGATGCTCACCCAAGAGGGGAGGGAAGGTTCCGTTCTACCAGACTTCTCACCAAGGTGGAGGTGGGGGAGGGGGCCCAGATTTACGAAAAAACTTAATTAATGGACGTTCGCTAATGTCGCATCACTTCCTTTCTAGTACTAAGTGTAGTGGCCGGATGCGGTCTCTTTCAATTGGTCTTCAAGGCATTCGTTTCTCTCCGGGGATGAAATCTACTTTTGGCAGCAATAGTCTGCTATTGTCAGAATGCAACGGTTATACTATGATTGTATCCTCTGCAAGGTCACACCGATTATTGTAACGTACCTTACTCCTTGCTATGGTCGTTGGCAGCTCTGCCTGCTGCCGATAGTGTCAGCTTAAGCTGTAAGCTCTTGCATTCAATGTTATTTCAGTTTTGAGTTGAACCATGAATGACAGTGAAATAAGGAGCTTCCATTAATTACGTGAGGTGTTTTTCCGGAAATCTGGACTCCTTCCTCCCGTGGTGAGATTTAGTGGGACTGCCTCCTACGATCTTCAGGTAAGGTGAGATCTTGAGGGGCATCCCCTGCCCTCTGTTGACGTCCTCATAATTTTTTGAGACTTTCTTTTAGCTTGCTAGTCGGGATGGACGTCGTTTTTTGACCTTTTTCCTTTTTTTTAGTTCTACTATTCTTCATGGAATTAAAAAGATGACGTGATATTTCTGTCTATCTGTCCCGTCTCCTCCCTTGGTGAGATTGGGTGAGATTTAGCCGGAGGCCCCCGCCCCTCGACCCCTCCATTTCGACGCACGTAATTAATGGAAGCTCCCTAACTACAGCCATTGAGTTCACAGTTCTTAATTCTATGATTTAAACATTAAATAGTGCTTGTTGCCAGTACCAACATCTCTTTAGGATCATTCCCAATACTGATAACCTTCTTTACACCAAAAACGTATTCCCCCGAGTTGTCCATAATGTCTCACCGCCTTTCATACAGCCCCACATAACGGAACTTCTGCCTACTGTTCTCAGCACAGGTGTTTCCCGCATTCATGACATATCATCGCAGGCTACGTCACTTATAAGTTCTTCTCGGGAACTTCATTTCCACAGCAGAGAATCACTACCTATCTTCTGTTTTTACTCTTATGTTTCTGAGAATCTAAACTATTTTAGTTGTTAAGATTAAAAAGAAAATGTAACACATAACTTTGGCTTTAGTACATATAAATTCTCAGAGAAAATATTAATACTTTTCTCCTCGCATCTATGCAGCAAGCCACCCAGAATCACAAAGAACTGGATTTGGTATATTTGTTAACGCCAAGCCATGTCTTAGACTAGAATTAATACCAAGTAGGGATCTGAGTGAGGAATTGTACTTGATACGGTCATGTGCGCCGCATCGGGTGCAGAGCCATTTAACGGTTAGTCGGCTGTCACGCCGCCTTGTATGGTAACGCTTGAAGCTTGTTACAGTAATGGGTCCTTACTTGACATTCGGGAGGACGGGGGCCAAACCCAGTTCGGCCATCCTGACTTGGGTTTTCCGTGGATTTCCTCAGTCACTCAAGTCGAATGCTGGGATTGTTCCCAACAACGTCACGGCCGACTTCCATCCCCCTCCCTCCCCTTTAGGTTAGTAGGCTGAAAAGGGTCCTCGAGACCCTCCAGGCTTCACCTGGGAGGAATGAAACTGTAAGGGAAAAAAAGTACGCAATGGGTGTATAATTCGTTAAAACTGTCAGGGGGTAAGTTAGTCAGTTAGAGTTCGATTCGAGGGCAGTTGAGTAGTTTAGGCCGGGGATCGAGCCCAGGAACCGGCCAGCTTCTGCCGTCGCATACCATTCAGATCTCATGGAAAGTAGTCTGTTGAGAGGAACTGTAGATTAACCTTTCTTTTCATGAACCATTACTCTCTGTGAGAGTATATTGTATGTATACTTTCTTAAGACAATCCAGTTTCATAATGAATTTCTAGTAACGCTATCATAGAAGCGCTAACACCTTACTGGATGCTACCCCCACTCTAATAACCATATTATAACAAGCCAGCTTGATCCATACACTCATCTTCCCATCCTCTCTGGGTTGAGGGTCTTCTGGTAGCCGTCTAGCTTCTGGTCTCTGGACGTTAGCGGAGCGCGTCTTGCAAGGCTTGGTAGCTATGGTTACCAGCAGGTGTTTGCTAATGCAAATCCCTTGGCTGTAATTTATCGATGTGTCTCCACTGGAACAGGACCACAAAAAACTTTATACAGGGTGTTCCAAAAGATACGGCCAAACTTTCAGGAAACATTCCTCACACACAAACAAAGAAAATATGTTATGTGGACATGTGCCCGGAAACGCTTACTTTCCATGTTAGAGCTCATATTGTGGACGGCTGTGATACAATACGCCATTCTCCAGGGCTGCATCGGCGCATCAGGGATTCCATGCGACGGAGGGTGGATGCGTGTATCCTCGCTAACGGAGGACATTTTGAACATTTCCTGTAACAAAGTGTTTGAAGTCACGCTGGTACGTTCTGTTGCTGTGTGTTTCCATTCCATGTTTAATGCGATTTGAAGAAAAGTAATAAAATGAGCTCTAACATGGAAAGTAAGCGTTTCCGGACACATGTCCACATAACATATTTTCTTTGTTTGTGTGTGACGAATGTTTCCTGAAAGTTTGGCCGTACCTTTTTGTAACACCCTGTATATCTTAATTCTGGTGTGCCTTTGAGTTTTGAATTAATTAAAGACTTGGTTGACTATCCTCTGTTCCCTAATAAAATTCAGTATTTTAAAATATGTATCACGATCTTCCAAATTTTATGGATGGAATCCGAAATAATTGAAATTGCTAACCTGTTCTAAAACACGTAGCATTGTGTAGCATAATATCGTGCTGAACAAGTTTAGTGATTTTCTGTTTGTTATGTTGGCTGATATTTCTGCAGCCTCGGTCAGGGCATGCGGTGAAGCGTGTGTGGTGGACGCCCGGCGTAAAACGCTGTTAGGCCGTCAGGAGCCATTACTGTCAACCTAACGCAGTTACCGCACTCTGCCAGCGTTTTATTGCCGTTCCGCTTGCGTGACCGGCGTGTACTACAACTTCTTCCAGAAATACGAAGACCAATACTACACTTCCTCTCCATTGGTCTGTTTTATTGCATACATTTATTTTCTACCTTATCTTCTAGCGGTCTGGTGACTCAGTGGTTAAGGAGTCTGACTGGAGGTAGAAAGGTCCCCCTGACCTTTCTGTATAATATTTTGGCGCTATACGTGCAGCTGTTAGAGAATACACATTTTGGAATATAATCAGAAATGCAAATCAAAGAAAACATGCTGGTTATTGTGAAAGTTATAACATCACAAATGGTGTATACATGGGTGACTTGCATTTTGGTTAGCTAGTATTCGGAGAATTATTATCACTTATATTTTCCAGTTACGAAGAATACACCCGTAAATATGTCGTGACCTGCGTCACAGATAATGTAGAGAATTACTTTATTATTAACCTAGGAGTGGTCTGGGGGCTAAGATGGCTGACTGGCCAACGAGAGGTCCCCAGTTTGAATCCCTGTCTCGGCGGGCTTTTTTATAGGCCCTTAATTCGACCTTCACCTCTGGCACAGCTTGCTGTATAATATGATTCCATGGTTCGGATTCCACGTGAAACTGTAGGTCCCCTGTACCCGGTAGGATTGCCGGGTTAGGCTAAGCGGCTACGACAGGGGCGGAATGCATATCCAGTAGCAACCCTGTCACCGGTCCATTTCAACCACACGGAATTATTATTATTATTAACTAGTTTGAGACCGTTACAATGTTTTTGGTGTGGTTACACATAGAGAATAGTTTCGGTTGTTAGGCTCATGGTTGACGTGATCCAGCTAAGATATGAAGGTGAATTGTGTTGCAACCTAAAGGTCACCTCTGCATAATTTGAATGAAATTTATTGGGCTTGCATAGTACCTGGACACGGCAGAGTAAATAATGACCCAGCCACAATGAACACACACTCTAGAAAACGCAATAAAAAATCACGGCTAAGGTCATTAGAGGCGGGATGTGACTGGGGACTAGGAGCGGGAAGGTATTCGGCCATGACGTTTTTAAAGAGACCATCTCAGCATTCGCCTGGAGTGATCTGGGAAAACCATGGAAAATCCATATCTGGATGCTCTGACGGGGATTCGAACCGCCGTTCTCCCGAATGCGAGGCCAGAGCGTTAACTACTCTCCCACCACGCTCGGTGGAGGTACAACGATGCCGGATACGAGCCCAGGGCACCGTCCTGACTGCGATTGTTAGGCGGTTTTCCGCAGACATCAAGGCGAATGCCGGAATGGTCTCCGATTTCGCCTTGTAAACCACAAATTTTGTACAAAAATTTACTCATCGCACAAAACAAAGTTACACATTCCCCATATGGCAAAACGTTACTTGTTCCGTTAGTATGTAGTACGACATGACAGTGAGTGTAAAATACTTTGCGTCGGCGAGGGCATTCAGCCGTGAAACCAAAGTTCCCAATGTGACACTGCCAGTGATGATTAAAACTTATCAAAGGCAACAGACCTATAATCTTGGGAAAAGATGGTGAAGAAACGAAAGAAGCCTTAACATCAAGACAAATTTAACCTCAAGACTGATCTAACCTCGAATCTGATGTCCAACGTAAATACATATATACCTGAGATAGCCAAGTAGTGTGACAGTAGTAACTGAAAAATAGCGACGACTGGAATGATTTCTTTGACTTTTTTTCAGCCGTTAAGTTGTACCATATGATTCTAACTAAACTGACGTATTTAATTTAAAATGAATGCTAAGAAAATTTCTTCGCAGTTGCTTGGCTATTAGACTGAGCTCATGCCTCGAATTTCAAGTTAAACCTCTCGCCGTTGTTAATTTGTCAGTGAAGGCCCGGCCTTCGGTGACGTCAGATTCAACCAATAGCTGTAGAGTTGGTGCGGAGTAAACCTGCGGCAATGTATAGTAGATTGAGTTAAAAATGAATTTCAGGCCTTCTTCGTTACAAAAACATTGAAAACTTTAGCTATGGCAGTCAGTATAACAGGCCAATTCATAAGAATTTGGTTGCTTAAAATAACAATTCCGACGAATCACTTTCCACTAGTGTTTATTTTCCTGTGCTCTATAGAATAAAATTACACACCAAGGCATCGTCTCAATCCAAAGATACTACGTACAATCATATACAAATGTTCCAGTGATTAAAGCCACACACTTCCGAAAAACTAATGACTGACAACTCTTTCAACTAACTTGCAAACTAACTACTTGTCTCTGCCTCGCGTTTATGTATAGAAGCTTCAGGAACATCCCGAATCATTCAAAGAGTTGCGATCGACGGACGTTACTCGAATTCTAACAATACTTTAACAATTAAACCCATATAAAAATAATTACAATTGTACAGAGTCACTCACAACCGTTAGAAAACATCTTGAAGTGAAAGTTAATACTGTTTACGTCTATTTACACACAAAATTATCAACATAAACGTGTCAAAACCGTCGCAAATTGTCCTCCAAACATCTTATCCCACTTCAATACTTACAATTACAAACATTTAATTAATTTTTCATACATAATACTATCCTTGATCGTATTAAATCTCATTTATACAGTTTTGTTCATAAAGAAGATTTATTCGCTTAACGCATATACACAAATTCACAGCTAACCACAAGAAAAATTTACAAATCCACAATTAATCAATTCCCATTATTCTATACATGAGTCTTAAGATAAAGTCTCCGTAAAAGGCTGGGTCTGCGGGCTGTTATAGAATGTTTTGAATGCGGAGCCCTATGCATCACCCAGTGCCTAGTAATACGGCGCTATAACGCGGAACGACGAAAATGGCGTGTGCGACTCCATTGATATATCTTTAATGGTCTCCGGAATGGAAGCACAGGTCGGCTGGGAACCAGCTTAACCCACTCTGGCAGCTCATATTGACATCAGATGATTGAGCTGTTTTCGAGGACGCAGGATAAAGAAATGTCAGCGCATCTTCGCTTCATAACGCATCTCCCATACCGCTACTAACAAAACAGTGAGGAAGCAAACCAGGTTTCATCTTAATCAGATGCTATACTTAAATGAAACATTACTTGGACTTATACTTTATCAGCTCTTGTGTGGGGAACAGTTTTTAGATTATTTGTCCATTAATGCTTATTATCACGGACGGTACCAACGTGGTAAATACGAAATACGCGAGAGGTAGCTAAGCGTCAAGCACTGCGCTAATCGAATAAAAATGTTTTTACCATAATACACTTGAAGCTTGATTCTGGTATTTTGGAGGACGCGTGTTCATTACCTGTTCAGGCCATCCACATTTCGCTTAGCACGATTCTTTTCCGAATTCCCTCCAGGCGGAGGCCAGGATGATTCTTTCAGAAGGCCGTGGCCAAATTGTTACCTAATCCTTATACTCAAGTCTTTCCTGGCAGCAATAATTCTGATGATGACTAGCCGAAAGAATCCTAGGAAAAACAAAAAGAAAGTAAAGATGAGTTTCTTTTTAACAAAATGCTGAGCAAAAATTCTGTAATTAAGTACTTTAGTTGCTGATTTTTTTAAAAAAAAATCTTCATTATTGTTTGTTTTTAAAAGACTGTAACCTTTTCTTCATATGACTGATTGACTGCATCTATTATTTTAAACGCAGATCTCTGACAAGTGCTACAACTAAATAAATTAATAGTTGAATTTTTTATGTTTTTTCAGTGTACCTGATATTAAGGAACTTACTGTTGCTATGTTTAATCACTTCTCGATCTTCTATGGGATCTCGCTATAGAAAAATTGCAACCATTGACGTTCTTTAGTTATTAATTGGTAATGCCAATGCATTTTTTCCCATACGCATTCCATCTTATATTACGTAATTCTAAATATGTAACATTTCCTATTTGTTTAATATATATGTTGCATTATTGATTTCGCACGTCTTGCTGAATCTGATGTTCACCATAGTTCTGTGGAGATTGTGGTGTGATTCCTTTTAGATGCTGAAAAGGCATGTTGGAAATGCGTGGCGGGACATGTTCTGTTTGGAATCCCCGTACCAACAGTTCTGGCTATAGGCGTTTTTTCGCTATCGCCAAGCCGTATTCGGAAATGTTGTCGAATATACACTCCAAATGAGTGAACGTAAAAACCCTGACAACCCAGGAAAATAGATGCCTTAAGCTTTTACGATAAGCTCACATGTTGATTAAAATCTTTATGACATCAAAGTACTCTTGTCACGAATTAAGCAATCCGATATGCCATATTTAATGTAGTAATCCATCCTTACCCCAGGAAATGCCTACAAAGGGATAGTTTTGTTTCCTGATTGGCACCAAAGTAACATAATTGCAAACCGCAGGATATTTAGATGGTAAGACACCCTGTTGTGGAAATACAGAGAGAAATTAGTGTATGATATGAACGGTTTTAACGTTACGGTGAAAATTAGGACGCCGTGGATTTAATTCATTCATGATCCTTATGCCCTAAACTTTAAAATAGTATTACAATAAATATTCATTCTCGTCTTACTCCCACTTTCTGGCGGTGGTTGTGTCGTTAAACCAAGAGGATTTTTTGGTGAATTTCGGAGGAGAAATTCACCCTTTCTGTTATTTTATTCTAATTCACAACAAGATCAACAGAGTGTAGTTAACTCATACATGTGTTACCATCATTTACACATAAACAGTAAACAAACAGACAGAAAGAACTAGCAACCACTTCGCTGTATCATTTGACTCGTATACTAATCTACGACAATCGATTAACAGTAAGGCAGTACAAAATTCGATTATCAATTTTTTTTCCCGAAATCACTTCAGGCGAATACAAGGATGGTGATCGTAACATTAAGAACACCCAAATTTCTCTCCTCCATACATCAAGCCAATTCTTCCAGCTCGCCGTTGAAACAAATTATGCATTTCCTGTTATTTTTCTTTACACGCAAGTTGTTGCAAATACACAGACACATAACTCACCCACCGTGGTGACAATGGCGGATGTGGCTGCTCTTATAAACTTTCACATTGCGCAGACTGACGGGTGTAAACAAATTCTCGTCCCGGCTGTCAGTAAACCCGAAGAAAAGTGGCCACTATAAATCCGAAGGTCGTATCTCGTTCGATTTCCGTTTGCCAATTCAATTGGAAACGCGTTTCCGCACACTTCGGGCCCGATATCGGTCTCGATAACATCAGCGATACGAGCGGTGGACAGTGGGCAACATAGAATACCGGTAGCTGGAAGCAAGCAACAATACAATTACTCATCTCGTAAAAAAGAAAAGAAAAAAAACAGACAAAAAACTTAGTTGACGATTTCCTATAACATTGTATATCAACCGATTTCATTAACAAATCATTTTCTAATTTTTTAAACAAATTAATCAACACAAAAATTTTAAAATTTATTTGTTTTGGGAGATTATCTTTCAAATGATATACATAAAAGGAAATTAGTCAGTTTGAATAGATGACAGTTGTAAGGTGACAAAGTCCCTTACACTTTAAATTTTGTGAATAAATTTTGTTAAAAGTTAATTAAATATTAGTTGTGTTGTGTTGTGAATACAAATGTGTTAAATTGTTATGAAAAAATTATAAAGATAAAGGCATAATTAAAGTGACAGAATATCTATGGACAATGATTATCTATGATAATGTATATCTTTGGACGAAAAGACAAAAAAGAGAATATGGCAAGGGTATGGATGAGAATAAAATATATCTGGTAAGTCGTTGAGCAAAAAGGAATGTAAGAAGTGTGTTTTGACCCTTGTGAATATAAATAAAAGTGTTTTTCGAGTGTTATTTCAAAGAATTCGTTGTCTAGATATTTATTATTTGTTTGTTTTTGAACTGTGAATGGAAATAATCAGCCGGTTTCAGCAGCTTAGATTACAGCTTGAAGACGGGCAGATTACATTTACCTAAACCTAAATAAGGAAGAGGGGATCTTACAAGTGGCTGACCGTAAAAGGACACAGAACTAAAAAACTTTAGTTCGGTAAGGAAAGAGCCTGGCAAATCTTCGGAGAAGAGAAAGAAAAAGGTAAGACAGAAAATACATTTTAATAACGCGAAGTGGACGATAAATAAATGCAGATGTAAATCTGAGAAGCTATTTGAAGAGATATGGTAATTGTTTAAAAATTTGAAGATACTCATAGCCGCGTAAATTACTGAAAATAGTAAGAGTAAACTTCAAGATATGGTAATGAACGTTTTGGTTAATGTTAACGAACTAGATATTATCTGTGACTGTTTGCCGAAAGGAACTTGCTTTAAATAAAAATAATAGTAAAAGTAAATTGCAGTAGAGTGAATAATACTTTATATTAGCAAAATAACAAGCAGGAATATAACAGTTAAAATGCCGGGAAAGAACTTCATCTCAATGTATAATGCATGCACGAGAAGTTAACGAGCAAGAATAGTATCTTTGACAAATTGTGGAAGTAAATTTGCTGTAGTTAAAAACTGATATTTTGAATGTGTTTTGTGAAAATAATTTTTGTAAAGATAATATGTATGTTGATGAAAGTTTTTTGTGTCTCTAATTCTGAGTCGATCTACTGTGTTGTAAAATTCATTGTCACCTCGTTGAAGACTTTCTTTTCTCCAGTCTGTATTTACTCTCGTAAATTTTTTTATGGGGTTGAAATTATTGGTGTGAGGATTTATCCTTGTGTGAAATATTGTGTGTAATATGGAAAACAAAAATTTAGTGGTAGATTCCGAGAGTTCATTTAATGGGACAGGAGGAGAAAATATTGAGCAGGTTAAGGTTTCTGGAAATTTAAATAACAGTTTGGATTCGGGTGTGCGTATTCAGATCAGTCAGTGTGTGATGTTAGTATTCAAAAAGTTCATGAGTTATCTCCAGCTAGCGTAACTCAAAAGAAATTTGACCGAGAAGAAGATAATTCTTGGAAATGATACTAGCAAAAATATTACAGAGCCAACAGGAATTAAAGCAGTCACCAGAGATCTGAAGAAACAAATCAACAGCAGATAATGAATATGCAAAGAATTAAAACAAACCCTGCTACAGAACCAACAAGATTTAAGACGAGAATTACAACAAAATCAACAGAAGTTTGAAAAGTTAACACTACGACAGATGGAGAAAATGCAAGAATTAATTACACAAAACCGACAAAGAATGGAACAAGAATTTAATCACTGGAATAATGAAAAGGACAATATCTATATTAAGCTAGACAATGTGGAGGAGCGCATTGTTAAGGAAGAAGAGAATTGTGAAGAGGCAATGGGGCTGGTATGCGATGAGCAAAATAAGTTGAAGAATGAATTTTCAGGGATTAAACAGGAATTTTGGCAAGTTCAAGGTGAGGTCATGTGTTGCAAAAAGGCAGTTGAACAACAATGGATAGAGGTGAATCAGCGAGTTGACGTGGTACAAAACAAAATCGAATGCTGTGCCGGCAACAATTTAGTATCGTCCGGTCAAATAAAATTACCGGAAGTAAGTTTTGTTCCAGGGGGCGAGATTCATCCGCACATTTTTGTAGAGATTTACAGAAACGCACTACCGAAACACTGGAGTGATGAGGAAAAAATTAGATATGTAAAGATGATGATGAAAGACGAAGCATTGGAATGGTCGTGTGGAGTAGCGGAGAGCAGTATTAGCTACGGAGAATTTCTGCGAAGTTTTTTGAAGAGGTACTGGTCGGAGGAAAGGCAGAGACGTGTGAAACAAGAATTTAGGAACAGCTGTCCATACAAACGGCAATTTGGTAGCCTTCGCGAATATTGCGAAAAATTGATGAAAGGACTGAAATACTTGTCAAACCCAATAGAAGAAGACGAGAAAATAGAAATTTTGGAGAGAAAAATGCCGCGTTGGGTGCAGGAAAAGATGTTGCTTGCGCGATGGAATAATCTCCAAGAATTTTTAGAAGGAGTGGACAAGATAGACAAATGGGACGATAGGAGTGTAAGAGATCAAAATTTTACCGGAAGTTCGTATGGTGGAAAAGAGCAATCGGGACAAGTATATCGGGAAAAGGATGGAAAGAGAGATGATAGAGAAGCGAGACCGGCACAAGAATGGAAAGGAAAGCCTACACAATATAAACAATGGAGCGATCAAAAAGCTAGAGAATGGAAAGCTTTCAACAGTGGAAGTAGAGGGATGGAGCGAGTAGAAAGCGGAAAGCAGAGTGACGAAAAATGCAACCAGGGAAATTAGGAAGGGCTTGTGAAGAGGTCCGTTCCCAGGCCGATGAAAGAAGAGGACCAAGAAATTTTAAAGAATATAGATGTATGTTCATGAGAGTAAACAAAGAAGAAGCAGTAAAACATAGGAAGACCGTTCTAGAAGATGTGTCAAAACATTTCCAAAGAATAGAGAGAGAGGAGAGCAATCAGAAAACGTCAGTAGAGAGCGACAATCAAATCAGAAATAATGAAGAAAGGAAGCCATTAATGGATAAAACACTGATGATTGATGAAGCAGATGAATGGGTAAACCAAGCAAGAAGAGCTTGTAAGGAAAAATTAGGAGTGGAAACGGTAGAAGAAGAAGATGAGGAAGACCTCGAAAAACGGTTAGAAGTGGGAAAAGAGCAAGAAGTAACGGTGGAAGACAAAGGTCCGTTAAAATGGTGGAGGTGTTTAGAACAAATTGTGGAAAGTGAACGATTCGACAAGGTTGAAAATGAGGCAATGGAAGGAAGTGAGGTGATTGGTTTAGCAGAAATGGATTATTGGACCAACAAGGACCAGAAGAGTATTGCCGAATTGATAGGGGATGAAGGATATGGAATCAATATCTTGGGAAATGAGGATGAAAATTACGAAGAGCGAAGAGAAGAGGAAGATGAGGAAACAGACGATACGATAGACGATGAAGAGTATGGAGACGAAGAAGAATTCAATGAAGATATAGTATGGAAGAGGGAGAAAAACTTTAAACGAAGATTTAAAAAAGAGTTGTTGTAGTCGATAGTGACAAGGATGAAGAAAGAGAACTGAAATGCTTTCTAATAAGGAAGGAAGGACCAGGAAGAGGCAAGGAAAGTGAAGCAAGCAAGGCCCATGAAAAATAACAAGGAAATATTTTACCGAAACATGAAAGAAGAGGAGGCAACAAGAGGAAAGGTGAAGATGAAGGACAAAGGGTCATCATTTAGAGAAAATAGAAGAAGATTTGCTAAAGGAGACTGAGAAGGAAGAACAGAGTAAAGAGGTGTTACAACCTATGGTGGAGGTGGAAGTGTTTGAATTGGTAGAAAAGGCATTGGTGGACACAAGGAAGTGATGTGACTGCTATTTCCGAGTCATTTTTTCGACCACTTAAAAAAAGAGAGGCGATATGCTAGAAATGCCCGCAAGTAAAACTCAGATTATAGGCGCCACAGGAAAGTTGAGCAAATTGATTCGTCAGCATGTGTATGTGACAATGACAATTGGGAAATGACAGTAGATCATGACATGCTAGTAATACCAGGGCTTAGGATCAACTGGATACTAGGAATGGATTGGTTAGGGAAAAATATAAGGCAATAATTAACTGCAGTGAAGAAAAACTAGAATTTGAGGACGAGAGTGTGAAATATGTGGTACCATTTGAGAGCAAGATGGTTAAGAAAGAAGATAGAGTGGGAGGACTGAACTGATAGCCACAATTCAAGGGGTTGATTGGCACGAAGGTGAAGAAGAGAATGATTGGAGTAAAGTGGAACGAGGATACAATATCAGGAAATTTTGGAAATAGTGGACAATATAAAGCATATAACAGAGGATCAGAAGAGGCAATTGACAGATATATTATTGGAAAACTGTATGGTGTTTTCAGATTGTCCAGGGCGAGTAGAAGGATTTGAGTGCAAAACTGAAGATTAAGGAGCATGAACCATTTTTTGTGAAGTCTTACTCGGTACCATTAGCGAGCAGACCAGCGGTAGAAGAGGAGTTGTCACGGATGATCAAAATGGGTATCATTGAGAGAAGTGATAGTAAATACAACAGCCCTTTAGTGGTGGTAGGTAAGAAGGATGGCAGCGTTAGACTAGTGCTGGATGCACGAAGAATAAACAAGATAGTGGATCAGGAGAGAGATAGACCTGAAAACTTAGAAGAGATTTTACTGAGGTTTTCAAGAAGTAAAGTACCTGACAAGCTTAGGATTTGACCGCAGGGTACTGGCAAATCCCATTAGCAAAGGAATCCAGGCCTTATACTGCCTTTCTCTATGGTGGGAGGTGTTACCAGTACTGTGTAGTACCGTTTGGTCTCAACATATCGGTGTCTGTATTCATACGAGCATTAGACAGAGTACTTGGTGATGACTTATTGAGGAAGCTGACAGTGTACGTAGACGACATACTGATAATTGCCAAGACGTGGAAAGAGCACTGTGAGGTATTGCGAGAGGTGTTGACAGCCATTAAAAGCTGGAGGGATGAAATTAAAGTTTTCAAAATGTGAATTTGTAAAGGAGAGAATAAATTTTTTGGGACACATAATCAGTGAGGAAGGAATATCACCCGATCCTAGCAAGTTAGAAGCAGTAAAAAAGTTCCCTACGCCCAAAAGCAAGAAAACAGCTGAAATCATTTTTGGGTCTCGTCGGGTTTTATCGAAAGTTTGTCTCGGGTCAAACGTTAAATGATCCAGCTTTAAATACTTTGTTGAAGAAGCATGTGTCTTGGTTTTGGTCTCAGGAATGCCAAAAGAGTTTTGAAAGAATCAAGGAAGAGTTGGGAAGAGGGAGGATGTTGTATCGACCGAATTTGGGGTTGCCTTTCTGCCTAGCGTCGGATGCAAGTGACTACGGTATTGGTGTTCAGCTTTTTCAAGTGGTGGATAAGAATGGTGTGGATGAAATTAGGACGATTGCTTTTGCAAGTCGTATTCTGAATGCACACGAAAGAAATTACGGTATATGCCAAAAGGAAGCGCTGAGTATTGTGTGGGGTTTTAAGAAGTTCAGGTATTACCTATGGGGACACAAGACCATAGTGTATACAGACCAAAAGGCACTAAGTTTCCTGCGGGAGTGCAAACTACTCCATTCTCGACTTACGAGATGGGCGCTATATTTGCAGCAATTTGATTTTGAAATAAAGTACATTAAAGGAAAGGATAATGTTGTTGCGGATGCGCTGTCTCGATTACCGTTAGGAAGTGATGGAGACGAAGAGAGGTCAACCAATGTATTTAAAGTATACTATATGAAAGGTGTGGAGCACGAAAAGGAGGTAAAGGAAATATGTCAACAGCTGAGAAGACTGCAAAACGAAGACGAATGTCTAGCGTTAGTAAAAAGAGAGTTGGGAAGGAAATCGATTAATAAGTTGAGGAAATATTACATGGTGTTTGAAGGCGTATTGTTCAGAAGAAAAGTAGAAAATTCTGATGAATGGAAGATCTGTTGGCCAGAGAAATATGTAGAAACGATTATAGATTACACACATTTAAGTCATGGACATTATGGCCCGAAGAAATGTTTAGAGAAGTTGAAAGAGACTGTAATCTTTGACAATATGGTCAGACGAACAAGGAATAGGATCAGCAAATGTGATAGGTGTCAGCGAGTGAAGGATTCCTCGACTATTCAGAGGGGAATGATGAAAGCCATCATACCAACGGGAGTACTAGAACTTGTGGCGGTTGACTTGTATGGACCATTACCTAAAGCTAAAGGTGGACTAGCTTACGTGTTTGTGGTTTTGGATGTGTTTTCCAAGTATGTAAGATTATATGGGGTCCGAAAAGCTACAGGAAAGATACTAAGTAGTCGTATGGAGAAGGATTATTTTTTGAAGTATGGGAAACCACAGCGAGTGCTGAGCGATAATGGAAGTCAATTCATATCGAAGGATTGGATAGGATGTCTCAACAATGCAGGTGTGAAACATATTAGGATTTCTGCTTATCATCCAGAGAGCAATCCGGCGGAGAGAGTGATGCGTGAGCTGGGAAGACTTTGTCGAACCTACTGTTACAGTCAGCATTCAAAATGGGCTGATTACCTGAGTAGATTTGAAGATGTGATGAACTGTGTAGTACATTCTGGAACTGGATTCACGCCGTATGAGGTGATGTGGAATAAGAAACCAGAAAATGTTGTGATGAAATGGGTGAAGTTTCCGCCTAGTAAGGAAATAGAAGTACAGAGTCGTGTGGAGTTAGTACAGAGGAACCTGAAGAAGAGTGCAGAGCAAAGAAAAAGAATATACGACCGACGTTCTAGGAAGAAGGAGTTCGAAGTAGGGGAGCTAGTATTGGTGAGGACTCATGAGCGGTCTAGTAGTATAAATGCGGAAATTAAGAAATTTTTTGATGTATATGAAGGACCGTATAAAATTGTGGGGAGACCTCATCAACATGCATACTATCTCCAGTACCCTAAATCTGGAAAAGTGTTAGGTTTAAGGAACCTGAAAGATTTGAAACTGTACATCGAGTGATTGAGAGGATGAAAGTTGCAGAGAGTGAATGTAAATATTGTGAACTAAGAGAAAGAGATCAACAAAATTTGTGAGGAAAATTTTGATGACAAGTAGCGGGGGGGATATGTAAGGTGACAAAGTCCCTTACACTTTAAATTTTGTGAATAAATTTTGTTAAAAGTTAATTAAATATTAGTTGTGTTGTGTTGTGAATACAAATGTGTTAAATTGTTATGAAAAAATTATAAAGATAAAGGCATAATTAAAGTGACAGAATATCTATGGACAATGATTATCTATGATAATGTATATCTTTGGACGAAAAGAAAAAGAGAATATGGCAAGGGTATGGATGAGAATAAAATATATCTGGTAAGTCGTTGAGCAAAAAGGAATGTAAGAAGTGTGTTTTGACCCTTGTGAATATAAATAAAAGTGTTTTTCGAGTGTTATTTCAAAGAATTCGTTGTCTAGATATTTATTATTTGTTTGTTTTTGAACTGTGAATGGAAATAATCAGCCGGTTTCAGCAGCTTAGATTACAGCTTGAAGACGGGCAGATTACATTTACCTAAACCTAAATACAGGAAGAGGGGATCTTACACAGTGCGTGACTGAAAAAAATTTGGAAAACATATTTTTATGACATTTTTATTCAACGATTCACGAAAATCTGTATCGAAAGCTGTAGGCCTATCTGATGTTTTTTTCGAACAAACAAAAATGTGGTGAAGAATCGAATTTATTTATTTTTTGAAAACCAGATATTCCAGAAAAATCTCTATAGTTTTTGTCCTTTTTTGCGTATGAGTTTATGCGTCATTGACGACGATGTCATTAGTGGCGGGAAAGCACAGGGTTCAAGTAACGGGAAGGAATTCGACCATGGAACTCTGAAGGAACAATCCAGTTATTCGCCTGGAGTGATTTGGGGTAACCATGGAAAACCCAAACCTGGATGGTTGGACATAGATTCGAACCCACGTCCTCCCTAATACGAGACCAGAGAGTTTCTTCTCACCCACCATGCTCGGATTTTTTTAATCATTAGATTACTTCGTACCACTGTAAATTATGAAATAATTTTTGGAACAATAATTTCGTAATTAGTAATGGGCAGGAACTTTTTCGCCAAAAAAATCGCAATAATCATGGAATTATAAAAACAAAATCCAAACTTACTTAATGTTGGCGGATTTCACTAACGCATAGCCCACCATCTTTGTGTCTATCCTGGTCCCATACTTCTCATGTTTACAAGATACACATACAGGTAAAATTTCGTTTGAAAGAACTGGTTGAATTTTGTGCAGATGTAAGGCTAGTTTGATGTTTATGAATTAATGAAAGGTAAATAAAGATTGGTTAGTTAGCTGTACTAACAATGATATTAACTTGTTATGAGTTACTGCCACCCAGTAGACTAATATTCACATGCATATATGTATAAAACATTATCTACTTTTTTACTGTAATCATAACTTTTTTTCTACTTTATCCTTCATTTTACTACTACACATCTGATTGTCATCTTCAGTATATACAGGGAACGCCAAGTATAAATCTCGATAACTCGTGTTTCCTCTTGCTCTAGTCGAAGCCAGTTCGGAATAACGGTCCTCCCTCAAGTACCTGAAACACAAATTTCCTACATCGGACCAACATAAATTCCCTCCTCCGAATTTCTGGGACCATACGACTAAACGTTTACCCAGTTGTATGTCTGATTAGTGAAGGCGTAGACTTAGAAATTTATTGCCTAAATTGGAAATAGAAAGCTGTCAGTAACGTAAGATTTGTCCCAAACAACACCGAGTTGGCAAAATATGACACGAAAGCCACCATTATATCATTCTACCATCAAACCTGTCTCATGAAGATAATCAATTTCCAAAGTATTAAAAAACAGAAAAACAAACGAAGTTGCAAGGATATGGGGTAGAGGGGGGGGGGTGTTTAACTGAGAGCAGCTTTATTTCTGTTTGGACTTTTCTTCAGCATGAGCATCAGATTCTTGGGTTCTAATAACTTTAGCTGCTCGTGCTCTTCTAGAGCTACACCTTAGGCAAGTTTTACGCCCGCAAGACATACCAGAAAAGAAGGCAAAATAAACTCGTGCCAGAAACTTTTAGGCAGACACAAAGTAACAGTACAGTGCAGAGCAAATCGACATCTATACTAAATTATACATTTTGTTTGTAAAAGAAATTGATTATTAAATCATACAGTAACAGACTGTGCGAGAAGCACAGCTTCAGCTACCGACGTAACATTACAGACTAACACACGCATCCGTCTGTCTGTCACTATTCGATAAGTTCTCAGAACTTCGTGACTAAAACTGTTATTCATACAAAAAAAAAAAAACACTCCATCACACTACTGGCCTTGTGACATGGTTCATTATCTTTGTTTTCTTGCTTATGGCTTTACTCCTCATCGAGGTTGTTAGGAAAAAGGGAAATAGGGGTAAAGAATGAGAAAGAACTCGGTCATGGCGTGTTAAAGGATCCATCCCGGCATTAGCATGGAATGATTTTGGAAGCCATAGAAAACCCAAATCTGGATGACCGCACTGGGATTCGAACCTGCGTCCACCCGAATGCGAGGCCATAACGTTACCGCCTGACCACCACGCTCAGTAAAAATGATAGTAATGGAGCATTTTTACATTTCTTAGTGATTAATTATACTGCGTTCCGTTCACCGCACTCCACACAAGCCATGAGTGAGAGGTTCCTAATGCCTTTTCGTTCAATCTTGCTGGTGAAGCAGGACAGCTGCCTGGCCGGATGAGAAATGACGCCCTTTCCTAGAGCTGAACCTATACCTATCTACTTCGCAGTCTTAAGTGCGATACCCCCTGACACTCAACGATCGAAGTAGTAGGTATAAGGCCAGGACTGGCAGGTGGCCTACGTTTCCCTCACACATCATTAGCTGAATTATTTCAGATTTTATTTCAGCAGATTATGTCTTTCGATGTTAGTACAACAAACATCGGTTCTTTTGGAACAGTATGTATACAGTTTGCTATAATCGTGTTGGCTTCTTGATGAAGAGGAGTTGTCAACATGCTATACTACAAGTATTTACGTTGCATAACAGCATAGACGGTCACATCCCGTAGCAAATCTGAAGAAGAGGCCCTTGGATATCGCCGTCCGGGGGAATTGTAGAGCTTAAAAAAAAAAAAAAAAAAAACAGTTGTCCATCTCATCTACGCTGACAGGGAGGCTCCACAGACTCCTAAGCTCGGGGCCCCCCTACATGGCGCGAGGCCCCCAGACGGCGTGAGGCCCCCAGAAGGCGCGAGGCATGTTGCATTTGCTAACTCCTGCTACATGGTTAATCAGATACTGGTCACATCTAAATCATGCATGTAATACTGGATACGTTTCTGTGGTGTTTCATACTTATGTTGGTGTATAGTATCGAGGCCTTGTGTAAATATTATCAAAATTTGAGTTATGTTTGGTGTATACATGGTGGTTTCATCTTAGTCTTTTAGTCAATTACAAAATAGCACAGTAGAATTCTGTTATTTGTCTTTTTTAACAAAATCGCAAGGATGCCTTCAGCAACTTACATTTTTAAACCATAACTTTTTTATTTTTTTATTATTATAATTTTTTTTTTTTTTCAAATGGTGAATATCTGCAAATAATTACCACAATTTCACTTGTAGGGTTGGCTCAAATATGCCTTTATTAGTACCATCTAATTTAACCTAGTTCCATTGCCGGATAAAATTTTAAATTCAAAACTTGGATCATTTTCCATATGCCTAGCAAACTTCCACATAAGTAAATCACTGATTAGGAATCTTTGAGAAATCTACCTGAATCAGGTTCTTGAATCGAGTGTATCTCGGATCCACTTTAGCCACTAAATGATTAAAATGCTTGTATTGTTTAGTGTCTCGTGACGATAAGTATTTGATAAATTTACTTCATCTTTAGTCTGAGTTACTTAGCCTCTCGTACTCAGAACATTATGACAATAATTCCCCAAAAATTTTAAAAACAGAAATTCTGTGTAAAGTTTGCTAAAATTTATGATTCAATTAAAGCAATAATATTCCCGAGTTATGATAACATTTTATGCACATTCAAACATCGACGTACTTCTTATACCAGTCAGATACAACATACATCTCAAAAATGACCTGAACTAGCACTCGATCATTACCTTCAAGTAAAAAAAAATAATGATTTTTCTGTAAGAAGTGTGGTGGAATTAAACTCGCTCCTGAAAGAAGAAATGCGACAGAGAAAAGATGAAAGATTTTACAAAATAATGATATAAAAATATAATAAATTTATTCTGAAGAATATCTGAAGAAAATCTTACTATGGATCTAGAATCATCAGCTATTGTCAAAATAAGCACTTGCGGCCATCTTAGACGGAACAATGTCCGAATGAAACCGTTTGCCGGTAGACATACCGATTTTTCAGTTGAATAATTGACCACTCAGCGACTGGCACTTAAATTCGGTCAAACCGCTAATTCTGATGCGGAAATGAATTTTTACCGCATTATTACTTTCGTGATTAATTACCTGTAGAACGAAGTTAATGATTCCACAGTGCCTAGCAGCTACTGCGATGGTGAACCTATTAATTAACAAAATCAATGATCGATTTCTCGCTGCTGCAAGTGTGTATTTTTTTAAAGGAATTTGGTTGTGCCAGGCGTAAAAATTTAGGTGTCAATTGTAATAAGTTACCAGCCATGCCAAAATCTAAAATCTTTTCTCCTTTGAAGAATTGGTGGCAGTATCATCAATTCATCATTTACCGGAGCAGTAATAAATTGTGATCCGATAGTTCGGGAAGAGTAATTAAAAAATTTGGTTATTTGCTCCGTTATTTTTGATAATTTTTTTTAAAAAACTGTAATTAGAAGTATAACTTTTAATCTTCTTACTAAACATCTGACTTAGTTTCAGGGCTTATTGGAACCTATTCAAAACACCAGTTAATGTACTTTTTTAAAAGCCAATACGACGGTAGACTATATAATAGGGGTCTTAGTTATCAAGCGGAGAAATGTGCTCCGTTAAGTGTAAGGAATAATCACCAGGTTTCTGATTGATTTGACCATAAGAACGAGAAGATAATTAAATTAAATCCATATTAATGGAATGTGTTCTGAATGTGCTCGGAAGAAATCAAAAAGATACACTTAATTTGATTTTTTATGACAATATTCAGATAAAAATTATAACACACAACAGAGAGATATGATACCAGACATTTACTACATGTAGCATTCGAAATGACGTTGACTGCGTAAAATATTTCAGTCATCCCCTCTCTGGAATTTCTACAGCTTTTTCATCATATCGTTATTTTTTTGTTAAAAAACTTTTTTTATTTTTTATTGCAAAAGAATTAACTCCTTCTTGCTATGTTGAGAAAAGAACACAACCACTGAATCGTATTTGTGAATTATATATAGTGGTAACGCTCTGTCCTAGTATCATGACGACACGACCACAAATCCCCGTCCGGCCACCCAAAATTATGTTTTTCATGGCCAATGCCGGGTAGGTTACAACAAAAACACCACGGCTGGACTTCTTCCACTTTCTTACCAAAAGCATTTTCCTGCCTCTAATGACCTTGACGTCGACGAGGCGTAAAGCCATGACCTAGCATTAACAAGCGAACCATGAAAGCTAAGTAGTAAAGTTTGTTGTTTAATTTTGTTTTTTAATTGTGTAATTTTAAGGAAACATTTGGGGTAATAAATAAAATCACATCCATAGACACCAACGAAAACCGGCCAGAAATTTTTCAGGACGGCCAAATCGTGAAGATATTACTTAGGTCCACTCGATCCTACATTCGTAATGAGAAACACTTTAGCACTAAATAACCTTCTTAATGAGAAGTAGTATCGCTCAAAAAAATAAGCGATTATTTGTCTCTATACATTATACATCGATCTAACGGATATATGTTGGTTGATGTTCATCATTTAGCTTCAATCAGTCATTTCGGTGATGGGAGTATCGGGCTATATACTAACTCCGCAGCTGCTCAAATATGTCAATTACAGCATTTACTTCGTGTTAGAAGACCCATCATTCAATACGTCAATCACATTTGCCTGTTAATTCTGCGGGACGCTGAAATATATTTTGTTCGCGATAAACATACAAAGAGTAAACAATACATCATAATAGTTTAAGGGTGATGAAATAAATGTTGGGAAAAGGTATCAAACTAAAATAATTTATGAAACTTCTGGTGTGAAAAGGTATACACGATGTTGTCATTCTGTAAACAGTACTCTTAATTAGCAAGACTTAACCCCGATAAATCACACATATGGAGATTTAAGTCACTATGGTTGATAGTACGTTACCTTACTAAATATTGTAATTCGCCATTTCTTATAAATTTGTTCAGCGCTTCGGTCGTTTACTGAAACTCAGATGTTAGGGAAACGAGACGGGACACCACACATAATTTTTGCTTTTTCTACAGGTACAAGAGATAAATGGAGATTCAAATAGACCGAAATTCTTGTTTGGTGCTTTTTTGTATGAAAAGATTTGTCCAGTTACTTAAAAAAAAAAGTTGTTGTAGTGAAGCAGTATATACACAAAGCAAAATACACAGATAGCAACAAAGCCGCTTTTTAAAACTAATGATCGAATTGTATCTCTACACTAGATGCGTCTGAGTAACACAGATTTTATTCCCTTTTGTTTCCCACTTTCAACATTTTTGACCGTCCAAGTACAGACAAATTGTACCGTCCAAAAGCACAAGGGAAAACGTTTTTCACTGTAATTTTTGTACCATAAAATAATTTGTTATATAAGCACTATTTAAGTTTAAGATAGCGCATTGAAAATTGCGTACTTTCGTAATTTAGCTGCATTAAGTCACACCAAGAAAGATTTAATAAACGCCTAGCTACTTTGCAGGCTTGATTATTGCAAAAAAAATTAGAATCCATTATCTTTTTTATTTGCTGAATACATTGTATTAAACCTGTGTGATAATTTAAACATTGTTGTTTCAACATAAGATTACACTAAATATGTTCCTATGAAATTAAACTAAAAATTTAATCCAAGAATAACTATAAAAAATTACTTAAATTTATAATTTCAAATTGATATGCTACATAAGTAATTATTGTAGTAGCAATCTTGTTCTAAAATTGTCACCACGTTGAGTTCGAAAACTGGTACACATACTGTTAAACATACAAAAAGTAGTTAAAATCATACTAACGTATACGAAGAGGAGAAGAAGCGTTGAAATTTAGAGGTAAATCTTTTAACTATCCTGAACTTTCTGCTGTTTTAAAGTAAAACCCAGGAGGATAGATTTGAAACGAAAAAATGTCAATTAACAATTTATTTTTCAGACAGATGTGTGTATTTATTGAAGGGTGGATTTAAGAAGAACGAAATAACAGTTTATTTATCAGAAATACACAGGCGTTTGTGTATTTGTTTCTATATATCTGACATGAGCCTTTCCCCTAACAAGTGTCAACATCTATAGTTGTTTTACGAGGATTCACAAAGGACACCTCGGCTACCTTACTGAAAGTGTCGGAGGAAGAAAAGACGTGGGAGAGAGAGATCTAAGCTTTCTGCAGGACACGCTTTTTCTTTCGCGCGAAGGCTCTCCTGCGTGGAGGTCCACGTAAACATGGTATTGGAAAGGAACTGTGGTGGTGCCGTTGTGTGGCAAGTAGGCGTCAGTCCGTCGTCCTGTTTCGTTAATCTCCTCTTTCATTCCGTCGTGGCGAAGTGAGTTTCTGTCTGACTGTGGCAGAAAAAGGACGTGACAGTATGTTTTGTAGTAGTAGCTACAATAAGAAATACGTCTTTATACTATCAGGACGTCTGGACCACTATTTTGGTAGTTTGAATACCCAGCAAGAAGTAATTTGAATGTATAAAAAACATATTTTCTCTGCGCATTTCCTGTCAGTTTAGCATTTTACATAGATATCCCATAGCACCATGAAGAAATTTTACGTTTCTTTTCTTCTAATTCTTTGCGAATTATCTTCCATCCTTTTCTTGCATTCTTCATTAGTCTGCATTGAGAATGATTATGAAAACTGCAAAGGATTTCTTTTGTTTTAGATAGATAGATATGTTCACTTTGATCCCATATGAGAATAATCTCGGGGATGTCGAACAGTACATACACTTATTTTTAATGTCAATATTACTATATAATTGATAATATAATATATTGACAAGTTAGCTACAACCCATTAGTATAACCAATATCTCCTGTAATCTATACATACGATCCCGAGTTAATTAATACTTATTATGTGGAACAGTGTACACACTTGTTACCAGCATCTAATAACCAGTTATTTTCTTACCAACCAGTTACCATGATAAGTTTCACTGTAATTTGCGACTACATATTATATCATGTTAGTTGCTATTTATGTGAAACAGTACACACACCTTTTAACAAAACCAATTATATTACCAACAACTCATAAGCTGTCAATTACTTAAAAACCTGTTAGTATGATAATTTTTCACAGCAGTTTTTGAGTGCATGCTATCCCATGTTAGTTACTATATATGAGTGAAATTTGTAAACAGTGTAATTACTTCATTTGTCAAAAGTTTCAACAGAAAAAAAAGTATCATTTTAGTAATTGTGAACAACTTTGTAACCTTCCCCTTCCTTACACCATATATACTATTTTATCAGTCATTCTTAATTACCAAATTCCAAGAAGAAAATTCTTTCAAAGAGTAAAATGGGTTCTTAAGCAGAAACTCTTTCAGTTTAGACTTAAAGTAGTTGGGTTTTTGTAGATAACATTTAATTTCTGTTGGGAAGTCATTGAATAACGAAGCTCCAGTAAATGTTAACCCTTTCTGTACAATTGACAGTGATTTGTAATCCTTGTGAATATTATATTTATTCCTAGTATTATGGCTATGTATGTCAGCATTAAGATTGAAGTGTTCAGGATTTTCCACTACAAATGATAGTACGGAGTATACATACTCTGCTGGCATTGTTAGTACATCCAGGTTTTTAAATAGTTTTGTTCTTCTTTGCATAGTGACTCCATTTGACGTCAACTTGATGGATTACCACCTAAATGATGACGTTAGGGAAGGAGTGTGTGATACATTTTTGTGACGAAAGTTTTGAAATTTCAAGCCTTATGAGACAGATTATCATGAAAATAACCTAAAAATTTCATAAATACATCCGATAGGAAAGTGGTAGTGATATTCGAACTAAGGCCTTTAATGGAGCCAAACTTCACAGTGAAATTTGTTGAACTCGTACTGGGTATGTTGAGCCTAGATATTGCACGCTATATTCTATTCAGAATTTCACCAACATCGCCTCATATCTGGATGTTTAATGCTACGGTACGAGTCTGGCACTCAAAAGATTCCGGCTTTGAATATAAGTCCGGATATTCATATATCTTTTTTCCATGTTTTCCAGAAACAATCAACTAAGTGCCTGGATGGTCAATTCTTTAAAAGAATAGACAGATTTCCTTCCCATTCCAATTTCATAATCTTTTCCCATCCACCCGTAATCACCTCGGATATTGAAAGCCCCAAAAAATGTTATTTGTTTTAGTCACTTATTAGCATTTATCCCAAGAACAGTATAGTTAGAAGTTATATTCCTCAATCGTCACAACTTCATTACAGTGAATTATCAATATGATAGTAGGGTTCTATTAATTGCGTACAGAATTCACATATAATATTGTCACAATGGAAGTTTATCAAGGTTTTTAAAGTGAGGTCATTCGATCATTAATGGAGAGAGTACGTGCAAAAGATTCCTGACGACTCGATAATAGAGTGGGGCTAAATGAGCCAGATGCCTTTATCATTCTGCCTAGTGAGTCACAAAATGTGAAGAACGCTGCAGGTGTTTTTGTGCGTGGGAGGTCGAGCTTGTCACTATGACGACGCGTTGTCATGGAAACGACGCCCACGATGCGGCCTGAGACACGCCTCACCTCTGTCGTTAGGGGACAAAATATAACACATCCGTTACAAAATAACAACACATAACAGAAGTATATCAATTCAATGTCTTGCTATAGTTATTGTTAACTGCATATTTTGCCTTCTGTAGCATTGAATATTTAAGGAAAGTTTGTACTGGTTGTATGAATAAGTTTGCTACGAAATCTATTTACGGTGGATGTGGTAATAACAAATTACTGAATGCCATGAAGAAAAAATGCGATTATATCTTTAATACGACATCTTTGCGCACTGTTTGAACACAAATCTTACGTTGCGTGTTTCCGCGTGGCAAGTTAACTTAGCTAACAGGTTATTGTAGCGTCCTGTTTGAACATTACATGAAGGTAAATGTATGTCATAGGATAATGATTTCAATTTCGTGAAATAACCATCCTTAAATAAAGAGTATTTTCCATTCAACTGTTTTCTTTATTCTCAACTAATATAACCGACATCGATTGCTTTAAAGTGAAGAGAGATATGTTAGTGACTTTCTGGGAGTAGGGAATGTAATGGAACTACTCAATTCACTTTAAACCCTGTTTAGAATTCTGATACTTAATGATGTCGCTCTGTAAATAAAATTTGTTTGCGCAAAAGTACTTCGTGGTAGTTAAAATAATCTACAAATTACATAAATTTGTATTAATCTTCTATTTTCTATGGTGGTATTAACGTCTCCTTTACGATCAACGCAGTGTATTCAAATTGCGTACTTACATTTCTTATCTTTCGCGAAACATTTACTATCGAAGTACATTTAGTACGTCATTTCCGAGATACGCCTATCTCAGTATCTATCCACAAGCAAAAACTATAATGCGAATAATCGGCGTACCGGAGAAAAAGATATAAAACCATAAGGGCCTCCACTTCTAAAATAAAAGAAAAGGGTATTTCAGTATGTCAAATTTCTGAGTTACATTTTTTATAGAGGTGAAAATTATCGCTACAGCAAAAAATCAAGGAAAATAACTGGAAGAATGTTGTAAAATTTAATATGTCTTTAAATTTTACTATACATGTCCTTAGAATACAATATAAAGTATGAAATCACGCCTTCAAATTGAACAGCTGTAAATGTCAGTAGGTAACAATATTGAAACGAGTCACCTTATTATGATTACTTATGTAAATTTATCAGTAATGTAGAAGTTTCTGAGGTCAATGAAAGCTGAAGATAGTTTATTTAGTGACATATAAATTATGTTTGTAATAGTAATAATAGTAATTAAATGCTACACACGTAATGACTTTAATGAGGCACTGGTATACAATGTGATGGAAATTTGGTGTAGTACAGCAGTTTCAAGATAATCTCTAAAAGAGAAGAAACGAAGAAATATAAAACTGATTACAGTTACTGAAAGCTAAATACAAAAAAATGCAACCACTGTGTTATATCAGGTTCTGTATATCCATAAATATTATATCCCAAATTAATGTGGTTATCATATTCTAACAACCTACACAGAATCTGTTATCGGCGAGCGACTGTAGAAAAGGTAAAAAATAAAACTAGTAAGTATTCTTCGATACTGATGCCGTAAGAGCTCTGTATTGTAATGATTTTTACAGATATGCGTTTGGTTTGGCAAACGGCAGGTGCTTGGTGCTAAAATCAATTATTCACATAATTTTACATTAAGCGGCTGACGTAGGTGCGTATGCAAAGATTCCCTCCGTTACCGCTCATGATGCTAGGTAAACGTTCAGCTTCAATTAAATTTATCATAGGTAATGAAAACCTTATCTTGGATGCAAGCTACTTATGTAAACTTTCAATAAAATAGTATTAACAAATTGCAAAGTAAGTTTAAATAAAATCGTTTTATCGATAATATCGCAACTTACAAACTGTATTAGATGTTTGTACCGTTAAATTTTTTAGCTTAAATTGATAATAATATATATCTATAAAACTAAAACCGGGTATATTTGTACCAGAAAAACTAAAAAATTACTGCGCAGATTTGGATGGGGTTTCCATGGTTTTAAGGATTAGAATCTCAATTGAATTGTTTGGTATGTCTTATGCTCCAACGTAACAAACCCCGGAGCGGTAAATGAAAATCTGAACGTACAGCCTAAAACAAAACAAAAATGAAATGCGATCCATACGTCGTACATCGTAAATATAATAGCCATATTATCGCATGTAACTATAACTTTCTTAAATTTTGGTTTTTAGTCTTTAAACCCAATTAATAGCTATATCCAATCCGAAGAGGAAACTAGTTAAAGTGGAAAATATTAATTTTAGTAATATAATGAAAAAAGCTTTCGAGATCTTCTTTGTTTCTTCTAGTTACTATCTGAGGCCACACTGATACAATCTCTGATGTTTGGAAGTGAATTAAAATCGCTTTTAATAGTAAGTAATGCATATCTGGTGGCTTTTAACATGAAACTGAACTGTTAGTTTTGACATAGTGTTACTTTTTTTGTAATTAATTGATGAGGGATTCCGTTTTTACCACATCTCCTGAAAAAATCATTGTTTCTTGCTGCACAAATCACTGTGGTTATTATGATGAAACTTAGTACACATGTTCCTGATATAATGGTTAAAAATATTGCAGGAATAAATCAACCCAACCCCAACATCATCTCTTTTCTGATTCACCGGGGGTTAGACGTTTAAATGCGTATAAAAAAATGGAGCGACTGACATGAAATTATTTCACTAGTGCAAAAAACTGACCTCTATTATGAGCTTCAATATTTACTGTGCGTGCAAATCAACCAAGTTCATATCGGGCAACGCCGGGAACTGTGATAGGTGAACATACAAATTGCATTTCAGTCAAATAACAGATATACGTAAAAATCATGCAGCCAGATCTTAGGCTAGTAGTAACACGTAAAGCAAATCAAGGTAATTAGAGGCGGGATGGGACTGGGGACAAGGAACGGAAAGAAATTCGGTCATGGCCTTTTGAAGGAAGCATCCCGACATTCGTCTGGAATGATTTGTGGAAACCATAGAAGACCCAAATCTGGGTGCCCGGACGGGGATTTGAACCGGCGTCCTCCCGAATGCGAGGCCAGAGCGTTAACTGCTCACCCACTACGATCGGTCATAAAGCAAACCCATATTGCTGGAATCTAAACCCCTCACAACTATTATGTTTACAGCATGTAGTTAAAAAGAATAAAGATTCTGTTATAAATTTAGTGATCAAACACAGCAGCATATGAGCGTCTCAAGAGCCTTAAGCAGATTTAGATTGTCGACGTAGGCCACCCTTCTTCAATACCGGTGGCCATAATTTTACTGTGGATCCTCTTGTCAGCTTTAGTGCCCCCCAGTTTATTAAAGCACGGCCTAGATCCACGGTGCCGGCAGTCTTCTCGGGAACAGAGAGCTGGCAGTAAAACGAAGAGACGGGCCGCAGGAGACACACAGACAGATATGCAGAGGTGTCGGGACACGCAGCCGACGGTCTACACTTATCGTAAATTTTTTATTATCAGGGTTCGAGTTTTATGTTTCCTATCTACCGTTGGTTTAATTTTATGGTACTAGTAGCTTCGCTGGCATGAAATCCACTTCTCATAGGAAAAAATTTGAGTATACGTGGCACTTTGAATTGGTAGTACTTGCAACTAACGTTTCACGAAAAACCTTGTAGCGTTAGATTTGTGCAGGGTTTCAAAATAATGTCTGTGGAAAAGAATACCACATACAAAGACGACTGACACGTTAAAAGATACATAAACCCACCAAGTTTCTGGTACATACTATAAATGTTCAATGTGTGCTCCCCCAGTACAAACAGTACGGGGCCATCGACAAATTACGTCACACGAATTTCATGATTTTTCGACCCTTCCCCCTACCATGTCACATTTGTGGGACCCCCCCCCTCCCCTGGTGTGACGTCACATATTTTGGAACTTTAAAGTTGTAAATTAAAACAGCACTTCCAAAAATATTTATTTATTCCTAGTTAAAAAATCATATGAACAATAAATCAAACACTTAAAAAAATTTAAAAAAACAAAAAAAATCGAATTAATGATACAAAATTGAGTCATCATGTGTCCATGGATTTTGAGCCCATTCCTTGATACTTTTTACTATTGGCATAATAGTTACTGCATTCTTGATTTCGACAGTGTTGGGAACATTCGATGTGTCAACATCATCTTCATCCAACCATAAAGCATCGTCGTCGTTTAATATGCAAAGAACTTCTCTGTTTCTTCTAGCGGCAATGCATTGTGGACGAATCTTCATGATGGGGATACCTCTAGTTGCCTCTTATGTAATTGCTTATGTTGGTTAGTGGCTTTGTATGATGAAAAATATAGTCCACAGATGCCACATGATCGTTTAAATAAGTATGCCTCGACACTGGGGCAATACTAACCAAAAAGTGATACAAATTATGCATGTGATGTCACAAAGTTTATGACACGTCCCCCTCGTCACACGATGTCACACTTTGTTGCCCCCCTCAAGGTATGACGTAATTTATGGATTGCCCCTAATCCAATTCCGTCCATACTTTTGATAGCATGATTCTATCAATGTCCGTCACTGCAACAGTGATCCAATGTTCTAATTCTTGCACTGTTGTTGGCATGGGAAAAACATAAGCTTTGTCTTTCACATAACCCCACAAGTAGAAATCACAATGGGTCAGATCTGGTGACATGGGAGGCCATGACAACAGAGTATCATCACTTGGACCAGCGCACTCTATCCGATGATGTAGCAGTTCTATGTTGAGAAAGCCTCACATTTGTACTCCAGTGTGGTGGAACCCGTCCTATTGTAAAACGAAAGTGGGGGAATCAGTAATAAGTTGTGGAAATAAGCACACCAGCAACATATACAGGTACACGGATCCTGGAGAACTCTACACCTACGTTTCCTCTATCTCGTTCACTGCTGCCATTTAGCGTGCACGCCAGACGCCAAGCGGGCTTTTAAACCTGGTGAGTTTACATATCATTTCATGTATCACTCGGCTTTGTATGTCGTATACTTTCCAATACACAGTGTTTTGATACCTGATGAATCATTTAGGCTAACCCTGTATATAGACAATTTTAATATATTAAGGTGTAAACTTACTGATAATTTGATAAATTTAAAATAGGAATATTTGGCATTAAGGTAATGAGAGAGATGATATGAGTTGTGAGACATCTTGTTTGTTTGACTGGACAGAAGGATCAGACAGTTGGCGCAAAAGGGTCTGTGACGTCAGCCAACTGAGGAAAACCAAAAGCAGAGCAGGTTGCTGGAAGACCTAAAGGTTATCGCTGACCTGTCTACAGAAACTCCCATAGGCCATAGATATTGTTTGTAAACCTGTCGGATTAAATACTAGGGTTGGTAACATGAGAGACAGATGAAACTAAGATCCCGTTAGTTTTGATCTTTTAAACAGCCCTCCAGAAAATTGGGGGGATCATTCTGTTTGCTGATGTTGAAGTGACCGCGTCTATGCGTTGCGGCACTACATGGGACACATCAGACATTACTGCACTATGTTACTAGTGAGTTAAACAATTATATCTCTATCTCTTCCATACGTGGGTGGAACTGAAATTTAATCAACAATATCTTTTAAGAGAACTGATTGTGTGTGTATAATAATTAGAAAGTGCTGAACAATTGAGTTATGCAGTATTCAAGAAGCAATATCTTTGAGTGATGTTTGGTTGTGCTAGCGTGCAAGATTATTCTATTCTATATCTATAAAACGAAAACCGGATATATTGGTCCTATAAAAACTCGGAAACTACGGACAGAGTTTGATGGTGTTTTCATTGTTTTAAAGCTTAGAAACTCAATTCAGTTGTTTGGCATGTATTATATTTCAACGTTAAATAACGCAGGAACATTAAAAGAAATTCTGAACGTATGATAACAGATCCCAAAGATGGAAGAATTAGATGTTGCATACTTCGCACTAAACACACAACTACAATGTCTCTGACAATAGCCTTTATTGAAAGCAAAAAGATAACTTTACAATAATAACTATATTGCGCACTAAACAAAACTTGAAGTATTCTTTCCTTTAATTCGGGATATTCAATTTTTAAACGCCACAAATAGCCGTAAAAACAACAGAGATTTTCTTTAAGCACGATCTCTGTACAATGTCTTTGGCCTTCAGCATTAATCTTCTGTTTACGATAATATTATTCCGGATTCACTTTTTTTTTTAATTGCTTAACGTCTCCTATAAAAACTATGTCTTTAGAGACGGGAAAGGATGGGGGGCAAGGAATGGGAAGGAATTCTGCCATGGCCTTTTGAAGGAAGCATCCCGGCATTCACCTGGAGTGATTTGGGGAAACCATGGAAAACCGAAATCTGGATGCCCGGACGGGGATTCGAACCGCCGTCCTCCCGAATGCGAGTCCAGAACGCTATCCGTTACACCACCACGCTCGGTGATTCACTTTTAATATTTGTATAAAAGAGCTGAATTTGCGAAGTTTAAGTATCTGGCGTTTCGTGAAAAAGTATATCCATTCACTTCGCAATTGAATCAAATGTTAGTTTTTAACATAATCTAGCGTTATTCAGTAATGTAGTAATGCAATTCATTAATCAAATTAACGAAGCATGATATACATGAATCTTTTAGGACCAATGAAAATAGTGTACGTGCAAATAAACTTCAACCTACGCGTTTCTTGGTAGGGGGAGAGTGAATCTAGGTTTGCTTTAATTCCGAAAAAAGTTGTCGTGAATTTTATGAAACTTCGTACAAATGTTTCTCATTGCGGGCATTAAAATAGGGTACAGTAAATATACACCAACTATACCTGGTAACGCTGGGAACTCCGCTAATTTTATAATAAAATATAAATTATTTATAATAGACTGCTTTTTTGTGTAATCTGCACCTGATTTTGATTGATGAGATTTATCTCCCCAATAAACGTAGACAATCTTTGGCTCTTTATAGATTAAAATCTAACTGGATCTTAGTTCCAGATGTTTCTCATGTTACCAACTCCAGTATTTTAATCCGAGAGATTCACATACAATATGTGTGGCTTATGGGAGTTTCTGAAGGCAGGTCAGTCCGAGAGATTCACATACAATATGTGTGGCTTATGGGAGTTTCTGAAGGCAGGTCAGCGATAACCTTTAAGTATACCGGCTACCTACCCTGTTTATGGTTTTTCAAAGTTGGTGGACGTCACAGACATCTTGGCGCCAACTGGCTGAGACATCTGTCCCACCAAACAGGCAAGATCTCTGCCTAATCATATCCTCTCTCTCATCTCCTTAAAATTATATATTCCTTTGAATTTATCGAATTAGTAGTAAATTTACACCTTAATATATTAAAATTATCTTCATATAATTTTAATATGAAGTGACATGTTACAACCTGTTGTCTAAATGGCGATAAATCCTGTTTTATTTCGTATGAGAGCGAGGCGAAATACGAATTTCCTACAGCTGGAATAGAGAGGACATTTGTACATTGCTAGTATTACGCAGGAACTCATCGCGAGGGTAAGGAAAATGGTAAGTAAAAATATTTTTTACAACTATGCGGCTAGTGGGCTGTCCTCACATTGGCTGGGCATGGGTTCGAGTCTGGTCTAGAGTTTTTTTTTTTTAAAACTACTGTGTCCATTCCTACGACTGTATTGTTCAAAAACGATATAAAAAGAATATTTCTGCTATACACGATAATAGAATCAGTAACACTTTGAAGACTACGGTCTAACTACGATTCGTCGTATGTTGATGATATAAATTGTTTTAATGTCGTATTCTTCAGTACTATCCAGCATAGTCTACTTTTGACTAGATAATATATAACCATCATTGCAGGAAAAATTACTATTTTCTCATTAAATGACGGACAGTCAGGAAACAGTTGCAACACCTAAGAAATTAAATCCTATATTCAAGTGGTGCCGGTATGACTGAACGTCTTTAGAATTAACAAAGATAAATGTTAGGGACACAAATAGGAGATGAAGGAGATTGACGTTGTGGTGTAACTCCGAATTTAGAAAATTCAGCGAACGAGATCGATTGAGCATTTGGTAAATTTTTAATGTTTGAAAATGTCGAAATTAATCCTTTAATATTTATTTATCCAAATTTGCAAACATAAAAAGCAACACAAACAAGCAAAAATAACAACAACACCAAGCCATATGTTCATAGATATTGCTGTGAAGTTCTAGACAGATACATCATAGTGATTTGTTGTTAAACTTAAATTCTACTGCGTAGTGTGTTATGTTACTCTGTATTGGCGTGGTTGCTTGATTTTCTTCCGCGGCGATGTCTATGACATATAGTATATTTCGATGCGAAACTAGTTGCTCCGTCTACTGATGCCCGTAATAGCGATTCTGATTAATTGAGTCGTTGACGTGATCACTGATTTTCAAGGCGAGATTCTTGCCTTCCCGATACCGTTTATATCTCTCTTTTTTTCTTCTATTTTGCTCACATCACTCTCTCGACTAGTTTGATGCAATCTCCCAACTCTTCCTATTTTCATCCCAACATACTCCTTAAACTTTACGTCCTCAAATGTCTGTTTCTACCTGTACAATATTTTCCTTCTACTATTCACTCCATTAACACAGTAACCAATTCCGCATACCTTAATATACGATCCAACATCCTGTTTTTTCCACTAACTTCTTTCCGTTCCCATCATTTCCAAAACATGTTCATTTCATACTGTATCTGTCAACTTAATTTTCAGCATCCTTCTAAAGAACCACATTTCGAATTCATCGATTTTTTTATTTTTTGTTGTTGACATTCCTAAAGTCCATGTTTCACTGCGTATTAGTAGATTGTTGGTATTTTTGTGAATTTCATACTTGGGGTTTGGACTACTATTTGCTCATTACGTTTATTTTAACTATATAGAAATACTCCATAATCAGTCTACCCTAATGTATTATACACGACACGGCTATGTGTCGAATGAAAACCTTTATTTTAATTTTTTTTTTATTTGATGTATTGTGCTCACATACAAGTCACCTGTATCATTTTTCATGTAGTCTTCTGCACGATCAATGCATGTCAGCCAGCCCTTTCGAAGTGGTTGAATTCTCATAAAATACCTGTTGGTAGACGACACAACTACTCACGCAGCCCGTCGTCGGATAGAAGTTTTGTCCCATAAAGTGCTTCATATAGGGGTCCAGATATATAGAAATCATTTGGGGAGAAGCCGGACGAGTACGGTGGATGAGGCAAACATTCAAACCGCATGTCTGCGATTGTTTCCATCGTTGTTCGAGCCGTATATCGTGCATTGTCATGTTGCAGAACACCACCTGTCGATAGTAATCCACATCGTTTTGTTCTAATGGCAGGCCGAAGATGATTTTTGAGGTCTGAGTATGTGTTACTGGTAACAGTGGTCCCTCGCGGCGTGTAGAGCTCTAAGAGAACTTCTTTCCCGTCCCAAAAGAGGGTCAGCGTAACCTTTCGTGCGGTGGTTTTGGTGATGTCAAATGGCTCCATTCTTTGCTCATTTGCTAGCTGATGGTAATGTACCATGTTTCATCTCTGGTGACGATTTCTGCAAGGAAGGCATTACAGTCGCGTTCAAAGCACCACAGAACTTCTTCACACGCATCAACACACCGTCGCTTCAATTCCGTAGTCAGCTGCCGTGGCACCCGTCGCGCAGACACCTTATGAAACGTGAGCACATAATGCATTATGGGATGTGCTGAACCATAACTAATGTCTACAGCGATCGCTATGTCATACAATGCCACTCGGCAGTTTCCAATACGACGGCTTCAGCTGCTGCTGTGGTCACAGAGTCACGACACGGTGTGCCTGACCCGGGCGCGGAGCATCAACTACAGACGTCACACCATTTAAGAACTTCATAAACCATTTATACACTTGATGCTGTGACAAACAGGCATCCCCGTACTGTACCTTCATTCTGCGATAAATATCTAACACCTCCACTTTGTAAAAATTTAATCACCGAACGCTTTCCTTCTCTGGCGCACATTTCTGTTGGGACGGCCATCTTTACACTGTTTCTGCACTGGTACTTGGGCATCATCACTGTGCTGACACATTTGGGGACATCTGGCACATTATTCCAAACAGGCGTACCAACTTACTGGCGCGCACTTCCAGTTTTATATTACACTTTTAAGGTTTTCATTTGACTCTCCCACGAATCTTGTTGAAAGCTGTGGACTGAAACTACAACAAATGTTGAATCTTCACCAGACTAGAAGGTATGGTGTGCTTAATTTACCAAACGCGGAAAAATTAACCCAAAATTACGTAGCGCTCCTATCAAGGTCTGCGTCGTGCATTACAACTTGTTTGATGCTTTGGCTATCGCGTAGTATAATCATATTTTGGACGTAGACGATGCATTCGGAGCTGCAGTAGCAAACTATAAAACCCGGATTTTGTTGTCATTGGTTTTGTCAGTGTCCCCCAGTATTGATTGAAGCAAATAAGCAAATGTAAAGAGGTTTCTACCAGAAAAATGGAAGAAATAATCCGTGCTGTCAAGGATAAAAAGATAGATCACATTGTAAAAGTATATTTAATTTTTTTATTTCGCAAAATATATTTAGATGTGGGCGGGAAATAAAATATGGGTTTGGTAAAATTAGTCGTTTTTCGTCCGTTTAAGAGTACAATGTTGGCAAGCATTAGAAGAGAACATTTCCCATGAAATAAATATCGAGAACGTAAAAAGAAAAAAATAGTATGTTATAAAAATGAATGAGACACGTTTAGGCACAAATATGAAATGAATGATATAAAGGTTTGCTTACATTACAGTAAAAGAAAATAGTACATGCGAGAGTCCCCTAAATATAATCACCGAAGGTAGCTCTTATTAATTAACAAACTGAAGCAATTTTTCGACCTATCCACTCACATAATAATTGAAGATATTTGAATTTAAAGTTTTTGTTTGCAGCCTGTATTACTGTTGGACATGGTGATACATTTGGGCAACAATATTTACATAATTTTTATTTAGTGAAGTTAAATTTCCTGACTTGCCGTATATACTTTTGTTGTAATAATAAAAGATGGAATGAGGGTCTGCATCATAAATAAAAGCTTCAGCAAGCTGCTATAAAAACATTTTATGTGTTGCATTAAACGTAGCAATTTGTTATGGCCCCCTTAACGGAAATACAAAGATTGTGTTGTGAGATCTGCACTCCAAATAAGAGAAAAGTCGTAAAAGGCCAGGAGTCACATTCCACGGAGTCAAGTGGGAAATTAAATAAAACAGTCTAGCTGAGAACTATTTCTTTCATTAATGTTAATTTGGCTTTACTGATGATTATGTAAATTAAAGCATAATTAAAATATCATAAAACAAAATCGTAAATTTGTACACCTGGAATACCCAGATTTTTTTAATGAAACTAAACATCTTGATAAGGTGTAACATAAAACATTTGTGGAAGTGTAAATTACGCGTTTATTTTTGTATGGAATATTCAGTTTAAACTCATGCATTTTTCACAGCATTTAAATTTTGGCTGGATATTACCGGCATAGAAAGTATTTTTATCATGTCGGAAATGCAACAGCTTCAATAGAATACATTTAAAATCAATACCTCTCAAGAACAACTTCCATTACACAAATACACTGGAATCGTATATTCCGATTTCGGAATTGTTAAGAAGAATGTGATAATACTTACTTTAGAATATTTGCAGTTCAGAAGAGACGATGTGTGTAGTATGGACTCGTGTTTCTTAAGAAAGAGAGAATCTGGAATGGTTAAAGAATGTAATTTCCTCTTGACAGCGTTAAACCTTATACGAGCAGTAGTAAATGTTTTGGTATTTTGTGTCACATGCCTAGTATTTATGCTTCCAATATTTTGACAAACATTTGTATTTGAATGTAACACACACCCGGCATTCAGGTGTTCATAGGTTCAAATTTGTGTCCGGCCATCGAGGGTTTTTTCCATGGTTTCCCTAAATCAATCCAGATGAACTTGGGGATGGTTGGCTCAAAAGCCATGAGAATGTATTTCCATCCATATCTATTATCTTTTCTCTCTTTTAATGACCTGGACATCGACAAGCAGTTAAACAAATAAGTAAATAAATAAATTGTACTTAGATTTTTTGGCAGAATGCGTTACATAATAAGCTCACATTGGGTAAAAACATTCGTTTTACTCACTGCTCATTTAAAATCCTTGCAAGACTTGGGGAGTTATATAGTAGCTCAACGTATAATAACCGCAAAACTTAGTTACTTTAACAGTAAGGTTAACTTTGACTTCTTCATTGCCGCCTACGATAGGCCAGACTTCTTCCGATGACGATGTTCCTTTAAGTGATTTGTCTCGCAAAAAGAAATTGAGGAGCAAACAGAAGAGTGAGGAGAAGGGAAAGAAGAAGGACAAGGACAACAACCTCTGTAACATTTGTAAATGTGATTTCCAGTTCTACCACCAACCTGCTGACTGGATTAGTTGCGTCACTTGCAAAAATTGGATTTGTGGCATGTGTAACAAAGGCTCGACCAATCTGTCGTATGAGCGAGGATACAGATTAGTAATTATTTTTAGCTTTCTCTATTGTTGATCAAATATGTTACGTTTTTTACCAAAGTTGATTGTTGATGCTAATAATGTAAATGTTTGTTGATTCCAAAGATAATAATTACAATACTGATTAAGAGCCTATAATTTTGTAACTTAAGTGATAATAAAAATGATTGATTGATCCCCATAACTCGTTGTTATTAACTCAATTTCCACTATAACGCATAAAATATTCATATTTTTTATCAAAATGATGTTAAAGTAACCCTTACACTTTAGAGATTTGACATTAATTGCATTTTAATGCCTTGTCGAAGAAACCTCACATTCTTCAAATATATATCAGTTTTTACAATTGCTAACAGGAAACGCTCTGATTGGATTTTAGGCTCATCAGACTAAAAATTGAGATTTGATTCTGATGCACTGCGTAATTTTATTCACCCTAGTGATTTAAAATTGATACGCAGCAGCAGTGGTGGATCCAGGATTTTGGTTAAAAAAATGGTCCCCAAAATCCATGTCGTTGGGGGTGACCTTGGTGCTTTTGGGGGGGGGCTTCAGCCCCCTAGACCCCCCCTGGATCCACCACTGCGCAGCAGTATATACAGGGTGAGTTTTTTATCTTGAGACAACTAAATATCTCGAAAACTACAAATCCGATCAAAAAAAGTGGGTAATAAAAATTGTTCGTCTCGACGGGGGACATCCGATGATACCAAATTTGACTCCCCACCCCCACCCCCTAGGGGTGGGGGAAGGGGGAGAAAAAAAACTTAAATAGGAACCCCCATTTTTTATTGCAGATTCTGATTCCCCGGAAAAAACTACCCCTATTTCACCCCCAATTCGAGTCATTTTGGTCGATAGATGGCGCTGCAATCGACAAAAATCAAAATAAGCAAAAATTCATTTAAAAATGAGGATATCTCGTGAAATACACATCAGATCAGCAAAATACAAGTTAATGTGATTGATATTTTTCAAAAACTATTCAATAACACCACCCACCTCCAAACTTGAGGGATGGGAATGGACATTATTTCAAAATGCACTGATGCAAATTCTTTAGCAGATAGCGAAAGTCAAACATTACTTTTTGCGTTACCCAGGAACAACGACGTGGACGTAGTAATTTTCTGTTCCCTTTGGGGTGCTAGATTTAGGTGAGTCCCCTCGCCTCTCACCATCGGGGTGCTTGTTTTTGGTGAGTCCCCTCGCCTCTCACCATCGGGGTGCTTGTTTTTGGTGAGTCCCCTCGCCTCTCACGTGTTTGTTTCTAACAACAATTCTAAAGCAAGTGCTCGAAAATATCACCACCGACATCGATGCATTTATTTACCCGCTCTTGGAATGATTCGACGCAACTAAGAAGCATATCCGGCGTGATTTTTTGACAAGCGTTGGTAATTCGTTCAATCATGTTTTCAGGCGTTGTTGGCACTTCACTGTAAACTTCATTCTTCAAGTATCCCCATAAAAAAAAATCAGGCGAAGTGAGATCTGGTGATCTTGCAGGCCACGGCACTGGACCTCCTCTTCCGATCCATCGACGATTGTACAGACGATCTAACACTTCCCGCGATCTTACAGCAAAATGTGCTGGACAACCGTCATGTTGAAACCACATTGTTTGTCGCACGTCTAAGGGTACGTCTTCAAGCAATGTTGGCAGTACGTCCTCTAAGAGTTGTTGATATTTCTCCCCATTGAAATGTCCATGGATAAAATGTGGACCAATAAGTTTGTCCCCAATTATCCCACACCAAACATTTACATTCCACGGACGCTGATGTTCAACTTGGCGTAACCAATGCGGGTTTTCCACACTCCAATAATGCATGTTGTGTCGATTAATGGTGCCGTGGTTAGTAAAAGTGGATTCATCCGAAAACAGTACTCGAGCAAAGAAATGGGGTTCTTCTTGTATTTTCTGTAGCGACCATCGGCAAAATGTCAATCGATTATCGAAATCATTGCCGTGAAGTTCTTGATGCAACGAAACATGGAACGGATGGTATTTTCTACGATGCAAAATCTGACAAACAGTAGTCTGAGAAATTCCTGATTCACGACTTATTTGTCGAGTACTAATGTGAGGGTTATAAGCCACTGCAGCTAAAACTGCAACTTCGTTATTTTCTCCAGCTATCGTCCTTCGCCGCTTTCGTTTGTTTGTGTGCACACTTCCCTCCTGAGTGAACTGTTGGATAATACGGTAAAAAGAAGCGCGCGATCGAGGCTGGTCTGGAAAACGATGAGCATAAAGATCAACAGCATTATCGATATTCTTGCGACATTCTCCATAAATGTAGACCATTTCAATTTTTTCTTGCAACGTTATAGCCTGCATTCTCATTGACACGTGCAACAGAACGAAGTAAATAAATCAGAGATGTTATGAACGCTATGAAAGTACATCAAGTAATGAGAAAACTCTGAGAAATGAGCGACGATGTGAACGCAATGGAAGTACATCAAGTAATGAGAAAACTCTGAGAAATGCAGCGCCATCTATCGACCAAAATGACTCGAATTGGGGGTCAAATAGGGGTAGTTTTTTCCGGGGAATCAGAATCTGCAATAAAAAATGGGGGTTCCTATTTAAGTTTTTTTTCTCCCCCTTCCCCCACCCCTAGGGGGTGGGGGTGGGGAGTCAAATTTGGTATCATCGGATGTCCCCCGTCGAGACGAACAATTTTTATTACCCACTTTTTTTGATCGGATTTGTAGTTTTCGAGATATTTAGTTGTCTCAAGATAAAAAACTCACTTGGTATATATAATTGTGGAGAGCCTTTTGGGCTTAATATTGGTATGAGTTTGACAGCCAAAGGACACATTGTTCTGTTGGAGCAAAATCATCATTAACCTTGGGTGTTAAAAAAAAGTAACTACCGAAACGCGTGAAAAGTAGTCCCGTTTTACTGAACCTCCTCGTAATACAAATGTTGTAAAATGACTTTGCTTATATACTTCCATGTAAAAGTAAAGTCATAGGGTGTTGCGACCTAGTGGTAGGGTTTCGATTTGCCATGCGTTCCTCCTCTGTCGTGGATGGACCGTTGAATTCAAACCACGGACTGTCGTGCCACAGTAGATGATCAAAGCAAATCCCGTAAAAATTCCTCGCCCTACCAGGATTCGAACCCGGAACCGAGAGTTATATAGGCGAGCGCTTTAAGCACTAAGCTGCAAGACCACTAGACTTCCATCTAATGATACATCTCCCCTGGTACTTAGTAAGTATTAACTCTATAATGTCAAGAGTAAGCTTCGTCACTTTGTGAATGTGCTCAGGGAAGACTAAAGAAGCCCTCAAAATCGTTTAGGAAACCACAGACTAACTTTCAAATGAATTGACGAATGAGATGTTTTACTAAAAATAAAACTTGCGACACCATATAATTTTAAGAGACGTCTTGATAGATATTATTTACAACACTTATGATTTGCTCAACAACTTAATCGAGTGCTCGCTAATTGGAGCATTGTCATGTAGTAAAACAAAGCACTTGTATCAGTTTTCACAGTTGCTAACAGGAAACGCTCTGATTGGGTTTTAGGCTCATCGGACTAGAAATCGGGTTTGATTTGGATGCACGGCGTAATTTTGTTTACTCCAGTCGTTTAAAATTGACACATAGCCAAGCCGTAATTTGTTTTTGTAGCTAACATAAATAGAAGTTAAATATGGCTGGTTGACTTACAGAAAATTATTCAAAATAAAACAACACCACGATAAAATATTCAAAAATCTTCTTGTGAAATCGATTGATGAACTAATAGTGGAGACAGTAATAATAATCACTATTTCACTATTTACTCGGAGCTTGCGGAGAGTGGTTCCGACGTCTCCTTGCCTCAGTTTCAAATGATGTATTCCTCCTCTTTCCTGTCCACATAATCAAACCTCGTAACTCTCTGCTAGTAGCGGAGCACTTTAAGAAGTCGTTTGTTCGCTGACTCAGAGGTTCTGTAAATGCGCAATCAATTTGTGCTAAGCACTCTACTTCTTCGATGCTGGCCTCCAGCAAGGATAGTTTTAACTAAGCATTGCATTTGTCTTGTCGAATTGCAACACTAAGCATTGACGAACACGGTATATTAAAAACGAAATAAAAAACGGGTGCTTGTATAGTGTGTAAACACGCAAGAAGTGAAACTTCTATGTATTTTTTGATGGTTTTGATGTTTACTTTTCACTTGAGGGGACGAACGATACCATTCTTTATTGCATTTGTACCAAAAAAAAAAAAAGAAGTATGTCGAAGTCACTCTCGTAAAGCAACGAAACGAATATAAATAAACAATTCAAATACTGGTGTGTGTATCGGTGTGTATCGATGTGTTTTAACTGTGTCTCCTTCTGATGTAAATATACCATTTGTCGTCATCACATTATTTTAATTGTCTATTAAATCACTTTAAGCCTCAACATTGTTGATACAGTTTAGGTATTCTGACAAAGGACACGTTTTGATAGTAATACATACTTGCACATAAAACATAAAGCGAACTAACTCAAACGTCGTAAATACTCGCTGTATTACATGAGATTAAGTGACAGTGGCCAATATCGTAACTGCTTGCATCAAAGTATCGTTAAGTCCACATGCGCAGAGTGTGAAATGCGGATTCACAGAACGTTAAGTGTGCTATGCGCAAAAGATTATGTGTGCAGTTCACCCGTAACGTGTAACACTAACATATTTTTCCCTACCGTGCCCAAAGAAGATGCGTTTCAATAATTTCAACCACAAAACTGATAAATGGAAATTGTATCTTCCCATTCTATATATATTTACCCTATTTTTGCTTAAAACACATTGCGTATATAAAAACTATGATAATTTCAAATACTACTGGCCAAGGTGATGTCTTAGATCAGGGTTGGCCAACCCAAATGGTCTTGCAGGCCACTTTGGAAATGCATCATAACTCCGCGGGCCGCATATAAAATTATATATCCCAATAAGATTTGGACCCACTATAGACATTATTTTGGGGTGAATATAATTTAATTACTCTGCAAACTCATAATTGTAAACTCAGAAATAAAACAGGCAATATCAGTAATACATTCACAAAATAATTATTTTAAAATCAAAATTAATTTTTTTCTCATAATTTCGACTGTTAATTTTTGAATATATGGATGCACAAATAATTTATTTTTTAAATACATTGTTTCTCACTACTTTGGTAATTATAAAATAAATATATTTTGTAAAAGTGTGATGAATCTCGCGGGCCGCGGGTTGGCCACCCCTGTCTTAGATCCTTGAAGTGAGTCGTCTTACTTACAATATGTTCACCCAGCAAATAGCTGTCTATCATATCGATTTATATGAAAAATACAATGAATCATTACTTTAAAATTAAAAAATCTGTTAAATGAACATTAACGTATTATTTAATTACATTTTATTCTATGCTCATAAAAGTAATTCCTACTCGTCTCTAAACGGCATAGAACAATCAGTATAGAAGACTTTAAGAGTTTTATAATGTCAGGGCCAAAATCGTATTACATGTTTACTAGAGTGGCCCGTATGAAAATTTCGGGAATGTTATACGACGAATAACGAGATTAGTCGTTTGTAGCAGGATAAAAGACGAACCGGCTCATTTGTAATAATTGTTTATCTTTCAACTGAAACAGGGACGTAGAAAAACATTTATGTCTTATCAAACGATTATAACTGATGAAGAGGAACAAAATCATCAGAATAGTTTATCCTACAAAAAACCCAACGGCTATCAATATTTCTGTAATACGTTGTGCTGCTATCTAGGGTATGAAATTCCTCCTTGTCGACAGCAGTGGACCCTACCAGCCTGCCTCTGAACTATCGCATCCACGTGACCTTGATTTTTCATAATTTTACCATTTACGGGTTGAATTTCGAAAAATTCCTTTCTTAATTAATTATGTCACCGAAGTTGATAACTTAATCTTTAACATCATAACTCATTTTCGATTTTAGTTAGCTATAAAGGGAGACAGATGGTTCATCAGAAAAAACCTTTTAGAAATAATATATATAAGATCTGTGTCATTTTGTACAGTTCATGATTTCCAACCCCTCAAATATTGCGTTAGAACCGTACTTCATAGTTCTTTGTAATCTAGATATACTCAGTCTCTCCACAACCCTGAACCACAAAATTTTGGTAATGGAAAACTGTGGAATAGTTTTCAATAAATTAAGCAACTAGTTGTACTGTTATATCAGACAGTCACTATAACACTCTCATGTTACCAATATGGTAGTCATGTTTCATGTATGGCTGGTGGAACAGAAAAGAGAAATAAAATATTTCATCCATCTGTCCCGAACTGGGAGACAGATAACGATGACGAATGACGACAAATAACCTGGCGTGGTAATTAATCCGTGCGCAGTGCTAAGAGAAAAGTATCCCGTCGACCGTCAGCGGGTATTGAGCAGTGCTCACTAATTTGTCGATAATTATAAATGCCCGAATTATATCAATACACTGCTGCTTAGCGTAGCTTTCCGGTTTTTAATCAGTTAGCGTTTCAGTCTCGCATTCGAGAGAACGCAACTGGATCCACGGTTCCATCATCCACATTTCGTATTTTCGTGGTTTCCCCAAATTACTTTGGCTGAATGCCGGGTTAGATCCTGAAAAAGTGGCAAATTATTTCCCATTCCTTGCCCTCAAAAGCTCTAAAATGAAATGGAAATCACAAGCTTTGGGTTTAGTTGTTACGAGATAAACATGCAGCCAAGAATTTTTTCGTTCCTGTTACTTATCATTACGATTAAAATTATGTATCTTTTTGTCTTATTTTGTTTTAGTTATTATTAGCATTTGTACAGAGACAATACAAGCAGAACAGCTTTCTTATGTTTTTATTTCCTTGCAAATTTATTTTTTAGGCTGTGAATACGTGTTAAAAATTTAATATAACACTGATAATATACAATGACCACTAATATTCTTCCTAGAAGTACAGATAACTCTTAACTATCATCCTTGATTACAGAACATTTGAGGCTGGGTTAGATTGCTATAGGATTGTCTATCAGAAAGGTGCTGCTCCTTCACGCAATATAACTTTTTTTTTTTCTTTTTTCTTTTTAAACTGCTTTACGTCTCTTTTTAACATCGAGGTCTTTAGAGACGAGAAAGGATGGGGGGCATGGATGGGGGGCATGGATGGGGGCAAGGAATGGGAAGGAATTCGGCCATGGCCTTTTGAAGGAAGCATCCCGGCATTTGCCTGGAGTGATTTGGGGAAACCATGGAAAACCCAAATCTGGATGCCCGGACGGGGATTCGAATCTCCGTCACGCCATATAACAACATAGTGATCCATTCTATAAATTCTCTCATGATATATGGCTGTGAAATAAACTACTTTCAGATCACTCTCGATTTGACAGCAAATACTATTTCACAATACATAAAAACACTTTATAATTTCTGAAATACAATTTTATTGTTACATTATTAAATTCAACTTTATGTGCTTTCTTTCCGTACTGCATTTTTCTTTTACCGTCTTCCTTTTTACTACTGGGCGAAAAATTTTTGGCCACACTTTTCTTTTCTCTCCAATGGCTTTCGGCACCTGAGGCCATACAGCCAACTGGATAGTAATTATGTCACTCGCTGCTTTTAGTATCTCCTGTATGAAATTTTTCCACTTAATTAGACACACCACAGGACGGACATTCACAGACACAACACTTAAACATCCATCCCCGCGGCCGGACTCGAACCGGCGATCTTCGGCACGCGGAGCTAGCACTCTATCCCCCACGCTACCGAGGTCGGCTTTCGCCACAGTTCCGCGATGTAACTTCTCCCTTCATTCTTCGCTGTTAACGGGCTTCTAAAACAACTAGTATTGAAACAAAACAAAGTTACTTACGTATATTCAACATAAAGTTAGTTGATATGTAAGCTGTTCCATCACAGGTGGAATACAATTAAGCAAACAGAATTTTAAGGGATCAGATATTTCATAATCACTCTCTAACATAGAAACAATTGTATAAAGAGAAAATAAAGCAGTGTATACCACGAAAGATATGGTTATTGAACTCAGACCTAACAGCACCTCAGCTTCCTACCAGGCAAATATATATAGATCATATCTCAAAAAGAAGGATTCCTTAACACAAGATAGAAGATCAAATTAGATCAAGTCAACATTGTGACCAAAACGTCCCTGTGCTTTCTGTTGCTCGCTTTATATTTTTCACAGCGATTCGATTGGTGCGCAGAATATTTGATTCTGCACACGCCCTCCACTGAGACTCACGCAATTGAATCAGCAAGTGAAAGTTGATTGAAATCAAAAGCCACGTCAACGAGTTTCCGACGAGAAAATTTCCTTCCTTGGTAGGATTTGAGAGTGTGAGGCTTAAGTATTGGCCTTTTACAACTTACGTAAGTAGATCATGAATCACACTCATCCAATGGAACAACATGAGTTACCCTCATAATGAATTCGATATCAGAGTCAACTAGAGACAATGTTAATGTCAAAAATCATTTTCCCTGTTACAAAATTACTTATTACATAAACTTGCGTGATTTATAAACCAACCCATATGAAAATAGTCTATTTACATTGTAAGTTTTATCGAAAGAAATATACCATCAGCTGTCACAAAAGCCACATCGTTTTTGCACCGATCTAATAACTGGATCTAACACTGGACTTGTGTTTCACCTTGAATAAACATTATTTTTTCCCTTCAACAACCCAAATTTTACAAGACCCATACTCATCTTTGATACATTAAGCTCACTGACATGGTAATGTGACAGAACTTGTGAATCAAGGCACCAAAAAACGTCGTGAAATTGACTTGAAAGAACATTTAGTAATAAGAACCTAATAAGTGTGAACAATATAACAAAGTAAGAATTGTCTTAAATAATCACCTCTCTTATTGATTATATGAATCGGTGTTTTTGGAGGGGCGTACCTTATCATAAATAAACAACAGGAAAACTAAACAAAAAAGCATTCCAGAATCCTTGTTGGAAATTTTTGTTTAGCTTTATATGGTATTTTAATTTGAAATATGTTACCTTAACATGTCCACCTACTTGAAAAAAAATTTTATCTCGCAATCATGGAAGTTGAAAATTTTTAAAAGTACGCCTTTAAAAAATAATAATAATAATAAAAACAATTTTAAACAAATTACTTTTAAGTGGGATGAAATATTCGTAAGAAAGTATAATTTTGCAGTTATTTGTTAGGCATCTGTCAAAGTACACATTAAATGAATAGTAGTTAATTTAAGAGTGAATGTTTTACTGAGTCCTTTGGTAACTGGTCTGTATTAGGCTAACTTTATGTTCATGCAAATCATTTTTATTTTCCTGGACTTTCGGCCTCCTCTTCAAAGTCGCTGTCTGGAGTTGTATTATTGGCGGCTGGCCAGTGTAATTGCTCCTTATAATAGAATACAGGTGTCATAATCATGTCGAATGTAGTTATTCAATTTGTTTAAGTCATGTAACTGGGAAAGAATGCTCACACAGACGCCTTTTCAAAAGAAACTGATATCTTTATCCTCAATGGAAAAAAACACCAGAGAAAACAGAATATGAAAAAAATAACGTTTAAAAAACGTCGATTTATATTTCAAATCCACTAAAATCTTTCTTTGTTTCACACACAAACTTCGATATTAAGTTTGAAGCAAGTATATAAAATATTTACTGAATTTTGAATTAAAGTTTCTATTGAGACGAGATTCAATAATACGAGTAATGCAATCAGCCACTAAAATCCAATGAATGATGATTTGTAACGAAGGCGTTGTCTATGTAACTTACGGTAAGCTGGATAATTATTACCTCAATTATCTCTTTCATAGATAGAAGCTCAAACGAAAAAGTAAAACCAAGCGGTAACTCTCTGGTCTCGCATTCGCGGGGACGCAAGTTTGAATCCCCGTCCGACCATCCAGATTTCGGTTTTTCCATGTTTTTTCCGAAATCATTCCAGGTGGATGCCAGAATGTTTCCTTCAAAAGGCCATAACTAAATTTATTTACGTTCCTTGCATTAAGTCCTTTCTGGCCTCTAATGACCCCAACTACAACGATCAGTTAAGCCATTAGCAATAAAAAGAAGAATCATTATTCTGACCGAATAGATTCAGTAAACTTTGTTGTAAATGAAAAACGTAAATATTAGACGGTTGATTTTTGTTCACTGGAGAAACGAAAAGTTGTATATCTCCTAAGTATTACAGGCGTGTGCGGCTGGTTGGAATAGTCAAAACACGACGTTGTGACTACTGACTCTGTTGCCTTCATCAGGTGTAGTGTAGCTACCTTCCATGGCAAGCTCACTGCTACTGCCTCCTATTGCGTACCGGCCACAGTGAGCTATAGTATATCTGTAGGAGACAACAGAGTCCGTTGTCGAAACCTTGTGTTGTTACGACTCGATCCACCTGAACAGGCGTGAGGATTAAATTTCCTCATAACGCTGATAATACTAACTTTCACACATAAAAACACACTGTTCTATCCTGTCCTTTTTGCAGCACTTCTCTTTGCTTATTTTAGGACTTAGCTATTACAAACGGGGAGGTGTAATGATTTTCTTATGATTTCCTTGTGAGATACAGTCCTAAGAACAAGGATCATGCAAGTTAATAGAATTAGCATGTAATTTCTTTGATATAGCACTGATATTTTTTGGGTTATTTTTACGGGTTACAAGAAAATAATTTTCATCGACAGTTACTTTACTTTCCATGTCCACAGACGAAATATCGCACTATCCTCTTCGTCCTAAATTCAGCAGCTATCTCAGCGTTGTCTGTTGATTCCCAGGTTAGTCTAAAATAGGTCAGTTTGCTATATCTTCACCCTGCAGTATTTTATCGCCTTTAACAGCTTTGTCCTTTGGTAATATTAAATACTGCTAATACATAGGTTCGTCCAAGAGTTCACAGCGCAGTAGCTGGTCATGTGTTTGCATTTCTCCACATAGACATGTTTCGTCTTCTACATAGCTTCATCTCTTCAGGTGTCATTTACATTTATAAACTCGTTCCCTGAGGCAATTAAGTGCTCCTTATGTGGTGTACCTTGGATTATATCCCCCAGCACTAAACAGTCAAATCATTCCCTCGACAGTCAAAAATACAGTAAAATATAATGAAAAATAAAAATTTTACTTTGTTTATATCCTTATTATAAAACACAATAAGAAATTAGTATTGATTAAGTACGAATAATATACTCCTACTGATCAAACAGAACATTATGACTATCTACCTACTATCGATATAAACCCATCCAAGTGATAGCAGCGTCACCTGACTAGGAATAACTGCTAGTCAGACACACGCACGGTGCATGTGCCATCAGTGAGCGTGCTATCCGTGTTTAGAATTGGGAAGCCGCGCGATCTATCTGAGTTTAACCAAGGGCAGATTGTGATGGTTTGGAGGCTCGGCACGAGCATTTCGAAAACTGCACGACTTGTCGGGTTTACAAACTGTTCTGTGGTGAGTGTCTTCAACATGTGGTGAAACCAAGGAGAAACCACGTACAAACGACGACGGGTTGAGCGGCCACCCCTCATTACGCAAATCGGACATCATAGGCTGGGCAGACTGGTAAAACAGGACAGGTGCTGAACTGTGACGGAACTAACATCAGACTTTAATGTTAGGCACAGTACGAGACATGTAAGTGTGTCTGAACTCACAGTGCACCGAACACTCCTAACGATGGACCTCCGCAGCTGACGACCCATGCGTGTGCAAATGTTAACACCACGACGTCGGCAACTGCAACTGAAATGGGCACGTTACTAGATGTTGGCGTAGTGGCAGAGCGTTACATGGTCTGATGAATCCTGATACCTCCTTCATCTGCCGATGGGAGGGTGCGAATCCGTCGTTTTCCAGGGCAACACCTTCTTGACAATTGTACTGCAGGACGCAGACAAGCTATCGGCGGCTCAATTATGTTCTGGGGAACATTCACGTGGCTATCCGTGGGTCCAGTGGAGCTCGTGCAAGGCACCATGACGGCCAATAAGTATCGTACAATGGTCGCAGACTACGTACACCTCTTCATGACGACCAAGTTTCACAACAGCAGTGGCAGTTTTCAACAAGAAAATGCGCCATGTCAAAAGGCCAGGAGTGTGATAGAGTGGTCAAGGAACATAGTGACGAGTTGCAATTGATGTGACGCCCCCCAACTCGCCACATCTGAACCCGATCGAACACATCTGGGATTTACGGGAGTTCGGTGACTTGTGTGTGCAGATGTGGTGCCAAATCCCTCCAGCGACCTACCAAGGCCTCATTGCTTCCAAGCCACGACGCGTTGCCGCTGTTATCCGTGCCAAAGGCGGACATACCGGCTATTAGGTAGGTGGTCATAATATTCTGGCTGATCAGTGTAAAACTTCCGAATTAATGGTTTTAAAGCAATCTAAAGACATAATCACCAAGTTGTGCCAGATATAAATTCACATAAGACGCGATAGAAATAATTAAACATTAACTTATCTCCAGGTATAGCGTTTTTTCCGAGGCTTATGGGAAAGGGTAATGATTAGACTTGGCATTCGGAAGCACGTTGGCTTCAATTCCCTATCCAGCTATCTAGATTTCGGTTTTTTATTGTTTCCCAAAATTACTCTATGCGAATATCGGGATGCTTTGTTTTTTAAAAAGGCCGTGACCGAATTACTTCCCGTTTCTTGTTCCCTTCCCCTCGCCTTTAATGACCTCGACGTCGACGAAGCGTAAACCACGTAATGATAAACAAATAAAAGAATGGAAGTATTATTCTTTCCACACAAGTTGTTTTGGCAGCAATTTTTCTCACAAATTTTCTGAGTCTCTGTGAAATCTTAGCACCTGCGCTCAACAAAGTTAAAACGTTGCCTCTCTTGCATATCCTCCTTCATTTTTCACAGTTTTATTTAGAGACATGTATTAACGTAAACACTTTTGCGTTTAATACGACTAATGACTAAATATTAAAAAAAATATTTTATGAGCAGTTGAAATTATTTAGTAGACAGAAAACCAACTTCCAAATGTTTCTTAAAAATAAAATTTACCAGACGAAAGAATGAAAACTATGAATAAAAATTCTATGGGATCTAAAGCGTGATGTTTCACTCGAGTTTAAATTTTACCTATGACTATTTGTATTTCCCAAATGAGACAGTACTAATTATAGATTTCAATTTCAAAAATAATAAAACGAACTTCACGTTTTGGCTTTCACTAAAATCCAGTTATTTAGATATGACATTAACACCATTATGAACAGCATTTCTATCGGAGATATAACGGTAGTAAAATCCAACCACATCAAAAATTAATATTCACCAGCATGAGTTCTTTATTTGGGTGTAGTCTGGTTTTAAGGAATAACTTTTATGTTTGTATTTTACATAATTTTTATCGATAGCTTGGCTTGTAATTCATGACAACATTTGCCTAAAATGAAATGAATATTTATGAACAATCCAGTACAATGTGATAGGAAGAAGTTATTATTCTATACCTGATGGAACTTCAAGCTAACCTACGTCGTACGGGTTAACTCGAATTATTATGATGTTCGTGTCATCAAGCCTATTTATCACACCATTTTGTTACGATGCCGTTAAAGTCCTGATCTACCAACAGAAATGTGAGTGAGTTTATACAGTAACGCTGCTTGTGATTACAATTTCAATATTATCACTGTATTTCGGCAGTCGTATGAAAACGCATTACAGTAGTAACTTTAACGTTGGATGGATTTTGCTCGCAATATCGTTAATCACTTTTACGTTAAAACTAAATTGATTACGAGATTTTGGGAATAAAGAAGAATATGAATACATCGTCTTCCACAAATGTTTTATGTTGTAATTGCCTTTGGAATTCAGTTTTTCGGAGTTAAATTGCGATATTTGCGTCCGTTAAATGTATGTTACTGGCTTAAAACGGACGAAGACTTTACAAACTCACAGTTTTATAGTTTAAACATTATACCATTGGTTCGAAGTAATATTCGCCACATCACAGAGCATATTAACCATGATGCTATCGGCTTATAAGATTTATTTATTGTTTGGTCCAGGCAGCACAGCGTTGAGCTAAAAGGGTATGTCCATTAACGTGAGTTTTATCGTGGCTGCTAAGCTCTGAACATTTTTTTAATAAAAGCTATGAATTTTGAAATGTCCGTCCGTCGAACAATTTTCATGACTGATATGCAGGATTTGAAGTGGTTTATTTTCTTCATGCTCGCAAAATACAAATCGAATTGTATGTAATCCTTGACACCATACGTTGTTACGGTACTAGATGTATATTTGTACGTGAACTACGTAACCATCTACGCTTAAATGTCTGTTATAGTTTACCGTAAATTTGTACTAACACGTCCCCTGTGGGCATTAAATGTGATTGTTTTAAGCACATTACTTTAGATGCGGGAAATGGTCTGGCACAAGGAATGGTAAGGAATTCGGCCATGGGAACCATCCCAGCATTCGCCTGGATTGATTTGGGAAACCATGTAAATCTCGACGGTTGGACAGAGAAACGAACCGGAGTCCTACGGAACTTGATGCAAGAGCGTTAACCTTCAGCCACCACGTAAGGTCCTAAATCATGTGGGATCCCATTTTGACCAGCGAAGTATAGCAGTCAGACATGGAATTGACTGAACAAGTTATCGGAAGACCCTTGAAGAAAGATTCAGTCGTGCTTACTCTTTATCCATCCATAATTTCGAAAGAGAACTTTTTCCACTAATTTACCTTTTAATCATGTCCTAGACAGGTTCGATTGGATGATTTTCTGGATATCTAGGTACCCTGACTATTCGCTGCAACTGTCCAGAATGTTTTTTTTTTTTTTTTTTTTTTTTTTTTTTTAACTAATCGTGAAAGATTTCGGTCCGATGACATGGAGCATTGATGTTCATCGTTATTTGGGAACATGAACGCTATGAATAGCTGAAGATTGTCTCCAAGTGCCTGAACGTAAACTAGGACTGTTGATAATATATCGATATATCGATATTATTTTCTGAAAAATATCGATATTTATGAGTGATATTTTTTAGGACGATATATCGATATTTCGATACTGAAATCTGGATATCAGCTTCGATATTTTTTTAAATATGTTATTATTTTTCGTTTGCTCTGAATGACACTATGTCCAGAAAATTTCTGGTACTCATAGAGATCAGCAAGCTTAAGTAAATCTTACAACTTTACTATAATTAATTTGAAAGTTATAGGTAAATAGTTTACTCACATGATGACAACAGTGAAGGCAAGGCATCCCTCGCCCAGCACGAATGGAACGCGAGCTCATTGTTTTAAATGAGCATGCGCATTGTATAGGGAAGTCCAGTGTGTTAGCAGGAATAGTGGGAAGTGTAAATAACAAATAGTTGCTAATTTAGAGCAACAAAAGTAGGGCAACTCAGAATACGCTATCAATATACAAAACTAAATGAAATACAACAAAAAATCTTATGTAAAAAAGTTATGTAACTTGGCCATAATGCATTCTATGATAGCTAAACTTCTACGTAAATAAATGCCTCAATCTTAAAAATACACAAAATGAGATTTGCCTCGAACCTCTCTCGAGTTTTATAAATTTTATTAATTTTTATAAAAATTATGACACGCATAATAGTGAATTTTTTTAAAAAAAAATCAAGAGTCATCATCACCAAGAGAAACCATTCGAAAATAAAAACTTGATTCATAACAAAATCACACGTCTATTTATCAGAGGACAGCCTAATTTTTTACAAAGTTTGGTTTTATGGAATTGCATATATTAAAGTATCGATATATCGATACATCGATACTATCTTCCGATATATCGACAGCCGATATTAATACTTTTTGAAATATCGATATATCGAAAATCCGACATTTTTAAAAATATCAACAGCCCTAACGTAAACATTTCCAGTTTGAAAAGAAGTCTCAGTCCATGTCATGCAAGCACAGATCATACCAGGATAGAGCCATCATCAGCTAGCACAGTGACTTCCTGACAACCTGGAACCAATGGCCTCGTGTGATATAACCCTGCCATCAGTTCTTACCAACTGAAGTAGGGACTATGGTAATCTGATCGCACAACCTTTTACAGCTCTCAATCCACTGTACCATCCCCACCGCGTCATTTTAACGGCACGCTCCTTTCTTCACCGACGGCTGTTCGGCTCAAGATCACATTCTGGAACGCGGCCGGAAAGTTGCCGTTACTTAGGGATGGGCAAAATATATCGATGTATCGATATTTATTCTAAAAAATATCGATATTTATCGCCGATATTTTTATTATCGATATATCGATACATCGATATTGTATTTAGTGTATCGATTTTAAGCACCAATTCGATATTTTTTCTACGAACGCAATGCAGTATACAATTTAATCGTTACATGTATATAGGACAAATATACGTACACTCTTTAGCAAAAAAAATGACTGTCGGCGCCTGAGTCTAAGTCCCTTATTTCGCACAATGTGGCATCATTGCGCGTATTCAACTCAGCGCCATCTGTTATTCATTTCCTTAAGTCAAGCCTCGAACAAAGCAGGAAGACTCCGCCCGCCCATTGACGATTCTTCTTGGTAGTTCATCTATCATTCCCCACATTTCAGTAAAAAGCTATTGACCGATCTCGAAACAAGTAACGCATTTTCCTGTCCCTGGATTGACTGTAATATTAGGCAAGATATCGCCGACCATACCTCAATCGGACGAAATTCGGTTCCAGCTACACTTTTCTTAAATTCTGATCGTGAAACATATCGTTAAAGTTGTAATTAACAAGATTGCAATAAAGCGCAGTAAAAATGAGGTTCAGTTATACATTTTATTCCAAATAATTAGCGTAAAATTATAACGATATTTATTTATATATTGATGTGGCTAATAGTTGCAATAATGCAACACATAATGGGGTGTGTGGTCCGAGAAGTGGGTGTAAATGTTCAAAGATCCAGATTTTTAGTTCTACAAAACTATTGAAACGATTATAAAGAGATTATTTCGGATAATTGTCTAATGCCAGTTGAATGTAACTGACTTCCGAGGCAGGATAAGGTTGTTTACCCACTGCACGAGCCGTCTGTGAACATGAGCTCCGTTTGCTTGTGGCTAACCATCTAGTCTTGTAAACGCGTGGTCCTCGGTTCGAGTCTAGTTTTTCCAATTATTTTTTTGCATTTATTTTAAACAAGTCGAACCTACAACTGCGTTATGCGTAAAATATAACATCGACTCTTACCTGCTTGCGTCAGGACATAACATACTTAAGGAAAGACTCGTAACTGAGTGCTTCTTAATAAACTGCACACGTAACTATGAAAGCTTTCACAGAGGTAACACTGAAAGAAATCTTCTCGGGCTTCAACATCGTCGAAATAGTGTCGTGTGGTTACGTTAGGTGGACTATAACGAGTTCGCACCATCTTCAAGGAGACGAAAAACTAAATAATATTACTATACCAATTTCTTATTATGCGTCTGGATTTACGATTCGTCGACTTCTAAGTCATTAAAGGTGGAAGGGAATGGAGACAAGGAATGGGAAGGAATTCGGACCATGGGTTTTGGAAGAAATAATCCCGCCATTCACACGAAGTGACTTGGAGAAACGAAGGAAAATCCAAATCTGGATAGCCGGATAGGAATTCAAACGCTTCCTCTCGAATGCGGAGCCATAGCGTTAACGCTCAGCCATTAGGTTCAGTTTTTCAATATCTTTCGTATTTGATCTATGATGCCGTCCATAAAATTATTTAAAAAATCTATTGAAAAGTTAAAAATCGTAAATTAAAATATATGTGCAGAAGTGAGTTCATCTGATGAGAGCGGGGATATCAAAAAAATCTCTGAAATCAGAAACGCAATTCAAATTTCATTTTCTCTCTCTCTACTCTTTTCGCCCCTCTCTCTTTTTAATTTTTTTTGCTAGGGCTTTACGGCTCGCGACAGAAAGGTCATTAGAGGCGGGATCGGATTGGGGCAAGAAACGGGCAGGAACTCGGCCATGGCCTTTTCAAGGAAGCATCCGGGCGTTCGCCTGGAGTGACTTGGGGAAACCATGGAAAACCCAGATCTGGATGCCCGGACGGGATTCAAACCCGCCCTCCCGAATACGAGGCCAGAACGTTAACCGTTCACGCACCACACCCGGTATTTTTTTTAATTTTTAGCAGCTATCAAATTCAAAGTGAATATAAGCTCCCTCTTATATGGAAGATATTGTCATATTAATCCCGTTGTTTAATGAAGTAGTATTAAACCAAAAATGACGAGCAAAATTGATCGGTTTGCTAGTAACCAAATAGTAACATTTCAGTCTTTTCGTAGAAATGTTAAAAAAAAAAAAAATCAATTCACATTCTACTTGAGCAAAGACCTCAAACCGGATGCTAAAACTACAGAAATTTGCAGTCTCAATAAAATGGTAAAATAAGAAATTTCAATGTAGTTATGATGTAATTCTCTATAATATTTTCTTTTTTTTTCAAGTATGTCTTTCAGTAAAGATTAAGAGGTAGTTGGAATGAAATTATCACGCTGAGCAATAACACAGCTAATTGTTACAAAATTTTATAAATCGGCAGTACTACTCTCCGCAGCTAGAGTGTAATTCTAAAAATCGTAGTAGACGGAAACGTAGTGTTTACAAAGCGTATAATACTGGTTTCGCTTGTTTCCTTGTTTCTTGCCACACTGACATTCACTGAATTTCAATTTTATGCCTCAGTTTTCCTCCTACAATTCTGACTGAATTAGTGTTGCCCAAAATCGGTCTTGGTCTTGCAGTCTTGGTCTTGGTCTTGCATTTTTGCAAGACCAAGACCAAGACCAAGACCAGGTGTATTGATGCAAGACCAAGACCAGACTGGCCAAGTCTCGTCTTGTTCTTGCATTTGGGCAACACTAGACTGAATGCCTATAAGACTTTGCAATATTTAAACTTTCAAAAGAAATTGTTGCTTGTCATTCTGAGACAGACATTATAATGTAAATTCTTTGGGTTGGAATAAAATATACAGTAGCTACAGTTTGAATTTCGGAAAAACCGTGCCGCAAGAGAATCAATTCTTATCGCCGATCAAGAAAAACAAAGTTACTTTCATAGCGTTTGTTGATTTAGAAAAAAGCTTTTGAGTAATGTAAGGCGGGACAAAATGTTCAAAATTTAAAAAAAGTCAGGTCTTACGTATCGAGATAGAAAAATATTTTAGAATTGATATAAGAATCAAGTGGCTATAATAAAAGTAGAGAATCATGAGAGTCACCAATCAGTTGAAAAGTGTATCAGATATGGTTGCAGTTCATCCTTACTAATATTCAGCTTATATGTGGAGGAAGCTGAAGTAAAAGAGGAATTTGAATGTGGCTTCATGAAAAAGTAGTTTCAAATATTGACCCAGGAACCAGAGAGAACTTTTTAAAACTGTATGTATGGAGCATAGCACCTTATACTAACGAAGCATGGACTTCAGGAATGCCTGAAAGAAGGAAAATTGAAGCATTCGAAATGTGGTGCTATAGGAGGATGCTGAAAATTAAGTGGACAGTTAAACCACGAAATTAATATGTTTTGGAAATGATGGCTGACGAAAGAAGTTTGTGGAAAAATCGTATACAAAGAAAAAACAGATTCGTGGGTGGTTTTTTTAATACATTTGGGATTGGTTATGTATGAAGCAGATAACGGTGGACGTGTTTTAAGAGAGGTGTTTTGAGATGAAGGGGATAGTGCAAAATAAGAAGGGATCGGCTGGTTTATATCAAACCAATCGAGAGACTGACGACAGTAAAATAAGAGATAAGAGATGAAATAAGACAGAAGGTGCCGGCCGATTGAGACCTACTCCCCCGAAACACATCGATGGGGCCGACAGCTTAACGTCCAAATCCGGCGGACGAGTCACTGTCAGAAGTTCCATACGCGCTACAGAGAGGTTTGGGATTTAAACCAGGACTTTCGCCATGTCCTAGTTCTAAAATGTTCTTCAACCACCGGAGCTCAAATCGGTTGACGCCGTATCTGACGCCGCGCATCATCACGGAGCTATAATGACCCGAAACGAGGATGTTAGCTATTGAAGTGTAGCATTTAAAAATCAACCTTTCACCTCCATCACATGCTGTTTGGTGCAGACACGTAAATTCCAATTGAGGTAGCTGACACAATCTCATACCACTGCGGTGCAAGACAATCTTCTATATATCTATCACCTTAGTAATATATGAATATTATGAGCGGAACAGAATATAAAGCATCCGGCATCTTTTATTCCTTTAATTTATAGCTGCTAAAAATAGAAAAAAAGGGAGAGGTGTTGAAAATGAGAAAGAGAGACAGAAAAAATAAATTTGAATTGCGTTTCTGATTTCAGAGATTGTTTTGGAAACTCACCCTCTCATCAATTTATCTCACTTCTACCGACATTTTATCATTTACGATTATTAACTTTGCTTTAGGTAGATTTTTAAATAATTTTATGGATGTAATCGTAGACCAAATACGACTAGTAATGAAAAAGTGAAGCTAATGGTGTCGCATTCGAGAGGAGACGGCTTCGAATACCCCATCTATCGAGATTTGGGTTTTCTTTGGTTTCTCCAAATCACTCCAGGCAAATACTGGTATAGTTCCTTTAAAAAGCCAAGGCGCCGAATTTCTTCCAGTTCCTTTTCCGCAATCCTTCCCGCCTCTAACAACCTCGACGTTGACGAACGTAAATGCCATAAGAAGGAAAAAAATTGAATTTGAAGGAGTCATTGTTAGTCGGGTTAATGCAAGCTGCGACCACAACAACTACTACTACTACAGCTACCGTAAAACACTGTGGTGCGTGAACGGTTAACGTTCTGTCTCGGGAGGACGCGGGTTTGAATCCCCGTCCGGGCATCCAGATCTGTGTTTTTCCATGGTTTCCCCAAGTCACTCCAGGCGAACGACCGGATGCTTCCTTGAAAAGGCCATGGCCGAGTTTCTGCCCGTTTCTTGCCACAATCCGATCCCGTCTCTAATGACCTTGCTGTCGACGAGCCGTATAGCCCTAGCAAAAAAATTAAAAAAGAGAGAGATTGGCGAAAAAAGTAGAGAGAGAGAAAATGAAATTTGAATTGCGTTTCTGATTTCAGCGATTTTTTTTGATATCCCCGCTCTCATCAGATGAACTCACTTCTGCACATATATTTTAATTTACGATTTTTAACTTTTCAATAGATTTTTTAAATAATTTTATGGACGGCATCATAGACCAAATACGAAAGATATTGAAAAAACTGAACCTAATGGCTGAGCGTTAACGCTATGGCCCCGCATTCGAGTGGAAGCGGGTTTGAATTCCTATCCGGCTATCCAGATTTGGATTTCCTTCGTTTCTCCAAGTCACTTCGTGTGAAAGGCTGGATTATTTCTTCGAAAACCCATGGTCCGAATTCCTTCCCATTCCTTGTCTCCATTCCCTTCCCACCTTTAACGACTTAGAAGTCGACGAATCGTAAATCCAGGCGCATAATAAGAAATTGGTATAGTAATATTATTTAGTTTTTCGTCTCCTTGACGATGGTGCGAACTCGTTATAGTCCACCTAACGTAACCACACGACACTATTTCGACGATGATGAAGCCCGAGAAGATTTCTTTCAGTCTTACCTCTGTGAAAGATTTCATAGTTACGTGTGCAGTTTATTAAGAAGTAATCAGTTATGAGTCTTTCCTTAAGTATGTTATGTCCTGACGCAAGCAGGTAAGAGTCGATGTTATATTTTACGCATAACGCAGTTGTAGGTTCGACTTGTTTAAAATAAACGCAAAAAAATAATTGGAAAACCTAGACTCGAACCGAGCACCACGCGTTTACAAGACTAGATGGTTAGCCACAAGCAAACGGAGCTCATTTTCACAGACGGCTCGTGCAGTGGGTAAACAACCTTATCCTGCCTCGGAAGTCAGTTACATTCAACTGGCATTAGACAATTATCCGAAATAATCTCTTTATAATCGTTTCAATAGTTTTGTAGAACTTAAAAAATCTGGATCTTTGAACATTTACACCCACTTCTCGGACCACACACCCCATTATGTGTTGCATTATTGCAACTGATTAGCCACATCAATATATAAATAAATATGGTTATAGTTTTACGCTAATCATTTGGAATAAAATGTATAACTGAACCTCATTTTTACTGCGCTTTAGTGCAATCTTGTTAATTACAACTTTAACGATATGTTTCACGATCTGAATTTAAGAAAAGTGTAGCTGGAACCGAATTTCGTCCGATTGAGGTATGGTCGGCGATATCTTGCCTAATATTACAGTCAATCCAGGGACAGGAAAATGCGTTACTTGTTTCGAGATCGGTCAATAGCTTTTTACTGAAATGTGGGGAATGATAGATGAACTACCAAGAAGAATCGTCAATGGGCGGGCGGAGTCTTCCTGCTTTGTTCGAGGCTTGACTTAAGGAAATAAATAACAGATGGCGCTGAGTTGAATACGGGCAATGATGCCACATTGTGCGAAATAAGGGACTTAGACTCAGGCGCCGACAGTCAATTTTTTTGCCAAAGAGTGTACATATCCAATCTTTTGAAAGTGTCTTAAAATGTGAATTCGTCGAAATATAACAGCTTCATCAGCGGTTGAGAGGTAAAAAAAAAGCTGTTAAATTTAAAACAACTTTACGTTAACGTCATTTTTATATTAGCATGTAAGCGGTTATTTTATCTTTGTAGTTGAAATATTATCTTTTCAACAGTTTTTTTTTTTTTCATTTACGAACAACAATTAATGGGTGGATGAACCACAAGTTATTAGGAATGACTGTTAATTTATTTAAATGTCTACAGTGAAAACTCCTTAATCGCAAGGAATACGTTCCGTAAATTAGCCGCAAATACGAAAACCTTGAATACGGAAATCTTGAATACAGTAACCTTGAATACAGAATGTTAGTTTATATAGGAATAGCTCGTACCCGCGACTTCGTACGTGTGGATTAAGAATTTTTTTGCCAGAATTGAATATAGAAAGTTATTGGTAACGAAGGATTGGTCCCAAACAATATCGAATCGGCATAATAAGACAGGAAAGCTATCACTATTTCATTCTACTGTCGAACCTGTCTCTTGAAGAGAATCAATTTCCTTCGACCACTTTAGGATTCACGGTAAAAGAGGCTTTACTCCAAAGAATTCAAGAGAAATTAAGTCCTTTAGAAAGAAATTGATTCCTTGCAGCAGCTACCATTTTGGACCCTCGTTTCAAACGTAGACACTTCACTTCTCCAATCGGTCCGTCAAATGCGATATCTACAATAAGAAATGATATTCGCTTGGAACTTAGACGACGAGGACAACGTTCTCGAGAAGTAAGGTCTACAGCAGCAACACAATATATCGCAGATCACGCATGAATTTGGTCCGCACATGAAAATATATTATCCCTTAGCATTACTGTTATGCAAGAGGTTCCAAGCTCTGGCTCAGTTCCTAATGAGCTTAAGCAGTATCTGGACCAACCATTAATAGACAGAAAATCACACCCTGTAAAGTTTTGGGTGAATTGCCAGTGCTCCAGCGCGTTGAAATACCTTATATGTCAAGCTTCTTCTGTGTCGTCCAAGAGAGTGGCTCCTGCACTCAACTTAGCTGTACCGAACAACAGGAGTAGATTGACGGGTGAGCACATAAAACAGAGAGTCCTTTCGATGTCCATATCAGACGAATACTGGTTTGATTGACTGAAAAAAATAATAAATTAATAAAAGTTTGTATAATTTCTACCTGTGTCTTTAATTTTCAGAATTTTGTTAAATATTTTGATGTATTTTATGATTTTTTTTTAGATAATTACTCCCTTTAGCCAAAAATATCGAAATATCGATATTTTTTCCCCGATATATATCGATAGTGTTTGTAAATATCGTTTCGATATTTATCGATATATTTTTTTAAATGCCCATCCCTACCGTTACTATATTCTTCGCACCGTCCATCTGTCACCCGAGAGGACTTTATTAGAGGTTCCAAATTGTATTTAAACTCTCAAATTTATAATTTTAATCCAGTGTGTCCAACAAACAAAATCGAGGAATAAAAATTATGTAAATGACTGTGTAATTACCCTATGTATATATGTACACAAAAGTTTAACATGTAGCTGCGAGAAAAGACGAGAAAGGCAAAGGTTTATACTATATTAGAACTAAACATGATTCTGGAGATATACAAATGTGTAAATATAAAAGCTGCTGACGAGAAATCTCTTTTAAGCTAAAGGAATAAAGCCAATCAATGGTAGGAACACATAGATGTTATATGAAGGAAATGATCTGAACAACTATGTGTTGGAAGGAGAAAAAGACATTGGTGTTGGCGGTTTAGGATATCCTGTTTTAAGGACAGAATTTGACAGAATTTTGAATATGTAATTGATGAGATTTCAGTAGAACGGTAAGGTTCTTGGGATAAAAAAATCTCCAGGGACTATTCAAAGTGTTTTAGGAAATTTATGGAACATAACAGATACTAACGAATTTTAGTCTCACTCCTGAAGAAAATACAATCTGACAAATGTAAAAAATATCGAACAATTAATTTAACATCACAAGCTTCAAAGAATAGAGAGTTTTACAGAAGAATGGAATGGAAAGTAGAAAAGATATTCGTTGAAGATGAGTTTGGGTTTAGGAAAAGCCGAGGCACAAGAGATGTATTTATAATTTTTAGATTAATACTGGAATGGCGAATTAAGATAAACGAGGACACTTTGTGGCCTTTCTTAATGATAGGTGGGTTTAGATGATTAAAATTTCTAAGAAGTAGTGTCTAAAAATTCGCGATAGAAAAATAAGTTGTATTCCATGTAAAAATCATGTTGCTATAATAAAGACAGAGAATCGTAAGAGACAGACTGCAGTTAAAAAAAGAGTGTGCGACAAGATTGTAGTCTATCACCACTGATATTCAACTTACAAGTAGAAGCAAATGATTTTTTTTTTAATCTGCTTAACGTCTCTCTAACAGCGAGGTCTTTAGAGAAGGGAAAGGATGGGGAGCAATGAATTGGAAGGAATTCGGCCACGGCCTTTTAAAGGAAGCATCCCGGCATTTGCCTTGAGTGATTTAGGAAACTATGGTAAACCCAAATCTGGATGCCCGGACGGGGATTCGAACCGCCGTCATCCCGAATGCGAGGCCAGAACTCTAGCCGTTACACCATCACGCTCGGTAAGCAAATGAAAATTAGTGTATGGGAAATGCGATTTGTTGAAGACATTATTCTGTTAACGCACAACAGTCGATAATCGTAGAAGAAATTGGTTGTATACCTATTAACATCATATCGCCGGCCACGGTAGCGTAGGGGCTAGAGTGCTAGCTCCGCGTGCCGAAGGCCGCCGGTTCGAATCCGGCCGCGGGCATGGATGTTAAGTGTTGTGTGTCTGTGTGAATGTCCTGTCCGTCCTGTGGAGTCCATACATTGGAGAAATACAATAAATACTGGATGACGACTTACACACTTAAAAGCAATTATAATTACATTGAGCTGGCTGTATGGCCTCCGTTGCCAAATGCCATTAAAAAAAAAAAAAAAAACATCATATCGAAGTGATCTTTGTTCATTACAGCAATATTTTATGTAATTACCCAAAAGCTACTGAAACTGAAAACTGAACCTATATAGAAATAATAATCGGACCTACCATTAATTCAAAAATTTATTTTCAGTGTTGAGTGGATAGATCAACTTTAATCAGATGCAGCATAAAAAAATTATTGAATAGCCTAATCTTGAGTTTGGTTAAGTTTATTGGCTGACAGACTATTAGTTCAATAACTCATGAGCCACTCTTAAATTTGTGATGGTTTCTTCAAGGAAACGATTTTATCAACCGTCTGCACTGAAATCTTGGCGGTAATGTTACTTAGGTGCTAGCAATGGAAATCAAGCCTTGTCTTTCATAATGAGTGTTAAACCATGAATACAGTGGAAAAAACCACAGTTCTTTATGAAGCAAATATATATATATATATATATATATATATGTCGGATCCATCCGGGAAAGATCAAGAATCGGGCGGGTTGAATGGAGTTCACTGTTAGAGGCAAATGGCTCGTCAGCGAAGGTAGGCTGTGGATATCCCTCGGACAGTGGAGAGTAACTACGAGAACACAGCGGATACAAGGATCCGGTTTATTAAACTTAGTCTCACTATACACAATGACAGATAGTGGAGTGATGTCGCCTCTCGGCGGTCAGGCATGAAGAGTCTCCATTTGCTGTGCCCCGCCTTCAAGTAGCCCTTCGTAGAAGTCACTGCAGTCACTGTGGCGCCACTCACTGCGTCTGTGGCGCCCTCCAGATCCGACATATATATATATGGTAGGATGATGGGCAGGTGTTAACGTGATATGAAAGAGAAAGCTCAGCTTGTACAGCACTAAGTATTTAAACAAACACCTAGAAATTAAATAAGTTAATATGACGTATTTTAGAGTAGGTACATTTACTTTTCTAAAAGAAATTAATCAGTTAATTTTCAAAGACTGCCATGTTGTATAGTGTTCTGTAAATTTATATTTGTATCGTATTATCAATTATTTACTGTAAGCAACATTCTAAACACAAAATTCCTTATTTCCTTCAGTTGCTTCAAAATGTAAAATTCTTAATAGTAACAATAAGAATAATAAATAGTATAAATATTTAAACAATGAAAAGTTTAGCTGAACTATCTCTGTTGTAACAAACCTTTGGCTCAGGCCTCGCATTCGGGAGGACACTGGTTCGAATCCCCGTCCAGGCAACCATATTTGGGTTTTCCATGGTTTGCCAAAATCACTCCAGATGAATGCCGGAATGCCTCCTTCAATAGGCCATGTCCGAATTCCTTCCCGTTCCTTGTAGACGTCAAAAAAAAGCTTCCATTTATAGTCACTTCAAAAACCTCTGTTATTTATATAATCCTTAATCTTCACCATAGGTTGGCGGTCGTGATATATGAAAATAATTAATAAATGATATGAAATAGTGAGTAAAGTTCAGGAATTCATTTTCCTCTTGTAGAAACTTTCTTTTCTCTGTCCCACCATTTACAGTTTTAACTATACGCAGCAATTAGAATAAAGAACATATTAATGGAGCGAAATAAAGCATGACCAAAAAATCTCATGAACAGAAAATAGTATTTCATATTATTTTGATTAAATTTAATTTAGTATGAATCTGTCAAACTGAAGTATTTATTTTATGATTTTTTCAGTTATAGTAATGTGTCTTCGTATATTCACTGGAATACAGGGAAAAAGGGGGGGGGGAGAAAACAGACTTTGAAGTTTGAGCCGGCTGATCAGTACGACATAGCATCACCTCTGTATACACACTGATTCGGTTTATAAAGATACAGTAAAACATTTGTATACTCTCCTGAGGCAAGTTGGCCCACTTGTTTTTTATCTCCTGGATACTGGCACTGGGACTGAGTTGACGTCCGAACTGGTTCCTCGCATATTCTATCGGGAATAGATCTGGGGATCTTACCGGCCACGGGAGTACCTCAACATTACGCAGACAGTGCATAGAGACAGTTGCTGTGTGTGTGGACCAAAATTTTCATGTTAAATAATGGCAGAACCGCGATTAATCTCTGAAGACAATGCGACGCCATTCATTATGTTTGACGATTCGGTACTACCTGGGATGACCATCGTCGGCTAGTATGACGGCTACCTGGGAAGAGGTCCTGCCAATTCTTTCAGTGTTTTGGAGAGGCACAGCGGTGTCACTCATGGCGTCATGGTGTAGAGAGCCGTCGGGTCTACTAATGTTAGTGAATGAGGAAACTCTGACGACATAACTGTACTTCATACACATTCTGTAACCCCTCATGTGACAGTATCATGGTGCCATTTTGCAGCAGGATAATGCTCATCCACACATGGCAGGTGCTTCTATTAACTGTCGTCATTTTTATTTCAATGACAAGATACCACGGCGATATGTATGTGAATATTTAACATATTGCTAATATTTTAATATTACTGAAATGAAAAGTATTTGTATGAATGAAGTTATACTTTTTGGTGTGTGTGAGTGAGCACAAATACACCACCTTTTCATATGAATTACTGGAAGGGAGAGTGGCCCCAGGCAAAGACGTGTCGACCCAGCCGGCAGAGACATGCTTCTGTGACTTGCGTCCAAGGCGACCATTCCACCCAGCAAAAGGCGAATTCGAACTTAGGAAGGTTACGCTATGCACTGCTAGTGTTGCAAACTGAAAAAAATAATATTTTTTTCAGCTTTGTGAAAAAAACTTAGCACCCTCGTTTATTTTCTAAATTTGGTTTTTTACAGAAAACAGAATATTTGATAAATTATAGTTTTACTTACAGAACTTACATTTTACACGTGTGTTTTAAATCTTATTGAATCATATAATGTCTTACATAATGATATAAATGTATCTATACAGGTAACATAATTTTATTCATCCTCTATGTCTGTACTACATTCACTAGTATCAGCACTACCAACACTAGTTCGGTATGTGTCGGAGTTTTCTGTTTCTTCTTCTGTCTCCTCTAGTTACATAACTTAAGAAATAATTACATTTTCTTTTACTGGTTGTCTTTGTATTGTACGCAAAAGATTTTGAGATTGCAATTTTAAATTGTGAGCAAAGTACACACTGTGCATAAAGACTGCGCCCATAATTCTGTATTAAAGTCTTTCAAGTTTGAATTTAAATCTATTATGATACAAAATAGGAGCTTTATTTCTTTTTCAATTGTTGGTTTACGCCAACATTTGCAAGGAAACGATTCATAATTACTGACAATTTAATGACTCAGTATCATTGTACGCTGAGAGTGTAACAAATATATGAATATAAGTAGAGCACAATAAGTAATAAAAAGAGGCAAAAAGCCATAGATAAATTTAAAATTTCTAATTTTTTGAAAAGATCCGTAGGTCTACAGATAAATTCGCAGGGTTGGCAGCACTAGTTCAAATAGCTAGTATGAATCCAAACAATGGGGAAGGGGGATTCCTTCTCGCGCAACCTAGCCTCTTCGGGAAGTCGCCGTTCGTAAAAGGAAACTTCAGTCAATGTTGCCAATATTTTCCTAATTTTCTTTTCTACTGAACCAGAAAAATATAGTAGATTTAAAAATTAAGATAAGTACTTAGTATAAACTCTAAAACAGTCATATTAAACGATAAATGCCTTACAAATGTGAGATTTAGTAGTTATAAAAAAAAAACGTGTCCCAGAAAAAAACATGTTTTTTTTCATAGTTTTTTTTTATATATTTTTTTTTCAAGTCTGAATAAAAAACAGTTTTTTTACAACACTATGCACTGCCGACAGCCGAAAAAGTGTTCATAGAAGTGAATCGAGTTACGAATATGTTGTAACCAGTCGTCGTGTTCGTGGAGAATTCCGTCCGGGCATCCAGATTTGGGTTTTCCATGGTTTCCGAAATCACTCCAGGCAAATGCCGGGATGCTTCCTTCAAATGGCCATGGTCGAATTCCTTCCCATTCCTTGCCCCCCATCCTTTCCCGTCTCTAAAGACCTCGCTGTTAAGAGACGTTAAGCAGTTAAAAAAAAATTACTCCAGGCAAATGCCGGAATGCTTCCTTCAAATGGCCATGGCCGAATTCCTTCCCATTCCTTGCCCCCCATCCTTTCCCGTCTCTAAAGACCTCGCTGTTAAGAGACATTAAGCAGTTAAAAAAAAAATTGCGATGAGTAGGGAGATTTGCTCCAGTAAAGTCGTGGACAGAAAGCAGAGAGATAATACGAGATTGTTCTTTTGTTGCTTTCTGCCTATGAAGGTGAGCGAAACAAAGAGAGACGAGAATAGGTCGTCGTACTGGCGGATAAGATGCAAGATTTTGCTAGGACAAACTGGAGTTTGGAATTCTCGGAGAAACGTGCGTGCTGGATTAGAACTGAACGGAGGGTTTTATCCGCCGTACGATAGAGTGTTGCAATGTCTTTAGTGTTTTGAGCAGATAAAAGTTTAATGGTGAACTCACCTTAATGTGTGTCTTAGTTCCACACTGTAATCTGTTACTCTGGAAGTACAGAGGCCTTAAGGTGCGTTCCCACGGCGCGTCTCTCGGCGCGTGGTTGTGGACGCCTTTCATCTCTGCCGCATATGTTAGCAGGGACGGCGCGTGTCGACCCACCGCCATGCAGTAAAAGATGAAAGGTGCGTACTGCCACACCTCGCGCCGTGGGAATAGGCCATTAGAGGTCACACGGTCCACGATGCAGTCAACAGACAAATGACTAACTGTAACATAACAGTCATTCTGATGTATTGTGCCTCCATTGATCTACGTATATCCGGGACGCTTTGGAAGGGAAGCATGCGACATAAGAATTTTCTCAGTTGCTCTTGACTATCTGATTGGCGCCAACAAATTAATGTGATTTTTTTATGTTAGATGTGAACCATACTATTTAAAAATATATCGACGCTCGGATAGATTACATGTTAGAGATGTCAGATTAATTTGTTTATAATAAAGGATATCATGTTATGATTGTTTTATTTGGATAAAAGTTCATCTCACCTGTAAATGAGAGATTTTCTTTGTTAAGCACTAAATGCTTTTTTTTTTTTTGCATTTTTTAAAAATTTCTTTTGTGCATTCGGTGAACCATACACGTAAAATATCAAATTTTCAGTATTATGTGTTTTTTATGTTTTGATAACTGACAGATAAATTTTTAGACATGTTTAGTTAAGTTCAGTGTAAA
>JARYHS010008074.1:118524775-118805063 GCA_031002005.1 Vandiemenella viatica | reverse complement strand
ATACTGATTGACTAAATTATTTTTGGCTATAGAATTTTTAATGTAAAAGTGAATTTTAACCCTTAAGTATTACAAAAATTACTACAGTACATTTTCTGTCCATCATTATAAAATTATATCAAACATTGGGGCTGTTATAAACTTTGTTTGAATGTATGACTGTCGTGCAATCATGTGTTTATGTCTAGATGGTAACCTGCAACTAATAAAGGAGTAAGCCAATTTAGTTTAATTTTCAAATACTGTGTAGATACCTGGTCCAGTAAAAGACTGCAATTTTACTTTGCAATTAAATGTAGTTAAACTTTATATTGCAGTGCAAACTTCATTTAAAATTTGAACCTTCATAACTGCTGCTCCTTTCAGTTCCGTTTCAACCCCTATAGAAGTATTTAAGAAATTTGTGACTGAGGAAAGAAATTATTTTAAATAATAATGTAATATTCGGATCAAATCAGGTATTGCACAGACATGGTAAATAGTTTGTAAAACCAAAGAACAGTTAACAAGCTCCATCAGCACTACTCCCATTTCATCCAGACAAAGAAGTAATGCTGGTACAACCATCTTTTATAAATTTCATCATTTTGTCTCATCTGATGTTCTTAAAATTTCTTGTGTTTACTCCAAAAGCTACTGATATTTCTGTATTTTAGAAATGACAATTTCTTTTGGAGCTTAGGCCATATTCAAAATTTACAAATGTGTTAATTCCATTATTCTGCCATTAATAACAATCTTACACTGGATTGGTTCATCTCCCTTGAATGCCATTGCTTTCATTTTCTCCGATGAGATTTTCACTTCAAAATGGTTTCATATTTTCACTATTAAAGTATAGCCCACACAGAAAATCATATTCAACTTCAGCTTTAAAAAAAACCAGGCTATCAGCAAAAAGCATTGTATGTAATAGAATGTCATTAACTTTCAAATGATTAGGTACAGGTTTCAGCCATTTCCTAATAGTCTCATCTGTATACACACGTTTAAAGTAGGGGTGATAGTGGGCAAACTTTCTCACTTCTTGCATTGTTTGAGTCTACTCATTGACTTGTGAGAATTTAATACATGTACTGTTACACAAACTTTGAAATTTCATTCTATTCACCATATAAAATACTTTTCATAATTGATTAATGGTATGTACATCAGTATGTTAATTCTTGATGTATGGTGGTTGTTATAAATAAATTTTGATGATTACAGTGGCTACATGAATGTCAATGGAATTTCCACTAGAGCATGTGCTACATGGCAATTAAATTGAATTGAATTAAGTCAAGTATCATGAAACTGTAAAACTCCAAAATTACAACAACAAAAATCTATGCCAGAATGTTAGACATCATAATAACAAAAAACATACCTTTAATAATTTGAGAGAATATTCACCAATCACATGGGAGTCATATTTCAGGCATTTGTAATAAAAAAACCATCACGTCACACATAGTAAACAATAACATAATGGGATTTTGACTGTGTCAGGGGCAAATACTGCTTGCAACATACATCAGATGTACGCTCCATCTGGGAGTCAAGAAAAGAATCAAACAAAAAAGAAAGAAGGATAACAGGAATGTGTGAATCTTAGCTGAGATATGAAAGTTTCAAAGTATATGATTTAAAATTTGAGTTGTATTATTCAAGAAAGCAATTGTATCATTTTGTGGTGTTTTATAATAAATAATTTACAAAAAGAAAAGTGGTTAAGGTGCTAGCTTTTAAAAAGGTCGAAGTTTGGTCTTTGGTTCAAATCCTGGTGGGGTCAGGAATTTTTAAGTGTTTATCTTATGAGCCAAGCCAGGACATTATGTGGTTTGGATTCCATGTTAAATTGTAGGTCCCCTCTAGGGCTAAAAAACCTAATTGTACCATGGGTGTGTACACATCCAAAAAGTAAATTCAGGCCAAATTAAGGCTATAGTTGGCACAAACAAACATACAAACAGACATACTGTACATAACATCCATATATGCTATTATTGATGCACTTCCAAAGTAGATCCATGTGAACTTATGTAAATCCTTATTCCTGAAAAAGGGTATTCATTATTTTACATTTAATAAAGGTGGAAAAACCAATCAGTTATTTTCTAAGTGGAGTCTATTATTTGTTCTCCATGTTTTTCCATTCTGTAAGGGGCTAGTACCCACCGAAGGTTCCCTCTTCCCAAATAACGATATATAATCTCTCTTTTTGAGTCAGTCAGGGATACATGAAGTCTATCACAGAAATCCTGTACATCTTCAACTGTCCACCTTTTAAGCCGTATACCCAAACTAATGTGGAATATACTCTCTCTATTTTGAGTTTCACTATGTGGTCATCAATTCAATCATAAACAGTAATGTCAGATTTCCATTGTTTCTTAATCCATATAGCTATACCCAATATGGCTCTTTACGTATGGTAATTCGCAATGAACTAGGTTTTATTTTCTATTTTTCTTCTTTTGTTTTGGTGTTAATAGTCTCCCATCCAGATTTGATGGAATCCTCTACCTCTTCCTAGCTTGGGCTAACTTCTTCATCTACAATCCAGAGTTTAAATAGCCCCACATTGGGATCCACAGGTGAGTAGCTTTGATGTTTCGCCAACAGTAGAGCTTAAAACATTACAAATCCTACAACTTTCATTCACTATTGGGTAATGACAGGCATGAATAAATTGAGGAAGAACTAGGCAAAATCAATGAGATGGTTCTTGACCTAAGTGAAAAACTGCATAAAGGTAAATAAAATTTTCTTCTAAACTCTGGCAATCTTTTTTACTTCTGTGGTCAACCTGAAGGTAATCTGAATGGAGTTGTATTTGATTCATAATAAGAATATCACTGATAAGATATATGTGCCTGAAGCAACATCCAGCAGAATAGCTTGTCTGGTTATAATGTTTCAAAAAGGTGCGAAGTACATACAAGTTTATGCTGCAATTTCTAGCTCCTGAGATGAGGAGAATGAGGACTTTGAGAAAACCTGGTTATTGGTGACTTTAATTCCAAGATAATTATCACTTGGAAACAGGATGACTCAGTGATGGTCATTTATAGAATTTATGAGAGAAATGACAGTGGAGAGAGAATGGTGCATTTCACCTAATTCTTAAAAATGGCTATCATGAACACATTTTAAAAAATCATCCTTCCAGAAAGTGATCATAGAGAAGCCTCAACGTCAATAAAAATTAAATAGATCTTATTCTTTTGAATACTCCTCACATTGTTGAAGACATCTCAAGTCTGAACAAGTTAAACACTGGCAGTGGTCACAGGCTAGTATGTGCAAGGATTGAAATAAATGTAAGGGCAGAAAGAAATAAGCTCATCAAAATTATTAATCTTAAAAACTTGGAGGAAAATACAGATGAATTTCAATGGATGCTCAAAAGAAAGCTTCACGAAACTAACAATGAAGACCTGGAAGCAGTGTTAGTCCAAAGGGTACAAGAAGTTGGTGGCTTTGGTCATAATAACATCCAAAAAAACCACAGGGAACTAAGATTCAGACAGTTGTTGGAATTAGCTGGTGGAGGATTACCCAAGACTGTTCTACCTGTGTTCAGTCTGCCAGTAAAGGCCCCTGCCAGGCAGACCTCACCACAACGCGCCTGCACGCCGGGATACATATACGACTCCAAACAGGCGCAGAGGCATCAAAACAAACCAGGAAAACAAATAGAATCATCTAGAGGCTAAGTGGGACTATTTCTTACAGAGGTCGCCGTACTACCACACAACGGAATTCCTGCGCCAGGCCGCCTATATAAGCGTAGCCGGCCGCTCCACCGCCAGTTCCGGCCTGACCGCGGAACCAGCTTCAACTACAGAAGACCACCGGAAGTTCGCGAGAAGTAGAAGCCGTCTCTCTCTACCCCGGATCAGGACCAGGCTAAATTTCTCGACGGTCATCCGCTAACTGTACCACATTTGTTATTGTTTACCAGTGTTTTGTGTACATAGTAATAAACCTCAAGGAACCATTAAGTGTAGTCCACTTCAGTGGCGACAAGGTTGGGATAACAACTCTCGACCATCATGGCTACGCCAGCAGCACCTACGGAATGGCAACAGTTCCTCCAAGGACTTCTACATCAGTTCTTCGAATCTCAGAGACAACTGATTGCGGAAGTCAGGAATCTCCGCCAACCCACGGCCCCGCCTCCGTTCCCAGCATTCAACGACGACGTCGAAGAATGGGAGACCTACGAGAAGCGCATAAAACAACACTTCGCAATTCATCACATATCCAAAGAAGAAGACCAGCGTGCATATTTCCTTTCCTGGAACCAATCGAAGATGTATGTCTTGCTCACCAAACTTCAGCCACAAGACCCCGACACCCTCACCTTCACGACCATCTGTACGACACTGAATGCATACTACAGACGCCGGTACCATGTCGTCGCGGCCCGCGTCGAATTCTATCAATGCCGGGAAGAAGCCCGATCAGACGTATCGCCAGTGGGCGGCCGAACTCCAAGGCCTTAGCAGAAAATGTAAGTTTCAAACTCGTTGTTCCCACGAATCCTACGCCGACGACATGGTGCATGATCACATCATACAGGCTGCACCAGATGCCGCACTCCGGCATGACGCCCTCAAGTTAGAGGACCCATCCCTGGAGCAGGTCATCGAACTTGCCTACAAATTCGAAATATCTACGGCCGCAGATCACCGCCTAGAGTCCTGGGCGGATGTGGCCGCAATCCGAACCGACGAAGAGGACACACAGGACGTCGCCGCCATCCAGAGCTCCCAGTCGCGCTCCTCCCGACACCACAACCAGGGACCGCTTCCTCAGAAGGACATCGAACGGCCCGTTCCGGCAGGGCACCAAGTCTCGGCAGCAGCAGCGGATCCCGCAGCGCCGACGCCGCAGCCCGCTCCGCCTACCCTCCTGCCCCGCCTGTTATTCAGCACATGAGAGGGAAAATTGTCCGGATAGTTGGGCTGAATGCTCACGTTGCGGCAAGGAAGGACACCTGGCGTCCGTCTGCCGCACCAACACCACCAATGCCAATCCCGGCTCTCGCCGCCCAGGGTCTTACCAAGACAGGTTGAGCGGCGCACCTATGGATATCAATCAGGTAGACACTTCCACAGCATCCAAACTTTTTATTGACGTTACGGTCAATGGCAAGCCCCTGCGCCTACAAGTCGACACAGGAGCAGCAGTCTCATTGCTTAATTATACTACTTATGTGCAAATTGGCTCGCCCCCCCTCTCGCCGGCCCCCAAGCGCCTCCTGACATACAACAAACAGGAAATAGCACTCCTGGGACAATTCACAGCAAACGTCATGTATAAGTCTGTACATCGTTCAGTCCCCTTTTTAGTAGTTAACAGTTCTGTCTCATAAATTACCAGATGGCACGGAACGCCCCGTAGCTTACATCTCCAAAGCCCTATCGGCTGCTCAGCTTAAATATTCTCAAATCGAGAAAGAGGCGCTAGCTATTGTTTTTGCCTGCTCCAAATTCTATTCCCTTTTATATGGGATTTCTTTTCATCTCATTACCGACCACAAGCCACTCCTATCACTATTTGATCCGTCCACACGTCTGCCTACCAAACATCCCACCGCATCCAGCGTTGGGCACTATTCCTGTCCCAGTTCAGATATACCATGCATTTCCGTACCACCTCCAGGCATGCCAATGCAGACGCCTTATCCAGACTACCGCAGGGACCAGACCTTGCCTTCGACAAGTCGGAACTTCTGGTGTTCCAGATCGACGATGACATACAAGAAGCACTGAAGACATTTCCAGTCACGGCCTCAAAAGTCGCGGCAGCCACAGGGGAGGACCCCCTCCTCCGTGTCATCCGACACCACATCCAACACGGGTGGCAAACACGTTCCCCTCCACGCCATCATCAAGACCTCAAGTTCTACTACTCCATCCGCCACCAGCTCTCAGTAGTAGAGGGAGTGCTCTCCGCACAGAACCAAATTCCACCCCGAGGGTCGTCGTTCCGAGATCCCTACAACCGACAATCCTCGAAACTCTCCACCAAGGACACTGGGGAATTGCCCGCACCAAATCCCTTGCCAGACGCCATGTATTCTGGATCGGCCTTACCACGGATGTCACGGAGATGGTGCGGCGCGCTGTACCATCTGTGCCCAACAACTGCCCCGCCCCCCTCAAAAGTTCCTTTCCTGGCCGGCACCGTCCGGACCCTGGGAACGCATTCACCTCGACTTCGCTGGCCCATTCCTAGGCCACCAGTGGCTCCTTAGTGACGGATGCCTTTTCCCACTTCCCATATGTCGTCCGTTGCTCCACAATCACCACAGAGGTCACCATTTCAGCCCTCACGAAGATCTTTTCCATCGAAGGATTACCATACGCTATCGTCACAGATAACGGACCGCAATTTCGAAGTCGGGAATTCCTATCCTTCTGTACCGCCAACAATATCCAACACCTCCTCACCCCGCCCTTCCACCCCCAATCTAACGGGGAGGCGGAACGGCTAGTCAGAACATTCAAAACCCAAATGACCAAATACACCACAAGTCACAAACTCGAAGAGGCATTGACACTCTTCCTCAGTTCCTATCGAACCACTCCAGTGGGGGCCAAAAGCCCGGCGGAATTGCTACATGGCCGCCAACCTCGCACTCTCCTCCATCTCCTCATACCCCCGCCCAAAGTACAGGTACCTTCGGGCCCATTCCGTTTCACCCCGGGCTCCCTAGTCTGGGCCCGCGGGTTTGGCTCCCGGGCCGGTTGGCTTCCGGGGGTCATCCAGCGGCCCCGGGGCCGCCAACTGTTCGACGTCAGCCTGGATGGCCGGATAGTGCGACGGCATCGAAACCAACTACGTCCCCGCTACCCCACGGCACCGTCCCTCTTCCACCACGGCACGGCCATCCACTTCTTCCTCTCCTTCCCTGCCACCTCCACCACTCCTGCCGTCTAACCGTTGCTCAGGGACAGTTACAGCGCCACCAACGACGCCACAACCTGTCGGTCGCTCCGACAACCCTTCAGCCGCAGCCACTCGACCACCTGCGGGGACCATCTTCAGCGCCCCCCGTACAGCCCCCGGCCATCGACGCCGACGAACCGATGCCGTTAGCTCCACAAGTACCTCCACCACAACCTGCACCACGACGCAGGTCGGCACGCATCGCCAGGGGAACAGCTCCGTACTCCCCTGGAGGTAGCCTTCATAGTCTGCTCCAGGGCGCCAGCGGCAGATGACCTCGCAGACGTCGCAGACATCGCTTCCCCCCCCCCCCGGGAGGGAGGTATGTTCAGTCTGCCAGTAAAGGCCCCTGCCAGGCAGACCTTACACACAACGCGCCTGCACGCCGGGATACATATACGACTCCAAACAGGCGCAGAGGCATCAAAACAAACAGGAAAACAAATAGAATCATCTAGAAGCTAAGTGGGACTATTTCTTACAGAGGTCGCCGTACTACCACACAACGGAATTCCTGCGCCAGGCCGCCTATATAAGCGTAGCCGGCCGCTCCACCGCCAGTTCCGGCCTGACCGCTGAACCAGCTTCAACTACAGAAGACCACCGGAAGTTCGCGAGAAGTAGAAGCCGTCTCTCTCTACCCCGGATCAGGACCAGGCTAAATTTCTCGACGGTCATCCGCTAACTGTACCACATTTGTTATTGTTTACCAGTGTTTTGTGTACATAGTAATAAACCTCAAGGAACCATTAAGTGTAGTTCACTTCAGTGGCGACAGAGGTTGGGATAAGAACTCTCGACCATCATGGCTACGCCAGCAGCACCTACGGAATGGCAACAGTTCCTCCAAGGACTCCTACATCAGTTCTTCGAATCTCAGAGACAACTGATTGCGGAAGTCAGGAATCTCCGCCAACCCACGGCCCCGCCTCCGTTCCCAGCATTCAACGACGACGTCGAAGAATGGGAGACCTACGAGAAGCGCATAAAACAACACTTCGCAATTCATCACATATCCAAAGAAGAAGACCAGCGTGCATATTTCCTTTCCTGGAACCAATCAAAGATGTATGTCTTGCTCACCAAACTTCAGCCACAAGACCCCGACACCCTCACCTTCACGACCATCTGTACGACACTGAATGCATACTACAGACGCCGGTACCATGTCGTCGCGGCCCGCGTCGAATTCTATCAATGCCGGAAGAAGCCCGATCAGACGTATCGCCAGTGGGCGGCCGAACTCCAAGGCCTTAGCAGAAAATGTAAGTTTCAAACTCGTTGTTCCCACGAATCATACGCCGACGACATGGTGCGTGATCACATCATACAGGCTGCACCAGATGCCGCACTCCGGCATGACGCCCTCAAGTTAGAGGACCCATCCCTGGAGCAGGTCATCGAACTTGCCTACAAATTCGAAATATCTACGGCCGCAGATCGCCGCCTGGAGTCCTGGGCGGATGTGGCCGCAATCCGAACCGACGTAGAGGACACACAGGACGTCGCCGCCATCCAGAGCTCCCAGTCGCGCTCCTCCCGACACCACAACCGGGGACCGCTTCCTCAGAAGGACATCGAACCGGCCCGTTCCGGCAGGGGCACCAAGTCTCGGCAGCAGCAGCGGATCCCGCAGCGCCGACGCCGCAGCCCGCTCCGCCTACCCTCCTGCCCCGCCTGTTATTCAGCACATGAGAGGGAAAATTGTCCGGATCGTTGGGCTGAATGCTCACGTTGCGGCAAGGAAGGACACCTGGCGTCCGTCTGCCGCACCAACACCACCAATGCCAATCCCGGCTCTCGCCGCCCAGGGTCTTACCAAGACAGGTTGAGCGGCGCACCTATGGATATCAATCAGGTAGACACTTCCACAGCATCCAAACTTTTTATTGACGTTACGGTCAATGGCAAGCCCCTGCGCCTACAAGTCGACACAGGAGCAGCAGTCTCATTGCTTAATTATACTACTTATGTGCAAATTGGCTCGCCCCCCCTCTCGCCGGCCCCCAAGCGCCTCCTGACATACAACAAACAGGAAATAGCACTCCTGGGACAGTTCACAGCAAACGTCATGTATAAGTCTGTACATCGTTCAGTCCCCTTTTTAGTAGTTAACAGTTCTCTCACAGCAGACTTATTTGGACTGGACGCTTTCCGCTTATTCGGATTTTCAATTGAGGATAACATACACCTCGTATCTCAGCATGTTCCTTTTCCTGAAGTGGACGCCCTTTGCACCGAGTTTCAGGACCTGTTCTCACCAGGCGTCGGCTGTGCAAAGGACTTCGAAGCATCACTCCAACTCCGGCCGGACGTACGGCCTCGATACTTCCGGGCACGCCAGGTACCCGTAGCGCTTCAACAACCACTTCAGGAAGAACTTCAACGTCTCCAAGACGAAGGGATCCTCCAGCCGGTGCGGTTCAGCCCCTGGGCCACGCCGTTGGTCATAGTTCAGAAGCCAGGACGCCGCTTACGTCTCTGTGGTGACTTTAAGACCACCGTCAACCCGCATCTGCTGGTAGACGACTATCCACTTCCGAGACCGGACGACCTCTTCCGTAAACTAGCAGGAGGTACCTACTTTACAAAAATTGACCTGGCAGAAGCATACCTTCAAATCCCTTTGGATATCCAGTCCCGACAATACACAGTCATCAACACTCCCTCTGGCCTCTTCCAACTCAACCGCCTCATGTTCGGCTTGGCCAGTGCTCCAGCGATTTTTCAACGGTATCTCGAACAACTTCTCCAGGATATTCCGGGATGCATCAACTATCTCGACGACATAGTCGTCACGGGACCCTCCGCTACCGAACACATGACCAACCTCCGCCTACTCTTCCTCCGCCTCCGTGCAGCAGGATTAAAATGCAACCTTTCCAAGTGTCAATTTTTTCAACAATCCATTTCCTACCTGGGTCACATCATCGCTCAGGAAGGCATCTCCCCAGCATTTTCCTATGTGGACGCTATTTCCAACTTACCTCGGCCTCAGGATCTACATCAGTTGAAATCTTTTTTAGGCAAAATTTCATACTACAGAAAATTTATACCCTCAGCAGCACAAGTGGCAGCACCCCTGTACCACCTCTGTCGCAAGAATGTCCCGTTCCGTTGGACCCCAGCTTGCGAGACCGCATTCCACACCCTTAAACAGCAGCTCAAGTCCGCAGCATGCCTCATGCCATACACTCCAAACCTCCCCTTGATACTTGCCACAGATGCATCCGATTACGGTGTGGGAGCAGTTCTGTCTCATAAATTACCAGATGGCACGGAACGCCCCGTAGCCTACATCTCCAAAGCCCTATCGGCTGCTCAGCTTAAATATTCTCAAATCGAGAAAGAGGCGCTAGCTATTGTTTTTGCCTGCTCCAAATTCTATTCCCTTTTATATGGGATTTCTTTTCATCTCATTACCGACCACAAGCCACTCCTATCACTATTTGATCCGTCCACACGTCTGCCTACCAAAACATCCCACCGCATCCAGCGTTGGGCACTATTCCTGTCCCAGTTCAGATATACCATGCATTTCCGTACCACCTCCAGGCATGCCAATGCAGACGCCTTATCCAGACTACCGCAGGGACCAGACCTTGCCTTCGACAAGTCGGAACTTCTGGTGTTCCAGATCGACGATGACATACAAGAAGCACTGAAGACATTTCCAGTCACGGCCTCAAAAGTCGCGGCAGCCACAGGGGAGGACCCCCTCCTCCGTGTCATCCGACACCACATCCAACACGGGTGGCAAACACGTTCCCCTCCACGCCATCATCAAGACCTCAAGTTCTACTACTCCATCCGCCACCAGCTCTCAGTAGTAGAGGGAGTGCTCCTCCGCACAGAACCAAATTCCACCCCGAGGGTCGTCGTTCCGAGATCCCTACAACCGACAATCCTCGAAACTCTCCACCAAGGACACTGGGGAATTGCCCGCACCAAATCCCTTGCCAGACGCCATGTATTCTGGATCGGCCTTACCACGGATGTCACGAAGATGGTGCGGCGCTGTACCATCTGTGCCCAACAACTGCCCCGCCCCCCTCAAAAGTTCCTTTCCTGGCCGGCACCGTCCGGACCCTGGGAACGCATTCACCTCGACTTCGCTGGCCCATTCCTAGGCCACCAGTGGCTCTTAGTGACGGATGCCTTTTCCCACTTCCCATATGTCGTCCGTTGCTCCACAATCACCACAGAGGTCACCATTTCAGGCCTCACGAAGATCTTTTCCATCGAAGGATTACCATACGCTATCGTCACAGATAACGGACCGCAATTTCGAAGTCGGGAATTCCTATCCTTCTGTACCGCCAACAATATCCAACACCTCCTCACCCCGCCCTTCCACCCCCAATCTAACGGGGAGGCGGAACGGCTAGTCAGAACATTCAAAACCCAAATGACCAAATACACCACAAGTCACAAACTCGAAGAGGCATTGACACTCTTCCTCAGTTCCTATCGAACCACTCCAGTGGGGGCCAAAAGCCCGGCGGAATTGCTACATGGCCGCCAACCTCGCACTCTCCTCCATCTCCTCATACCCCCGCCCAAAGTACAGGTACCTTCGGGCCCATTCCGTTTCACCCCGGGCTCCCTAGTCTGGGCCCGCGGGTTTGGCTCCCGGGCCGGTTGGCTTCCGGGGGTCATCCAGCGGCCCCGGGGCCGCCAACTGTTCGACGTCAGCCTGGATGGCCGGATAGTGCGACGGCATCGAAACCAACTACGTCCCCGCTACCCCACGGCACCGTCCTCTTCCACCACGGCACGGCCATCCACTTCTTCCTCTCCTTCCCTGCCACCTCCACCACTCCTGCCGTCTAACCGTTGCTCAGGGACAGTTACAGCGCCACCAACGACGCCACAACCTGTCGGTCGCTCCGACACCCTTCAGCCGCAGCCACTCGACCACCTGCGGGGACCATCTTCAGCGCCCCCCGTACAGCCCCCGGCCATCGACGCCGACGAACCGATGCCGTTAGCTCCACAAGTACCTCCACCACAACCTGCACCACGACGCAGGTCGGCACGCATCGCCAGGGGAACAGCTCCGTACTCCCCTGGAGGTAGCCTTCATAGTCTGCTCCAGGGCGCCACGGCAGATGACCTTCGCAGACATCGCTTCCCCCCCCCCCCCCCGGGAGGGAGGTATGTTCAGTCTGCCAGTAAAGGCCCCTGCCAGGCAGACCTTACACACAACGCGCCTGCACGCCGGGATACATATACGACTCCAAACAGGCGCAGAGGCATCAAAACAAACAGGAAAACAAATAGAATCATCTAGAAGCTAAGTGGGACTATTTCTTACAGAGGTCGCCGCACTACCACACAACGGAATTCCTGCGCCAGGCCGCCTATATAAGCGTAGCCGGCCGCTCCACCGCCAGTTCCGGCCTGACCGCGGAACCAGCTTCAACTACAGAAGACCACCGGAAGTTCGCGAGAAGTAGAAGCCGTCTCTCTCTACCCCGGATCAGGACCAGGCTAAATTTCTCGACGGTCATCCGCTAACTGTACCACATTTGTTATTGTTTACCAGTGTTTTGTGTACATAGTAATAAACCTCAAGGAACCATTAAGTGTAGTTCACTTCAGTAATGATTCAGTATTTATAAATCAGCTTTAATAAGCAGCCGAATCTTCATTTCTACCACAACCTTTTCTCAAACATACTGGTCATCAATATCAATATGTTGGAATTAAAATTATCGTCAATTTCCAGCAATACTTATTTGAACTGGCTCAGGTTTGTTTGTATCATCAATACCAGTCTTTAGTGTGGGTTAAAGTTTAGTGACGTTTATCCTACGATAGTACAACTGTAATGATGCACCCTATCACCGACAATAAGGAAAAGAAAAGATTCAATTATTCAGCTCTGTTTTACATGCGTCTATGGAATATGTGAAGTAGAAAGTATTTGTTTTGAACTCAGATCCCAAAGTAAACAGTGGTGAAAAACTATCGAAGCTTCTTTAGGATCGCCGTAATTGTATTTTTTAAAAACATTTTTTAACTGCTTTACGTCTCTCAACAGCGAGGTCTTTAGAGACGGGAAAGGAGGGGGGCAAGGAATTGGAATGAATTTGGCCATGGCCTTTTTAAGTAAGCATCCCGGCATTTGCCTGGAGTGATTTTGGAAACCATGGAAAACCCAAATCTGGATGCCCGGACAGGGATTCGTAATTGTAGATCTTTCATAGATCTAGACCAAGCAATCTAAATGTTTAGCATAATTCTTTGTTTTTTTAGAGTATTGCGGCTCGTTAAAGCGAAGGTCATCACATCTCGGGGGATGGAATGGGAGGAATTGTGGCAAAAAACATGAAATAATTCGATCACGGCCTGATAAAAATAACATCTCGACATTCGACATTCGACTGGAGTGATTTCAGAAAAACCACGTACAGTAAAATCTGAAGGTCGGATAGTAATCAAGCCCGAGCCCTTGGAAATGCCAGGTCCGAACCGTTAAACGCTCACCCTCCTGGTTCTATATTTGACACAGCTTTATTTACATCTAAATATGATGATTGAAAAAATTTTGAAATCAGCGTTATAATAATACTTCTACGAGGTATTTTATTTCTAGGTAGTGTTTTACGTAGTTGGTGTTGTATGTAACTAAGTTATTGTGAAGAAATTTGTTAAGTGTGGAGTGTTTTATATTATCTTGGTTCTGTGGGTGGTGTCTCGTCGATTTATTAAACCTGAATTTTGAAGCCTTCGTGCTGTGTCTGTTGTCACCATGTATGATAACTCTTAGCCTTGTTAGATCGTTCGCGGCAAGGGTTCTTGGATGTTTTACTTATTTTTTTATTGCCATAACAATGCCTTATAGGCGACCGTGCTCTTAAATGCCTAGCAAAATTTTGCCTGTAGAACTATGAAGGAATCTATTCTTTTGTTTTGATACTCGTCCTCAATTTAATAAACATATAGCTTCTCTGTACAAGTTCCAAGTATTTTCGTACTGGCTTCGTTACCGCCAAGCCCGCACTGCCTCTCTGTCGCGAGGCGGGCCTACCCTTCACCAAGTTGATTTCACACAGTCGTGTTATTTCCGCCCGCCTCTCACCGCTATCACAGACAGCTGACAGTCTCGCAAAACCAATATTCCTAAACAAAATATTGTTACGCTGAGCAAAGGATAGGAAAATTCATGCATTCTCTCAAAATCTGTCTATGAACTGTGTAGTCTTTGCGCTAATATAGTGTATTATTCTGTTTAATCACATTATATTTTTGATTGAAGACCAACAAGGCATTGAATGAAATGAGCGATCCATAATTTAGGCATCACGTTCTCATTCATCCAATATTAATTTCTTCTCTTCACACCGAGCCTTCATTTCTTTATTTGAACATATCAGATCGGAGATGCTAAAACTAATGTATTATGAATAAAATGATTCGAAGTGTTAGATGCTCTGATGACATCCAACATCTGAGTCCTCACTTTCTTCAAATTATTTTTGTTCGACATTTGATAATGTTAAGTTTACAAGTATATCACATGGGTTAGAAAGAGAAACTGTTTGTCATACCCACAGCTCACTTATTGTTTTTCATTTACAGCGTGATGCCAACCCTCGGAAACGTTGGTGACGGCAATCTAGCCTAGCACTGCATGGGTCCCGGGTTTGAGTCTGGCCTCAGGCATAGGTTATTTTAATTAAGTGTTGTGTTTGTATTGTGTCGTCTATACCAATGATTATCAACCTGTGGGTCGCATAACCCAGGGCGTCACCAAGTCTTGCCTGGGGGGGTCGCGGTCTCAAACCAGGTAAAATTAAAAATCAAGGGTTGCAGGTCTTACAATACAATAGAAATACAAAATTTTCACTCAGAAGGCTGTGCCTGTTTATTTTTTAATAAATTGTCGAATTGCGGTTGTATTTTTGAGACGCGAATAAGCAAATAATTTTCTAATTGAAGCCTATTTATCTTCTTCCTACATATTTCTGGTAATTTTCGTCATAAAGTCTAATTTTTTTTTCTTTCGTTTTTGATTGGCTTCCGCCACTACCACTTGTAGTGGACGTGGAGGGCTGCGCAGATCTTTTGAGGACTCCATTTTACTCTCGCTCACAGCGAAGCTAGTTCGTATTAACTGGCGTACTCACACAACTGATTGCAGTGAACGAAAACAAACTGATCCCATGTGGCCTCCCGCGCCGCCACCACGGCAAAAAATATATTGTTTTTGAATGTTTTGCCATAGCTTTAGTACGGATCTGGGAGGCCATGATTTTTTTTAATGGACATGGTGGTCACGAAAATTTTTTTACTTGTAAAGGAGTCGCGTATTATAAACGGCTGAAAAACACTGGTCTATACCGTTCAGAATTTAGAATACACTGAGTGCTCCAATAAACAGTTACAAATTACATAATAACTTAGTGCCGGTTTTGTAGCCAAATACCATTTTTTTTTTTTAAGAACCTTCTTGAAGAAAATTTCAAGTGTCGGATGAAAACCAATTATTTTTTAAAAGAATATCCACTAGAAATAGAAGCAAGGCTATTCGGTACACAAAAATGACCCAAAATTTGGTAAATGTAGGTTTAGCCAAACCTAATAACAAGAACTGCTGAAAAGAGCAACCGTCAAATAACGATTCGCAATGTATTGGTAGTGATTTGCGTATCATTGTGAACAATACAGCCATGGAACACACTTTTAGATCAATGATTTAATCCAGTGAGGAGGTCCTCAATGAACTGCTGGTGGTTTCGAACTCCTCCTATATAAAAGGGCGAGATCTATCGCTGAGGTCAAGTTAATACAGCACCATGCCAAAATCCATCGGTTTCCGAACGTAGAATTTCAAACGTTTCACACTGCAATACTAAACGGATTACCTCGGATGGGTGCAGGAATACCGTCTAGCAGCTCTAGCTAGGAAATTAGTTTCGAGACGTGGGGCAGAATTTTGGGGTAATTTTGATCCTGTCCCACCCAGTTGTAATGAATTGCTATATTTTAAGCCATAATAGTATAGCATATGCATTTGGAGCATGTAACTGAACCCTTTTGGCTATGTGGCTGGCTGCAAGGTTAACATAGCGCGAGAAAGCCTCCTCCCATTTTTTTCTCTTCTAAGCCTTACTATGTCGTAATGGACCAATTAAGTGAGAGCCACCCAAGTGATACGTGACAAGTAGTCAATGGGTTACGGGTTCAACCCTCCAGCTCTACGTCCAGAGAGCGCAGTTTAGAACTGACGCCGAGGGATTTCATCACCATCCATTATAAAAGCAACACTTAGTCTCCAAGGATGTTTAACAGGTACTGGCCAAACCATCCAATTACATGATGCCGGTGTAGCGTTACCTCTCTTAATGGGATTATTAAATAAATTCTTACTGTTAATTAAAATTGTTAATTACTCAAATATTGATTATGTACTGAGTATGGGATAAAATTACATCTCATTATAATTTACAAACAATTTATATTTATTCAAAACACTGTAAGAGAAAACCTAATTACAATAAACAGTAAACTGATTCTGGCATGGTACATATTAGCACAATTTCCGACTAATAAAAATATTAGGATGCTGTCCTTATTGGCAAAAACTAAACTTGTTGGAAAGTTTATAAGTTGGAGACACAAGAAACTCTTTACAGGGCGCTTCAGGTATTCCAAGGTGACATGTGAACACAAATTCTGCTGAAAATTATTATTTACGCATTACCGTGTAGCTGTTGTCGTATAGTACTTGGCCCCCCAAGTAATTCAAACCCTAATTGAAACGATGGTTTCATCATCACTGTACTTAGGTGCGATCACCTCAACATCCACTGGCGCTAATGACCCCGTCGTCGACGCGCCCTTAAGCCCCTTACATCCACTGCTAATAACTAAAATGATGCACCAACTTAAATATGGTCATCTCCAGGTCCCAAACATGGCTTCCTTCTTCTCCAAGACCGGCAGACCTCCTCCCTTTGTTCCACCCTCGCACACAGCGTTCCGTGGTCATTCCGCGTCAAAACTGCACCGCCAATCAGATTCCTCCATCCGATTCGCGCCGTGTGGTGGCGGAAACATGAAACATATAGCCGTCTTAGTGTGTCTGCCCAATAGATGGCAGAAACTGTCCATTTCAGTCACCCATACAGTCACACTTTGGTTCGACCTTGAGCTCCCTCTGTCCACTAACTTGCTGACCCTCACGCACCCCAGTGCAAATATTGGGAATTGGTGCGTCACATGTAGTGTACTCCACAACACTACACCGTTTAGGAAAGGTACTGTACTTATTTCTAGGTCTAAGCTTGAGAGCTGCGTATTCCTTTGGTCATAACGACCACATATTTCAGGTGAAACTAACCCGTTAGTGGTTGATCAAAGCGAGCCTTTTCTTATGAGGCAGAGACCGCTCGATTGGCTACACAGTGACGGAGAACCACTATCTAGAAATGATGCGTAAGATTTACATTATCCCACACAGGAAAAACGTTACTTTTAAAAGTTCCGACAGGTGTGAATATTGCCCCTTAGTTAAAGAACTTAGCAGTTTGCACCGCGCGGTGTTACAGTGACCAGCGAGCAATTAAACGCGAGGAAAGTAATTTACAGTTGTAAAAATCTGCATTGTCTGTAAACAGTGTGGGGTCATTACTCTTTCTGTAATGGTATTTGCACCGTATTAGGTAAAACGTGAATGGTACTGCTGTTAATCGCTCACGAGCTTCCAGCTGACGCACAATTTTCATACCAAATTTGTCATCCTCACACCTGCATAATGCCTGAGGGCGGAGACAAGTACCGTCTTACACGAAAACACTTAAAGATCTTACCATCTTTGAAGGCATTCGCAAACAGATCCCCCGCTTAAGAAACCTCCATCCCAAATGCCAGTGCATATGAATACCGACTTTTTTTATTACTCTTACTAGAAATTTTGGAGGTTGTTCAACAGTAGTGACTTTTAATCTGTAGTAACATTTTTTTGCTTAGGGCTTTAAGCCTCATTGACGTCGAGGTCATTAGAGGCGGCAAAGGACTAGAGACAAGGAACGGGAAGGAATTCGGCCATGGCCTTTTGAAGGAAGCATTGTAGCATTCGCCTGTAGTGATTTGGAAAACCATGGAAAACCCAAATCTGGATTCACGGGGACTCGAACCCGCGTCGTCCCGAACGCGAGGCCAGAGTTTAACATCTCCCCCGCCACGCTCAGTAACATTATTCGTAATAATATTCAGAGTTGCCTTTCCGCAAGCGGTCTATCGTCACTGCTTACTGATCTGGCATAAGCCATTAACGAATAATACTTTAATATTAATTCTATAATATTACATCTATATGTTTAAACACACGTAAATAACAATGTATCGTTAGAGAATGCGCTTTAGTTTCAAGGGCGTTACTTTCTAACTGTTAATGCTAACTGAAATTAATATACTGTAAAATAAAATGTTGCATCAGTAAAAATTGAATCATAAGCGAATCCGGTTGCTGACTCGTGTTGGTGACAAGTCTACGGATTTAAGGTTCTCTTAAATATTTCTTCTAACCTAAAAAATTATTGATGCCAGTCTTTTACTTTTGAGTTGGCAGTAAGGTGAGGGAAAAATTGAGTAGAAAAATGAAAAGAACATTTGCCACCCAGAACATCAGTTTTTTTACGAACTTAATATAGGCATTTCAGGAGGAATCACTGTCAACTACAGATGTTACTTGAAAAGTGTTGTACGTATATTAACTTTTTATCTTGGATATTTCATTCTCTTTGTATAGAGAAGATTCGTGTTGTGTGTGGTAGGTAATAATATGGCTTCATCCAACCAAGAATACGCTTATGACAGTAATGTATCATTTACATCCTTATTGCGAAAAAGATAGAGAACGCTTTTCCTTTCAGGATCCTTAGCCAATGAAATACATGCTACACGACGTATGCGATCCTCAATCACTTCCTGTAAACTATTTTTTCCCCGGTTTTCTTGCTTCCGAAAGTTTTCCGTTCTGCTTCTGTCAACATTGATGCCTCTCCTTGGTGCCCCTTTTGATCTCGGCTTCGGCTATCCCTCATCCCTCAGGATGCTACGGCAGAAAAAGCAATCTCGTCATGTTTGTAGAACAGCCTCTGTAGAGCTTCCCGTAAAGTCTGTTCAATGAGTATCACTCGATAATTCCCTCCCCTTTCATCCCTATAGCACTGGAAACAAATGTACCACAGTGGGCGGTTGTAGGAGTCTTTGAACATGAGTAGAGATTTCAGTTCGCATAGAACAAAGACTATTATTACTGTAGTCAGCACTTCACCTATCCTTTTGCCGCGGAATGTTCTGGGTAGAGGTACTACATCAAATTCTGTGAGAAGATTGCTACAAACACGGAAAACATTTGAAAGACTAGACAGGCCGTTCGGAAACAATAGTACGAGGACCACACGAATTTGAGGGAATGGCACAATTATTTAAGATACTGCCAGCCACTAGCCACGTTTTATCGTCTCGTAACACCAAAGTGTATGATTTGGCTGGGAACAAGCACTGCTTCATTTAAATGTATTTTGAGTTACGATTTGGATTTGGACATGAGAATGGTGTCCACGGATCATCCCGATCAAATCTCATATATAATATACTGTAACGCTCAAACTGGAACTACCGCTTCTAGGAGCCACTGGAAAAAACCCATTTTAAGTCATGTGAAACGAAATAACACATGTGAACATTATATCTTCCTAAACAGACGTTGCTGAAATGCTCCCAAAATTGGCCGGAATACTGGGAGAGGGAAATACAATCCAAAGGACTTTGAAAGGAATTTGGAGCTCAGGCCTTCTGGCGAGTGATCGAAATTTTACCGGAGACTTTTTAAACGGACAGTACGGTTGCATTTTGCATCAATTCTTAGATTTATGTATAAAATTAGCACTAACTGTCTAATGGACGTCATAGATAAAAAGCATTTGATCTACCTTTCTATTATATCTTTGGTTGTTTGATTAACTAGTGCAGTTAATTCCGTTTCACAGTCGTTAACTTTCATTTATACTCATGTTCCAGTTACTAATCTTACGTTGGAGACTATCTCCCCCTTACTTTCGTCCTTGTAGAAATTTTCACCCTCAATTTCAGTTGGTCAAATTTCTTATCATTTCAATTTCTCTCCTATGATTGAAAAATAACATTAAATGTTAGTATTATGATAACCGGTTTAAACGTGAATTTATTGCGGGGAATCAATTGAGTCGTGTCGACATTATGCCCGGACGCAGCAGATTCGACTGTTTTGTACTGTCGAATGAGTGAAATGTGGAACCAACATAGTGTCATTGCAGCTACCAAAATTACAGGTGCTGCCATTTGCATAACATGGTAACTCGTCGCACTATAAAGACGAATGACAGGGCCTGGACAGCTGTATTATGCAAGTACACGGGAAGGCGACAGATGCATACAAACGGCATGATTACAGTGCGGTTTGTCGAACGTAACACCGACTGGTTGTCATACCTGTTGCCAAACTAGTCAACATGATTAGCTTTCTTGAATGCCTGCAAAAATTTTCTTTCCCTTCGAGTTCAGAGTGTCATTCTTCCCTTACTTTCTGCTGCCGAATGAGGGAGTGTAACAACACACGTCGGATTTCACTTTGAAATAAAAGAAATCCCTTATTCCTTGGAAGGTTGCTGCCAGAAGCAACATTTCTCCTGTATGGTGTACGACTTGCACTCAGCACATTGTTTCTAGCGATTTTCTGTTGCCCCTAAAGTTATAAATAATAGCTGAAATCAAATTGCTCCCGTTCAGAAGGGTCATGATGGGCAATTTCGTGAAAAGTCATAGATGTGTCGCAATCATGAACTACATACCTTGAAGAACTTCATGTAGGTGACGCTCTTAACTAGTGATGTGCCGGATATCCGTATCCGTATCCGTATCCGCGGATATCCGAGGGGGAAAAAAGATCTGTATCCGTATCCGTTACTTTTATAGCGGATCTTTAACGGATCTTCTGTAAAGAATTTCATCAAGCACGTATATAAAATTTTAAAGATAGCTAGCAATGAAATACTATTAACTTCAATTCCAATTACTTTGTATTTGTTAAAATCTCATATCTGGCACATTTATATTAATTATTTAAACATTTATTTAGGTAACTTACCACTGTAGTAAGTTTTAAGGTATTATTTTAAATATCTTTATAATGAGATCAGACCTCTATTCTTTTTGATTTGCCAGCTGAAATTGTTATTAAGGTACTGTTAAAGTGTTTGCATCAGATAAAACAATCACATTTACAGAAACTTAAAAAAATAAATGATACATTTAAATTTAAGTTTGGTAAATTGTACTTCGAAAGGATTAACTTGACAGCTTTGAAAGTCTATTACGATGAGGATCATAAATAATTCCAGCTGCACTGAAAAACTGCTCACTTGGAACGTTTGTTGCAGGTGGTGATAAATAGGTGCGACCCATGTGTCATAGACCTCCAAATTTTTTACTATTTTTGCTAACAGCTTTTTTAACAACCAAGTGCAGCTAATGTGCTGTACACTCAATATTATCCACGACAGATAAAGTGCAGGCACGCTTCATGTTGGATCCCCCATTTCTTACCATACAGTGCAGATTCTGTTTGGGATTCCCTACTCTTCAAACATACTTTGAAATATTGCCGAAATCTCCGCTTTTAAAGCGATATTTTTTGTTATAAAATATTTTGTCATGTTAAAGATAACAATGAAACACCTGACCAAAAAGCCTACCTGATATATAATGTGAAAGAAACTTTCTCAAAATCCTTCGATTTTCGATCGTAAAGTTCGCTGCAAATAACTTACGTAAAATATTTCCTGCCTTTTAGAAAATAATTTGCAACAACATGATCCATAAATCGTCGGAACCCAAAATCTTCTGTTTGTTGAAAAGGTAATCCAGATAAAGCTATCATTTCGGCAATTAAAAAGTTAAATTTTATTTTGCAATGTTACACATTTTGACTTTTTCCATGTATTCGTTAAAAATGTTATTCTAAACACTATTTTTACCGTTTTTAAAGACGTTCTCTGCTGAATGTTTTCACCGGCTATCCTCTTAGCGGAGTCTTCTTTTAAGAATAACTAATATTTTTGTGGGTGTTTCGTCCGAAAGTGATTTTTTAATGAAGTTGTACCTTTATGTCAATACATTCCTTCACAAATTTTGTATTTAGCAGATTCGTCATTTACTATCGTAAAATATTTCCGTATTACACTACTATACTTTTTTTGTAGAAATTGTTTTATTTTAATTTAACTTACAACTTCCCATAAAACACAAGCGTATATAATCTACGCTATCCTATGTCTTCTTAAAATATAAATATAAACACACAAAGTGCAAGGTCAAAAACACGTCGCGTACGCTGGATGTTCGTTGATAATAGATCGAAGCTGACTACTTTTTCAGTCGGTCCAAGTTGAGAAAGTTGAGATCCGTATCCGTATCCGTATTCGCGGATCTAGACAGTAATGATCCGTATCTGTATCCTTATCCGCGGATATACATTTTTAACGATCCGGCACATCACTACTCTTAACTAATAGTATGTGGCAATTTTTTGATATTATTTTGTATACTCAGATTTTCTAAAACAAGCACAGCTACAGTAGATACAAATGGGGAAAGGAGAAGTTTGTAATAATATTTCAGAAGTTGGGCAGGTACATTTAACTTCTGTGATAATGGAGCTGTGTAATTATTTCTTTTGTTAGATCGGGCTGGATATATTGTTTACGATGAAATGTGGACGCGTTGTGAAAAATGTGATAGCTAAGCTGCAGTTGAAGTTGGCTACGCAATACAGAAAGGAATTATTCGTACGAGATTGCCATTTCGAGTTCCAGGGCAAAAACTGAACGATTCGTTTGAAACATTGTATAAACCTACGCTAGTGAAGGTATCCGATCTGGTTAAAGTTTTTTTTAAGAATATTTAAACTTAAAATGCATTTATTTAGATCTTTTGGTAATTGTTTCAAGAGGGAAAGTGGTTTCACGATATTAGGATATGGTTTATCGATAAAAGTAAAGAACATATTTGATAGCTTAAACTGGAACTGGTCTAAACATTCTTATTTCCTCAAAAATCTTACTGATTCCGGGAAACACAAAAACTGTTTCGTTCCGTATTTTTGTTTAATGCTGCGTTATGGCATCTCCTTGACTAGTACAAAAACTCAGTGACATAGTGCCGAGATTGTTTAAAAATTTAGAAGCTATTATAAGGTCTGTTAATTCCATGTACTACTAATTTTGTCATTTGTAGAATACAGTTTAAAGAACTTCAATCCTTTTGAAAAATCACAAAGATAAAATTATTATTATTAATTTAGTTGCAATGGAACACACAATCCGGTGGCAATCCCGTTAGTCATCTAATTACCCATTTTTTTTTTTTTTAAATTTATCTTATATAATTTGAGTGTTAAATTCCTCCCCCAATCTACGTTTTGCGATTTACAAATTTTTATTTTAAATTCCTTCAGCGTTTTTAGTAAATTATTCATCACTTGGTAGTTTCTTCCATTCCCTTGGCTTACACCCTTACCCATGAAAGAAAATTTTCCCGCTCCCTTATGCATGAAATCGAGTGCCAGTTTTTTGGCCATGGTCATCTTTCCCCTTCTATATACTATTCCTACTTCTTCGACAAATATTCCTACAAGCCCCATCACCAACATATGCCTGTACATTCCCAGCACTCTCTTCACCCTCGTTCTGTCCTTCAATGACTCCCCAATCCAACTTCTTTATCATATCAGTTACTATCTGGATCCTGCAATAATTTCCGCAAATGAATCTATCTGCTCTTCTTTGCACCCTCCTGTATTTGATACCAAAAATTTAAGTCCCAAACTACACCACCAAATCCAAGCAATGGTGTGAACAAAGTTTTGTAATCCAATTCCCTAACATCTCTAGTACATCCTCTCATCACCCTCTCCAGTAAATGTACGATTTTATAACCCTTTTCCTACCTCCTGCTCAATGTGCTCTTCCTTGTCGAATTTATTATCAAACGTCATGCCAAGATATTTACACTTCCAGCCTTCAACGAACAATTCCGACCCCTCCCTATTATCATAAACAATCTTTAGTATTTTTATTTGTGTACCTAATAAGCTGATTCTTCTCGGAATTTATCTTCATTCCATGCTGACCTACCCATTTAGACATTCTATCCAGGTCAGCTTGCAGCTGTTCACTATCTTCCCATGTTTTGATCCTATTGTAAACCATTATGTCATCTCCAAACAACCTAAACTCTGACTTAAACCATCAAAACAATCATTCTGAACAGCAATGGTCCGTATAACCCTGTGGCACTTCCATATTTAACTCCACCCTTCTTTGATAACGTATTTTCTACTTTAACATCTTGTTTTATGACTTTTAAGAATTCCTCTACCTGGCAAATAACTTTTTCATCCAATCCAATAGTTTTCAGTTTATTTAAAATCATTTTATGGCTCACTCTTTCAAATGCCTTAGAAAGATCTAATGCTACACTGTCAACCTATGCAGCTCCTGTATTCATTCTCTGTACAAAAAAGGTACAAAATTTTAAAGTCTTTAAACTAAAACTAAAAGTGTTACTGCTTCATAATTGATTATGTTCTAGAAATGAATTTTTATTTTGAACGACTGAAAAAATACTGATTGTTTTAAGTAGCAGAAGAAATCAAATTTAAAATCTAGTTTTAATATATAGTCATGTGTAGTTCTTTGTAAATTATGAACGCAATACATATGTGGTATCAACTCTGTATATTTAATTGAGTTATTAACTTTTATCAGTTAATATTAATATTGCTAATTTTCAAAATTATCTTTCTTAAAGAGAATTAAAAAAACCTATCCACTCTATTACATTCTGCTTAATTTTTCATAACTGTGTTTTAATTTAGTTGTGTAATTCTGTGTGACCTCTTGAATTTCCGGACGAAACATTGCGTTAACAATAACAAGACTGCTATGTTACATCTTTTTTCGAAATTTACCTTGTTTCTTGTTGAGCAAGAAACTGGTAATTGCGAAACATTTTGTCTCGCGATCCATAATACGGTCTGTCCTCATTCCGAAGAGTTTTTCCTTTAGTTTTTTATCTGTCTCGTTTGAAGAGTTTTATAACTTCCCCAGCAACTACTATTCCGACGCTATATGTTTCGTAGGATATTGTCTCCATGTCTTTGGAACGAAAAATGGTAAAGGAATTGCCTCTGGAATTTGTATGGCTCTGCTGAAAGAAATATGTTTGATGGTTCTTCCTTCGTAAATTGAAATCAGATCTCAGAAATTGACAAATAAAATTTATAGACGATGTCAAGCTGTTTTTCTTGTTTTCTTGTTGTGTCTGATTACTTCGTAATGGTTTTGTTTGGTGATGATGGAGCTTCAACTGTCTAAATTCCCATTTGTGTGCCAGATTCACCTGTAATTCATATGATTTGCAGATCAATGTTTCAACGCTACATGAATTCCGATATCGAGTTACATAATTTCACCTTTCTATCGCTAAAGAAAGTAATAACATCAACACGTAATCTGAGGAACTGCAACCACTGTATTGTGGAGTACCAAAGTCCATGTTCGAATTCCTTCCAGTTACTTGTACCCTATCCTTTCCCGCCTCTAATGACCTCAACGTCGACGAGGAGTAAAGCAATGATAAAAAAATCGTTTATGAATATTAATATTAACAATTTTGACTGCCTGTCTTGTTGATGTTATCTATTTATAAGGTTGGGCATCATGGAAAATAATTTATAATTAAAACCGATTTCTTTTGACACAAAATTCAATGAAATCAATAATCTGTAAATGATAAGAGGAATGATGTTACTTCTACATGCATAATAGACCAAATGAAGTTAACAATTTAAAACAGTTTGTTTACGCGAAAATTATCATTCAAACAAATATTTTAATCATGTCTTTAATTTAAAAAATTAACAAACCAGTTGATACACATATATTTTGCACGAAATTGAATTAATAATAATTAGTTCAATCATTATAATTATTCAAAAATATTCGTTAGCTCAGTGGAAAACAAATAAATAGGACATTAAAATTTCTATTGCTCGATTTTATCAATAGAGTGAGATAGGGTGGCTATAATGTTTAGATTTTGAAAAGGTGGCGGGTTGATGGTTAAGTCGTTGATATTACCATATCAATGTCTCCAGCATGTCGTCACAGCATCACGTAACATGTTCATTACTGGCGGACAGTAACGTTTCTTCGTACAGTGGCCTGTATAAATAACAGACATACTGATATATCACTTATGGCAATACAATACTTGACAACTCACTATCGTACAACCTAACTTCGTTATCAACTTGAAGTCATTCTTGTGTAGTAGCTAGTCTGATGTATTGAAGTCAAGCTAATAGCGAAGCCGGTCAGTGAGTATATTGTAGCTAAGTCTCTCAATATCGTCGCAGAGAAAGTAAACAAAATATAATAATAATTAATAACAATTCTTTTTGTTGAATTTCTATTTGCTATTTGTTTTCTGCCACTCTTTTCACGCGTGTAACCACCTTCATTGGCTGTTACACACACGTTACCATGCATTTATTTGAAAACGATGCCAACCTTGCCTCACGAATGTTTAAAGTTGCTGTTTTCCTCAACGTTACAAGTTTCCAAGTCTGACAATTTTTCGCCAGTCTCCGAGTCAACACTCTCTGGAATATCCTTTAACATATTTGCTCATAAACAATGTCGTCTGTGATAAGTTTCACTAACAAGCAAAGTACCCTCGTCCCGTTCACAATGTCAATCACGAATACTTTAAACGAATATAATCGTCATTATTAATAATGTATTTTTTAATTAAATGTACCAGAGGTTACTTGGTACAATACAGATGTTTGCATTCCCCACCTCATCTGAAAGATAAGGGCTTGGGAATGTCGGTTTACTTAACTGAAAATTTACCTAGAAATATTTTCCAGCTAATATATATATTTCCCCTACAGCTAAACATGGTCAATATTCTTCCCTTGTAATTTCGCTAGATATTTGATTATGCTTGTCTTCTCCTCTCATACAGATGTCTCCCATTCTCTATGTTCTGGTAAGTGGAAGCTAATTATTGATTCTCCTTTGGAGTTTGGGTTACAAAAATTAAGCCAAAGAGTTTCACTATCTACTGCCATCTGATTAAAACTGCTTGATTTACATTTTTAACCGACTTCAAAAAAGGAGGAGGTTCTCAATTCGTCTGTTTTTTTTTTTTTTTTTTTTTTTTTTTTTTTTTTTTTTGTATATATGTTCAGCAATATCTTCACCAATTTTGAACCGATGTAAATGAAATGTTTTTAGCGGATAGGGTATACCTCCGAAGTGGTACAATATGAATTTCATTGAGTAATCACCCCTTCTACCCCTTTACACCCCTTAATTTTTTTTATACAAACCCACATTTTTTATCCGATTTAGATGGGACTTTGGAAATGTATAGACAAAAATAAAGAGAAAAATACTGTCAATTTTTGGTTTGAAAAAACTGAACCGCTCTCCCCCTATCCATCCGCTTAATTTTTTCAATGTTCTTTATAAAAAGCTACAGTCGACACTGTTTGACCGATTATCGTCAAAGTTGGCATGTACATTACATGTAATTTTTGATGGAGAAGGTTTCTGACAAAAAAAAAAAAAAATAATAATAAAGAAACCACCCCATGTCCCTTTTTACACCCCGTAGTTTTATAGAAACCTACTTTTATTATCTGATTTTGATTGTACTTTGCACATGTATACTTTAAAACAAAGAGAAAAATCCTGTCAACATTTAGTCTGACAAGGCTCAACCCCTCTTCCTCCTTCCACCCCCTTAATTTTTGTCATTGTTGCCACCGTTCGACCGATTATCATGAAAGTTGGTGCTTATAAGTATTTTTTCACGAAGGTGGTTTCTGACCAAAAAATAAAACCCAAAAACCATCCCCTCTCCTCATTAAACAGCTTAATTTTTATACAAACCCACAGTTTTTATCCGGTTTAGATAGAACTCAGCAAATGTTTACTACAAAACAAAGAGAATAATAATGTCAACTTTTGATTTGAAAAAACTGAACCCCTCTTCCCGTTTCTACCTATTGATTTAAGTCAATTTTCTTTTTAGAAAGCTACGGTCGACACCATTTGACCGATATTTATGAAAGTTGGCACATATATGTATTTTTATGGATAGGATGTCTGACCAAAAAATCCAAAAACTGCCCTAGCTCCCCTTTTACATCCCTTAATTTTTGTACAAACCCACATTTTAATCCGATTCGGTGGAACTTCACATGAGTGTACTTTAAAACAAATGGAAAAAAAATACTGTCCACATAACTTTTTTTAAAAAAAAAGCAAAACCTTTCTCCCTTTCTACCCATTTAATTACTGTCAATGTTCTTTATATGAAGCTAACGTTTCTATCTGATTTTGAAGGAAGTATACACATGTATACTTCAAAACAAACAGAAAAATACTGTCTATATTTGGTTTCAAGAAGCCATACCTCTCTCCGCCTTTTCAACCCTTTAATCTACACAAAGCTACAGTTTCTATCCGATTCTGAAGGAAATTTGCACTCGTATACTTTTAAACATACAGAACAATTGTGTTTAAATTACTTTGCAGAAGCCCAACCCCTCTTTCCTTCTACCCTCACCCCTCCCAATTTCCAATTTTCTTTATAGATACCCACAGTTTTCATCAGATTTCGATGGAACACTGCACATGTTTACTTAAAAACAAAGAGAAACATAGTGTCTACATTCTGTTTACAAAACCCTACCACTCACAACCCCATTTAATTTTTGCAAATGTTCTTTACACACAGCTACAGTTTTTAGCTGGCTTCGATAGAACTTTGCACATGTATACTTTAAAACAAAGAGAAAAATACTGTCCACACCAGCTTTACAAAAATCAAACTACTCTTCGTATTCACACTCCTTAATTGTTTTTTTATACATACCTACAGTTTTTATCTGATATCAATAGAAATTTACACACGTATACTTTAAATCAATCAGAAAAGACAGTCTACAATCGGTATACAAAAGCCCAATCCCTCTTCCCCTTTACCCACACCCCTTTTAATTTCCAATGTTCTTTAAAAAATCCACAGTTTCAGATCTCGTCAAAATCAATTAAGCTATTTTTAAGTCATGGCAGAATATTTATAAAATAAATTTGTCCTTATGTCTCAACATGTACTTTAGATTTCAACTTGGACCCCGAGCTTTGACGTTGTGAAAACCAATTAAAAATATGTATTTCTTGTGTGATGCCGGAACAAACACATATATTCCACAAACAGATTTGTGTATGTGGTATTTATTAATTTTTTTTAAAGCAAGCGCTTTAACCACTGTGCTACCAGGAATTTTGCAAAATGAGAACTGCTGCGGCATATTTAAAATACAAGACAAACTCTATAACCTCTAAAAATTTTAAAATAAAATAGTTGTCTCAAAAAAACATAAAAATCGCCTCAAAATTTTAAAATAACTTTATATCTTGCTTAGAAGAAATTAAATCTAAATGGACAATATATTATATTACTGTTATTGAAATTTTTACATTTACTGTTTGTGTCTAAAGATAATAGGTTATCGACATGTCTCGGTGTTATGCGAATTCTCAGTTGTTGCGGGACCGAGCGGGGCGGTGTAACGGTTAGCGTTCTCGCCTCGCGTTCGGGAGGACGGCGGTTCGAATCCCCGTCCGGGCATCCAGATTTGGGTTTTCCATGGTTTCCCCAAATCACTCCAGGCAAATGCCGGGATGCTTCCTTCAAAAGGCCATGGCCAAATTCCTTCCCATTCCTTGCCCCCATCATTGCCCTCCCCCATCCTTTCCCGTCTCTAAAGACCTCGATGTTAAAAAGAGACGTAAAGCAGTTAAAAAAAAAAGTTGTTGCGGAATTCATTGTTTGTTGAAAGCTTATAATTACAGTATCGCTACATTACGTAGTTAAATTCCCGAACATCTCGCTACATGATGCAGGCATTACCCTATAGTGCCCTTGAGCTTAGTTCGTTGATTGGTCATCTCCCAGGTCGTTATTGCAATGTTAATGTAGCTTCAGAAAAAAAAAAAAAAAAAGCCGGAGGGGCGCGACGGTTTCATGTCTCTTTAATTATTTACTCGTTTCCAATAATTAAAATACCCGTGGAGTCTACAACAGCGTTAAATTACAGTATATTTGTTAAAACAGCCCCAGGCATTTTAAACGGTATTACAGCAATGCGAAAATACAGCATTATGTACAATGTTGTGTGGTATTTAATTTATAAAATGGAGAGCTCTTCACAAAATGGTGTTAAAGAACGAACGAAAAAGTTCTGAATGGTGAGGGAGTTATAGAATGGGTTATGCTATATATTATGATAACAGTGCAAAAAAAAATTCAGAAGGCTTGCTACGATAGAAAGTATGTGAAATAACAAAATATAAAAATGAGTAATAATTAAATAAATTATTTATTAATAATCGTCATCATAGTCTTTCCAATTCATAACAAATAACTAAAAAAAGATGCTATTAAGTTGAACATGGTTCTTGGCTACGACGAAAGGAGGTGAGGCCATCGACACATTACTAAACGTAATTGTCACTCTGTACATCAAATACAAGTTTCCTAAATTTTTTGAGTTTATTTATCATTATACCGTAAAATATTCACGTCGTTAGATACTATGGAGAGCGAAAAATTCTAAAAACCATTCTCATAACACGGATGACCGTGATTTACTTCGAGTTTTGGATTCAAAAAATGCACTGTTACTTGACATAATAGCTTGTTAAGGTGGTGATGGTGACAATATTTCTTACAAAACTTAATAGATTGTTTTAGCATTAAAAGAATAAAAATTTCTATTTTATTTTAATTGCCGTGGACGTTCGTCCGTCTCTGTTTCTTTGATTGTTCTGAATGCTCATGAATATAGTGTTGTAGATTCGGTGCATACGTCGTGGTATAATGTAAAACGATTTTCTGTATAATTATTGAACACTAACTGTGCTGGCAACTTGATCACGCGTGATATGAGATTTGTGGTGTTAATTCACAGATAAACTACGAGTATCAAAGGAATATTTGATGGGTAGGTAAAAGTAGGGAATTAAACCAGTTTTTTGTTTGTTTTAGTTTGCTTCAGTATTCTCCTTTCTTTCTAAATTTATATTATATGACATACTTTGTTTATAACTTTCCTAGAAACTACGACTAATTGGAAACTTTTTTTTCCGCTGTTTTGCGACCGATTCCAATTTGAGGTGTACTCCCTTTTGTTAATAATTAAATTAATTTTGTTTTGCATAAATTACCAACACAATATTATTAATTATACCAACTAATATTAGGGATCAGGATGTTCCTTTGCATATTAATAGCACCGTTGTGCCTACGTTTGACATTACTGTACGTTTATTACACAATAATTTTCATCAAATATGTTTTGGACAATTGTATATAAATAATAAAAAAGAAACGTTCTGGAAATTCTATATTGATTTCTTTTACAAGAGTTTTCAGGGTTTTTCTATATGTTCATTGATTATGCTCAGTGGGGAAACGAGATTTCTCTAGCGCGACTCTGGGTTGATCAATACGATAGTGATTTGCCGTGATCACCATTTCTGGAAGGTTGCCATTCCAACGAGGCCGCCGACTCCACTGTCTGTAGTCTTCCGACGCAATGATTCCCTTTTAGGAGACCCGCGTCCACTTGCCTACCGGCATGGAACACAACAGCAACCAAACACCACTGGCGTTAGCTGCCGCACATCTCTCATTCCACCAGGCTGGAAACACACGCATCTCCAGCCAATTACTCACGTGACCATCTCCGCTGCCTAGCGGCCCGTGCATTCCTTCGCCCAGGGTACTCAGCCGCACCCATTAGGCCCGTTTATACGCATGGTTTTTCCGACGGTTTTGGAGCGTATGCTCCAGGCGCGCGCATCTGTCTCTTATGTGTAAATGCTCGGTGGTAAGAGAGGCCTGGCGCGCGCTTCTAATGCGCACATCTGGCGCGCAGGTCTAACAGGGCCTAGTGTTCATACGTGCATTGTCGGTCTGCAGTCTTGATGCGTCATTACTTGTTCGTTGTTGCTTCGAATTTCTGGTTGACTTTATTTACCTTTAGCCTGCTTTAACAGATAAAAATTTAATTCTTGAAAAATGTGGTCAAGAGATAATTTGGAAGGATTTAAAGAACTTTATAAGAATTTTCTATGTTTGTGGAAGTTTAAATCAGATGACTACAAAAATTTAAAAATCGTGCATATGATATGTTGGTAGAATTCTGCCGAATTCTGGAAGTGAAAACAAAGATTTCGTCATTAAAACGATTCAAGGAATTCGGGGAGCATTTCGAAAAGAACTGAGAAAAATATATTGTAATGACACATTACAGCCGTGTGATGTTGCAGTAAGGTAAGTTTGCGAACAGATTTGTGAGACTGCAGCTACATGGCAGACAGGTAGCTGTCGGCCAAGGAATGTGGTTTCCCCTAATCCGCTGGACCGCTAAGCGGAGGGGTGGTGGGACTCGCTTGGAGGCACCCAGGTGTGCACCTCGTGGCTGTACGGACGGACGTTGGGATATTATTCGCGAGGAGAGCGCTTCCGTCTGTGACCCGCTAGAAGAACTCACGAGTCCAAATCTCCAAGGACCAGGTTCGCTGCCAGACCGCGTCGACCATTTCACGTACAAGCTACTCCAGACAGCGTCGACCGGGCGTCGAACACAACGCCGACCTCGAGTGGAGCTGACTGACTTCGAGCAGTCCCGCAGCAAGAATCGCCACCCCGGACCTGCCTACAGCTGCCTTCGCAGAAGCCAACTTCACGGTATTGTGAAACTAACGAACTTGTGTGTGGTGAGTGCGTTCACCTACCACGTCCACAAGCCCAGCAAACGACCCTGATGAACAATAATTCATGCTATCAAAATCACATCTTTGAATCACGTCAAATTAATTAATGCAATCCATATACGTGATCTAATAAATAGTAATTTTAAATGGTGCCTTGATGATCAATTCACATCCCTCATGCTAAGTATTAATTGAAAAATGTATAATAAATAAAATAAATTACATATTTTTGATGTCGCAATTAGCGTGACACTTCAATATGCAAGCAACAGAAGTGGATCTACAGAAGAAGACACATGTACGCTTAAACTGTGGTATTTCCATATTTTTTCAGTGCAGTATAAATCGCCCGGCATGTTTCAGGTATGATTTTACTCAGGGATGGTGTAGAAATGCTAGTAAAAAATTTCAAATCTTGAAGGGATGTTCCAGTTGCCAAAAAAATGAAGAGTAGCAGCTGAACTTTCCTCTGCAGTTATACTCTTCCTCATGACTGTGTCTTGTGTTGATATTTGTGGAGATACTAACCTTAAAGTATAGTCAAATGTCGAAATGTCCATTCGTAGATGATTTTTTAAATCATCCGGGTCATTTTCCCGTATCTATCTCAAAAGAGGCATGTGTCCATACAGATCTCTGTTTTGGCGCCATCTTTTCACCCATATCCGATTTTTTTTTTTAAAATTCTTTCTGTGTCGAAAAAAAAAATGCAAAGCAGCACATACTTATTGCTCAGTTTCTCTTATTTCTTTTGGAGGACATTTTAAATACACTTATAAACGCACGCACAACTAATAAAAACGACGACTTGGAAACCGAATGATGCATGCTGGACCGTCTACAAAACTTTCGAACCTGGCGGAAAGTCCACGCGCCACGGGATAACGGTCATTTTTGGCGCGTACTCCTGGCGCGCGCGACTGGAGTGTTGACCATTTTTCATCGCATGCTCCAGGAGCGACGCTCCAACCTCTCGCTCCGGCGCGGCAGTCCGGAACGCCGCTCCAAACCTACAATTTGGCGCGTACGTGTAAACGGGCCTATTGTCCACTTGTCCCCACGGTCTATCCGTGCTAGCCACGCGTCAGGTAAATATATTTCGAAGTAGTGTCGAGGTACACTACAAATTCTAGTCGTCGCAGTGGCTTTGCTGATTGCTGGCATGTTTGTTTTGTGTTCACGTTTTAAGTCACTTTGGGGAGAAAGCCAATTTCAAGCAATTCTAAGTAGTCACCTTATGGAGAAACCCCTGCGTATTCTTTTTATAGTTAATTATTCATTTGTTTGGAGGAAGCTTAGTGGGACCTTATATTGGCACCTCAGTGGTGGAGTAACTATTTACAGGTTCTGTAGTCTACTGCCATTATGTCGAAATGTATTTATTCTTTAATGTAGGTTCATTGTCAAAATGAAATGTTTCTTGACTAGTAGTGATAATATTTGTAGTGTGATAAAAGTAGTTTCTTGGGGTGAACAAGTATGCTCTTAGTATCGTTTGGAAGCATCTCTTTTGAAGACGATATAAAATGGGGAATTGGAGATGTTATCTTTATTCGAGGTACCCCAGTTTTGAAAACCATGTAATATGATAGGATGGGTGACTGTTTTATAAAGTTTAACTTTCGTTGTTATCAGTAGTTCTTCACTTCGAAGCATCAGATACATGTTTATGATACCAACCCATCATTTCTGGAAACGCTCCATAGTGAATTTGTTAAACAGCTGCTAGTTATCTAGTAATAAAAGTTCATTACATCACTTCTTATATGGCACTTATCGCGGTAGGCATTTCGAGAAAGTTCCGTTAGACAATATATAATTTCATGTTGTCTGGAAGATCTCGCGACAGTGTCTTATCGACTGCGCAATGCACCTGTATCATAACCACCTAACCTAATCTAATAATCGTACCAGGTACAGTGAACTTTATTTTAACGTGGAATCCGAAGCAAGGGGCGTCATATCATCTTCACAATAGCAAAACATCGCTTTGAACGAATGTAAGCTTTCTCGGTGGGTCAGTTGCGTAAAATCTTTTCGAATTTTCCACCGGGATAGCGCGTCAATGTAGGGTGACGTTTCGAAGCCTGCCTCTGGCGCAATCTTGCGGCGAAGTGATGTTTCGTTGGAATCCATTCATTAGTTTCTGCGTGATGCGCGGACAGTTAGAAAAAAACTTCTAAATATATGGTTTTGTACATCCTGACACACTATGCAAGCTATTAATATGCGCAGTTTCGTTACAATGCGTCCAACAGTTTTCTGCATGTTGCCTGAACATACAAACGGGCAAAAATTCAAAATTTTACGGATTTTGCATATCTATCATTAATAGTTCATCTTTTTGAAATAAACGTACAGACACTGTTTTTACAATTTTATAATATAGTATATAAAAAACTCTGAAGTCAATAAAACCAATCTCCTGCCATTGGTTTGATACCATTAGGGGCTGTCATACAGGGATAAAAAGGGAGAAATGAGTAGCTTAGGAAATTAATGATAGGATATTTTGGATATAGGATATTTTGAGGAAACTTAAAGATGCCGGTAGGGATAACGTTACCAAAGATGTGTTAAGAGTACATATATGTACATGGTACCATACATACAAATAATTCTCAGAAGAAAGTGCCGAGAGTTGATCAATGGAAAGGAAACTTATAGACTTTTCACCACTGTAATGAACCATCCCACAATGCTATCATTTTGATCGAATTCCTGGCCAAAAACTCAACAAATACCATCCAACAACCACCGTACTTACCTGATATGGCTCCGGCCGATTCTTTCTCTTTCCATAATTCAAATTACCACTTCAAGGCACCCGTTTTCAGTCGATTCAAGACATGATACAGATTTCACGGCGAGAACTGAAGTTGAAAAAATGTTTGGATGATTGGATTATTCTTTGGCATAAGTGTATTATTTCGAAGGTGCCTACTCTGAAGGCGATACAATAAATTTGGATGAATAATAAATATTTTGTGTTCTACTGACCAATTACCGGTACTTTTTTTTTTGACAGAGCAGTATAACAGAGACTTCAAGTCACAGCAGACAAATAGCTTTGGGGACTATAGACAAATTTAGCTCGACCTCAGTGGTAAGAAGGCTGATATTTAACGAAATTAAGAATGCCTTTATAAGAAAGTGATTTTCTAAAAGAAGTAAGTAAAATTGATTTAGGAAAGGTTATTAACGCGGATGATCGTTTCGCTGAGTCTTTCAGTTTTTATCAGTCGAAACAGAAAATAATTTTCAGTGTAGAAAATGCATGTATTTTTTATAACTTCAGCAACATCACGTGACAGTTGTTTTCTTTTGAGTCGAGAAATGTGTTTGATACTTTGCTGTGACAAACCCCACGTATGATAAGATTGTGATTTCCTTATTAGAGACTGTTTGTTCTTTAATGTTCCGATAAAAATTCGACGAAGATTTGACAAATGGGAACTGCATTTTCCAATTTCTAGCAGTTCAGCGAAAAACATTATACAGTACTAATTGAACAATGTTTGAGGTCTCGTCTTGAAGTTTTGTCCGTTGTTGGTACCTGGTTAACTAGTAATACTGTAGAATTATCGTATTACTGCAGTTTCCGGGAAAGCAAACAGATGAGTTTATTTTGCAGTGTGCTTTCAATGGTATGCAACGAAAGTAAAGAGGGATTACCGCTCAATTAGTGACAACTCGACGTGTGACGGGAGTCTCCAGCATTCATGAACGTGTACGGAGTATGATTGTCAGTTTGAGTATGCGTAATCTTAGAAGCGGAGGTAGCAACGTACATACTAATTGGTAAAGAAAAATGCGATTATCACCTGTCATCTTTCAATAAAAAGAAATGTTCTTTACTTGAACGACAGAATACACCAATTTAGAGAAAATGCAAAAGATATATCTCTGGTCTTTTATATCTTGCGAGTTTGAAAAATGTATGTAGGATTTTTTTCTTGGTTTTTGATGAGGAAGTCCAGAAAACCACTTTTTATCGATGTAGATTCAAGTCATTTCTTAGGTCGACATTCTAAAGGCGCAGATCATAATAATTTATTCTACATGAATTTATAATGTAGTCCAAGGTTTTTTGTGCAATGTTAAAAGAACAGAAAATTACTTTGAAATTTGTGGTATAATGTTATACGTTTTAGTCTCCTGATATTCAGTTGATTTAATATGACTAAAGGTTCTTTAGAAAATTGTTGCTAAAATTTAGCAATCCGTCATCTGAAACTTCTCAATAACGCTATAGTTTGAAGTGAGATGATCAAAAGAATCTGCAATGAAAGTCTTGAACTACTCATTAAAAATACTGAATAAAACAATTAATGACCAATAAATAGGTTTTAAGGAAATTAATAATTACAATGATTAATAAATAAATTATTTAAACACGACTGAAGCCAATATTCTTTTTGCAATAACTTCTAAACTATGCAACAGAACGATCTCTGGGCTTTTATACTTTTGATATTTTGAAACTTATTTCACCTAGAGACTTTAGATTGCAGAAGGTATTGTAATCTTTCAGCAAGAAAAATAACAGCGTCTTGTACTTGGCCACTTTCTGTGACGTATTTTCAAGAGGCATAAACATTTCGCAATTCCAAATTCATTTCTGCCTATTCACAATTCCTTTCCCGACAGTCGGAATTCGCAGTTAGACTTTCAGTGGAAAGTGAAGGGCTTTGCACGATTTTATCCTGGTGGTAAAAGGATTCGATCAATTCGATTTGCTATTTCGCAAACGAAGTGAATTAGCGAGCCGTTCCCAAAGGGGTTTCCTGGAGGGATTTGCCAAGTTGGCTCCGTCAGCCTTTGTTCCTCTAAAGCCTACTAAACACCGTTTAGGCTTTGCCCTGCCGACTGTTCGCTCTGCCATGTCTGTGAAATACGTATATTCAGAAACGTACATCCTAGAAGGCAGTCTACTATGGAAGAAAGATCTGTTTCGTAGAACTGGCTTCCGTCAATGCTCTTTAAATAAATTTAGTCCATGACTTTCAGGATCAAAGCTGGAAAATGTTGTGTTTAAATTTCGGTCGATGAACCTAAAATCTCCAACTTCGAACTGATTTAAAAACACAGTTTTTTTTACAGTTGGGATTAAATCTAAATTATTCTTTTAAAAGAAGTTCATTTGGGCTTTCTCGCTACCCAGACTGCATATCTGTCTTTATTTCCACAAATTTTCTTCTAATTCTCTCATTTGAATATATCTATTTACTTGCTTTGTCCATTCTTCTCTAGATCTGTTCCTTTTCCGTCTTGCCATTGGTTGCCATTCTTACACTTTTCTGTATCTCTTCCGCGATATTCGTCTAAAACGTTCATGTCATATAAGCCAGTGAGTATGTACAACCTCAAGTACAATTGGATTTATGTTCTTTGTTTTATTTACTCACAAGCAGAAAATCATGTAATGTCCACACTTTGACAATAAATTTGGCCGCGGCTGAAAAATTCTATCACTCTTCTTTTGAAAAATCTGACATCAATGTCATCCCAGTAACGCAATACTGGCTTGCCAGTATTGTGTTACTGTTTCCTGGGATGATATTGATGTCAGATTTTTCAAAATAAGAGTGATAGAAATTTTCAACGATGGCCAAATTTATTGTCAAAGTGTGTACTATTCCATTTCTCTGCTATTGTCTTCATATTATTTAAATTCGTTCAAAGTAATTGTGAAGTTATTAGTCTATTAGTGTTAGCCCGTGACTGTGTTTTTCGTATCGTCACGGGCGTAAATTAGTCCAGCTTTTAGGATGAAAGATTATGATAGATTGATTAAATATAAACTTGACCTGTGTGTCATGGTGAATAAAATCTCTTGAGCTCGAAGAACTCAGAATGGCTAATAGAGCTAGGGATTATACACGAACAGGAACGATAGCGCAATCGTATAATTGCTTAAATACAAACTTGACCCTTAAAGTTCACTCTGTAAAATTAAAAAAATTCTGTTTGCTTCGAAAGCATCACGTTATTTTTAAAAAAATTTTTTTTATTGAGACTGGGAACACATTCATAATGTAATCATTGTTCATCTCTAACGGCCACAGAACTTAATACACATTGTAACGGAGCTGATTGATACAAAAAAGGTAATAACTTGATAAAATTATTTACCATTCAATAAAGTTTGATTAAATATTAAAATGTCGTGGAGAATATTAAATACACGTGCTTTGAATTTCCCGTTACAATTCGCTGGTCATTATTAACAAACAGATGAACAAAAAACTTCAATTGGAAAGTAGACGTCACTTCGTGAGAGGATCAGATTGCCAATTCATGAACCTTTAATTTTTGGAAAGGAAGTATTAGGCAACGACCCATGTAGGGTGTTGGTTCAGTTATCGTTGTTATTAAAATGTAATTATGATAAACTGAGTCTTCCTTCATTAAAAGTATATAATAATTATTTCTAGTTCTGAGAAGAACGAGTAAAGAAAGAAGTTAACAGCGAAGCGCGTTTCAACATTCCATATTATTAAACAGTCGAGAAACTCAGAAGAAATGAATTGCCAGAATAGTTAATTCGGTAACATATTTGGTCTCATGTCCACTTAAAATATCCTAATAACTCACGTATAGCGAACATGAACAAAGACCATTAACGAAAGTGGTCAGTAAAATGCCTAAAAATCAAATAAACCGTAATGCATAAACTTTGGACATGCAACAACAATAGAGAAAGTTTTAATAAAATTGAAATTTATCCTAAGCTGGAATGACAATTGGCATTCGTGGTTGCAGCAGAGACCATGAGTAATTGAATTATTTAAAAGTTTTTTAAGTTGCTTTTAGTAGCGACATGAAAAGCAGATCCACGTTTTTTTCAGCCTCAGAATTTATCAATATTATTTTTAAAACAAATGAAACTCTACGAAAAGCAAACTTAATTAATGTATTGTGGCAATTAATTTTGGAGCAATTGCTTAGCTATTAAATTGTGGACATAACAACGAATTTCTTCTAATGATGTCTCGGGTCGCTGTTTTGTAAGCGAAGGCTGACTTGTGCTCCAGCCAATAGCTATCCAGGTGAGTGAATGAGTGAGCTAGGAAATTATATAGTAGATTTGTATACTCTTGCAATTCTTCGTAATAAATCAGTTTGCTAGTCTCGATGTTTTGCGATCTCTTCCGCTCATTACTCAAGTTTGAAATCAATGCGGCCGACCACTCTGTACTACTGTCTTCTTAATTCTTCTGTTTTCGCCTGAGGACCAAAATAAACGTTTAATTTTTGTGTTGCTTTCCTTGGTTGTGCAATTTCTAAAATTTGTTTTCTAATCATTATCGTTCCCAAATTTGCAGATTAAGTACCGTTTTCTATCGTATTTCCCCCCACCCTTTTTTTTTTTGGTTCAGCTATGGATCACATTGTTCCAATTTATTTATTTCTTGGGTTTAACTTTTTCCTAGTATTCTTAAACTGGTATTCGATGTCCTCCTTTCTGTTAAACGTGAATACTATGAAGTCTTACGTTCTGTCTGGAGGAAAACAATCGATGCCTGGTACTAGCATAAAGTGAACATAAAGTTTGCCCAACCATTTCCTGTCACTGCTGACATCATCGCATATCAAGGTATGAATGAACGACTTCAGTACGTGCCGCAGATTCTACGCGAAAGGTTTGCTGACGGTATAACTGTGTTCCGGTGAGTTATAAGAATTTAATGTAGACACCGTAGTTACAATATAGCACAAAACTGGGTTCTACTCTAAAAATTTGGAAAACGTTACAGACACTCGAATGTCTCGACGTGGAAACCGCAAATTGCCTAAAACGCCAAAAAAAAAAAGCAAAATAAACGAAAATGAATTAAGGATGTTTGACACTATGTAAATCAGAGACTGAGAAAAAAACTTTGCACCTAAACTTTGGCTGAAAGGAAAAGAAGAAATACTGAACATAAGTCCATCAGTGCTGCCAATGACCAGCCCTCAACATCAAGTTCATCTGATCAAAATGAAACTAAATCCACGTCTAAGGCATAGCGTTGTCGACTTTTTCGATTGCACCACCTCCTCATCTGCTCTGTCAGCCATCCACCGATGGTGAAAATTTCTTCCACCACGAGGTCTCGAACCAGCTTACCCAGTCTCAGGGGGCGGACACCATTATGTAGCAATGACATGAGCCGACGGGACAGGTTATAATATTTGTTCCCGCGTTTTAAATGTTATCTAGGGTCTTTTGACCTTAATTTTCTATATAGTCTACATTTTCTCTTGACATTTATTTTTAGGTTTCCTCATCGGCCTGGTCCGTGGCAGGCGCCGCGTCCCCGTCGCTCTCCGCGGGCACCCACATGGGTGGCGAAGTGTGCCTAGCCTCACCATCCCCGCTGTAATGGCGGGTAGTTCAGAAGAGTCTACTTCCTGAGGTGGTGGCGTAGTGACGGTGGCGGATAGAATGGTGGGGTGGAGGGTTTCTGTGAGGCGGTGATACACTAATTTACCGATACCGTCGTTCATCGGACCCAACCACCCTGGAAGCGTGTTGTATGAGTGCAGTAAACACTAGGGATAACACGAAACGAACACTCATTCACTCGGTCGGACTCGAACCGGAGACCTATGGTACGAGAGGGCAGCACTCTTGACCTTACGCTGTGGGGACCAACAACTCTGCAATTTCTTCATTTTATGAGGCGTCTAATTCATAATATGATCGTAATCTGAGGAACCTCGTTATATAATTCTAACCTTAGAGTACAAATTTAAATTGTTCAAAGAACATAATAAATTTGCAAATACACTTTGTTTTTTATTTAAAACTATACGAAGTTCAGAGTTTATTTGGGATCGAAAGCAGAGCTCTTGTACAGACTACGTACACCATTAATGATATAATACCGTTGTCAAACAGTGGCTGGAGTGAGATATTTTCCAGCAATGTTTCTTTCGTAGACGTTTACACGGTCTGACCATCGCGGATAATTCTCTTCGTACAAAAGACACAAAAAATAATTGCGTATTTGAACTTTCAGACGAAGTAAACGTAATGCAGCCCTGCGGAAGCAAATAATGAAGCTGGGAAATTGCCTGCCAGCACGCTGACTGTTCTGCAGTGTAGTTTTCCACTCGCTGCTTGTTTTCATCTGTGATACAATAAAGAGGCACGTTTTTTGTGCATCAGCAAGGGAAGAACGCCATATCTGTCGACTGCAATTTCGGAAAAAAGAGAGAGAATCTAAAAGTTCAACCTTGTCTCGGTGTAGAATTGCAAGAGGGTTGGTAGAAACAATGGTCGAACTGGAAGATAAAAAGCTCTCACTGGTCGAATTACCCGTGCAGCATCTTATTCCAGCTTTTACTCTCTTGCACATAGGTCTGTGCCCTGTGGCATATATTCAGCCACAAGAGTGTGATGTGATGCCTGCGAATACTATGATGAACATTTTTTGGTTTTGTGCATTAATGACACATATTGTATTTTAATTGATATGTATGGCAAGGTAGCTCAATATCTATTTTCAGATTTTCATGTTCACTCTTTTCCCAAGATGCAGTCAACATGCAACAGTCTAACACTTATTTTAAATAGTGTTACAGTAGTGGCAACGTTGCTAATATTTTAATTTTTTTTGTGTTGAACGGCCCTGTACAGAAAATTTTGGTCAGACTGACATAGTTTTAAGATGGATAGGTGGCCCCCTGTACAGCAACTTATTCAGGTGTTACGTTTAAGTGTTCTTATAGTTTTACTCATTTCTCGTTTCGTACGTGATTTTAAATCAGGCTGCCCCCTTACAGCCAACCTGCTATTTTATTTTCTGTTGTATTTTAAACCTGGCTAGTCCCTTTTTAAACAATCGCTTATCTTTTATTGCCTTTTAAATTTGGTAGACCCTTTTTACAGTCAACCAGATACTGTTTGTCCGCAGAATTTAAATTCTTGTAGCCTATTTACAGTCAAAATTTTTAGTTTTACCTTTTTCTGGTTTTTGTATGGTTGATCAGTCGGTCCATACAGACAGTAACTTGGTACAGATTTGAGCCATTTTGCCAGATAAATTTTTACTAGGCTTGGTGTCGACGCACCCAAAAACAATACTTTTTTCTAAGAATATTGGCATGGATCTTTTTGTTGTTTTTGATTTCCTTACCACTTTACATTTCTGCCACAGCCTTTTGTATATGTTTGTGTTTTTGTTATTCTAATAGCTTTTGTTTGGCTAAATTGTATGTTTTGTATCTGCCTGCCTTCTTTATGCTGGCAGAAGTTATATTTTTTTGTATGGTTTTTAATTTGTGCTAATTATGACTGACCCCTTTATGGCCACGGTGCTGTGGCTTAGTGGTTAGGGTGTCTGACTGGAGGTCGAAAGGGACGAAGTTCTAATCCATGGTGGGGTTATCATACGCCTATAACCGTACCTTCACTTCTGGCACAATTTGGAGTACGCCAGAGCTCTTCCGTGAATCTTATTCCACGTTGAACTGTAGGTTCCATGTACCAGATACGTTTACCTGGTTAGGTTAAGTAAGAAGGAAAAAACGGGTCACCCTACCTGCAATGAAGGTAAGTATACCACCTTCCGGTGGGTCCAACCGACCTTCCGTTATTATACCAACCTTGAAATGACCAATAAGAAAAGAGAAGAAATTGGTATTGGTGGTTTAATCGTTGCTAATTAAATATTAATCTTTCTGTGTGATGGGATAACTTTCATTTTTACGTTAAAATGAAAATAATTTTCTGGTTTCACAATTTAACATTTATTTTCCTTGTGATATGAATATTACTAACCAAGATAAAATACAAACATTTCCTATCTCTAAAATAACAAAATACATAAACTTACAAATGAGTAATAAAAAAGACGGGTTCCACTCAGCCAAGCTCAGATTGATTATAACAAAAACGGAGGGTAGAGCCACTGAAGAAAAGTTCTTATCTGCACAGGGTTACCTGCCAGGATATGTATAGTTTGATTGAAATGAGGCAATGCAATCGAAATATTACACGTCGTATATTAACGTTTTATGCGACGTTCACTTCACTGCTGTTATCGTGACGATCAACGTCACCAATAGTCCACAATGGCGTCTCACACAGCAGACCTATCAGGTCGCTGCATTATTAATGTGCGACGTAGAAATGTAGCCGCACTGTACGCGTCAGGAACATAAACAAAATTCTTCAAGTATTATATTGGTTCTCCGGGTGGAGCCTCGTCGATTTATCAAAACCTTACGTTTTTGCCATCCTGCTGTGGCCTTCTTCTCTGAAGAAGAACCCAGAGAATCAAGATAATACATACAGTGACCGCGGAAGCTTTCGTAAACATCAAAATTCTTCAAGCCGTCAACGCTTTACAATGACACGGACACACTGTACGTGTCGGCACCACAGACTAGCAATCCCAGGCACTCTGGAGTTGTGGCCAACACACTCACTACGGCCATAAGTACTTAATATCATCCAGCGAAGGCGCCAATGCCTCAATGGCACCTGCCTCCACCTCTCCCTGCTCCAGCCACCGCTGGACCGCCTTGTCTCTTATTTCCAGGTCACGCCGAAACCAGAGAAAGTATTTTGGATACTGGTCCTTATTTGTGCATTTTAAACTCCCACCCGTTCATGTCCTCCAAAACGTGGCGTCGCTCTCCGTCTCCACACTTCCAAAAGTCATTGACCTGCTCAGAACAACGACCTACCTTCCGCTGTTAACTTGTTGGCGCAGGCGAACCAAATCAATAGGAAAGTCCTGTCCATTGTGAGAAGCTTCCCTTGACCGCTGTCCACATTATTTACGGGAGGCCTCTCATGAATAGGCGAGGAATCTGCCAGTCCACCAGCCGCATTTACTTTTATTTAAACAAAATGTAATGGCTCGCTTGTTCAGCAACCGCCACAAACGGCTCAATACTAACTTCCTCGGCCCGCAACGAACACCTGTTGCCCCGCCAAATAACTGCCGGGCGCGGGCGTCGGAGAGAGCCGTTGGTCTATATAAAGAGGTGTGGCACCTGGGCTGTCTCAGTATCCGACGGTCAGCCGACCTGTGCAGCCGTCTCGACACCTGATGAAGACGACGGAGCTATTCGTCGAAATATCGTGTTTTCAAAACACTAGCTGCTGGTACACCCGTGAAGACTTCATTTAAAGCATACGCTGGGAAAGTCTCCGTTCTTACAAAATGTAATAAGTAGTTAATTTTTGCTCATTACAACCTTAAACTTAATGATCAGTTAAAAAGACTGTATATTTATTATTGTTTTGGGCTATGCTGCAGATGGTAAGTTTATTTTGTGCTAGCACACTAATGACTACGCTGTGTACCAACCCCAAAGCATCACCAACAAAATCGGGATGGCGAGAAGTCAGCGTAGGTAATGTGTGTTAAATAGAGAACAACCTTTTTTCTTTTTGCTTATGACTTTACAGGAGATAATTACAGGCGGGAATGGACTGGGCGCAAAGAATTGGAAGGAGTTCGGGCATGGTCTTTTGAAGGAGCTATTCGGATATTCGCCTGGAGTGATTTCGGGAAACATTGGAAAAGCGAAATCTGGATGCCCGGACGGGGACCATAGGTCGCGTCCTTGCGAATGTGAGGCCAATACGCCCGGTGAGAACTGCGTAAAGGAACTTTAAGCATTCCTTATTAAGTAAGCCGTTCATCTTTCAGCATCTATGCCACAACGAGCACGCTACATATCGCATCAGTCTGGGGCAGGGATGGCGAACCAATGGCACGCGTGCCGATGATGGCACGCGACCAAATAATTTTGGCACGGTGTTAATTAAGTAGGTACCCAATCAATATAAGTAATTTATTTTTTCGTCTATGTAGATGGTAGTAACAAAGTTCATCGTGACCGAAACTAAAGGTGCCGGAACGACTCAGACTTCGCAAAAGAGTTAGATTTCGAGGGAATTTCTGACTAAACGGACTGAGTACGCAAGCGCAGGCAGGAGGGACGTTATACTAACTTATTCACTTGTTTTTTGTTTTTCTAATTTCAAAGAATTATCGGAAAACACTCGACTTTATTGTATATCGTGATCACCTGATAAATTGAAGATGTCTAAATTCGATTAGTTAGAAAATGAAGAAATTGAAATCTATCTGATTGAGTTCCACCAAATATCTCAATATCGACTCAAAGCTTCGGCGAAACGAGAAGGAGTTGGAATTAAATGAATTAACAAGACGATCAAGCATTATGAGTGAAAATGCCAATACCATGATTATGGAAATTTGGAATTCAATTCCAGATACATTTAGCTGGCTTATAAAGCTGGCTTTTGCTACCTTGACGATATTTTCATCTACCTATGCCCGTGATTCATTATTTTGAGAAATGAATAACATTAAAGACTCGCTCCGAAACTGTTTATCAGATGATTCCACTTCAGCTTGAATTCTGCTAAAAGCAACGAATATGAACATAAGACAAGTTATTTGGCATCTAATTTGCAACAACAGAAGTCGTACTAGTTTCGTCTACTTAAAGAGACACAAAAACTGATGATGTTGTTATTGCTTAGTATATTTCTAATTGAAAATATAAAGTTTTAAGGGGATAGTATTTAGTCATATTTCTTCTCCTATTAATTACTAAGTAATGATTGTTTGATGGCACGTCATGCCTTCATTCAACATTTATTTAGAAATAATGGTACGTAGATAAATAAAGGTTCACCATCCATGGTCTGGGGTATCTATCGCGGATAGACAAAAATGACAAACTTTCGCGCTAACAAACATGGTAGTAAATACACAAATAATTTAGTAAACACCTGTTATTAATATGAGACTCTAACATTTAGCTGTGGGTCCTGAAACTCTGCCAAACTGGACACTTGGAGGTACAACGGGGCATTGCAGAAACCTTATCCATGACGGAGTTTTTTAAGCACTTTCGCGTAATAATCTAGACTAATGCAGGGAGAGCCCTTAATTTTCACCTAAAAATTATATATCTCACAAACAGATTAACATGTCAGAAATGGAACAGAACTTACACGCTCTACAGATAGATGCCGACATTTATGTTACCCTCCCTCTTCTTGTTACTATGGAGCTAGAATACTGGCAATGGGATGAGTCATAATGGTGGCTACAGAGTCTCGCGGAACAACGGCAAAATTTAGAAAGGAAGAAGGCCACTTTTATGTATATATATAATGTGAAGGCCTTCAAGTATACGATAATGCTAACTGCACGTGAGTGCAGTTAGATGCGAACATGCTGGAATAGCGTCTTGTGTGATAAGAGATACGTATCCCTCGCAAGCACCCGGGCACGGAGCCAGAACGGATTACTGTAAATGGCGTTAAAGCTACGCTTCGGGGAGAACGCTTCCAAGATGGCGTTGGTTATTAAGACGTCGTAGAAATGTAATTAGGGAGATTATGTTACCGCTGTGAATCGAGTCTCTTCCGGGAAGCAATTTAGCATCTAACTCCGGCGAAGTGCAAACAGAACATTGCAGAGGCAAAGGTTAAGCAGCGACGTTGGATACGCGAGTGGAGCAGTGCGCAGTGAAACCAGATACAGCTCTCATTTTATGGAAATGCCGTTCTCTGAAGTTCTAAAAAAAGGTAAATACGTGTTTCATTACTGACCCAGAAAGGTTTTTTGGTTCTTACAAAAGAGAGTACCAACTCAGCGCAAAATGCTTCTAGTCCCAGTATCTAACGAATGAGCCTCCACAGAAATACATCATATCCTTTCACCATTAAGAAGAGTTCGATTTCAAAAATATTCAGATAGCTAACGTAAGTAATGTAATTGAGATTAACATTCATCAACCCAAAATTAAATTACTCTCACTCAATAAATGCTACTTTTCTGTTGTTATAGGACGCACGCTCACATTTTGCATCTGCATGTTTAAATACATTAAAAATGCAAACCATCTGTTGATGAGCATCTTGCTCGAAACTGGTAATGGTTAAATAAACATAATAACAACAAATTGTGACTGGTTGCTGCTTTCAATATCAACAATATCCGCGTTTTCCGGAATGCGAGACCAGAGCGTTATCGCTCCCCCAACACGCTCGGTTATGAAGGTCATATTCTGACAGGCTTCCCAGCCTATTTCTGTGTACCGTTACGTAAGAATATGGTGCATCAACAACTTGCTAGAGTCGACATGAAAACGTCAATTCAGAGAGCTTTGAAGTTTATGAACTCGAGTGATGGCAATCCAGTATGTTTATCGTCCAGTACCGACGAGCTGGTATTTGAGTCACAAGAGGGGCAGCTTGCAACGAACCTTATTCTATGTTCGGTCCTGGCTCCTTTATTTACTGGAACCGTGTTATATTCTTGTGATTGCTATGGTGACTAAGACCACGCTATATTTCTACATGAGACAAAAGTACTAGCTCGATGAGTCTCGTACAAATTGCTTCAGAGTCTGATCCATCCTGGCTCGATGGCTAAATGAGGAAGCGGGAAATCTGCAAAAGTGATTTATCGTGAGCGCAATCATCACAAGATGGAGGTTACAATCATTTAATTATGAGCACTGGGCATTGGAGCTAAACCGTGTAACAAAGAAGGTCTGAAATGAGAAAAATGGCACTTCGCACAAAGCAAACATGATTATTGTATAATTGCATCAGTTTTAACTGATCATTGCCCTTAAAATGTAACCGGAAACGGACTGTATCCTCATATTCAAGAAGTCTAATTCTCTACAAAATTTTTATAACTGTGCAACATTTATTTTCCTTATTGGTTGCTGGAATGGCAACTAGTCTTCTATTGGTATGAAAAGAAGAAAAAATCAAAGATGGAAGTAAGAATCACAAATAATTGAATAAATTAACTGTACGACATTAATTAATAAAAACATAGTTAACAATTAAAACTGGAATCGTCGCTTGCAACAACTTTACAGATGGTATGGTCAGCATGGGGGTTAGTGCAAGTGTTTAGCGTTGCCGGGGTAGGTGGCTCAAATGGCACCTGGGATATCGGCGTTTTTCATCAGGTGTTGTGTTCATATTGCACTGTCCTGTTATGTACTACCAAGCTCATATGAATCCGGACGACCTGAATCACTCATCGCTAAATTTCCTCCTGGGGATTATTTAACCAATTTTACACTATTGCAAAGACAGACCAAAACCCTGTAGGTGGTATAGTCATACGACTGTCAAAAATTGTCATATACTCGACTCACAAAAAGAAACACATTTCAGTTTATTTTATTAAAAAAAAACTGAATTAGTGTTTACATTAAGAGAGTAAATGTATTACGCAGACATGGAATGAATTTTTTTCTTAACTTTTTAATACATTTCAGGGTTATTTAATGTCAATACATACGCTACCACTTTCATACAGGCTGTCGTTCGGATACATATGAGCAGGGTAGTACAAAGATTACATGAAAGAATAAAATGATACGTACGTAAAAACGTTTTGTGCTGAAGGACCGCCGATATCCTTGAATGCAACCTTCTTGAAATTATGTTTTTCCAATGCTTTATTTTGGTCTTTTTAAAATATCGTTTAGCTGACTTAACCATACTGTCAGCTGTCGTATACACTGAATTACAACATGTGTTTTTTTTCATTCCAAGTATTTATAATTATTTACGTACCTTTTGTGTTAATTACAAATGTCTACAGGTTCGTCAGATATGTATTTTTTAACTAGTTTTTGTGGTCATAGCCTTTCGGACATAACAGGTCTGATACAAAAATTAGATAAAAACGCCATTGCTGAGCCCTGACTCGAAACGGCGGCTGCGGCAACTCAAAGCCATCTCCCCTACGCTGCCGGGGATGAAACCAGCACTGCTTGCGTCTTTCTCTTTCGCCATTTTCCTTCTGCTGATTCTGATATGGGCTTCCGTCTACCGTGTAACTCAGCGCCACAGCAATACACACTAGACCAATTGGTAGCCTATTCGTAGTGCTGGCAGGGGCAAGGGCGTCTTAACTGCCAGGATGATTCGGATTTTCTCTCGGAGCTTAACGCCTTATCGACAGTAAAAACGAACTGTACTATCGGAACAGATAATGCGTATAAATGTTCAATGAGCCCTACAATCTTGGAAACAGTGGTTTGTGTGTTACTATGGCAAACGAGTTTAACGTATGGATCTTCGTAGCATTCATTAATAGAAAACATCGTATAGAACAGTGATCACGATAGGCACAGAGCTTGTGGCGTTACTAAAACTGATTAACTTTGTTAGTTTTTAACTGCAGTATGGTATAGATGTATCTGATAGGTCTAATTACCAGGGAACAGGAAACTGAAAGCAGATAGTATACGGAGCTACTGTACGGCCAATGCAAACGATTATGTAGTAAAGCTAATATAAGAGGAACGAGAGAAAATACTAAATACAATATTGGTTGTTATAAACAGCATAAAACGAAGCGAATTGTAGCCCAAGTGGAAGAGAAGCTGTCTACGAAGTGAGAAGTTCAGGTTCAAATCCCGATGAAGGTGAGGAATCTTAATAAATACGGGCTTCTCGGTTTTTTCTCCTTAGCGCTAGTAGTAACTTCTTCATTCTAGTATCGAGAAATAGTGAGGAACGTGTAGCTCTAGCTCTGGTAGTTATGCATTGAGGGCCTAGAGGAATTAAACGGGATCACCATTTACGATGTTCCTATCCAATAAGACTCAAAGAACCAATCGTAATTAAACAAAACTAAAAAGTGCAGAAATTTGTCCCATACTGTAAGATGATTAAAATTAACTGTGGCATGTTGAGAAACATGTTAGATTAGTATTGAAGTAACGCAATTACAATGCTCAGCAATTGTGAAGTTTTGGTTGAGATATGAACAAATTATAAGCGAGGACCCTTCAGAAATCCGACACTTCGCCAGAAGATGGAGACAGAGGCAGGTTCCGAAACGTCGCTTTGTATTTCTGTCCCAGTGGAAAGCTCGAGAATATTTTACGCAACTGACTCACCGAGAAAGCCTACATTTTTTCATGAACAAATTAATTATTTCGTCATACGTTCAGGGAAATGTTTTAAAGTGGAAGTAATGTAGAAGGATGCAAATACAAAATTTTTAACGGCCCACCAACCGGCCAATCGCATCGAACAATGCTTTGCATTAATTTTATTTATTTATTTCTCGTGTCCAGGACATAACAAGTTGAAAAAACAAATAACATTAATTAATTAATATTAAACTATAAACACAATTATATAGAATGTGACCAGAATTCCGCAATCTTGATGGCCTTCTCGTTTGCCCTGTAAAGGTCGTCGATGTTGCAGGTTTCAGGGAGATTCCTGCATATCAGAAGATGTTGTGGGTTCTGAAGCTCACCAGATTCACATAGATCGTTGTCATTAGTGTACCCCCATTTTTTAATATTATATTTACATCGGGACACTTCAGTTCTTAATCTGTTTAGAGCCTTCCATATAGCATATGGCTGATTACATCCCGCAGCCGGTGCCTCTTTGATGTTCCTCCACTGTTCTTCAGGCAACCAATTTCGCCATAGTTCTAGACGGCGTGCTCCAGTAGAAGATGTTATGGCTGTAGTTGATTGTACGAAGCTCTTCCTTGACTTCAGCCTTGTGGGTTGAGGTTCGTGTCCAAACAAAGGGTGTCTGGGGTCTGTTTCTTGTTTCCTCTTCTCCCTCTCTGCAGCTGTTTTCCTACGAATGTCAGGTGGTGCTATACCTATGATTTGGTATATTTTACTAATAGGAGTTGGTTTTAGGCAACCTGTTACAATGCGACCAGTATCATTCAATGCTATATCAACCTGCTTAGCATGTGCAGAGTTTTGCCAAACTGGTGCTGAGTATTCTGCTGCAGAGAAACTAAGTGCCAGGGCAGATGTACGAAGCACATTTGGATGTGCTCCCCAGGAGGTACTTGTAAGTTTCCGGATGATATTGTTCCGGGCAGATACTTTAAGTTTCAGATCCTCACAATGGGTTTTGAATGTGAGAGATCGATCAAGCTTTACTCCTAGATATTTAGGTGTATCGCAGTGTAGTAGTTGTTGCCCCCTCCAGTTGATGTTCAACTTCCTTCTGGCTTCTCTGTTTCTCAGATGGAATGCACAGACCTGTGTTTTTCCAGGGTTGGGCTTCAAGTGATTAGCATCATAATACTTGGCCATATCTTCAAGAGCATTAATAACCTCACAGAAAATTTAGTTACTCGATGGACCGAGGAGCAACTACTAATTCACCATAGTGTAAGTGGAATTTAATTACAGAGTTAATGTCCGTCCAGCTGGAGGCTGAGTGCCGTGCAGATGCAACCCTCCAAGTTGGGCGCAACTCTGAGCAAACGGCCCCTGGACTGCTAATCCCGCTGTTGGCTCAGGCCTTGTTTACCCGGTTAGCTGTTGGCGTGGCCTCACGTCCGGACCCGGCGGGCAACTCTCACGACAGCCTGTTGTCAACCAGCACAAAGGAATCAAGGAAAGAGGTGGCAAATTTTATTTTAAAATGCATTTATTTTTCATTAAAGTAGCAGTTTGATACTTATTTAATTCTCCAAGTTTTTTTTCCAAAATATTTTCTTTGGAATGTTAGTTTAGACCTTTCTTTGCCTGTGATTCGATTCTAAATCAAAAATTCAAGCAGCGCGATAAGAAACAAGGATAACCTTTCAAAATTAAATTGTTAATGACTTAATTTTAATAATTAGTTTTCTGTTTTTTTTTTTATTTTTATATTGACTTAATTTTATTGAAGTGATTGATTGCTCGAGATGTATCATCTACAATCAATAATTCCAAATGGTGATCTAACAAATTTTGTATTAATTCAAAAAGAAATGATATATTATGAAGTGCAAATTGTAACGTGTTTAAGAAATTTTGTATCATTTTCGAAATAAATTAGGTTTATCGTCAATGTATTTGTTGGATGGTAAGATTAATAGCCAAATAATTAAGGTCCCTATAGTTTATTTTATCTCTCTAACAGCTAACTGAATATGACAAGCTGACAAACAATTTGCCATTCATTCAGGTGTTGTTTTACTTATAAATTGTTTTGATTTTGTATGTCTTACTAGAATCTTACTAACCTACGCCTCATTTGATGACTTGCATGTATGACTTCAATCCATATGTGTTTTAACAGTTGTTATTTTTGATTGGAGTTCTTTGATTGTTCTATACATGTACTTCAGTCCTCAGCTTTCTAGTTATAAAGAGTAATTTCAGTTTCTTAGGACTCTTAGCAAAGAAACGCCTGACATTAAGCTTCTTTACGGAAGTATTGGAAATATATTTTTGTACGAACGTATTTCATGTATGGGTATTTTGTTTGACGCTTAATTTTACAAGATGTTGCTTTTGTAGTAGTTGCGGTGAAATATAATGTCTTTTATTTTTGTTAGTTTTTAAAAATGTCAAGAACGATTTCAGAAAACGATTTATAAATGAAATTCTGTCATACTAATACTCAGAATTTCTTTCAACAAATTCGTTCAGTTTCACTGAGAATCATAAAAAAAGAAATTAGAGGTATTACTTGCCAAACGCTTAAATGGCAGGTTTCTTTAATCTAAAATGAAAGGATGTGACGAAAAGTTGTTGGGCTAGGGTAACCTCACGTAGGCAACACCAAGAATTAATCATCATCATCTAGGAAAGCTTCCAGCCACTGGCCGGGTCTGCTAGGAACAAAAGTCTCGCCGGCGCTTCCTGTCTAACCACCATCTTTCTTCTTCCACTGTCGCCCAATTTCCACCTCTTTCCTCCACACATTTCTTAACGCCTTTAATCCATCTGTCCCTCGGTCTTCCTCTAGGCCTCTTCCCTTTCAGCTCCGTGCCCAGCATCTTCCTTAATAACTTCTCCTCTCCCCCCGTACCACTGCAACCTAGATTTTTCAATTCTGTGTTGTAGCAGTTCTTCCTTTATCATCTCACTGATTCTCTCATTCCATATTGTGTCTCTTCTGATTACTCCTACTCTACTCCTCTGAAATTTCATTTAGACAGATTGTACTCTCCCTTTGCCACTGTACCAAGAATTAATATTATCACAAAAATAGGAACATTTCCAGAGACATACTGCAGTAATTATGGAAGACGGTCTTTACATACAAAATCTTTGTTCTGATAGGGATCGCAGACGCACTCTATTGAAGTGTTAATCCTTCACTGTTTTAATAGTTGTTGATGTAAATGAATAAAATTTAGGGGATCAAAATGTACCAGGCAACGCCAGGCACCACTGGAGAAAGACATTGCTAAGAAAGGAGATTCCAGGGGATGATAAGCCTGAATGACAGAAAAAGTTGGTGGTATTTCTAACTTGTTAACAGTGTGTGAGCACGAAACGACTTAAGGGGAATGCACAAGGATTTGTTAAATCCGTGGAACCGCTCCTACTCGAGAACGTGTAATGTAGATTAAAATTTTCAGTGCTGAGAGATTGGCTTCGATTTATAAGGAACGGTATTTTCACGTGTGCTGTGAGGGCGAATGAAAACATTCGTATGTGTGAAGGAGTGAGAGAAATTCATGTAGCAAATATTATTTCAACGGGAAATATTGTTATTAAACTTCTTACTTTTTTCGGCCTTTCATCGAGCGAGGACGCCTCTAAGACACCGGTATCAGAAAAGTTATGAATTATATTAATGGGAGAAAGAGGAAACAAATTCAAGACAGCGAAGCAACGGACCTGAGTATTGATTTCACATTATTACCCACCTATTTGCTTTCAAGACTGACTCGCTTGTTTGTGGCGGATACTGGCTACAATACTTGATGCAAGAATTTGAATTATATCAGACTTGCTTCTGCACTAGCATCTCTTAAAGTCATAGCGAACGGTGTATCGAATATTATTATCATCGTGTAAGTGGTATGCCAGATTATTTTGGCTAATCAATTAGTAAGACAACACCACTATATGCAGCCATTGTAATACCGTATCATGAAGAACCATTACGGACCGGTTATTTACAATACCAGAGGAATATTGTTCCTGGAACTTCTGCCAACTCAAGATATTTGTACAATTTAATTATCCACTCACCGCAAATTAAAAATCTGAACATTAAAACCCTTGTTGTGCCCTAATCACATGAAAGATTTTTTGTTCTGCCTTTTGTTTAACTGACCTTCAGCCATTTTTGTCCAATGATCTGCAATTTATTGATTGATAAACAATTTCATTTCATGCGATTTAAATGTGTATCAGTTGTTTAATGAAGGGTACGATTAATAAATTTGTTTGAAGTTTAAAATTTCTACTTAAATAGATTGTCAACAATTTGTCAACTTCTTTTCGATTATAATTAGTGTAGAAGCAATTTATCATCCCTCCTTTTCGTTATAGATTATTAGTTTCACGGTTTGTATGTCAAAGGGGACTTTTTAATATGAATTATTTTGGTACCCTATGATATCAACAGACAGGCAATTAAAATTATCAATAATAAAGTTCATAATTAAGATTTAATTTTACTTTGCATATAAAAGTGGTTCACCAAGTTGAGATTTATTTTTTAAAAGTCTCTTTTTTTTATTCTCGTTCATTAAATCTCTGCTGCGATAGGATTTCTAGGACATGGAGCAAATCATGGTTTATATAGACACATACAAGATTAATAATATTCGTAGTGAAAACTATTATACTTTGTAAACACAAAATTTTAAACAATTATAATTAGGAATTAAATTTAGTAAAGCTCGTATCAGATACAGTTAGCCTGATCAGTAGTTGACAGTGAGATAATCTTTGGGTTTTCCTTAAATACGTACGGATTGTTTTATTTTCTTAGAAACATTATTAAACAGAAATATTAAAAAAAATTCATGAGGTCGTAATGACCTGGTACACGGTTTTATTGAATTTGCCTCTATCGTGGCCGCTTATCCTAAGCCGATAGTCCTATCTGGTGAAGAAAACCTGCAATTTAATGTGGAATCCGAACCATGGAAGCGTTCTGGCTTACTTTATATTACTCAGCAAGCTGTGCCAGAAGTGAATTCTGTACTATGAGGACTTCTTATTTGGTGAAGAGTTTCGTCAAAAATTGTACTATGCAACATTCTTAAATGAAAATAAGAAAAGTACAGCTGCTTCCTTAGTTCCAGATGTACTATTATCGTAATTGTTCTGATTGCATGGTTGACAGTGCGTAATTTCTTTAGTTAGAATGCGATATGTTGTCGTAAGTTACGTTTCTGATCTGTCTGAATGTCAATGAAGTTTATGTTTTATATTTATAATTTATAGTTAATTTTGTAATGCATCTCATACCTGAATTTTGAATAGCATTGTACTGTATGAAGTATTTGTAGTGAGCTAAAGTTTGGTTGAAAGTGATTTGATATGTTTATTTTGTAAATTCTTGTAAATCAGTGTATATAGACTTTGTTTTATGTAAGAAAATTATTTAAAGTCCATTTAATATGTTTAAGCACCGAATGGTGCAAGAGAGTTTCTTAAATGTTTGTAATTCCATGTATTAATGTAAGTTACGATGTCTACAGGACAATTTTCTACCGTTTGAAAGGATTTCTGTAAATAATTTTGTATTTAAGTATCTCTAATTACCATTTCTGATCATTTTGTAATGTTGTTAAGTAATTTTGTATTAATTTCGATTGTTTTTAATATGTTTGATTGTTTGAGTGATTGTTAATGATCGAGAAATATCGGGCGGATGCCTTTGAAGAATTCTCGTAATTTCGATAGAGACTATATAAACAGATCGCCTGGACAGAGAAGTTAGTAAGTAAGTAAAGTTAGTAAGGAAGTTAGTTAGTTGACATCATTCAGTGTTACAGAGAGTTTCATTCAGTTAGTTTCACAGAGATTATCTTTGCGACTATTCAGAAGTGCATCTCTGTATTGTATCTGTGCTTGTGAATATCGCTGACTTGTTTTGATCACAATAAACAACTCTTCAAACATAACCTGTTTGGTGGACTTTTTAATTAATTAATATATATAAATTAAACCACCGAAGAACCTTAATATGACTACGTTGACAGGACGAGGAGTAAATTAAATCATTCCGAGAACCTTAATAATGAATCTTCTTGTTTTAAACTTAATTTAATGTGTTATATCAAATTTAATTTTAACGTGTTTGTCTTAATCTAAATTATACTTTATTGAATGAATCATTACTGTTTGACATTTATTTTACAGTCAGTTTAGTGTCGTCTGATAGACTTTAAATCTGAAAATGATCTTAGAACAGGAAACGGCACCCCGATTGAGTGAAACGATATTACCGATGGCGGTTTATGGGTTACGGGAATGATGTGAAATAGTTTAAGTAATAAATCAACGTTAATACTGAATAATAATAATCTACAATTAAAAATATTTTAACTAACAAAATAACATCTTCTATACTAATATTGTAAATGCGAAAGTTGACTCTGTCTCTGTGTTACGTTTCTTGGGCTAAACGGCTAATCCTATCATGATAAAATTTGACAAGCAGATGCGATTTGGCATTAAGATGGACACAGGATACTTTTTCTGTATAAATGGTACATACTGTGATGTAATTTAGGGAAATTACCGAAACGGCAATAAACTGGCGCTTAAGATGTCTAACAGTCTGTATTGCCTTACTCTATAACGGGCTGGTAGCAGTGGTTAACGCGCTTGCTTTCTAATATTTGGACTGTGGTCTCCGGTTAAAATCCCGATGGAAGCAAAGAATTTTAAGAATTGTTTTTGACCGTATGAGCCACGCCTGGACGGCAAGTTTTTCGGATTCCATTTAAAGTAGACACCACAAATTTATGGGTGTAATGCTTGGAAAATCGTACGTGGTCTAACAATGCTGTAGGTGTACACTTTTTGGAGCTATATTGATCACTCAGCTGTTGTTTCTCTCGCAGTCAGTTTATGTGTGTGTGTGTCATCTGCACTAATAATATTATACATGCGGAAGTAAGTCTCTGTCTTTTTACTACGTTTAACGACTAAATGGCTATACCGATATTGATTCAATTTGACAAGGAAATACTTTGTATCTGTAGGATGGACACAGCAAATTTTTTTCAGTATGAATAACAGCTGTAGTCACGAGGTTTTGAGAACTTATCGAATGGTGACAGACAGACGGATGCGTTTGTTAGTGTGTAATGTTACGTCGGTTGCTGAAACTGTGCTTCTCGCGCAGACTCTTATTATGTGATTTGTTAGTAAATTTCATTTCGAGACAAAACTTACTATTTAGTATAAATGTCGATTTGCTCTGCACTGTACTATTACTTTGTGTCTATCTAAAAGTTTCTGGCACCAGTTTATTTTGTCTTCCTTTCTGACATGCCTTGCACGCGTAAACCTGGCCTAAAGTGTAGTTCTAGAAGTGCACGAGTGTCTAAAGTTATTAGAACTCAAGAATCGGATGCTCATGCTGAAGAAAGACCGAGCTAAAATAAAGCTGCCCTCGGTTTAACCCTCCCCTGCCGTATGTCCCCGCACGGTCGTTTGTTTATCTGTTTTGGAAATTGATTCTCTTCATGAGACAGGCTCAGAGGTAGAATGATATAGTGATGGCTTTCCTGTCATATTATGCAAACTCGGTGTTGTTTGGTACAAATCTTACGTTACTAACAGCTTCCTATATTCACTTTTGTCTATGAAATTCTATATAAACGCGTACGAGGTCGAAGGTAGCAACTAGTTAATTTATAAGTGTGTAGCCTCTCTTAAGTATATTATTTGTATCTATAAACTAATTTCTTCTGCATTAAAGTAACTTCGTGATTTTCCATTTTTGTTTTTAACATTCTACTAGTTATTTAAATATGGGAAAAAATGTACTAACCAGTCAATCACATTAGTTGTTATTCGAATGTAAAATATTAAATCATACTGAGACTAAACAAAAAGAAACACTTATGCTTTTGGAAAAAGATCTTAAGAAACAAATACTATTAATTGTTTCGTCTTCCGATCTACTTATTAAAGATCTGCATATGTAGACAGCGACCGAGAAAGGAACGCCCGCTCCGCGGGAAGTGGAACATAAAAAGAATAAACAAACATAGAACTCCCATACAAGCAGACATTACATGATGTTAATTCAAGTAATAACGTATATTGTTGCAAGTAACGTTTCACTCATATCATTGTTTCATAATACCATAAAGCTTAAGAAATTATTAAGATTGATTCAAAAATTTTAGTACTTGCATATGACATACAAATTATAGTAATGCTTACAACGCAAAAAAAACGGGAGTTCTTATAAGTAAGGCCTACATAAAAGTGAATGTGCATATGTACTTACGAATCACAACGGACAGTAAAAATACACATTTGTTGACACGAGTCAAATATCAACTCTGCTGGTCCTGGCAGTGTAGTGGCTAGCGAGCTGGCTTCGCATTGCAAGGGCCGCCGGTTCGAGTCCGGCCTCGGGCATGGGTGGTTTTAATAAGTGTTGTGTTCGTCTTGTGTTGTACACAATATCATAGTGAAATTCTGATACAGCAGTTGCAACGTAAATAAATTGGAGCTGGCTAAATGGTCGAAAAGAAAGAAGGCCATATATATATATATAAAAAAAATACACTAGAAGGCTGCGAACAGCGGGAGCAATGCAACCTGAGAAGACAGAGTAGCGCCCGGAAAGGGACGACGTTCCATTTTACAAATTGCGATCCTCGTAAATTTGTGCGTGATCCGCCAGACTGTCAAATAATGCGGGATCCCGCTTTGCTGGATTACAATCACAAGGTACAATGAAACCTGATCTCGTTCCCGGTCCCGTTGCACCTCCTCGATCCATACTAAGGCACCTCAGCACGCTGAGTAACACTGTCGGGATCTGTGAGAGCCTGTATATCTTCTATACTAATATTATAAATGCGAAAGTAACTTTGTCTGTCTGTCTATCTGTGTGTTACGTTTTCAGGGCTAAACGGCTAATCCGACCGTGATAAAATTTGACTAGGAGACGCTGTTTACCATTAGGAATGACATAGGATAATTTTTTCTGTATATATAATACATATTACCATGGAATTTTGAAAAATTAACTGAACAGTGATAGACAGAAGGATAGCATGTATACGTCTCCGTAATTCTTATAGACCGAGCGGGTCGGTAGTTTAGTGGATAAGGCGCTTGCTTTCTGAAGTTGCGAATCTGTTTGCCTGTTCAAATCCCGCTGGATGCAAAAAAATTTAAGAATTGTTTTTGATCGTATGAGCCACGCCTGGAAGTTCCATTGTAAAGATACCATGTTAAAATGTAGGTCCTATAAATTTAGAGGTGAAATGCGTGGTAAATCGTAGGCGGCCGCACAATGCCACACGCGTTAACTGTTTTTTACGTTTTATTGGTCCCTCAGGCTTTATTTCTCGCGCAGTCAGTTTGTGTGTGATCTACGCTAGTAATATTATAAATGCCAAAGTAGCTCCCTGTTTTACTGTTACGATTAACGGCTAAATGGATATGCCGATATTGATGGAATTTGGCAAGAAAGTGCTTTGCATCTTTGGGAATGAAACAGCAAACTTTTTGCAGTATGAATAACAGTTTTAGCAATGAATTTTTTTTAATAACGTATGGAATGGAGACAGAGAGACAGATCCGCGTGTAAGTCTGTAATGTTACATCGATTGCTCATGCTTCTCTCAGTCACCGAGCGTGGTGGGTGAGAGGTTAACGCTCTGGCCTTGCATAAGGAAGGAAGCCGGGCATCCAGATCTGGTTTATCCATGGTTTCCCCAGATCACTCCAGACGAATGCTGGGATGCTTCCTTCAACAGTACATGGCTGAATTTCTTTCGTTCCTTGTACCCAGTCCCATCTCGCCTCTTATGACCTTGACATCGAAGCCTTAAGTAAAAAAAAAAAAAAAAAAAAAAAAAAAAAAAAAAAAAAAAAACCTTATTTTTGAGTATAGATGTCGATTTGCGCTGCACTGTACTATTACTTTGTGTCTGTCTAAAAGATTCTGGCATCATTTTATTTTGTCTTCTTTTTTGACATTTCTCACAGGAGTAAACCAGACCTAAGGTGTAGCTCTAGCAGAGCACGAGTAGCTGAAGATATTAGAACCCAAGGATCTGATGCTCAGGCTAAAGAAACTGGAGAAGACCAAGCTGAAATTGATGCTGACATTAGATAACACCCCCCTCCCCCACGTCCCCGCACCATTTTTTTTTCTGTTTTTAAAACTGATGGAAATTGATTGTCTTCATAATACAGGTTCGACGGTAGACTGGTACAGTGATGGCTTTCCCGTCATATTATGCTCACTCGGTGTTGTTTGGGACAAATATTACGTAATTTACAGCTTTATTAATCCAATTTTAGCAATAAAATTCTAAGTCCACGCTTACGAAGTCGCTGGTAACAGCTAGTAGACCATAAATTTGAAAATAGCTGGAGATATTTCATGTAAAATGTTGAGGATATTAATGTAATGCAGTTGTAACTTGAATCGTAAACGAAATTGCAGCTATCCTGTCTGGAGCGTTCATCATGCAGGCGAGATCTCATCTCAGTAACAGAGAAGTCATAAAACGCAACATCTCACTAACGCAGTATCGTCAGGACTTGAGTGTTTGCTTGCAGGCGAGATACGGAGTGAGGATGAGGTTTTAACGAGATGTTCATACGCGGGAAGTTTGGTTGTTCGGAACCTGGCAATAACCTCACACACGTTAGTCGACCGTAACCAAGTTGAGCAACTTGATAGTGCAGTAAACTTCGCACACAAGTGAGCAGGTGTTCCCTAGACGAGGAGGAAGTACTCTGATGCATTTCGATGAGAGGTACTAGGTTGCATTCCGTCACCGAAGTTTTGTCGTATATTTCAGACTATTTGGTTTACCCGACCACGTATCATGCTTCTAAAAAATATGTAAGCTGCTGGAATAATATATATAAATATTTATACGAGATAATAATGCGAAATTCACTGCACTTTCTCATACTGCACGACTCACTTTGTTGGATTAGCTTATTTGAAGCGGTATAAGAAGTTACATGAACCACAGAACATTTGTGTAGGTGTTTACTGTACATATTTGCAACGAAATCTAGTAGAATGTAGTGAATGAATTAATTGTGAATTGAATATGATTTCTATCTGGACGATAAAGTTCAAAATTAAATGAAAAATCTTTCACTAATGTTTCACATAGTTCTGTTGCCAGAATAAACACCTATTGTATATTTGTTAAATCTTTACTATAATGTGTAATTAATATTATTGTGATAAGGAAAAGTAATCGAGGATCTTTGTTAAAATCAAGCCTGTTTTACCAATGTATAGATTAAACGTAGTAATACTGCAAACTTTTAATTGTTTCTTTACTATCAAATGTCCTTTGAAGCTGTTTTGTAACTTCTTTTACGATTTATTTGCCCTGTATTAATTATATGAAGATGATCATCGTGTGCTAGAACTTAAAAGGAATAGTTTGTGAAGAAAGTGATCAACTATATTAATTTGTAAGGCATGTAACAATTATAACTGTTATACAGTCTCGTTACCTGTTCAGTTTTATTATTATTATTTTTTTATAGAAAATGTGGCTGTCAAATTGCTAACTTTAGATTAATTTTGTTAACAGATATATCTAAAAAATGCTGTTGCCCAGGAACTTGGAATTTTTCGCATTTTCTTCGTCTCTGTACGCTTTCCCCGTATTCTAACGTTTGCCTCTCCATGGGAATCTGGGAAGATGAACTGGGTTCGTTTCCTGTTTTCTTCCCCATTGTGACAGTGTTTGAAGGTGTTGTTGTAAGTGTGGATGACTGTGGTAGTATGTGTGTTCAGTGTATAATGTTGTCTGCGTTGCTGATGAGAGATGTAAAAAGGGAAAGGGTCATACCATGGAGGAAGGAAATATATGGAGTAGAAGTGACGTTAAATCGGTGAAGCAGGATCTAAACTCTCCCGCATGGCGGCAGCAGCGGTATTGCGCTTCCAAACAATTCCCAGTATATCCCGAAAACTAAGCAAGATATCGAAAAAATTTATTCTTTATTTTCGATTTGTCTCGTCGTGTTACATAAGAATCGATCATTAAATTTGACTTTTGCGAAATTTTTCTTCTCAATTTCAACTCAAGACACCTCACTTCTGATACAGTATATCTCTAGAACTAGGTGAGATATCGAAAAATTTTATTCTTTATTTTTCATTTGCCTCATCTTTTTAAATAATAATCCATCATCAAATTTGACTTTAACCAATTTTTTCTTCTGAATTTCAACCAAAACCATTTCGCATTTGGGACAGAATATCTCGAAAACTAAGCAGAATATCAAAAAATTTTATTCTTCATTTTTTATTTGTCATATCGAGTTACATAATAATCCATCACCAGATATCGGCGTCACCTTTATTCTAGAGTCCCCTTGAGGTTTTTGTACATATTCCCCGTGTCTGTATGGAAGCGGCCATGCCCGCCCCCCCCCCCCCACTCCTCCTCCGCCCTGCTTCACTTCAATGGGTGGTGAAGGTCTCTTGCGTCGTCTCCATATATTTCCTTCCTCCATGGGTGATACCAGATGCGCCATATTTCGGTCTACTCTTCCGCAAGACAAAAGGGCCCATCTATCGAACGAAACGCTATCAACTGTGTCGTATGCCACCATTCCATGGGATTCAACCCACGACCTCAGTGCACAATCTGGTGATTAGGAATTGTGCACCGCTCCTACCTTGCCGGCCAAGACCCGATGATGAAAATTTCTTCGACCACCAGAACTTAAATCAGCTAACCCAGACGCCATCACGGTGCCGCAAACACAGAGCCTACGGGTCAGACCGCTAGTATCTACCATTTAATTTAATGTATTTCCTCGTGTCTGACGCTGTAACAAAAAAGTTCCAGCTGTAATCCTAATCCTACCTATATTTCAACTTTACCACAAACTCCACTATAGTGCGCGTCACGAACGAAGGCGGCCCAGTTTAGCGAGGCTCTGAGCAGGACGTCATCGCTCTGCCAATAGTCAATCGAATTCAGTAAGAATCCAGCTCTTGTCGTGGTTACAAGAGTGCTGATTATTTGCTGTGACTGAAATTCCTGTCTCTCTTAATAGTATTGGTACATAAAGCGCTGCTAAAACGCATATTACTACTTTTATTATCGTTACACAGCAGTAATATTAGTAGAAATAGCGTAATTACTATACTTTCTTCCTGTCTCTACGTCGCTCGTCTCCTGCTGGAAATGCGGCAACGTCGTATACCCTGTGTCCCTATTTCTGTCTCTCTCTGCGCCACCCGCCTTCTTTCGTGACGCGCAGTATAATATTGCCGCTAGAAAGTCACGCGCATTAATACATTTCGTGTGTCGCATGTTAGTGACGTAATGCAATGCTTGACTAAAATCTTCACAGATTCTCACATGTTTTCTTTTTGTTCAGATCCATCTAACAACGTTTGAATGGATGATACAGTTGTAACTACGTACATGCTTCCGAAATAAGAAGCTCAGTAATATGGCGTCAGTGAAGAGAAAGAAAACTAATTATAAATCTCCATAATTTACTTTATGGCACGTAAAGTTAGTTTTAATCCTGGTCGAAGCTAAATAGTTCAAGTGAAATGTGGAAGTACTCCCTGTCTGTGTTTAATACTTACCTCTATTAATGCTTCTGAGTTCTTCCACTTCAAGAGATTTTATTCCCCCTGAAACACAGGTCAAGTTATATTTGACCAGATCAGATCAACCTGTCATAATCTTTCATTTTAAAAACTGGAACTATTCTAGACCCATGACGATACGCAGAAAACGGTCACGGGCTTACACTATGCCCTATATAGAGAACATTAAATGATTATAAATTGAAAGTTTTACCTGTGATAGTATGAGAGTCGTGGAAGTATTTACGAGGTGCATTCAAGTTCTAAGGCCTCCGATTTTTTTTTCTAACTAACTACTCACCCGAAAACTATGAAACTGGTGTTACTTCTCTACGTAATCTCCCTGCAGACCAACACATTTTTTACAACGTCGTCGCCTTGATTCCATGGCTGCGGCAAAGGCTTCTTTAGGAGTCTGTTTTGACCACTGGAAAATCATTGAAGCAATAGCAGCACGGCTGGTGAATGTGCGGCCACGGAGAGTGTCTTTCATTGTTGTAAACAGCCAAAAGTCACTAGGAGCCAGGTCAGGTGAGAAGAGAGTATGAGAAATCACTTCAAAGTTATTTGCACGAAGAAACTGTTGCGTAACTTTAGCCCGATGTGCGGGTGCGTTGTATTGGCGAAACAGCACACGCGCAGCCTTTCCCGGACGTTTTTGTTGCTGTGCAGGAAGGAACTTGTTCTTCAAACCATTTTTGTAGGATGCACCTGTCACCGTAGTGCCCTTTGGAACGCAATGGGTAAGGATTACGCCCCGCTGTCCGAGAACATGGCCACCATCATTTTTTCATCACTGGCGGTTACCAGAAATGTTTTTGGTGGTGGAGAATCTGTGTGCGTCCATTGAGCTGATTGGCGCTTTGTTTCTGGGTTGAAAAATGGCATCATCTATGTCTCATCAATTGTCACAATCGACGAAAAGAAAGTCGCATTCATGCCTTCATTGCGTGTCAATATTGCTTGGCAACATGCTACACGAGCTCGGCTTTTGCGAGTTCGAGGTTGTTTTGGTTTGTTGTCACACGATGTTCTGCCTTCATTAAACTGCCTTACTCACGAACGAACTTTCGACACATCCATAACTCCATCACCACGTCTCAATCAACTGTCGATGAATTTCAATTGGTGTCACACCATGGAAATTCAGAAAACACTGTTCAAGTAAGGAAAATGTCATTTGAAGTATCTAAAACAGTTCTCATTCTCGAAAATGCCACTAGAGTTCCATATGTCGTACAGTGCTGCCATCTCTGTCACGTATTGAAAACGAGTGCACACACATTTTAAAACAATGCACATGTTTTTATTTCTTTCCAGTGTGGACAAAAAAAAAAAAAAAAAAAAAAAAAAAAAAAAAACAAATAAATCGGCGGCTTTAGAACTTGAATGCACCACATACTATGCAAAATTGCTATGTTGTTTAGTGTATAAAGTGGTGAATAATGTGATGTAACATGAGTTGTTGGTGATCAAGTATGTCAAGGCGAAGAGCGACGACCCTGTAAATCAAAATATTGGTGCATAATATCGTGAAATCTCTCGAAGGGTTGGCTGTTGCGCAATATTAATATTGACACTTGCTACACAATGGACGGAAAAAGGCTCTAGTGCTCGTAGAGCTGGCACAGGTCGATACAGGTCAACAGCATGTGAAGACCGCCAAATTGTACAGACGGCTGTTACTGACAGACGGGTGACTGCAGGCCAGATCCAAGCAGTGGTTACAGAGAGAGTCACTCCCCAGACGATTGTAAACCAGTTGCTTGAAGCTGGGCTGCACTTTCTGACCCCCATGCAATGTGTTCCAGTAAATTGATTTCACTGCCAGCAAAGACTAACCTGGTGTACTGCAAAACGCAGTTGGGCAAGTGAATGGCATACAGTTGTGTTCCGATTCTGTCTATGGCAAAGTGATAATCAACAACATGTACGCAGGAATATTGGAGAAACAACTTACCCTGCTGTGATTTCAGAACGTCACAAAGGTCCAACCATTGCTGCCATGGTTTAGGGGCAATCAGTTTCGACAGCAGGACTGAGTTGGTTGTTGTTAAGGCACAACGACAGCCCGCCAGAATGTGAACTAGGAGTTACACTCTGTTGTGATACCCTTTATTTACAACTCCTTAAATGTATCTTACAACTAGGTAATACCCATCCTCGTACAGCGGCCATCGCAACACGAGCCTTGCAAGGGATTACGAGCATAGTTTTGACCTCTCGGCCCCTCAGGTTTGTTCCCAATAGAGCATGTCTGGAATGTGACCAAACTGTGCTACAACTGACTGCGCAGACATGCAGGAATAGGAAGACATTCCCCAAGAAGACACCTGAACACTTATTGATTCAATGCCAGTAAGATCGACGAATGTATAGGTGGTCATGGTGGGCACATTTCTTACTGACAACTGTATTTAAAGGTGATAAAATTAGCCTGATTTATTTCAATTTGTTCTCATTTATTCGAGATATGATCCCGGATATATCTACAAAATTTCCTAATTTTCCGCCATTTCTTCCTGGGTGTAACACATTACATTTCCTCTCGTGTACATTCGCTGAATCGCGGTATAAACTTGAGCCCATATTACTCAGCTTATCATAATAGTAACATCTATGGAAACAGAATATAATTGAGACATTGACATTGAACAAATATAAATAAACATAAAGTAACTAATAATTAGTATGTTGTTTTAAACGAAATAAATACATTTATTTTAGTGTTCTCCGGCAATTCATTTCTCGGCAGTTCATTAACAAAATAGAATGAATACTAAGAAATTAACGCTCATAGCCTCGATGTTGTCATAATATATCTGATCATTATTAATCAGGAAACGATGATCAGCCGCGTGATGTAAGCGATTTTGACGTGAGCAACAAATTCAACAGTCGTTGAAGATCCCTGCAGCAGAATCTCAGTTAACAGCACCGTTCAGTTAATAGAGGCGGCTCAAGGTCAGTCCGCTCTATCCCCCACCCCGCTGCCGATACCCCTACCCGCAGAGGTGAAATTTGCTACTTGCCTTCCTGAACGCAGCGTTCTGTGCGGAGAAGTAGGAAGGAAGGAGGTGACGAGGCAACGAGTGGTGGTACGAGAACATGACCTTGAGCCGCCACTTGAGAGTGAACAGGGTATACCTAAGCTGAAAATACAACAACAGCAGCTGTTTTAACATACGAGCTTAATACGTTTTTAAGGTAACTAGAGTATGAAATCCTATTTGTACTAACGTCGACTGACACTTGTCCGTGTACTATTAACTTCCGATGACCTTGACATTTTTCCAAGATTGCTCTAGCTTGAACACAGTACAGTATACGGAGCTTAATGAGCACTTGCGTTAAGTAAACTGGTCGTTGGCGCTTGTCGCCTAACGAAGACCTGGAGGTGGTGAAGGCTGAGAGGGTCGGGTCATCTGCAAGCCAAATTCCCAGTCCGGCCACTGTGCTAACTGAGTTACGGTAATGGCGCCTCGCAACACGGGCGGCCTCAGTTAACCTCCTCGCTTGCCTCAGGAAGGCGACCGCAGGCGTCCAGGCGAGACGGGCTGCTTACTGCGGTATATATGTACACGAGTGGTTTGCTGTAGTTAGTCAACGTTGTAATGTATCATTCCTAATATTTAACTTTTGTGTGGAATAGTAGTCTAGGAAGTGAAAGAAATTTTTTAATGCGGCATGAATCTTCAAGAAGAAAAAATAAGTATGCTGGGATTTATCGATGATATTTGGAGAAATTGCTTGGTGGCATGAACATAATATTGGGACAAATCTTATATATACAGGGTGTTACAAAATGGTACGGCCAAACTTTCAGGAAACATTCCTCACACACAAACAAAGAAAATATGTTATGTGGACATGTGTCCGGAAACGCTTACTTTCAATGTTAGAGCTCATTTTATTACTTCTCTTCAAATCACATTAAACATGGAATGGAAACACACAGCAACAGAACGTACCAGCGTGACTTCAAACACTTTGTTACAGGAAATGTTCAAAATGTCCTCCGTTAGCGAGGATAAATGCATCCACCCTCCGTCGCATGGAATACCTGATGCGCTGATGCAGCCCTGGAGAATGGCGTATTGTATCACAGCCGTCCACAATACGAGCACGAAGAGTCTCTACATTTGGTACCGGGGTTGCGTAGACAAGGGCTTTCAAATGCCCCCATAAATGGAAGTCAAGAGGGTTGAGGTCAGGAGAGCGTGGGGGCCATGGAATTGGTCCGTACAGTACAGTACATACTAACGAAACTAAAATGAGCTCTAACATGGAAAGTAAGCGTTTCCGGACACATGTCCACATAACATATTTTCTTTGTTTGTGTGTGAGGAATGTTTCCTGAAAGTTTGGCTGTACCTTTTTGTAACACCCTGTATATATGTAAATAGATGTGTGTTTCCCTATATTTCACTTTTCAGCCAAAACTACCTTACACAGATTAGTAGTGTTTGTGTGTGGTAGTAGCATGGAGTTTCCTGTCGTGCACAACGTTGGCCGAATGTCGATAGCTGTGGGGATGTGGGAGATATGATGGTTAAAATTGGTCGATGCAGGGCATTTTCGTATTTCAACCAAAGACATGTGTCTTCATATATGTCACTCTGCTGCCACAACTACATAGCATAGACCAATAGCGTTTATGTGTGGAAGTGGTATCGTGTCTCCTATCGAGTACTATGGTGGTTACATGTCGGTAGCTATGGGCTTGTGCGAGTTATAGTGGTAGAAAGTGGTTGACCTGCGGCACTTTCATATTTATACCAAAAACGTATGTATCATGGTGTATCACTTTTCAGCCAAAACTATCTAGCACAGATCACTGGTGTTTGTGTGTGGTAGTAGCACAGAATCACCCGTCGATCACAACGTTGGCCGTGGTAGTGTGGGAGATATGGTGGTTGAATGTGGCCGATTAAGGAGATTTTCGTATTTCGACCAAAGACATGTGTTTCCGTATATGTCACTCTTCTACCACAACTACATAGCATAGACCATTTGTGTTTGTGTGTGGTAGTGGTATCGTGTCTCCTATCGTGTACTATGGTGGTTAGACGTCGGTAGCTATGGGGGTGTTGGAGATATGGTGGTTGAAATTCGTCGACCTCCGGCACTTTCATAATTCTACCAAAAACGTATGTGTCATGGTGTATAACTTTTCAGCCAAAACTGTCTAGCGCAGATCACTGGTGTTTGTGTGTGGTAGTAGCACACAGTCACCCGTCGATCACAACGTTGGCCGAATTTCGGTAACTGTGGTAGTGTGGGAGATATGGTGGTTGAAATTGGTCGATCAAGAATATTTTCGTATTTCGACGAAAGACTTGTGTGTTCGTATATTTTACTTTGCTGCCTGAACTACATAGCACAGATGACTGGCGTTTGTGTGTGGTAATATCATCGAGTCTCCAATCGTGCACTATGGTGGTTAGATGTCGGTAGCTGTCAATCCAAATTCTTTACAAACACGAACGAAGTCGTGGGTGCCAGCTAGTTTTTTGTCTAATTTAAACTAGTAAAGAAATGGTAGCAACGTTAACATTCTAAATACACAGCCAGTCAAAAAAAGTAAAGCACCCATAAGGAAAGGAGAAAACGAACATATCGCCGGCAGTTCATAGATACATATGACGTGTGTGGACGAGCATTGTCCTGTTGAAAATTTGCACCACGATAGCGAGCATGAGAGGTAACACATGCGGACCCAGGATGTCCGTGACGTACCGTTGTGCCGTCAGAGTTTGCTCAATCGCCATCAGCAGTGACACGGAGTAATATTTGATGGCTCCCCAAACCAAGAAGCTAGGAGTAACACCGGAGTAACATTGGGAGAATGGGACCGCTTCCCAGATCACTACCATCCTTGCCGACGATAGTCATCCTAGGTAGTGCAGAACCGTGATTCGTCGGTGAACACAATCTGACGCTATTCATCAGCAATCCAGCGCCTAACAATTGTTGTTCGCTTGTTAGAGATCTCTACCTTATGGGTGGCGATAGCTTCCTGTTACTGGCCCGTGGTGCAAGTTCGTTATCCTTAATTTGAATTTCAGAAATAGTTTTTTCTTTGCGAATTAATACGTGCGATTACATATATATTTTAATCGAGACTTCTTCCTCCGCGAGGATAGTAAATTCGGCTACAGAGTTTTGCGCCAACCTTGGTGTATATTAATATTTAGTCATCACTGTCTCATATTAGTGAAGGAATGAGAAGTACAGTATTCATTAAAATGAAAAGTACTTTTTTTTATTTTTGATTTTTATGAAACATTCCGTCTCCAATATTAACCAATTGTTGATCCTGTTGATGCATGATTGAGTTTCCAATACTTATATAATTACTTCTTTCCGAATCAGTGGGGATTTTCAATGATCCTTTACTCGACCTTCACCCCTGGCACAGTTTGTTAAGTGAGATCCACTAGGACGCTTGCGTGCTTCGGATTCCATGATAAATTGCAGGTCTCGTTTACACTATAGGATTACCGTGTTAGGTCAGGTAAGGAGGAAAGAAACTGGCCGTCCTATATTTGATATCAGGCTGAGTATGCCTACTTCGGGATGATCCAACCAATCTTCGGGTTGAGATCCATGCTTAGCTTTTGGCAACTGTTGGGTAATTTGAATGTAGTGCAGTGTGTTCGCTTGAACCGAGCCTGGTGTGTGAGTGGAATTCGATCCGCAGGCCATGCATCGTAATTTCCATCAAAACTGAATTCCTTCACTTTTCTTACCATCGATCCAGACCCGGGCCTAATAATCTTCACGTCCATAGGCGTAAAATAATATATATATATATATATTTAAAAAACAGGGAATTCTCATAACGAATGGAATTAGATCCGCAGTCCGTAATTTCCATCAAAAGATAAAGACTGAATTCCTTCACTTTTCTTACTACCGATCTCTTACCCAGGCCTAACAATCTTGACGTCGATAAGTGTAAAACACTATTAAAAAACAAGAGATTCTCATAATATAAAATCTACGGAACCTAACTTTATACATGCCCTATATGCAATTGTTCGTTTGTCATTTTAAAAATTATTGCTAAATATTATGTTGTGTTGTTCCAAGAAGGATTTTAAGTTAAATATATCTATTAGTCTTAAGTAGGTGTAAAGGGAAATGGCGACGGAGGAAAAAGTGCCATCTGAATTAATAATAATAATCAATGTGCATATGTCCACAGGGAATGTCGAATGGAATATGCATTAATAACTAGATGTTGTACGCGTTCTCCTCATTTGAAGTTAATCAGTTTTGTAAATAATTAATGTAATACCAGTGCAAATTATTTTTGTTTATTTTATATTCAGTTCAGTTTTAATTAATATTTAAAACGAGGTGTTATAGAAAAAAGGAAAAAATTAACTGCTATCTATTTAATTAATTGAACATGAAACTAATTAACTGCCATTGTGGAACTAAGTCCAAAAAATTAAGATATTTATCGATTTGATCTTCGGTATTAGACATATAATTCGTTTTACTTTTATCGTACATAAAAGAAGTGTTTACACTTTATATTCGTGAAAATTTTCGTTTTTTTTTAAAAAAATAATTTTATTGCATTATGTAAGTTTCATTTCAATAATATTACACTTCATATTATTTGCAAAAACTGCTTGTTACACACTCCACAATATCGTTTTCAGGAAACACAAAGTAAGTCCTGTTAACATCCAGCAGAAACTTACACGAGCATTCTTCACACCAAGAATGTAAATAAAAACGGCGTTTAAAAATGAGACTAAGTTCTTGAAACGCGTCACGCCATAAATTAATAAATAAACAATTTTTTAAAAGTAACTGTGTTGCAGAATAATTATTTGCTTACCTTGTAAATAAACTAATGCCAGAAACTTTTCGGCGCACACAAAGTAGTAGACAGAGCAAATCGACATCTATAGTAAATAATAAGTTTTGTTTCTAAATAAAATTTATTAACAAATCATACACCAACAGATTGCGCGAGAAGCAAAGCTTGAGCGACAGACGTAACAATGCAGCCTAACATGCACATCCGTCTGTCTGTCATCTTTTGTTAAGATCTCAAAATTTCGAAACTAAAACTCTTATTCATATCGAAAAAGAATTCCTGTTTCCTTTCTACAGATACAAAGTATTTCCTTGAAAAATTCCATCAATATCGGTACAGCCATTTAGTCAGCAAAACGTAACGGACAGAGTATTACTTTCGCATTTATAATACTAGTATAGATTAGTGCAGATCACACACAGACTGACTGCGAAAGAAACAAAGCTTGAGATATCAATATATCGTAAAAAAGTGTACACGTACGGTATTGTTAGACTATCTACGGTTTTCAACGCATTTTAGACCTAAATTTGTGGGTTTTACAGTTTAACATGGAATCCGGACAGTTGACCGTCAAGGCGTGGCTCATACGATCAAAAGAAACTCTTAAAAATCTTCGCTACTACAGGGATTTGAAACTGAGACCACGCTTGAATTATTAGTAGTCAAGTGCATTATACACTGAGCTACCAGATCGCTTTACTGTAGAGTACTACAGAGACGTGCCTACTATGCATCTATCTTTCACCATTCCGTAATTTTTCAAAATCCATGACAATATGTATTAATTATACACAAAAAGTACCCTATGCAAATAGCATCTCTTTGTCAAATTTCATCACGATGGGATTCACCGTTTACCAATGGAAACGTAACATACAGACAGATAAACAGAGTTACTTTCGTATTTATAATATTAGTATAGATAGGTACTCTAAACGTTGTTACCATTCGTTTGTACTTTGTATTTCTGGTTTGGAATATTTTCCCATACAAAAATCATGTAATTTATTAACGCAAACAACATTCCTTTAACTTCTAAAGAAGCATCAATGTATTCGGTTGTACAGGAATTTCCATCCTAAATGGCAGGTCGGAGAGATGGTAGATTTGTGGTTGCCTGGCGGTCGGACTTTATTTAATGTTCTGCACGTAAGAGTGATTTATTACCGTATGGATCGTGACTCGTGCACTGCTGGCTCGTAAATCTCTGGCAACCACTGAATGCGGTTGCGGCTAAGTCTGGAGTATTCTGGGAACTGGAAACCACGACTGAGGGCGTCTGTTATCACGGGGCAACAATGATAGCTGCAGAATCGATATAATAGGGTTCGGAATCCGATAGCAGCGTAAATGTGTTCGATTCCGGGCTATTGGGGACCTGGATTGTCTGTGGCGCTCTGATGCCCGACGACGAGAATCCACTCGCATTATGCACTGACACAGTGCCAGACAACAGGTGTGGTATTACAGTGAAGCTGATATTGTCCTACTACTCTGTGGTGTCACAATACGGATACGGTAATGCAGTGGTTGGTCGACTAGAACAGGTGCGTCTCTCAATAAGATTAGGAAATAATGAATGAAAAATGTGGTCTGACTTTGCCATAGATCAAGTAGTGACATATAGTCTGTAGAAAATTGAATTCTGTATTAATTCTTCAAAAGTTTTTTTTTTTTTTTTGCTGTCATCAGTCTTTCGACTGGTTTGATGCAATCCTCCATCCCTTCCTATCTTGTGTTAACCTCTTCATATGTACATATCCCTTACAGTGGCGTAGCTAGGTCAACAAGGGCCCCGGTGCAAAAAAATTATTTTGGGCTCTCAGGCCAGATGGGCGACCTTTTTTTTTTAGCTTTGTGTTGCTGGTAGGGGCCCCCTGAACTGAGGATGGGGGCCCTTGAGTTGTGCTTAGGGGCCCCCTGAGCAGTGGGGAGCTTTCTGGTGTCTCAGGGTCCCCCTTAGACGACTGTAGAGCTAAAAAAAAAGGATTCGCCAGTTCGCCATGAAGGCTCCTGGGCCCTCTCAATCGCGCTTGGGGGAGGTATGCTTGGGGGCCCATAGAGGTATGCTTGGGGGCCCCCTGAGCGTAGGGGCCCCGGTGCACTGCACCGCCTAGCCCCATAGTAGCTACGCCCCTGATCCCTTACAACCCACGTCCTCAATTATCTGCTTCATATATTCTAATCTATGTCTTCCCCTACAGTTCTTACCATCGACTGTTCCCTCCACCAGCAAATTAACCAATCAAGCATGTCTCAAAATATGACCTACCAGCCTGTCTCTTCTTTCTGTAAGCTTCTTCCACAAACTTCTTCCTTCACCCATCATTTTCAAAACTCGTTCATTTCGTACTTTGTCTGTCCACTAAATTTTCAGCATTCTTCTTTCACACCACATTTCAAATGCTTCAGTTTTCCTTCTTTCCGATATTCCTAATGTCCATGCTTCGCTACAGTAAAGTGCTGTGCTCCATACATAGAGTTTTAAAAAGTTCTTTTTCTAATTCCTAGATCAATATTTTGAAACTAAAAGATTTCTCTTTTCATGAAGGCTCTTTTTGCTAGTGCTATTCTGCTTTTAACATCATTCTTGCTTCGGCCATCGGTTGTAAATTTGCTTCCTAAGTAACAGAATTCACTTACTTCTCCAGTTGCATCCGATCCTATTTTTATATTTAATCTACTAGTATTGGTATCATTTCTGCTACATTTCATCACTTTAGTCTTGCTTTGATTTATATTCAGTCCAAAATCTTCCATCAGTATTTTGTTCCTTCCATTCAGTAATTTCTCAAAATAGTTACAACGCTTTTATTGTTCATTGAAGACATTTTTGGCATAATGATTGGCATTGATGTTTTGCAGGGCCCTGAAACAAAATCATTTCTTTAGAATGTTTGTTTTTGTTAGAATATCACGCAAAAGTTACTGAACAGATTCTGGCGGAGTTTTGACAGTTTAAAAGCTTAAGGGCAGATCTAAAATCTGGAGCATGTCTTATCAGGCTACATCATCTGTGAATGAAGCAAGAACTTAAAAGTATTTTTCGGTTACCAACATTTAAAATTTAATCTGGGGTTACTTAAAAATTACTGAACGGATTTTTATGAGGTTTAACATCTCTGAATCTTGAGTGTCTGAGTTCAAATCTGAAGTCATATAAATACGCTATAGCACCGGGGATTACAACAGAGAGTTAAAATATAGTCAAACCATTAACAAAAATATATCATGAGTAGCTAATTTTTCTAAAAAATAACAGAATTTTGAAATAATATTTAAATAGACCCATATTATAGTTACGTTGCTAATAACTTGAACGGAGTGTAATTATTATTTTTACATATTCTATTGTTGGTTTGACTGATTCATCACTAAACGTTAATGGCGCCAAGTGACTTTTATTATAAGCGTAGAACTCCAGTTAGTTACTGATGAAATAATAAAAACAGAAAGGCGCAGATCGGATCCTCGCTGTATATTTTTCGTGTAAAATCAAAACAAGTGTTTTGTATTAATATGTAACTTAATTACCAATCTCTTTAATACAGCGGTTATGTAGAATGCCATAACAGTTACAGAACAGTTTATGGCATGTATCAGAGGTCTGTAGTAGCTAAAGTAACACACGCACATTTCATTTTCGACGCTATCGTAGCTCTCGCGTTTATTCCGCCCTGGACTGACGTTTTAGGTTTCTTCGGTTCCGTTTGACGCGAGCTTACTTCTAATTTGCGTTTTCTATTATTCCGACCATATTCACGACACATATGAGACGGCGTATTATTATTATTTTTTGCTGTTGTAAATTTCAGTTTAATATCGTTATCTACTTGTATCTTGACAAATATTTTTATTGTCTCCCTTCGGCTCCTAGCAGCTCTTTGCCATCTCCTTACATTTAGCTGGGCGCGTTTTAACGCTGCACTAATTTATAATTTTACACAACGCTAATTCCAAACAATCGCGAACAAACACTTACAGTAGTCCGATGACGTCACTGTCAAAACAAATGCTACACTACGAACTCATACAGACATGATCTACCCGTTGTGGGCTCAACGCATTATTAGTCTCGAAGTGATTTAAATCTGACGGTATTTTGTACCACAAGGAAGTTCGAACAGCTATCACTATGCCTAACGAGCGAATTGACGTTTTCACTTAAAAAACAAATACTAAACTCTAAATACGTTGAGACCTTGAACGTAATTTCACAAAATTTTGAACATTTATGCTCATTTAGGTTTTTAGCGTTCCGCGTCCGATTGGTAGGAAAAGGGAGTCATATTGTGATGTACCACTACTTGACTGTTTGTCTGTCCGCTTGTTACAGGCCTCTAGTGTGTAATCGGAATAAATTGCAGATTTCAGTGTGTTTCACTGACCTAGAACTAAACATTTAATTTAAAATGTGAAGGGAGAGGAATTTCCTCCATATTTTTTGTTTGTTTGTTTATAGCTTTACGCCTTGTTTACATCGAGGTCATTAGAGGCGGAATGATACTGGTGACAGGTAACAGGAAGGAAGTTGGCCATGGCATTCTGAAGAAAGCATACCGGCATTCTCCTGGAGTGATGTGGAGAAACGTTTGAAAAGCCAAATCTGGATGTCCGGACGGGGATTCGATCCGGTGTCCTCCCTAATGCGAGGCCAGAGCGTTAACATATCACCAACCACTCTCGGCATCCTGCCTATCATTAATGTTTTAGTGTTAGGTCAGTTAGTGGACTAATTTTTTTTTTTCAGTAGAAAATAGAGACGTTAGTGGCCTTCAGAGTTGTCAGTTTCAGATCTTTTTTGTGACCAAGTCTATATAAAAACGCTGTTTCCTATTTACTTGAAACTTCCCTTCCGAGCATCGACTGTATCTTGTGTTTAGATAATAAATTTTAAAAAAACTTACATGTAATATGGTTCGAAAGTTGCGAAAAAAAAAAAAGTTTATATCTTGCGGCTAATTTGCCGTATGGTAATCATGAATAATATTTCTGAAAGGTATTTTTTATGTCACGAGCCATCTTTATCCATTGAAACTTAAGCAAAATCGATAAATGAGGTCTCATTTCAAAGATTAAGATCTCCGCTTTGGTACCATCATGAATTAAGAGAGGAATTATACGAAATTAAATCCGTAAACAGAAAAATCATGAACACCCAAGGTCACGTGTATCCCGTAGTTCAGAGAGAAGCTGCTAGACTTCGCTGGCGTCGATAAGGAGTGATCTCGTTCCCGCTAGATAGCAGCACGACATACCACAGAGATGCGGATAAACTGTGCGTGTTTTTTAGAGTAAAGAACTTTACGGATATAAATGAATGTAATTTTTCTCGGCGTTGTTTATTTATAAACGTTTCTCGGGAAACAAACCGAGTAATATTGTTATTAATGCACAATATTTCGGCGACTTAAATCTCCGTCGCCATCTTCAGTTATAAAAAAAAAACAAAACTTTACGGATGTTTTTGTTTTTATTAGGGAAAGCTCACATCATTTCTAATTGTTTCGTAAGACGCTGTAAGTGTATTGCTTCGTACAGGAGAATCGGGTAATAAGGAATACCATGTACGTTTCGTTGTACAAAACAGTACTGAAAATAATTTAACACCTAAAACTAAAACCAATATAAACTTCAACTTCTTGTGATAATATATATCTCATAAAAAGCTGTCAAAAAAATTAGTAAAATTTAGTTAAAAAAATATATATATATATTCGTTTGGAGGATAACATGGAATAGGCGGGTAATATGAAATAGAAGGTTTCAAATAACGTAATCTATCTAGGATTGAGAAAAACAGATTTAATGATACTTTTTAGTCAACATCATCATCGTCTTTGTTGGATTCAATAGCTTCGGCTTCTTTCTTTTTCGGCTATTCTTAAAACAAAACATAATTAATGAATTACTACAGAAAAATTTACTTTCTCAACTGTAATTGTATTATTTTCAGTCGATATTAACAAAAAACGTTCTACCCACATTTACATGTTTTAAAAATATATTTCAACTCAGTGATTAGTTTGCGGGTTTTATGAAATACCACAGTTATATGTCGGGTTTTGTGGAATACTAAGTATCTCATATTACTCAAATCGCCATCTTGGACAAAATAGGCTTGAAGACATTATAAAAAAAGATGCCAGCCATAAAAGAGAACTGTGCAATAAACCATCACTCTATTAGAACACATTACACTAAGACTAGCGATCAACAAAACAAATCTAATGTTTTATATATATTTTAGAAAAATTATCTGCAAAAATTCTCGAAAGTGGAAAAACAAACTTTGTTGGACAGCAAACACAGTTCAGCTCCCAAATGACCGACCTTCACAACAAAGCATCATAGGAGTTTTGAGCAGTAGTCGATGATACTTCCACTAAACACCAGCATTCTACAGAGGAGAAACCTCGGTATTCAATATTGTCCGACTATTCCATATTACCTGATTCTCCTGTACCTATTTTAGTTGACAAATAAACAACTGCTACAATTTTTTTCAATTACTTCGCACTGGCGACCGTTTCATTGAAAGTACTCTTAATTAAGAGTGCATTGCATTCTTATGAGAAGTATAGGTGTAATGTACAACTAATTTAATTGAAACTGAACGACTGCTGTAGCGGAGCGAGTTGCAATGCAGTGCGACATTAGAGGAGCGTCGAGCAGTGTCGGGTATTGAGTTTTTCGTCAAGCTACGTACTGCCATCTGATATACAGCATCCATATCGTCGAAGGTCATGAGATTTCAGAATATTTTTCGGGGGAAGCTCAACTCGAACTTGGCTTAGCACAGCGATAAAGCAAATCGGGGCGATTTTATTGTCCTAAGACAGTGTTTCTCAACGTGTGTTCTGCGAAGATGGTTCAGGTGGTTCGTAGACAGAATATTATAAATTTAGATACCGTATTCGTACTATAATTGAGACTAAACTGAAAGCCCAACTTTTTAAAATCCCCAAACATTTTATTGACCAGGAAACTGTCTGGTAGTTCCAGGATGAGGATAACACAGTATTGTTAGTACAATAGTGTATTTCCAGTTGGCAGCTGAAAGCCTTGTAGCAGGTGTGATGGCCCACGATATGTAATATGATTTATAACATCAATGTGGCGAAGTAAACAAAAATTAAAGGATACAGGTCTAGTGTCATTTAGGTGCATGAAGGTCGGTGGTATAGTATAGCATCCAGTCTGTAGTACCATTATTATTCATTGGTTACTAAATATTAACAGTCTCATCATTAGTAATTAACTTTTAATTATTCAGTTTCAGTTTCCTAACTGTGTTTTATAGGAATTCAAAACATGCCTTTTGATTTATTATCTAATAATGGTCTAATAACATATGTCTCACATGTTGATAATATACACGTAGGTAAAGAAATAGTCCCACATAAGTTAGTGGTCCATAGCGTTATTTTTGACAATTTACTGGTCCCCAGGGTGAAAGAGGTTGAGAAATGCAGTCGTAAGGTATTTCGTACCTTGGTCATTGTCGAGCGACATTGATTCGAGTTTGGTTTATCTCCCTATTATATTTATACAGGGCTAGTAACAATGATTGCAGTGATTTCAGAAAATTACTACAGATTTATTATTTGACATATACTTACAAGATTACACAGATATATAAACAAACTGTGAAAGTTTTTTTTGAGAGTCTACAGATGCTCAATACGTGCACCTTTAGTGACTCTGCACACATCAAGCCCATAATTAATTCTTCCCATACCCGATGCAGCATGTCTCTGTCCATGAGAGCAAATGGTACTGGTGGCACGAGCACTATGTCTTTTACGAAACACCAAACAAAGAAGTCGCATGGGGTTAGGTCAAGGGAACGAGGAGGCCATGACATCAGCTGACTATCAGCATCCCATCACGACCAATCCATCTGTTTGGAATCCTGTGTTAAGGAAATTACGGACAACTAGAGAAAAATGGGGTGGAGCACCGTCCTGCTGCAAAATGAAATTTTCACTGCCAGCTTCCAGAAGTGGCATGAGCCAATTCTGCAAACATTGGCAGATAGATTTTTCCTGTGATCGTCACCGCATTAAAGAAAAACGGCCCATAAAGTTTCTTTCGTGAGATCGCGCAAAACACGTTCACATTGGAAGAGTCACGAACGTGCTGCACATAAGCATGGGGGTTTTCGGTCCCCCAAATTCGCACATTGTGCCTGTTCACTTTTCCACTCACATGAAAAGTGGCCTCATCACTAAACACAAGTTTTTCTGCGAATGTTTCGTCTTGTTCTAGACATTGGGCACAGAACTGAAAACGACGCACTTCATCGTTGTGCGACAGTGCTTGTAACAACTGAAACCAGTAAGGCTTCATACACAGTCGCTTCCATAAGATTCTCCAAACGGTCTTCTGTGGAATAACTAATTCCCTGCTCGCTCGAGGAGTAGACTTCTGAGGGCTACGAACGTAACTGGCGCGCACACGTTCAAAGTTTTCTTCAGACCCAGGAGGGCGACCCGTTGTTTTACCTTTACAATGGCATCCCGTGGCTTTAAACTGTTGATATTAACGCCGAATGGTGTTAGCATGCGGGGGATTCTTGCCGAACTTTGTTCTAAAGTGTCGCTGAACATTTACCACAGACTGAATCGAATAAATTCGAGAACAACGTACGCTTTCTCACTTTCAGCCATCTTGATCTCTAACGCCTTAGCGGCCATTGCGGAAAGCTTGTATTTAGTGCAATCGAAACTTGGAGAGCCACTTGTCTTATAGCAGCAAACCCCATCATCGTACCTATAATAGGACAGCCAAAAGAAAAATCGTGCAATCATTTTGACTAGGCCTGTGTTCATTGATATATTGTTTATAAACACTATCTAAAACTGAAAGAAGATATGGGTACTTAAAGGATTTTGAACAACATGATATTCCAAAAATGAACTCCTATCAGTACGAAGGAACAGGTGAAAAATAAACCTGGATAGGAAAAACTAACGTCATTTTTAAGTATTCGCTTTTGGGTTACTAACCTTATTTCTGTTATGAACAATACGAAAATATGTTACAAAAAGTAAATTCTCACAGGGAATAAATTTTTATATAATAAAAAAAAACTAATTCACCTTAGGGTAACACAAAATAACTGTCATAACTTGAAGATACACTTTGAGAAAGATGCAAACTCTGGAAGATTTATAATACAGAAAATAATCTTCACTTGTTAAATGCGACTAATATATGTCATAATCCACTAAAATACTGTTCTCTGAAGGGAGACTCCTGGACAGTAAGAAATCTTCTTTCTCTGGAATAATTAGCATCGGTGCTCTATTGGAATGAAGTTTTAAGCCTCATGGGCTTAGCGCATTACGAGGGAACAGCCGATAATTAAATATTGGTTCTGGAGTAGAGGACTGTTGAAAGTGAAAAGTTTCAAATTGTTATTAAGATTTTGCTTTAGAGCACAGCACGATTAATCGTAGTTCGTGACATGATTTTAAGTTTATCATATCACTGGAGCCTAGCGTTGTTTGATTTACTGACTAACTCATCAGAAATTACTACGATATAATTATTTTCTTTCCGTTACGTAATGTTGAAGCGAATGTATTTAAAGAGATGATGTTTTATGATATCTCGTTTTTTGGTAATATAATCCAATAAGACCCTTGCGTATCCTGAAACTTCAGGTGATCCTCTATTGAAATAGCGCCAGCGTTCTCTGTATTACGAATACATTAATACTGAACGTGGGAATTGGCGTGTGTATTCGATAAACATCTTTATATTGTCCTGGCAGGTTGTACAACGAATTTCTTTTTTTATTTTTTTATTTAATGGCATTTGGCAACGAAGGCCCATACAGCCAGCTCAATGTAATTTTGTAGTTTTCAGTGTATAAGTCATCATCCAGTATATATTGTATTTTCCAATGTATGGACGCCACAGGACGGACAGGACATTCACACAGACACACAACACTTAAACATCCATGCCCGTGGCCGGATTCGAACCGGCGGCCCCTACGCTACCGAGGCCAGCGTACAACGAATTAGTATAGAGGAAAATTTGGGGTACCTTTGTTATAGGGGACAAGTTCCTGCATGATTTTCGTTAAACCCAAACTCCTGCTCCCCTCTCCCCGTCCCACCCTCCATCTATCTCACTCCCGCTATAGTGCTACCAATATCGATTACTAGCGAAATTCGGCCGACTATGGCAACGTAGGGGTATCGTGCTTGCTTCGCGTTCCAGGGGTCGCCGGTTCGAGTCCGGCCTAGGGCATGGGTGGTTTTAACTATGTGCCGTGACCGTCTTGAGCTGTCCGCAGCAGATACAAAAAATAATAATGAATATAACACGATATGTACACAATGTAATGGTTTAGAACACCCAAAGGAGTACAACAAGGAAGTGTCCTTTTACCTCTTCTGTTCATAGCGATGATGGATAACATCTTAAAAGAACTAAAGAGAGCAATCAATAGAGATCTACAGACATTGGTGTTTTCGGATGATGTGGCAGTGTGTGATGAAACCGAAGAAGGAATACAAAACAAACTGAAAACGTCTAATAATAAGTTTGAAGAATATGGAATAAAATTGAATAATAATAATAAAAAAACTGTAGCACTTAAAATAAGCCGAAAGAATACAGACTATAATATAAAATTACAAGACCACCAAGTTGAAGTTGTTGACCAATTTGGCTACCTGGGGAGCATAATTGCTAGTAACGGTAGAAGTGAGCTAGAAATAATGAATAGAGTAACAAAAGGAGCCAACTTCTACAGTACCGTGCGGGGCTTACTATGGGACATGAAGATTCCCAGAAGAACAAAAATTGTCTTAATATTCTCACATATGCTTTTGAAACATGTACACTAACATAAAGGGACCTTAGCAAGATCCAAGCATGTGAAATGAAGTTTCTTAGAACGACTTTCCAGAAAATTAGACTTGACCACATAAAGAATGGCGAGATTAGATCAAACCTAGTGCTAAGGGAATCCTTGGAAGAGAGACTTAGGTCATAAAAACTTAAATGGTTTGGGCATGCCAAGAGAATGGCTAGTACAAGACGACCAAAAACCTATTTGGAAAAAAGGATAGTGGGCAAAAGACCTGTGGGAAGACCAAGAAGAAGATGGACATACCAACTGGAGGAGATATAGAGAGAAGAGGCTGGAACTGGAAATATATCACGGACCAAGAAACTTTTTTTGATATGAGACAGTGGAAAACGGTTGTCTACAACAACCATGGCTCCTAAACCACGCCCGGGAAACTGGAGATGCTCCCCAACGATAATGATAATGATGTACACATCGGAAAATCACGAATACATTGTGTTGACTGTATGGCTAACAACGCCAAATGCCATTTGGAGCGTAACTAAAAAAGCTAAAATTGATATTTAATTGAATACTGTTCAGTCAAATTTGTAAAAGTGTAGATTACTTGTTTGTGAGGGCTAAGAAGAGAAGAGTTGTAAAATTGAGTGTAAATGAGTCCCAAAGTAGGCCAAAACCGCTAACAATTTCTGATTAATACCGAAATTTGTCAAAGAAAAAATTTCGGCAGTAGAAAGTTTACAGGCAAATAAAGATAAAAATTGGACTACTACCGACAACCAAGCCATCTAGGTGTTGTGTATTTGAACAATGACAACGAAAAAGCGATAAAATATGGTACTAATGGATGTGGACGAGCCTAACGAATCCAACAATGCCAAACACATCCACAGTTTGTGAGCTTGCATAGTGTTTAAGAAATGTGATTAATGAAATATAGATCTTGAAATGAATATCAGTAAATCTTATTCAGGAAAATATTAATGAGTATAGCTCAAATTATATCTGCCCCAATATTATTTTGCTAATTCTTTCATCAAAGAAATTTTTATACATTTTCTGATCAATTTTGGTTTTAAGTCCCGTTTCTTAAAAATACAGTTTCAGCGAATTGATTTCTTGTATAATTTGTCTACGAAACACGAAGGAAACATCAGTTCCTTTTTTCCGTTTAATTCCTCCCAGGTGAGGCCCAGAGCGGGCAGCTGTAGAGCCTCGGAGGCCCTTATCAGCCAACTTAACCTAAGGCGATAAGGGATGAGAAGGAGTTCGGTCATGGCCTTTTAGAGGAACCATACCGACCTTCCTCTGGAAAGATTTCGGGGAACCATGGAAAACCGAAATCGCGATAGCTGGGCGGGATTTAAACCCCCGTCATCCAGAACGCCAGGTCAGAGTGAAATCGCGCACCCATTTAACTCGGTGTACATCAGCTCCCTGAACTAGTTTCCACTTGAAGTTGGGCACAGCCGTTCGGTATTAACTGATTTGGGACTGACGGCGCTGATTGCCTTTGCGTCGTTACGTAATGTAAACCGATAGAATTATTGGGACTAATAACTAGCGTGGTTGACGTACTTCACGTAAACAAAGCAGGAGAACATAATAATTCTCGCTGATTCCCCGATATAAACCGTGCTCCTACAAATCCCCGGTAAGCACCTTATCACTGAGCTATCTCAATGTTGGCTTTGTGATGTGAAGTGAGTTATAGTACATGGAGCTAGCTGTGGCTCTTCAGACGTAAAGTAAAGTACTAGTTATATTTTTCTGTCTTTATATCTAAATTCTTTTGATTATTTTACGTATTTTACAGGTAAAACACCAAAGTTCCAAATTTGACGATGTCAACGATGAATAAAACTTATCATAGGCAGCCGACCCCATGTGTTGGGAATTGTACAATGAAGAAGAAGACTGATGAAGCTAGGATTTCATATAGAAGTTAGTGTGTAAGAGCCTAATATCAAGGCAATGAATTTACAACTGTTAATTCCCTATCAGATAATTTATCAAGTAGCATAATTCCTCCTGTTGCCTGCAGTACTAGCGGTAACTACGGTGACGATTGTAGCATGGTAACGACTATCTATATTATGTAAGACGAGACTTTTATATCCGACCCAATCTTTTCAATTGTTTTACTACGTTAGCAAAATGTCTAGGAAACCCCCCCCACCCTTTTTTTTTTTTTTTTTTTTTTTTTTAAGAAAATAGAATCTATTTATGTTTTGAGAATACAGTTTAAATTTTTTACTTGAATCGTAAAGAGAGACTCATTAACCTACGAACCAGATGACTGCTTTTTTATTGGAAAATCGATTTGTTTGATATTATCAAGAAAGAAAGAAAGAAAAAAACATAACAGGAACAGGTGATTTGACTGTGTAAGCCTTTTTTTTTTACCTGTTCAAAACTTAATTTTCAATGCGGTTCGGTTCGCTCTCTTGTTTTTATATCGCGTTATTCAGATTTTTAAACATGTATTTGAAGGCGGAATTTAGAAAGTTTTTGAACTTGACTGTGGAAAACCCTCTTATAACTGTAATTACCTCATCCTTGAAGAGACTTAGAACTCCCCCTGACCCCACGGAAAAAAAAATCTCATTCAATTTCTGATACCAGTGTCTCTACTATATCGACTTCAGATTCAAAATACCAGTCAGAAAAATCAGGGACCTACCTCTATAACTCCCCACGAAGCAAAAATAAGTTGTCGGGAATTAATTTTACCAGCTTGAAGTCCAGAAAAGAATTCCACATTTCTTAGAAGGACTAGGTTCTGACGTGGATGAACAACTTGTCAAGGTATGAATTTGCGAAGTTAGTTTGGTTATCATTATAGAAGAGGAAAAGAACAACCTAATACAACTTGAGTGGACGACATGTGTGCTACGGGACATCACCAATTAAGATTTAAGAGAAAGTATAAGAGTTCGGTATTAGCCTTAGATGTCTGAATAAGTTGCAAGTATAAGAGCAAGTCATAGAAACTGAAACTGGGACTATAGCATAACAATTAGGAACGTTATGGGATCTTTCAGTTTTATTTTTAAGTCAGATGACTATTACAGTTACATCTTCCAAACAAATTAAACAGTAAGAGCAGTGGATCGGTAACCTTATCACAAATTGTATGTCTGCGATCGATCATATCCATAGTGTGGGTTTCTAGCAGAGAGGAAATGAACTATGCTAGAAGTCATGGATAGAACGTAGTGGTTTACTCTGTCTAGTGGAAACATAAGTTACGGAAATATTTGAATGGTAGAAAAGTTCCCGAGGTTATTTGTTTCGAGATGGCAGTTTCACTGACTGATACATTTAATCCAGACTTGTTTGATTTAGTTATATTGTTTCGAAGCTCTTTTTTTTTATTAGCAACGTGCTTGCACTCAGAAATTTGGTGATTTTATACCAATACTGAAATTCATAAAGCCTTTGTTATAAATTAGATGATCGGAAAATAAAGCCAATTAGAACTTCAGACTGTCGACTTTATCACCAATCTTATCTTTCATTCCGTTGGTTTCTGCATAATTTGATTATATGAACGAACACAGTAAAAACATAAAAAAATAAAGTGTAGACACAGGCGATAGGATGGAATAGTTGAAAGTTATTAAGTCGAAAATTGGAAAGGTTTCTGCAGGATATAGGCTCAAAAAACACTTGCAGGGCCAATAACTGTTCAGCGAAACTTCTCCTGATTGCTTTATACATTATGGAATTTTCCTGGTCGTTTCTGCTGTATCGATTCAGAAAGGGCAAGTTCGATTGCGGGCAATCGAACCCGATCGTAAGTTTTATTTCTACGATGTTCATTTATGACCGAAAGTCGAAGTAATCATTGCGAGCCACTGGACTGAGTTAATTAACTCTGACACTTCTTCTATGCTACTGACGAGACTGCTGCTACTCTGGTGGTGTCTCACAAAAAGCTAATGGTTATGCCTACGCTCGGAAAAGATATTCTCTTCCGAAACGTACGCCTAACTCAATTGGTAGTGCTAATTAATTCGACTACTGCGATTCGAATTCCGATGAAGCCAAATGTCTTTCCTCGAAACTGAGCATCCGAAGGGACCACCAAAGTGCGAACTGCCCGCCGTTATCCTTCCACTCTTAAGTCCATCGTAAACTGTGGACCTAATTAACATAATGGACTTGCTGCTCTAATTTATCAATGCAATCCTTAAGGCCCGGTCAAACAGAACGCGGGCAGCGGGCGCGTGCAGGAAAGTCTGCACGCAGCGGGCACTGTATTACATTGTACTGCATCAACCCTGTCAGACAGAAGGCGGGCAGAACGCGCGATCCAGTCGCGGGCAGCGATCAGGTTGTGACTGCACATAATATCGCGCGATCACGTCGAGGTGGCGAATGTCGAAATACAGGAATTAATTAATTTGGTGCGAGAAAAAGATTATTTATTCGATTCACGCCATTCCGACTACGAAAATAACAATAAAAGTGAAGTTTGGATTGAAATTGTAGAGAAAATGAAAGAAACTAGCCATTGCTATTTGTATTACCATTTATTTATTTAAAACATTTTATGAATTACATTATTTATTGGTTACATTTATTTAGTTGCAACTTATTAGTATTTATTTGCACTTTTGACATATAACATATAATTCTCTTTACCTGAGTAAGCAGGAAATTAGTAAACACATATGTTTACGATATGTGTAAATATGAATTAAAAATAATTAAAGTAAGCGACGAATAGATTTCTCACTTGAACCAAATCTCTGGTTTGTCGGCATTGTATTTGGGAACACCGTTCTGGATAGATCTGGACTGTTTAATACTTCATCATTTGTGATACCTGCAACATTATTACATCGAAGATAACTGGCAAGCTACATACAGATTTAACAACATAAATTGTAGTTTCAAGTTCTGTCTACATTGCTAGATAAACACGCCACTTGTGAGCTAATATGCCAAAACCATTTTCAACGAAACGTCGTGCTCTGATAAGCAGTTTATTAAATATTTTCTTTGATCGTCTGTCGGAAAAGGGCGTATTAAATAAGTCTGCAGTGCGTAACCTTCGTTGGCTACAAATACATGAGGAACGGGGGTATCCATACCTGGCAATGCTTTCGAAGATAGAATAGTTTCACAGTGAACGAATTCAGAATAAAAGGAGAAATTTTGAAAGATACTACTGTCGCTGTCAATATCAGCTACAAGGAACTTATAAACTGGATCAAAAATAGCCGCTAAAACTATGCGAAAAAAGTAACAAAAATAGCTTGAACCAATGTTGTAAGGACATTTTATTTTCACATGTTTTCCGTTTACACTTTCAATGCAATTCGGAAAGTGCCAAGGCACTCTGATCCCTCCTCAGAGTTTTTACACATCATCGGTCGCAAGTAGATATGCAGGCTGTAAAACGTCCCAGCTACTTCTTTTACTATGCTGGAGACAGTCGTATTACTGATCCGGAAGGAAAAAGCGAGTCGCCTGTGGCCAAATACTGTGATCGTTTCGCATGACGCTTGTTCCCCACACTGGATCCCTTCGGTCAGCCCGCGCTGTGTTTGACATCGTCAGAACGCGGCGAGCATCCCTTGTTTAGCACGCGCCGCTGCCCGCGCTCTGTTTGACCGGACCTTTAGGATTCAACATTCATCCTTATCTCCTTATCTCCTTATCACTTATCTCCTTCAATCACGTCATTACGCGTTTGTTTTTACAATAATTCGGTAAATTATTATAGCTTGCGTATTCTATTAACATCAAATAACGCCACATAGCATTTGCCTCGCTCGCTCCTTCACCGCACACACACAACTGGCCAGCTGTCCGACCAAAGATACTATTCAAGCATTCTTACAGACTAAACTACCGCGATCACTACAACACACTACTATCTGTAGAAACATGCGACATCCATTTGATTACAAACATTTATACAATCATTCAGAGTCTTTATAATTAATGAAAAGTTAAAACAACAATAATAGCATATTCACAATGATAATAATTAAATCAGTAGGGGGGGAGGGATGGTAACAAATGTCAGAAACGTCAACTCTTGTTGCTTTGAATGAATACTGAGAAAGTCCTTGCACTGAGATAGTGATCAGAGCTTAATAGCCTGGCCATGAACGTCGTCACGACCTTCGCGAGTTTAGAACGGCATTTAAGTTTGGACATCTTCGCAGCTAAATGCATACTTTCTGCATTAAGTCAACGAGATGCATGTGATCCTACACTTTCACTGGTGGTTTATTATAACGTCTTAATATCCGTCAAGGAAGTCTTTGTCGGCGTCCTATATTAATACTCTCCGACAAGTAGCTGAGTTAACATGGTGTTTTCAGCGATGTTTCGGCGATCAAAGCTCCGTCGCCATCTTCGAGTGAAGTATGGGCAGGGAGACCTGACCACAATAATTATATCCTACCAGATGGCCAAGTGCGACAGGTGACCTGTTTCGAGATGAATATAACGACTGTTTGCATCCGCTACTAACAAGATGTTTATTAGAGCTTTCATTTAGTCTCTAAATATGGGATCTAGTGTACTACTTTATTATTTAACACGCGTAAAAGCTTCTTCCTTTTGTAACTGAAAAGTCTATTTTAAAAACTTCAGATATCTTATTTTCGTATATATTACAAGTGCCATCTTGGAGTCGACAAGAGGTAATATTTAGTTAAGGGCCTGCATATTATTTTTTCTGAAGACAGACATTATTAACAATATAAGTATTTTTGTTTTGATATTTCATCGTGATTCAAAATAGTTTCTTAGTTACTCTTCTACCAAATTTTCTTTAGTTTCGTAATTATTTCATAACAATTAACTGCAATTATATCTGCCATACATTACTTATGATTTTATCTTCGCTGTTCTCGAAATATCGAATGCTATACCATATTCTTTCTCTTTTATTTATTTGCTTAGTTGTATGCTGGGTTTAATGTTTCTGAATTAGCTTTGATCACTAAGGACGCCATTTAATCTTTGTATATTTGATATGATTTATGATAGTTTTATCACCAAAATATTTTTTAGAAAACATATGGAAAATCTGAAAGTCGTTTAATTTTTTAATCTATATAGTTACTCCAAAGTATTTAGATTTTTGTGTGATATACATGCTCTCGCATCTTGCACCATGAAAGAGAGAAAAGTATTTAAAGATTTATCTGTGGTATATTATGCCAGTCACACTCTATGCTTTAGTTGCTTGAAATGACCCTTGATCTTTATTACGTTGCTGTAAAAAAGTTTCCTCTTACAGCAAGACTTTATTAATCTATTAATTTCATTTGGAGTGATTATCGTTTCTAGCTTAGCAGTTAGTCGGAGAAAACCTCTTTTTGGCTATTTTTGGCTGCATATTTCCGATATAACGTTTTACCGCAGTGTTCCAAGTACTGTTTTCAGTTTTTAATCCAATCGGATAAAAGGAAGCTGAATGTTATTAAAATAAGAGCAAGCTGTTTTCAACCAAGTCAGAATATTCATTTAATCCTTTTGGTGGTAGTAGCATGTGTTTGACTTTATGCTCTGGTTACATTTCTCCAAATCACACGTTTTCCTAATTTCTTCCTTTGAAATTTACGTCGTCGAGAATTCTTTTACATTTCTTTTTTACAAGTTTTATTCGTAAAAAAACGGTGATAGATATTTTAGTATCATTCAACAGATATGTTGTGTATCCCGTATAAGTTAAGATTTGTGTGTGAGCTAACTGGCTAGAAGCGAACACTAAGTAATGGTTAGAATGGATACACGATACAGTAACATGCTGTGTCAAAGATGTATTACTGAATCTTTTTCTTCAAGTTACAGCTTACCTTATTGATTATTATCGATCGTTTATACAGCTGTCAAAATCATACGTCAATGTTTGCTGAGTTAATGGTAGGTTTCTTCTTCCACTGTCTGTGCTTCTCTGTTTGCTCGTTTTGTGCATTTAATAATAAATTTTCTAATATCTATGTTTTATAAATATTGGAAGAAAATACGAACCAATATAAAAATACACGGCAAAGGATGAATCCAGCGTCGAGTCTTCTTTAATATCTGTCACAGCATTCGTCTTTGTGATTCCGCTTATTGTTGCAGAATATATTCATTTTGTGTTATAATTTTCTTCCTGTCAATGGATTTATGTATAACTAATTTAAAGTGAAGGCAGTAGGAATTTAATCTGTAAAAGCCTCTAAGGAAAAATGAATAATGATCTCTTTACTGATATTTTTCGTGATATGGTTAAACGTTCACAGATAAGATTCCCGAAGTAGTTGGCTACGATGTTTATAATAGCTGTAATTGACTTTAAATGATTACAATTTATATTGTTATGAAAAAGTTTGTAAGTATAATTTCAAAAAACGAATAAAAATTATTTATTTGAATGATATGTTTCGCGATTACCCTCGTCCCGTGTAAAAAAAATTTGTTAGACTATGTTATAAGCCGCTTCTAAGAACTGCTACGGTCACCCTATGGCTGGATCCTCTGCAAGGATCCTCTGCAAGGATCCTCGAAGATTTCAAGACACCTCTTTCCTTGCTGTGATCCTCAGGACGAAAAAGATTCTGTCATCAGCCTACAGCCGATCATATCAGCTTAAGCGTTTATTTCATGAACCAAATAATATATCAAGGTTCGTAGATCAGTGAAATAATCACAAAGAAACGACAGTTCAACTTCCTTTATTATCTTACGGGAACTGAATGAATACAACAAAACTCTACGCTTGTTACAAGCCTATCCACATTACGATCAACAGCCTCTGACAGCTGATCTCCCTCTGTCCTGTTTCAGCTTTCCGCCCTTCTGCCCCTGACAACCATCGCACCCCGTTATCCCAGAAGTTCTTTCTTCTGGCACCAGGCAAACTCACAGGCGGAGGCTGTAGGTTGGGTTACTCACTAACAACTGCTACAGAGAAACATCGAATACTCTGTTCTTCTTCATCTAGTCATCGTAAGTAAACAAAAAGGAATTCAAAATTTAAACTGACGTCGCACTGTATATTTTGTTTACTCTCTGCCATCGTATTTTTGTGCAAATACTTCGACAGCAAATAACTGCATTTTAGTTACCACCATAGGTACATTTTATTTTAACAATTTAAGTGCAAATAAAATGACATTAGATGATTAATTTGAAATTTAGGCTTCCTTTTAACATTTTTAACCGCAAATGTCAATGTAGTCTTTAATTTAAAATTTGCTGGTTAGTAAAGCAGTGCAGAGGTGGCGGTCAGTATAACTAACAGTTCGGCTATCATCGGACTAGCCGAAGGATTCCGAATTGTAGAGTAGACGTCCAGCCTCCAGATTCAACGTATTTTACTAAAGTGGACTGTATGTGTGTGGATCTCGAAAAACCTTTTATTGAAATACCCGAAATTCTGATGTCTGTATTTTCGGTTTCGACCTTAGAATGGTTTACTACGTTCGAATAACCCACCGATCACGATGCGAGAATCTCAGTTGAATGGAAATGTTAAGCTACCTACTATGTAATGTGTCTCCGTATGTTATTCACATTGAAGGATAGTCATTACTGAATTTATCTTGTAGTTTGCTTTGCGGTATGTGAGCCCATTTGTGCCGACCTGTACGGTATCCGCTTACGGCAGTCGCTTAAGATATACCGGGCGTGCCTGGTCCTAGTAACCGAGACAAGCTCTCGGCAGATCGCACGGCGTTTAAGGGTAGGCATAAAACAGAAGAAGCGGCTTCCTGCCGCGCGGCGGCGGCGGCCGCACTAACTGTTCGAACTAGGGGACGTCCATAAATTACGTGAGGTGAAGTGGGGGGGGGGGGGTCCGGCGAAATCTCACCAAGGGGGAGGGAGGGGTCAACGGAAATCTCACGTGAGATTTTCGAAATCTCTGTTGGACTGTAGAGCTAATAAAAAAAGGTCAACAAATGACGCGAAACACCTTACTTAATTTATGGGTGCCCCCAAGGCGATTTTGGAGAAGCGGCCGCCGCCTCGACCGTCACATGGACCGTCGATTTGAAGCGTATGGCTCAATTCTTTGAAAAATTGTGGATATTGAAGACGAGAGTGAAATGGTTCTGTCATTACTGCACTGACAGTGGAAAAATCTGCCAATATCAGTGCTTATGAATCAGTTTCATTCTTTTTTTCCTAGTGAAATGAAAAATACGTGAATGCTAGTCATTAAAAATATGCAATGAAGTCTTCACGGGCGTACTGCCCGATTGTGTTGTGATAACACGACATTTCGACGACTAGCTCTGTCGCCTTCTTCAATGTTTTCGCATCTGAAGAAGACGACGGAGCTAGTCATCCAAATGTCATGTTACCACAACAAAATCAGGTGGTACGCCCGTGAAGACTTCATTGCAGATATAAGCCGGGAAAGTCTCCGTTCTTACATATAAAATATGAATGCCACGTTCCTTTAAACCAATCAGAAACTCAAACTGTATTTTATGGTTCAAAAGTACAATTAAGATACAAGTTAGAATAAAGTTTCGGTGCTGAATCGATAGAAAATTATTAAATTTCGAAGTTTAAAAAGTTTATTATTAGAAGAATATGAAATCACGAAATAGTTACTAGAAAATAAAAAAAAATTGAATTTTCATTATTTATTTAAAGCAATTGTACATTACGTGTTTTAGTTTTGAATACTGAAGTGCAATGATACAAAAGGGGGGAAAAAATCTCAATTTCTGGTTCATTTTCTTCAGCCGGCCTGGTCGCCGCGAGTGCAGAATAGACGTAGCGGCTCCGCGTGTAAGTCGCGGGAAACCATGCGCTGCGCGGCGTCATCTGTTTTGCCCCATTTAATTACATTGGACCATGCGTCGACTCAACCGCCGCGCGGCAGGAACCGCCTCGTCTGTTTTAGACCTTAATGCTGCTGTCGGACCACCTAGTCTCATTGTGTGGGTAATGAGCGTTACCAGTGGGATTCGTGCAAGTAATCCCGACGGTGACTCTTCAAACGTGACGAGGGAAGCCTTGCAAATTAGAGTACTCAGGGGAGAGGGAGTCGCCCCAGATTTGGCCGATGTCCCCTCCAGGCGTTGGCCTCTTAATGGCAGATAGTTTTAATAGGTTGTAGAGTACGCAGGGTGGTCCGCAGGGGATTATTAACCCAGGTACTTCCGAAGATTATCTTATCCCTGCTGCCGTGAAGCAAGGTGAAACACGTTTAGAAATCACAAATGGGGTTTGAAGCGACTTCTTGAATCAGTAACGAAATAAAAAAACGCGATATTTTTAGAGCCAATAAGACAACCCCTCTGCCCTTACAACTTTGTTTATTTTTTCAATTACTCTGTTTTCCAGACTTGACGACAACAAACTTATGTTTGTTCTACACACTAAACCCCACACTGAGGAGTATAACAGCCTATACCAACTCGGAAACTTCGCTACCTTTTTTGAGAATTTTATTTTACTATTTCCCGAAAGAATTCTTTGAAGTGAAAATTCTTTTGACGCTTTAGATTAGGAATGATTTCATTTATCCCTAAAACCGTTATTCGTTTTGTAAGTGGCACCGAGGGTGGTGGGTGAACGGTTAACGTTCTGGCCTCGCATTCGGGAAGACGCGGGTTCGAATCCCCGTCCGGGCATCCAGATTTGGGTTTTCCATGGTTTCCCAAAATCACTCCAGGCAAATGCCGGGATGTTGCCTTCAAAAAGGCCATGCCCTAATTCCTTCCCGTTCCTTGTCCCTAGCCCCATTCCGCCTCTAATGACCTTAGCCGTCGACGAGGCGTAAAGCAATAAGTTTTTTAAAAACAGTGTAAGTGACGTTACCTAATGATCAGGGGCATTATAAAACAAATACTTTGCTGCGTTATACATTGTCGAAGTATTTTCCGGGAGCCCCATTTTGATATAAGGCAAACTCAGAAACATTTGCGCCTCCTCATATATAAAGCAGTGTGGAAGAGTGCTGCTAAACAATGCCAAAGCATCGTTTCAGATATCTAGAAATGTTTCCCTTCGTTTACGAAACGGTGGACTCCATGAAAGGACTTGAGGGAAAGTTATACTTCGAGCGATACAGGTGTGAGTAGTTCGGGAATAATGAAAAAATTTCTTTTTCGAAGTTATCTAAATTTCAGTCAGATTTAGTACTTGATGTTTTGTTACTTCGGAATTACAGAGTTGGTTAACGGAGAGCACGTAACCTTACCGTCAACCTGAGCAGAGGGCGGTTATGCTTTGCCCTGAGGTAGTGCCGGTGTCTGATTCGCAGTTGGGTCACGGACAAAGATAATGAAACAGGATTACAACAGACTATAGGAGAGATTCTAGTTTCAGTTAACAGTTTCTGAGACGAGCTCTATACTTTATCTGCAGAGAACGAGGTGATTGAACAACTACAAACTGATATATGTTTCTCACTACATTATCTAAGTTAATTTATCGTAGAAAAATATAACAATGAATGAAATAATATATTGTCGAGGTCGAGAACTTTTCAGACCATCATCATAAAATGCGATTATTCTTGATTTTTTAAATATATTCCTTTAGGTCATTCTTGCGAAATTTAATAGAGAGAATAACCAAATATTTATAAACGTTTCTCGGGAAACAAACCGATTAGTATTATTATTGGTGCCCAATATTTCGGTGACATAAAGCTCCGTCGCCATCTTCAGGTGCAGTTGTAAGCCGTGAAGCGTGCCTTGAATGATGGCGACGGATACTGATGTCGCTGAAATATTGTGCATTAATAATAATATTACGCGGTTTGTTTCCCGAGAAACGTTTATAAATAAACACGCCGAGAAAAATTGCATTCATTTACAGCCAAATATTGTGCGTTGCACACAAGACTTGCTATAAAATCAGTTACTAATAGTTTTTCTAAAGCATTAAAATCAGAAACTTCGCAATTTCTAACGCCACTGAAATAATTTTCACCAGCCTTGTGTTGAATGTAATTTTTTTGAAAAATTACTGAAGAAGAATTCAGTTAATTTGAATGATATTCCTTGTATTCTAATTAATTTTCATTCTAAGCTATTAATTATTATCTGTAAAGTTAAAAAATATTAGGCATATGTTAACTTCCCTAGACTTGAACGTATCATATAGTGAAAAAAAACCTCGTTTGTGTATCTGTGTAACTCTGTAACTGTAAAGCAGTAACAAACAGTAGCTACACCATAGTTTAGCTATACAATATTAGGCTACCAATTAAATGTTTTATTAATTACGGTTAGTAACAATAAACAACGTGATTCGATAAACAAAATATAAAGGTAAGACAATATTTATGGGAATTATTTAACAAGACGATGACCATTTATTCGTTGGAGACATTTAATTTCGTATGTGGACGTCATACACTAGATAATGCACCTGTATGTACTGTTAATGTACACATTTGAAACAAATTTATGCTTACAAAATATCGTTTAGTAGTAAATTGAATCAGGAAAAAAAGGTCTTCTCAGGATATAAAAAAGCAAGAGTGAGCCAAAGAATGAAAAAGTACGGGCAATGGAGTAAGGAAACTCAGAAGAGGAAATGCATAATCGTAGTCCACAGATGGATGAAACGAAAAAGGGGGGGGGGGGGGTAAATAAATTGTAAAAGACACACAATCTTTCCTCATAGGTAATTTTAATCTATACTAATAGTAATAACTGAATATTAAAATGATTAAACGACAGACGTAGGAGACTTCTAGCCCATGTGGAAAGTTTTAGTTTCTCCATTTTACAGGTTGAAGCTGCTGGAAGAACAGCTACTTCCTTGAACTATTCCATCTCGTGTTTCTAGCATACTGGAGTTCAATTGTGAGATGACAGGGAATTTTATACCCAGGATCAGTCTTTTTATATGTAAGCTGTCCATTTTTCTAAATACTGGTAGAAGAGTATTTCAATGAATTAAATTGACACCTCATCCCAATATGTAGCAGGAGCAATCTTCCATTCGGGGATTCAGAATATTCAGTTCTTTCGGTTTAACCAAATTTGGTGGAGGTATTTCACATCTATAGTTCGTCCACAGCTGGTGAGAAATGTTCTAACTTGTATGTAGCAAATGGATGAGAACAATAATTCCCCAGTGAGGATTCGAATTGTGTATGATGAAAGTTCCACAACTGTTGTAATGCCTTATTGTTAGAATGTGAGATGACTTTGAACGGTCAGTGATTTGTAGTGCCGGAGAGTTCTCTGTTATCATACGGTTAGTCACAATTCGAGGGTTATAATAGCCCAAGGTTATCTGCGATTTATTGTCTCCGTCGGTGGTTCTGTGTAATACTATCATTCTCTTACATACCATATGAGTGGCAATACTGTTGGACAAATTTTTTCCCTTATGGCTTTACTCTTCGTCAACGTCGAGTTCAATAGAGGTGGGAAAGGACTGAGGGAAAGGAACTGGAAGGAATTCGGTCATAGCCTCTTGAAGGAATCATCAAGCCTGTTAGGCGAAAATCAATTTTCGTGCACAAGAGTATTTCGTGGACGTTCGTATCCTGTAGCATTTTGGCAGTGTGCTTTTTTCCGCTAAGGAGGCATTGAGAATCTAGTATAAAGGAACCAATATGTAGACTGTGAACGGGATGCGTGTTTCTGAGAGTGGGACCAAATATGTCTATTAGAATCTTTTTTATTCTTCCATCATTTTTCATTGCCATGATTACGTTTAACGAATATGATCCACCATTTTCAGTGTTTCGCGTCATCTAAAAGATGTATAAAATATTCAGTATGCCTCTGGTGAACAAGAAATAACGAGTAATAATAATAAAATTACGGTAGTGGCCGAACTATCGCATAAAACAGATTTGGTATGAGACTTCATCTCCCACTATACGTGTTCCACGATGGTTCTTTATCAGTGAGAGTCGAATCCTGTTGTAGTCCATCTACCCTATGGGACTGAGGAGGAGAGGTCATTTTAAATACGCTCTGAGCAACCGCTACAACGTAGGAGTAGCACTTGCTTGCCCTTCCCACGGCCCGTGCATTTGTCAGCCGCGTCGGTACAGCCTCTGCTGGCAGGGATGGCGCGCATCCATCCGTCGCCCAGTCGGTAAACATCAAACGCGCGGGTAGCTGAAACGACACTGGGCAACGTGCTGGGGAGGTAGATGTGAGGTTGCGAGGGCTAACCTGTGGCGCGTGCTGCATGGCGCGGCCTACAAAACCACGGGCCGTGGGAATCCACCGTTAGAGGGGTCGTGGGTTCGAGTCCGGCGTCGGACATGGCTGATTTTAGTTACGTATTGTGGCTGTATGCTATTTTTATCTGGTAAAAAAATACGCTTCATAGTCACCATTAGTTCCAAGCAAATTAAAACTTTGTTTTACGCTCATTGAAACAATAGTTTCAATGTTTAGAGGATTTAACTATTGTTCGCCGATTGTAATTTTGCATGGTTAATACCCATGCAGACGCAAAGTGGCGGTAAGATCATTGACATCACTATCACCGAGCGTGGTGGTGTAACGGATAGCGTTCTGGCCTCGCATTCGGGAGGACGGCGGTTCGAATCCCCGTCCGGGCATCCAGATTTGGGTTTTCCATGGTTTCCCCAAATCACTCCAGGTGAATGCCGGGATGCTTCCTTCAAAAGGCCATGGCCGAATTCCTTCCCATTCCTTGCCCCCATCCTTTCCCGTCTCTAAAGACCACGTTGTTAAAAAGGGACGTTAAACTGTTAAAAAAAAAAAAAAAAAAAAAAGACATCACTATCCTTTGATTATGCTCGTTGAAAGTTTTGTAGTAGGGAACAAACTGTAAATTCTTCTGTGTACACTAAAACAAACTTTATAGTTATTTACAAACATTATTGAAAATAATTAAAGTGCTGTTATTTGTGATTCTGAATCAAGTTTCACTGGTGACCGGACTACAGACAATGAACGACAATATGAACCAGAAATTTAATACTCCATATTTCTCTAAAGAAAATATTTCGAAATATGTCTTTGACAGTATTAATAATTGGTTTAAAGCGAATGGATTGCCTTTAAATTTTGATAAAACTCAATATACTCAGTTCAGTACATCACACATAAAATTTGCAGGCTAGTCCATTCGAGGGGTAGAAAGATTGAAATTTCTAGGTTTCCATATTGATCATAATTTACATTAGAGTACATGTTTCTGACTTACTAAAACGATGACCTCAATATGAAGAAACTAGTTCGTTTTGCTGATATTTTAAACTCCTCAATGTCAAATGCAATAATTTTATTGGGGAATTCAACTCTTAGAGACAAAGTATTCAGATCACAATAGCCAGTATTAAGAATTACGTGGGTGGTTAGCAGTAGCACTTATTGCAGAGAGCTGTTAAAGAAATTAGGATTTTTAAAAATGGAAGCCGAGTATATATGCACGTTAATATCCTTGTAGCCACCAATTATATTCTATCTAAACAGGTAGTAAAATACGCAATTATGGTACTAGAAGTAAAATATATCTTCACACGAATTACAAGTCACTGTTATTCGTTCAAAAGGGGGCCTGATATTTAGGGATACATATCTTCAATCAACTTCCAATCCATCTTAAAAGTCTGACAAAGATTAAATTCAGAAAAACAATTAATTGAAAAATCCTTCTAATTCATTGAAGAATTTATTTATAAAGTCGCTACAAAATAATTGCCAGTAATTTGTATTCATGTAGTTTATACAATTAATGGACTTATTATTGTGTGGCAGTGGATATTCTGGTGTATACATCTGGTTCACTATATAATTATTATTATTATTATTTTACAAATTTACAACTTTTCACGTCTCACAGAGCCTTTATCTTATGTTGGAATCTATGGAAAATGAATGTGTTGTATTGAAACATCTCAGTTTTAATTTACTTGTGTATTAAAAAAAAATATCCGCTGGCTAATCATCACAGCATATACTTCTCTATGCGTTCTGTTACACCTATCATTTTTTATTTTTACTTATGGCTTTACGCCTCGTTGACGTCGAGGTCAATAGAGGAGGGATGGGACTGGGAACAAGGAACGGGAAGGAATTCGGCCATGTCCTGTTGAAGGAAGCATCCCGGAATTCACCTGGAGTGATTTGGGGAAACCAAGGAAAACCCGAACGGGGATTCAAACCAGTTGTCAGGATACAAGAAGGATCTGTGGCGGAAAGATCACGTGACCAAGTCGGGAGTCTTGAGTTGGACTCGGGAGTGAAGGTGCGTGTCTTGCCGGGAAACGAGCGTGCGTGTTGTGTTCGGCACTGAAGTAAAGCGAAGAATGTTTTTTTTTAGAAGTGCGTGTGGAAAATAGAACAGTGAAGTAGGCAACGAAGTAGTATGAAATATAGCCACTTCATTGTGAAGGACAGTGTTGTGAATCGTGGAACTAGTAACTGCCAGGAATAAAAGCATTATCGAGTTGATATGAGGGTCAACGAACGCAAGAATCTGCGTCTTCAGGAATCAACGATTTAAGTGCACGGCCAATTATTTTTGTAAAGAGTGGTCACTAAAAGCATCTGGTGACGAGTAAAAGCGTTCTTATAAAGCAAATGCTTATGACTTATTATTTAGAAACCTTAACGTTTCAGAACATTTCCAACACATCGTTGGTGGCGGCCGGGTCGTACTTGTAATAATTAACTACTGCGTGTATAAATAATAACTTGATATTTTCATTACACGGCGTCCTCCCGAATGCGAGACCAGAGCGCTAATCGCTCACCCACCATACTCGCTGTTACACCTATCAATTAGAGCGGACCGGCGACTCAGTGGCTAAGGCGTCTGAATGGCAATCTGGAGGTTTTCGTTTCGAATCCCGATCTGAGCTGGGATTTTCAAAAGCCCTTAACCTTAAAACATTCTTTGTGTACCTGAATTACACCGGAACGCTTCCATAGTTCGCATTCCACGTTAAATTGTTGGTTCACTTTACCCTGTAGGATTACCGGGTTAAGTTAGGTTAGGGTAGTGTAACCTCTCTACATCCACCTTTAATAATTCTTGTTAACTACTAGCAATCGGACTTCATTTCTCGGAGATGCCTGCATTCACTTTCAGCATAGCAAGATGAGAGGTAGGAATAATTGGAATGAAATAAAACTTGAATAAATGCACCACTCTAATTTAAATTATGTTCTGACCTATTTTGTCAAAATTTGATACATTGCTCAGCACTAGAATGTGGTAACGTATTCAATCAAATAAGTTCATAAAATTTGTCTAATAACCAAATGTTCAACTACCACCAATTTGTCTAAACCTAAGAATCTCATGTAAGCCATTAACCAAGTACATAAGAGTTTTACAACTAGCGGTTATTTTATCGTAATAGTCACATCAAAACGCGTAGCGACAGTGAGTGCTTTGGCAGAGACACAAGAGAGGGAGAGAGAGAAATATTGATGGACTTACATCTGTACGGGACAGGCTTACGGTGCAGGCTATGGCAGCAATTGATCATTCTGAGCAATACTATTGAGTTCAGTGGGCCTTAAATACTCTTAGGGTAACGGTGATTGGGATTGACTGATGCTATGTCCTTACGACGGCCGAACGTCACACGTCAGAAGGCGGTCCACGGAAGACGGTCACGAACAACCCGAACAAGTCCCAGGAGCAGGCCGAAACGTAATCCAAAAACGCACACTGGCAGAGTCCGGCATGAGGTTCACAGAGTCCGAAGAGAGTACCAAAACGTAGCCAAGAACGAGCACTGTCAGAGTCCGGCGTGAGGTTCACAGAGTCCGAAGAGAATACCAAAACGTAGCCAAGAACGAGCACTGTCAGAAGTCAGAGAGGCGATTCACAGTAAGAGAGAGTACCGAAAGCGCAGTGAACACTGAACTGTGAGTGGAGCTGCGCTGGATTTATTTATATGTGCGGCCGGTCGGCTCCGATTGGTCGCGGCGGAAACTATAATGTGGTGGAACTGGTTGGCCCGATGCCAGCGCCGTCTATATGAGATCGACATCCATGCCCTCTAGCGGGCATGCGGCGATGTCGGGACGGGATACCAGATCCCTCCCCTCTGAAGTGGGCGCGTACGGACGGAAGCGCCCTCTACGATGCTTGGGGTGATGAGGCTGGAATGGCTGTGATATCCCGGCCGCATCGTTCTTGATTTGCACCGACGTACTCCATGGTTGAGAACGTGGTGACGTGGATGCCAATATGGTTGGTGGATGGTTGATGGGTGTGTCTACGACGTCACTCTCGACCGGCACTGCTGGTTTCCTTGGGCGCAAGTGGTATCGTCGTTGTGGGGAGGGTGGCTGTGGGACCTCCGCTAATGGCGCTGTGTGTGGTATAATGTGTTCTTCACGATATTGTTGTGATGGTGATGGGCCTGTTGTACTGCAAGGTCGCAGCTGGGTTTGATGATGGCGTTCTATTCTGTGTGGCGTTTTACTGAGATGACACGCCGTCCGTGTGTCCCCACTACTGTTGCTGGCATCCAAGTGCCGTTTCCTCCGTAGGCGCGAGCACAGACCGCGCTGCCTGGCGTGTACCGATTGGACGGTCTGGATCTGGCCTCCGCCGGTGATTGTGCCAGGAGGTGCAGCAACGTCCGTGGTTGTCACCCATGGAGAAGTTCTGCTGGGCTGCGACCATTTATTGGTGTTGTCCGATACGTACTGAGAAAGAGGGTGAGGGCGGAAGACGTTGTAGCTGACTGTACCTCTTTCAGCATTTGTTGTTTGAACGTCCTTACGAGGCGTTCTGCCTCGCCATTTGAGGCGGGATGGAATGGAGGACTGAAGATGTGTTTGATGCCGGCTGCCACGCAGAATTCCTCGAATGTGGTTCCTGTAAATTGGGGCCCATTGTCAGAGACGAGGGTGCGTGGTAACCCCTCGATGGCCAAAACCTGGCTTAACGCATTTAGTATAGCTTCCGTCGTCGTGGATGCCATGCGAACCACGTACGGGTACTTTCAATAGGCATTAATTATAAGTAGCCACATGGTTCCCAAAAATGGGCCTGCAAAGTCCAGGTGAATGCGGCCCCACGGTTGGCGGGGAGTGGGACAGGGGGCGAAGGCTTGTGGTGGCGCTGCCTGATGTTGGGCGCAGGCTGTGCAGCTGCGTACCATCATCTCCATGTCTCGATTGATTCCTGGCCAATAAGCATGTCTTCTTGCGAGATTCTTCATACGGTACATGCCCCAATGTCCTCGATGCAGGAGCATTAGGATTTGTGAGCAATTCGTTTTCTGCGTCCAAAAGGATGACGTCGTCCGTGACCGAGGGTCTATGGGATATGTGGCGCCATGTCTTCAATTCGTTGTCCATTCTGCGTGTGAGGTATGTTGGTCACCCATGGATGATATAGCGCAGGACCTGGCGCAAGATTGGATCCCGGTGGATGTCGGAGGCGATTCGGGCCGCTGTAACGGGGAACCCGTCCACTGTCTGCTTCCTCTCTGTGTCGATATGAAAACACAACACTTCTTGTTGGTCGAATTCCGGATCGGGGCCGGCAGGCAGTTGTCATAGGGCATCGGCATTGGAGTGTCGTGCTGTTGGCTTATATTGGATTGTGTAGTTATAAGCGCTCAGAAACATCGCCCATCGTTGGAGGCGTTGGGCCGTTCGCTCTGGGAGGCTGGAGCGGGGTTCGAATATTGCCACCAACGGTTTGTGGTCCGTGATAAGGGAGAACTTGGTTCCAAATAGATTTACATGAAATATCTTGATAGCGAAGACTATTGCCAATGCCTCTTTATCGATCTGTGAGTAGCTGCATTGTGCTAGCGTCAATGTCTTAGAGGCATAAGCTATTGGTTTTTCAGAGCCATCTTCATTCCTGTGTGCGAGTACCGCCCCGATTCCATATGCTGAGGAGTCGGCTGCCACGACTAGGGGCCGTGTAGGGGAAAACGGCGTTAGACAAGGAGAAGACCTTAGCATGTGCTTTAACTGGTCGAAGGCTCGTTGACAAGACGGGGTCCAATTGTAGGTAACGCCCTTCTTTCGGAGCTGATTGAGTGGTTGCGAAATATGTGCCGCTTGTGGCAGAAACTTTGAGTAGTAGTTTATTTTCCCGAGGAAGGCTTGTTGTTCCGACAGGTTCTTTGGGCGAGGTAGGAAGTCTATGGTGGCCACGTTGCGGTCTGTTGGCCTAATTCCCTCTTTGTTGAGCCAATGGCCGAGATATTCCACTTCCTCTTGAAAAAACCGACAATTCTCGAGGCGACACCGCAGCCCCGCCTCCTGTAATGCTGTAAATAGAGTGCGAAGGTTTTGTAGGTGCTCCTGACGAGTGGTTCCTGTGACAATGATATCGTCCAGGTAGTTTGCGCATGCCAGGATGTGCCGCAACAGCTGTTCCAAGTATTTTTGGAAGATTGCCGGCGCAGAAGCGATACCAAATGGGAGGCGCTTGTATTTGTAGAGTCCAAACGGTGTATTCATGACGACGATTTTTTGTGATTCCTCATTTAGTGGAAGCTGCAAGTATGCGTCTGCGAGGTCAATCTTCGAGAAGTATTCGCCACCTGCAAGTTTAGTGAAAAGGTCTTCTTGTCGTGGGATTGGATACGTCTCGACTTGAGACTGGGCGTTGATAGTAGCCTTAAAGTCTCCACATAACCGGAGGGTGCCATTGGGTTTCCGGATGATGACCAGTGGTGTAGCCCATGCGCTGGATTTGACAGGTTCGATTACTCCAATCTTCTGAAGCCGGTCAAGCTCCTGTTTTACTGCTGCACGTAAGGTGACCGGAATAGGTCTGGCACGGCAAAAGCGAGGTACTGCGCCTGGACGGAGGGTGATGTGAGCCTCGAAATCTGAGGCGCACCCTAAGTCTGGCGTGAAGATGGGTGCGAAATGAGTACAGAGATCATCCAGGTCCTGGAATGGGACCGAGTCCGATATGACCTGGACTTCGTCCACGATTGAGAATCCTAATATGTTGAATGCGTCTAACCCAAAAATATTAGTAGCCGAGGGCTGATCCACCACAAAAAAGGTGATTGGTCTGGTGACTTGTTTGTAGGTGGCCGTGATGGAGAACTGACCGTGCAGGGCAATGTCCTATCCCCATACGATACTAGACGCCGTGAAGGTGGAGAGAACGGTGGTGAGCCTAGTCGGACATAGGTGGCTTGGTTTATCAGCGAGACAGTTGCCTCCGTGTCCACTTGAAAACGGATGTCCTGGTTGGCGACTGTAAGAGTTAAGAATAGTTTCTGTGAGAGCGGGTCGCCAGTATGAGCTGCGGTCTGTAGTGTATTAACCGTTTCTTGCTGCATGCGGGCTATCGGGCTGGGGCAAGGTGCCCGGTTTCGGCAGACTGACCGCAAGTGTCCCTCTTTACCGCAGCGTGTGCAATGTGCCCAACGGTCGGGGCAATCCGCCCGTGAGTGCGAAGTGAAGCACTGTGGGCAAGACGGCAGGGGCCTCTGGATCCGTCGGCGTGTGTGGGGTTCGGGGTTCGGACGTCATAGATACGTCGGACAGCGATGGCGTCCTGCTTTGTTGGCGTCTGGAGCGCGACATGGGTGTGCCTCGTACGCGGGAGTTGCATTGTGTCGTTTTGACCGCCGCTACTTGTGGGCGTGCCATGAGGCGCTCGTTCGTTGCCTGCGCAATTTCATGCGAGTGCGCGATGGGTAGTATGTCCTCGAGTGATGGGTTATCCAGCTTCAGTGCCGCTGTGCGCACCTCCGGGTCTGGAGCTAACTGCACTACGACGTCGCGGATCAGGGAGTCTGCGTATGAAGCCTTGCACTCTGCGTTTGAGCAAGTGAAGTCGCATTTGCGGCTAAGACCTTGGAAATCCGTCACCCATGACTGTTATGATTGTCCTGGTTGTTTGTGATACTGATGGAACTCAAGGAGGGAGGCCACCAAATGCTATCTTTGAGAGTAGTAGCTTGTTAGCAGTGTACACATTTCCTTGAATGTGAGGGCGACCGGATCGGATAATGGGGCCAGTTTCCGCAGGAGGAAGAAAGTGTCGGGTGATGCCCACGACAGAAACAGCGAGCGCTGTAAGGCATCGTCCGTCACCTGGAACGCCGAGAAATGCTGTTTGAGCCGATGCAAATATGTGTCCCAGTCTTCCTTGGCGTCATTAAATGGTGGAAACGCTGCAGGCCGGATGTGCGAATTTTCCGAGGCCTGGACTGATTTGGCCTCCTGTGCTAACAGTTTCTCGAGTATTACTTGGAGCGTTTGCTGTAGCACCGCTGTCTGCTGTTGTTGTTGCTCCAGAATGCGAGTCACGACATCCATGATGCCTGCTGATAACCTTTTTCCTCGTCGCCAATTGCTTTGTCCTTACGACGGCCGAACGTCACACGTCAGAAGGTGGTACATGGGAGACGTTCACGAACAACCCGAACAAGTCCCAGGAGGCAGGCCGAAACGTAATCCAAAAACGCACACTGGCAGAGTCCGGCGTGAGGTTCACAGAGTCCGAAGAGAGTACCAAAACGTAGCCAAGAACGAGCACTGTCAGAGTCCGGCGTGAGGTTCACAGAGTCCGAAGAGAATACCAAAACGTAGCCAAGAACGAGCACTGTCAGAAGTCCGAGAGGCAATTCACAGTAAGAGAGAGTACCGAAAGCGCAGTGAACACTGAACTGTGAGTGGAGCTGCGCTGGATTTATTTATATGTGCGGCCGGTCGGCTCCGATTGGCCGCGGCGGAAACTATGATGTGGTGGAACTGGTTGGCCCGATGCCAGCGCCGTCTATATGAGGTCGTCATCCATGCCCTCTACCGGGCATGCGGCGATGTCGGGACGGGATACCAGAACTGATGTCTATGTGAGAGGGGTACTACCAACATTGACTTCCTGACTTTACGTTGCTGTCTGTAATCTTGTGCCATATTTAATGGAAGAGGGCACAGGTTTCCAAAGATAATACCCCTCCCAGAAGATGACTGCTGTGTTTGTGGGGTTGGTACAATGGCACTCTGCTCCTCGCACCAAACTCAGGGGGAGAGGGGGAGAGGACGAGGGTGACCGACCTTCAAGCGTCACCTTGCAGCCATATTGGCTGCTATGGCGGCGTCCTAAAATTTCCTAATAAAATATTCCACATGCCCCACTCTCGCTGCGCCAAACTTTCGATTCTTGATTAAATTTCTTATCATCTATTTAATCCTACCTGCAATACTACCTATAATATCTTAGAATCCCTAATTATAATTATTTACATTTGTATCGATTCTTCTCGTTGCACCACAGTAACCTACTGCAAGAGGTGCATGAGCGGCGAAAAGTCTGTCACTCGGCGGCCAAACTGTTCGGAGATATACCGGCAAACCATTTCTTTCGTATTTACTTTTAGGAATAATTAGAGAACTAAAGAAAGAGTGCAGTTTCAAATACCTGAGACTAATTTGTATTTCTCGTTCCACGATACGATTCTTGTGAGTGAGCGGTTAATGCTCTGGCCTCGCATTCGGGTGAACGCCCGTTCGAATCCCCGTCCGGGCATGCAGATTTGTGTTTTACATAGTTTCTCCAAATCACTCCAGGCGAATACCGGGATGTTTCCATCAAAAGGCCATAGCAGAGTTCCTTCCCATTCTTTATCCTCACTTCATTCCCGTCTCTAATGGCCTCGACGTCAACTAGGCGTAAACCCATAAGTAAAAAAAAATAAAATAAAACACGATTCTTTTGAACTCCTTAGTAAATCTTTTATTCATGCTTAGGGACGACCATCCGCGTGCCATAATCTGCTGCCACATTTTCTGCAATTTCTTGATAGTGTCACAGTTTCTACAAGTATTAGAACAATTTGAATGCTAAATATATCGCAGGAGACAGCATGTGTTTTCGCGGTTAGCTCTTGAAGAGCACGGACAGGAACTCATTCACTTATCGTCTCGGAAATGCCAAGCGAGCACTTTACCTGATGCGCCTGGCGCACCACAATGGGAATACAGCTCCCTCCACCCGTCCACACTGGTAGGCCACAAAGCCCGCGCGACACTAGAGGCAATTTCCCGATGAACACTGAAGGTAATAACCTGAATGTCGAGCTTCGCCTGAGAGCTCACTAGTTTGAGCTCTCCTCTCGACAGCACGCAAGAGTGAAACACTCCTGTTCATTCCTTTGACGTAAAGGCTTAAGTCTTCGACCTGTCGTTATACAAGGGAACGACGGAATCTTATTGTCCCTCGTGTAATGTTTAGGTTACGTCTCGAGCGAATTGAAGGGCCTGTCTTAACATTCAGTTGCAATACAATAGAGCGTGCTGGGACTGAAGATTTTCCGTCACCGTCACAAAAGGCTGGATGCTACAAAGCTGCCATCAAACACTTATAGCGGTAACAGTATTCTTTGGTATATATACACTATCATTTAATCTCAAGTTTCAATATAGATAACAAGCATAATGTATAAAACCAACTAATAGTGTCACTTAAACTAACGTTTCTATACGTTCATTGTTTTTGATGATATACGAGAAAGAATATTACTGAAACCATACAGCGTAAACACGGCAGTTAAAACAGTTTGTTAGTTACAATTCTAGTTGATATATGGTACTGGAATAATTCAGACGATATTGATGACAGAGACAGTGAATATGCAACCTGAAAATCAACCACAGACCTTTTTTTTTTTTTTTGGTGGAGGTAATCGTAGATTAACTGTAAATAACATTTACCATCTTAAACAAGCAACAACCTCTTTCGCTTTGAACATGTGTTTCTGCATATTAATCTGTATTTATTATAGCGCTGCATAACACAGATGTCAAGAGAGAAGAACAAGAATAATTTAAAACCATCCCTGCCTAAGGCTGGACTTAAATGTATGCCCTGATTTTGCTCCAAAAATTGATACTGTTGTAGTTTAAGCACGCTATTAATTAAATAGTGCAAACGTTTCGAGCTGTGGCTAAAATATCCAAAGACGGCCAACAAAACAATAATTGCTAAGACCGAGCGTGGTGGTGTAACGGATAGCGTTCTGGCCTCACATTCGGGAGGACGGCGGTTCGAATCCCCGTCCGGGCATCCAGATTTGGGTTTTCCATGGTTTCCCCAAATCACTCCAGGTGAATGCCGGGATGCTTCCTTCAAAAGGCCATGGCCGAATTCCTTCCCATTCCTTGCCCCCATCCTTTCCCGTCTCTAAAGACCACGTTGTCATAAAGGGACGTTAAACTGTTAAAAAAAAAAAATAATAATTGCTAAGCTTATTTCGAGGCCCATTGCAGATAATACGGGAGAAATTTCTACTGTTTTAGAAAGAGGGGAGCATGTTACTGGCTATGGGAAGCAAACTCCGACGAGGTAAAAAGAGATTCTGAGTCAGGTGGTTTCCGAGAAGATAGATATTAAAAACTGTATTTTAAACGATGGCAACAGCAGTGGAACAATTCGGAAACGGGAAGGAGAGTACTTCCTGACATCAGAAAGGGGATGTGTATGAAGCACTTCAATTCATCCAGAGGGTTTATACATTTCCTCACCGATCCTGGACCATATGAAACATCTCTACAGGATCAATAGTGCAGAGAATGATCTATGTACTGTACATGCGGATCCCCAGGAACACCTGATCGTAAACTGTTTGACTGTGCATTATTAGCTGATCGAATTAAACAGTACAGAGTGAAGCTGATGGCAAAAACTACCTCGGAAACGCTGCAAGACAACTTCTTCTGGGAAGTAATGGACAAGCTGGCAGATGTTGTGTCAGATGCAACTAGGGAGCGGTATCGGCTTCAGCAAAGCCAGCATCCTGTCACGATACAGCAAACCATATAAGGAATGAGTCAAGATACCCAAAATGGACAAGAAATGTTATAAACAACTAAGTGGAACGCTGATGGCGGAAGTGTGGCTTCTGGAATTTACCAAAGCTTTTCTTCAACGGATACCAGTGTTAACTTTTAACAACTCAAGCTGTTTTAATACTTTTAATAGTATTTAGTAACAGGTTGTGAGAACTTACAGTGTGTAGTAATGATAGTAAATTGTTGTACCATTTTCGTAGTGTATAGGATTTGTGTTTATCTTTTAAAATTCTGTTAGGTGTAAAATATTATTATAATATTACAGAATAACGGTTCGTTGTAGACTGTACTGAACGAACCATCAGAATGTTCAGATAAATATATAAATAAATAAAATATCTCGCCTTACATTATCCATAGATTTTTGTCCGTTTTGAGAATACATTTTGATGATTTTACACACAGTGCTCTTTTTTCCCTCCTGTCCGTCCATTCATAGCTTCATTTCTTTGATATAAAATTGTCCTCCAGAGTAACTGCACGCGTTCAGGCGCCATCACATTGCATCGTCAAGTTACAGCGGTAGCGAGTTGAATTCTCATCCCCGCCTACCACCCGTCCTAATTGCGATGTTTAGGAGGCTTAACGCAACCATCAAGGCGAATGCTGGAACGGTCCCCGATTCCCCACCGAGCGGTAAGTGTCTGGTCTCGCATTCGGGAGGACGTGGGTTCGAATCCCCGTCCGGCCATCATAATTTGGGTTTTCCATGGTTTCTCCAAATCACTCCAGGCGAATGCCGGGATGGTTTATTTTAAAGGCCATGGCCTAATTCCGTCTCGTTCGTTGCTCACAGACCTCCTTTAATGACCTCAAGGCGGGGAATAAAAAAAAGGAAAAAAAAGCAAACCCACAGGGTCGTCTATTAATTACGTGAGGTTTATATCAGGAATTCGAACAACCCCCTCCCCCCTCTATGGTAAGATTTCCCCCCTAATATGACGTGAGATTTCGACGGGAACAAACCACCCCCCACCTGCTGATCAACATTTTTTCTTTATTTTTTTTAGCTCTCATGCTTCCGAAGGCGGTTATAATCCCCATCCCCCCCTCTCCCCTAAAGTCGACATTCGTTTCATTTGTGGACCTTTTTTTTTCTTTTAGCTCTACTGTCCTTAAAGAATTTCAAAAGCTCACGTGAGATTTACATCGAGCCCCCTTCCCCTCCCTTGGTGAGACTTGGTGAGATTTCGCAGGACTCCCAATCCCCCTGTTTCACCTCACGTAATTAATGGACGCTCCCTTACCTACACATAAATACACTTATCACACAGAATATAGTCACACGTTTCTCAGATAGATGGCAACACAACATCCCTCCAATACAGGGCGTTCGCCGGGAAACGCTACCCACTGTTAGCGGTACAAGGAAGAAACTGCTCCCGGCGAGCGAGCGGTCAGCTTCCGGCATTGTTCGACCGTCGGCCGCGGACTATTTCATAATAATTACGCTTCATAAAATTGTATGTGCTAAGCATTTAAATGTGACGTCAGTTGCGGATCAACAGTGCCATCGTGGACACCCTGCAGGTACCAGTTGCAAAATTTAATCCTAGGCCCCTGGTCTATTTCTGTAATTTTATGCACCACAATTGTTTTGTACGGCTTTAAGTGAACTAGCTTTGTTACTTTCCAAGCTGACGTCTTAGATACCCCTGCCTGCTGCCCTAACTGACTTAATGATTTTTGGGTGACTGTTCTAGTCGAAAAGCGATATCGTCAATTTTCTCCTCTGTGAGAATACGGTTGACCGACAGTCTCTTTTAGTTAAAAAATGAACCCATTTCTCTTACTTTTTTAACCAGACGCAGAATTGTTGATTTAGCTGGCAGTAAAGCGCCAAGATATTCGCGACGAAATTTACTGCGACACTTTTTAAACGACTTCTTCTTCACATATGTATCGTAGAGAAATATTCTTTGTTGCAAACTGTAACGTACCATAATTTTACTCACACTCAAACACGGTACAGATTAGTAAGAGTATGAAGCCCCAAACCAACCAAACCGCAAAGAAACGTTTATTCACAACACTGATTAATAAGAGACTGAAGTCACAAACTAGCTACAGTGCGGTGATTCACGGCGCCGTGTGGCGGGAGTTGCTGGTTCCACTGTCCCAGCAAGTTGCCGACGGCAACAGACTGGGAGGGTAGCGTTTCCCGGCGAACGCCCTGTATATGTGGAACATAACGGGATACTACCATCCAGCAGTGCTTGGTGTGACTCTCCATGTGGAAGGGAGAGCACGAACTGCAGCTGTGCGACGACCTACCTTAGATTAGAATATCGATAATGATGGGTATGATCTCTTGAGATTTATATCCTGTCGATTTCTGTGTTGCGAAGGATAATCTAACATAAGGAAGATTAATAAGTGCCGCTATCTGTTTTCAAAGGTCGTAAGCTTTTTCACCGATGTGTTTCTGAACTGTGTAGCACTTTGATTTCATTTTGGGATAACAGCACCCACGTTGATAACTAATGTAAAGCACCTGAAATTAGAAATCGGGATGGGACGGCACGTGGATTTTTTTTTTTTTTTTTTTTTTTTTTTTTTTTTTTTTTTTATGGCTTTCGGCGGCTAAGGCCATTCAGCCAGCTCAATGTGATCATATTTTAGCTTCCAGTGAACAATTAGTCATCCATTGTATATTATATCTTGTAAGTATGGACACCACAGGACGGACAGGACATTCACACAGACACACAACACTTAAACGTCCATGCCCGCGGCCGGATTCGAACCGGCGACCTTCGGCACGTGGAGCTAGTGCTCTAGCCCCTACGCTACCGAGGCCGGCCACGTGGAATCTTAGTTTGGACCTGGAATACACTATATATCTCCTTGTCAGACAACGTGTGGCTAAACTGCTGAATGCTCAGTTACTGGATCCGTCTGTAGATTGAGAGAAATATCCCCCAACTGAGACGACGTCTGTTAGGAAACTCTTGTCAAGCTTCGCATTTTCTGCAACAAGCTGTATCATGAATTAAGCTGAAGCCTGCATAACTGGCACGACTGTGTCCATTCAGAACAGAAACGCAAACAGCTAACAACAACCTAAGTCCCTATCAGACTCTGAACACGACTCCAAACTGGCCGCAATCTCTACTGTAGTCTGAAATCTTGCAAGGAAGTCCTTCGGCTGACCCGCCTATTCTCTGGCGCTAGTCGATAAGTCTGCACATTAATCAGTGCATCACAGATCTATTCCAAAGTATTTTTTAGGTTTCTTTGCGGGAATTATTGTTTCTATATCACTGACCAGTGCTTCATTAAAATTGCTAAATCAATTATTAATTCAGAAACATATTCTCAACGATTGCTCACAATTTTCCAAAGGTCAATAAAAAACGATTTTAGTACTCACTAAATAATTAACAGATGCGAACATTGGAAACATACGCCTGAAGTTGTTTATATATTTTACGACGTCAATGACTATGTTTTTCTACATTCAGTTCGACAAGGTAGCTAATAAAAATTAGTAAATGCTATGGTGGAAAAATCCTAAGCAGTAGATGTAATGCAGTTTCTTTTCAATTTCAATGTTGTTTCATTTTTTTTCACAACTTTAGGCTAACTTTTTTTACACACCTGTAACTATCTCTTAATGACATTTTCTTAAAATAATTCTTCTGTGACTTATTGGTGACGTTTTAATTTTGAATAATATCTGGAAATAAGACGGCGCCAGGTATGGAGTGTACGGAGATTACTATTTTCGTTTCTGTTTTAAGAAAACGTAGATGGTAAGTGACGTTATATTACCTTGATAACCATGGAAATAAGACCAGGTGTTGCGCAGTTTCGTGATTGGTTGGAGATATGGTACGAATTGCAAGTTATGACGCGTTAAAGGCAGCGTTGATATCTTTAATAAGGGTCTATCAAATTGAATCAATAGCCCTACTCGGAAATTTTGTTAGAAAATATTTTTCTTTACATAACCTTCATTACCGTTTACACAATTTTTTCACTGAACTGGCAGGTTTTTAATTCTATCTCAATAAAAAATTGTTGGACGTGTACGCAGTTAATTGTGCACTGAGTCTAGTAACTATTCGTTGTTGAAAAATTTCTTTTCACCTGTTTTTTAAGGCCTCTAAGCAAATGATACTTACGTGGTATCAAGTAATTTCCAAAAGCTCTCATAAATTTTGTAAGAAATTTCAGTCCTCACAGCCATATGATTTGGATTAAACATTGTTATCACCTGCCTTCATGTAATTTTGCGTAAATGTAACTATCTCTTAATGATTTTCCACAAACATTCACTGGTTACTCTACTTAGCACAATAATTTATTGAACAATAATTCGGGTGTCTTCATTAATGAGGTCTTGAATTTGCAAAGTTATCTTTCAAAGTTGTGATTCTCCGTTTGATACAACATACGTTAATGGGGTTAGATAGTATTCTTCACTCTTCATAGAAGAACTTATGACACTTGTTATACATGAGGTTTCGAAAGTGTATCATTGTCGGACACTGCAAACAACATTCGTGAAATTTATGCTAATTTAACACCCTCATAGACTGGGAACTTAATAACTATGCTTTGCGCAATGAGTAAATGAAGTTTCTGTTCATTCTTCAAGATAATAAATGAACAGACGTTCAGAATAATCGTGTAGCATTTACATCTCCAATTCTCTCATACCAACTATCGCTGTTGGCACATAAATGAGCGTTAAAGTGTTACAAGCCCTTTTACGAAGTCGCGGTTTGTTTTATCAACCCTCGTATGAACACCACTGACAAATGAATCAATAACAGAATTTACGATGTTAAAGGTACACGAAAAACTTTTGTGGTTTACTTAAAGCAACAAATTCTATCTTCAAGTGATATCAGACTGTTCAGTTGGCAGTGTGATTTAATTGGTTGCTGTGAGACGAAATTATAGTTCATATCGTACGGTAGTGGTGGATGCCATTCAGTATGAAAGTATTTGATTGAAGGTTTAATGTCATCTAGAAAGTAGGTACGCATTGGAGAGTGAAATATTACAGTTCGCTCTATATTGCAGCCTGAACGATTTCTGCCTTGGATAACTCCCCGATTTAATCTTTAGGTAAAATGTTATAGCTGTTGTACTACCAAGTCCATCCAACAAATGAGAGGATAGTGAATATTACCACCTCTTTGTATTGCATGTGATTTATGGGGATTCGCGGGGAGTATGAATGGGTAAAAATATAAATGATAAATCTTTGGCGGCGTCCCACAAACTTTACAGCTGTTTCGATGTTTTTGATTATGGCTTTACGCGTCGTCGTCGTCGAGGTCATTAGAGGCGGAGAAGATTGAGGGACAAGGAACGGAATTCGGCAATGGGCTTTTGTAGGAAGCATCTCGGCATTCACCTGGAGTGATTTGGGGAAACCATGGAAAACACAAAGCTGAATGCCCGGACGGGGATTCGAACCCACTTCCTTCGAAATGGGAGGCCAGAGCGTTAATCACTCATCTACCACACTCGGTAGCTGTTTCTACAAAGACTCTAGATGATGTAGATATAATTTGAAACGAAGAAAATCGTTTATCAAGAATTTCTTTTATCGTAATAATGAACAGAAAGCTATAATGTGAAGGATAAAATCAAAGCGCTTTAATCACATTGCCAAGTAAAAGAAAAGAAACACCAATTACAGTAATGTTTCATGAGAGACTCAAGTTACTTAGTAACACAAAAAAAAAACAAGTATATCAGCTGCGTCATTGCATTTTTTACTGTAGAGCATGAGCACACAGCGATACGAGGCATGACTCAATTTTCACAACTTTCCTTTGAAAACCAAGAGGGGCTAAAGGTGTCTGTCGCGAGCTACGTGTATATATAGAAACTAGCAGCGTATGTCTTAAATTCTTTCCCCTTCTCCCACCCGTCCCTCAAAGATAAGCATTCTATGAAAAATAGCTTTACAATGATTGAGCTAACCCCGCACATCAGGTATACGTCTGGCGTAAAATACTGAAACATGTTCAAAATTTCCGTCGAGCCTTCCATATTTAGGTTTTCTGCAGTTGCCTGAAATCACTTTGAAGCGAATGTTCCATTTTGTTTGCCACACATACTCTCCCAGCTCTAATCATCTTGATGCTGACGATCCGTAAAACTACAAGAAAAATAAATAAATAAACATGATAAGACTCTATACATTATTTTTTATAAAGTCAAATGAATTTAAATTAATTGCGTGAATAAATCAATTTGTTCCTGTGTTTTGAAGATGGCATGAATGCTACTCGATCGCTCATTTCTTTGCAATACCAACTAATGATTAAAATTTATTAATCATTGAACTGTTTGTGTTAATTACAGATTACAGAAGGAGTATTGGTATTCGCTGTTCTGCCGAAGTGAGTATGCCAGACCCAATGAGATATTGTTTCTTTAGAATACAGAATATGATTTTGCAGTGTGTCTTAAAAATAGTTATTCGTTAATATGTGAATGGAGACTTTCCCGACGTATTGATGCAGTGAATTCTTCAAGGGAGTGATTTTTGTGATTTCAAGAAGTAATATCTGTAAATAGACCTGATGAAGACAACCGAGCAGGATGTTGAAACGTCGTCATTCTATGACTCTATCCGGCTGGACACCCGTGAAGAATTCACTAGTTATTCGTTGTTCGTGTGTATCTCCCTCACTGCGTGAGATACACTTATTCGCTCGGTAAATGATGTACATCTTATGCAGCCGAATTTTTGTTTTTAGATTAACTGCGTATCACTACAATCTTATCTCGATGATAATAACATATACCAAAAGGTACAAAACAAATTGGTATATCAACGATTTATTTACTGGAATTGATACAGAGTATTGTATAATTAGAGCGTGTAGACAAATAAAATGAGTTGTAATACTGAGAATTTAATAATCGTATATGAGGATAGTTATGGTATACTACCGAGATCAAGAAAATTTTCCCGGTTATTTGTATTTTTATGTCATTTTTTTTTTTTTGCTTATGGCTTCATGCTTTTTCGCCGTCGAGGTCATTAGAAGCTGGACTAGGACTAGAAACGGGAAGGAATTTGGCTAAGGCCTTTTTGAATTAAGTATCCTGGCATTATACTGGAATGATTTGGGGAAATCATGGAAAACGCAAAACTGAATGCCCGGATGGGGATTCGACTTGGTCTCCGAGATGGCTGTTATGTTATTATGCTTCATGTTGATGACCTTCAATGCTACTTAATTAAAGTGCGCTCTCATATAAAATGCAAGAAGCCAAGAAATAAATGTACAATGTCTAGACCACCAAGCTAGGCTAAAGGATAATGTGAAAAAGAGATAGCTAATTCCAGTCATGTTAATTTACTTTGTATAAAAGAAATCCAAATAATTCAGTAACTGAGAAAACAGTCGACCACCTTAGTAGAAAAGTATTCTATAAGTTACTCTGGATAAACAGTTGTTTCATGCACTCTTATACCCATGATTTTATTTCCTTAATTTGAGCACTAATTAAATGTTTATAACATGAACGCCTGTAAGAAGAAATGGTCAAAACCGTAAAAGAATGATGCCGAATATTAAATGCTATAAACGACCAAACATCAGTTTTAAACGTTAAGCTACATCTGAAAATATAGGCATGTATTTAAAGGAGGCATTTGTCAGTGTCTTCAGATATTAAACTCTTTCTGCCATCATTTATAATCAAAGCAAAACTTTTTCATCTGTACTTCTCCATTAGCCACTCTCTACTTATAACCCTATACCATCAATCTTAACTAAAATCCACTTCCTATATTAACGCAAAAAAAAAAAAAAAATCAATATATTTAACATTTCATTAAGCTTTTTCAATATGTTTGTTTTCCGATGCCTTAGAACACAAATGGTTTTTACGAATTTATAAAACGTTTAGGAGCCGACAGAAAGAAAAATTGTCTACTGCAGAGGAACGAGTGAAAGCATAATCTTAAACAATACGCCCAATATCGCTTTCTTGGACAAATCTTAAAACAATTAAAACTAGACGGGAAATCTGTTTAAATACAGGGACTAACATTATTCGTGTTTCAAACTACTTAGGTAGTTATAAAAGTGGCCCGATTAAACTCCCAAAAGTTTACAGTAAAATAAGGTTAAAAGAATTATAAAATTATTTGTAATGCATTTTCCATCAGTGTCAGAGCATAAATAAAGTGGTAGGAAAAAGCTGGTTTCAAAACATACGGTAGCTTGTTTATCGCAGTGTTGTTACCGAAACTGTCGCTGCAAACCAATTTCTGGTTTCGTTGTACCGCGGGACTGCCTACCTAGTTTATGTAGGAGGCGGATAACGTACGCAGCGAGAAGGCAGCCTCGGGTTGCAATAATTTCCCGGACGGCAGACTAAGCCAGACCGGCAATGGGAATTCAGGGCGCCCGGCACTCAAATAAATGCCTGCGGTTAAGCGCGTGCTGACAACAAAGGCTCGTTAGGAAGTGGAGTGGGATTTGTGACGAGACGGCAAACAGGCAAACACGGCAGTTTTCGAGTAACTAGTAGGTGACACACGTAGTGTTGTGAGTTCTAAACTAGAATAGACCAAGACCTGTTGCTGGCAGTACTGAGTGACGAATACATTGTCTGACTCGAAGTACCGAAACGTTACTCACAAATTCATTTCGTTACTCGCAGTTGTCGTATGGATGTCAGTTTGATTCTATAACGAACAAATACATCGCATCATGCGGGAACTGGAACAGTTCGCTCATCGACTAAATGACTCTGAATGAGAGAATGAACATTTGAACATGGTGCGTTGCGTATTTCTGGGGATTTTGATTTGAATTCGTTTCGTAACAAAGGAAAATGTGTACGTGCAAAAATGTTGTACGTAAATTATCTTAATATAATTAATATTATTTACTGTTAAGGGTTGATATTTTTAAAGAGGTAAGTACGAGTAATTTTGAGGACATAAAGAGTTATTTCGTAGTTTTGATTTCGTTTAAAATTTACAGATATAATTTGTAAGAAGAATATTTGGATAGATAATATGAGATGGTTATTGCTTTTTTTAATTGGTCATATCTTAGGGAGATTTTATTAATTTCAAACATTTATGAAATGCGTTTATTCTAAAATACTATATTCTAACTTCTATTTTATTTTACAGAGCAAATTTTATCTAAACCTACGTAATTAAATGAACAATTTACTTGAACTTTGCAAAGGACGAATGAAGTAATCCCGTAACCCGTACGCGACGCGACTCGATGCGATGCTTCACACTAGTGTTCGATTGTGTCCAAAGTAATGAGTAACGAAAAGATACGATCGTTACGAAGTCGTCCCATGCGCGGCGCAACTCGATGCAATGCTTCATACTGGCTCTGGATTGTACCACAAGTAACGAGTAGCGATTCCATAGTAACGATTACTGATTCGTTTGGTAACGAACAGATACGCATACATAGTTTCTCGTTACTTTTTTTTACTTATGGCTTTACACCTCGTCGACGGCTAAGGTCATTAGAGGCAGGATGGGACTGGGGACCAGGAACGGAAGGAATTCGGCCATGGCCTTTTTGAAGGAAGCATCCCGGCATTCGCCTGTAGCAATTTGGGGAAACCATGAAAAAGCCAAATCTGGATGCCTTCTCGTTACTTTTATTACTCTAGTACCTGGTGAGCTTTCCGGGAACACATGTTCTTCACTGCCTTTGGGAATGATACTTGCTGGGATCAATCCGAGTTATGAAGAAAATTTTCAGAACTTACTAGTAACAATAACTAACATGTTTTTCATATTTTAGTTAAATTTCAACATTGGCAGAAATGATTAATTGCCAAAATTAAACTAACTACTCGCATATCTCTAGCTTGGCAGTCTTACACTAACTAGATAAAAGGGGTACATGATAATTTATCTTTATATATAAAGATGAATGTTTGTTTGTTTGTTGGTTTGTTTGTTATTCATACAAATCCACAGTTTTCATCCGATCTCAATGAAACTTTGCACAATTATCCTTTGAAACAAGGAGAAAAATACTGTCTACATTTGGTTGAAAAAATATCTGTATAAATAACACATTTGTCTCATAACTTCGAAATACGGCGGTAGACAGAGACCTTGGATGTGGACGACTCCGTACCGAGTTTCCCAGTAGTGGCCTGGCAGCTGAGTGGCTAAAGCGCTGGCTTACGAACGTCGTGGTCTCCGGTTCAAATCTCCGTAGGGGATAAGATTTTTAAAAATTGTTTTTCATCGTAAGAGTCAGGCCTGGGCCGTAGGTTATTCGGATTGAATGTTAAACCATAGATATTAGAAAGTTAGGGGTGCAATGCGAGGCAAAATGTAGGTATTTTTGCAATGTTGTAGGTGTATACTTTTTTACGTTATAATGATCCCTCAGGTTTTGTTCGCAGTCAGTGTGTAAGTGTGAATCACATTAATATTATTATTATAATTAGAGATGTAAGTCTCTGTCTTTTTGATACGTTATGACGACCAAGTGGCTATATCGTTGTGATGGAATTTTATAAGGAAATCTGTATGAAGGGCACAGGATATTTTTTTCCAGTATGATTAACAGTTGTAGTCACGAAATTTTGAGACCTTATCGAATGGTGACAGAAATATGTTGGAATTGATTCTCATAACTTGGAAATACGGCGATCGACAGACACGTTGGATATGCACGTCTTCAGACCATGTTTCCGTGTAGTGAGCTGGAAGCTCAGTGGCTAAAGAGCTTGCTTACGAACGTCGTGGTCTCCGGTTGAAATCTCCGTGGAGGCTAAGATTTTTAAAAATTGTTTTTCATCGTAAGAGTCAAGCCTAGGTCGTAGGTTATTCGTATTGAATGTTAAACTGTAGATATTAGAAAGTTAGGGGCGCAATGCGAGGCAAATCGTTGTTAGTCTTGCAATGTTGTAGGTGTACACTTTTTACGTTATAATGATCCCTCAGGTGTTGTTCACAGTCAGTGTGTGAGTGTGAACCACAGTAATATTATTATAAATACGGAAGTAATTCTCTGTCTTTTTGTTACGTTTTGACGACTAAATGGCTATATTGTTGTGATGTAATTTTATAAGGAAATGTGTATGAAGGGCACAGGATATTTTTCCAGTATGATGAACAGTTTTAGTCACGAAATTTTGAGATCTGTCCTATTACTTTGTCTCTGCTTAAATGTTTCTGGCACCAGTTTATTTTGCCTTTTTTTTACATGCCTTGCGGGCGTAAACTGGCCTATGTTGTAGCTCTAGGAGAGCACGAGCAGCTAAAGTTAATGGAAACCAAGAATCGGATGCTTATGCTGAAGAAAGATGAAAAGACCAATCTGAAATAAACCAGTCCTTAGTTGACACCTCCTCCCACCTGCCCTCATCTTCGTTTGTTTTTCTGTTTTTAAATATATTAGAAATTGATTCTCTTCAAGAGACAGGGTCGATGGTAGAATGATATAGTGATGGGTTTCCTGTCATATTATGCCTACTCGGTGTTGTTTCGGACCAATCCTTCGCTACCAACAACTTTCTATATTCAGTTCTGGCAAAGAAATTCTTAATCCACGCGTACGAAGTTGCGGGTATCAGCTAGTCTATATAAAGATGAATGTGTGTATGTTTGTTTGTTCTTCATACAAATCCACAGTTTTCATCCGATTTCGATGGAAGTTTGCACACTTATCCATTGAAACAAGGAGAAAAGTGCTGTCTACATTTGGTTGAAAAATTTTCTGTATAAATAATACATGTTGTCTTATTATTTCGAAAAATTACTGAACAGTGATAGACAGACGCGTAGGATGTGTAGGTCTCTGTACTGTATTTCCATATAGCGGTCTGGTAGCTCAGTGCTTAAAGCGCTTGTTAACTGGTGTTTGGATCGTGGTCTCCGGTTCAAATCTCCGTGCAGGCAAAGATTTTTAAAAATTGTTTTTGATCGTAAGGGTCACTCCTGGACCGTGGGTTATTCGGATTGAATGTTAAACTGTAGATATCACAAATTTAGGAGTTCAATGCAAGGCAAATAGTAGGTAGTCTTGCAATGCTGTAGGTGTACACTTTTTTACGTTATAATGATCCCTCAGGGTTGTTCGCAGTCAGTGTGTGTGTGATCTGCAGTAATAATACTATAAATGTGGAATTAAGTCTCTGGATTTTTGTAACGTTTTGACGACTAAATGGATATATCGATATTGATGGAATTAGAAAAGAAAATCTGTAGGAAGGGCACAGGACATTTTTTCCAGTATGATTAACAGTTGTAGTCACGAAATTTTGAGAACTTATCGAATGGTGACAGAAATATGTTGGAAATTAATTGTCTTCAAGAGACAGGTTCGACAGTAGAATGATATAGTGATAGCTTTTCTGTCATATTATGCCGACTCGGTGTTGTTTAGGACCAATCCTTCGTTGGAAACAGCTTTCTATATTCAATCTGGCAAAGAAATTCTGAATCCAGGCGTACGAAGTCGTGGGTATCAGCTAGTACAGTATAAAATTTGCCAAGCAATGTCGCGAAAAAGTATTATGACACAGATATGTAAAACAGGGTGAAAACAATTATGGAAGAAAGAAGATATACTTTTTTTAATTACTGTAGTTAACTAACACTTCAGTTAAATCGTGAAGTCTCTTATGCTGACGTAGCCATTAGCTACTATATTCACAAGGTAAAATTGCAAAAAGTGAAGTATAACACAATCGAATGTAACACTTTTTTTTATCTTTACTCCTCTTTGACGTCGAGGTCATTACAGGCAGGATGGGACTGGGGTCAAGGAATGGGAAGGAATTCGGCTACGGCCTTTTAAAGGAAGCATCCCGGCATTTGCCGGGAGTGATTTTGGGAAACCATGGAAGACCCAAATACCGTACGGGGATCCGAACAGGCGTCCTCCAAAACGTGAGGCCAGTGTTAACCGGTCACCCACCACTCTCTGTCGAATGTACCAGTACTTTCTTCCGCAGGTTATTAACTGACACCATAACTTGATTTGATGTTTGTTCCAAACACGTGGTTCTGAAAAGCATACTTTAGATGAAATTACATAACGTAACAAATTTAGAAAATATTGGTTTTATTGAATCAATTTGAAGCAAAAATCTTGGGTAAAACATGTTTCTTAGTAAACGTTTAGCACATTTGTCATGTATAGATATGGTGAACAAAAATTGGTGAATCGATTTCATAGTTGTTTGGATATATTCATCCCCCAAAAAGGTTTTACTGTCAATACCATAGCAAAGTGGTGAATTATCGTTCAGATTTTATAATCGTAGAGAGAGTGGGTGAAGATTGACCTTACGGATCAATAAGCATTGTTTCATAAATGAAGTTTCTTCCCTTTTAAAAAAATGACAAATTGAATATCATTAACTCATAGTCTGATCATATGGCGGCGATAAATATTTTAATAATGTATAGTGTTCCCGACGCTGCTAAACTTTGAATGCATACCTTCAGTAGTCTGCAAAAAAAACTTAACTTATGATCTTTAAAAGTAATTATTACAGCAATTATTTTTAGAACAAAATAAAAAATTCTAGACTAGTCCTCCGAAGAGTTCGCTACTGATGCTCATTTTCGTAAAAATTCAACACGATTAGCGCGGTGAAAACAAACTAATTTGTGTGTTCCAACTGTTGTGAAATTCCCTTTGCAAAAGCTGCCGTTTAATCCGTTTGTCTATACTAACCGCGTGTTAATAACTTTTGCAGCGAGGATTCTCATAATTAATGAACTTTTAAAAGCCATTTTTCGCAGGATTAAAAGGGCAGTTGGTTAACTGCACTCGTCCATTTCCGGACATTTCCCATGCGTCATGGCGCCCTTACAGTAGCCATCAAATGAGCTTCAACACAATCCCTAGTGCGTCCATCATTCTGTGGCCATTTGGTATTTGAATCCCACATCAAAACGAACTTACGAGTGTTCTGTCCGATATAATCGTTGTCATCATTTTTAAATAATGATCGCTTGTTCCAGTTTTTCAGTTTACGAGTCTATAGTCTGAAAATTATTTTACATGCGCTGCATGAAAACCGGCATCCACTGTGTCATGACTGATGGCTATTGACACAAGTAGATGAACAATATAATGATGAATAATTATTTCAATTTAGTAGTGAAACTGTGATAAAGAAAATGCTTTAAATTTATGAAATTTAGATTAAACTTGCAATATTTGTTAATACTACCGCCAAGAGCTGTCAAAACTACCTCCAATATCCTTTATACTAACTTATTGGTCTTACATTTGACATACCGTATTGCAACTGAATCACTGGTAAGAAGTTACTGTTTCCGTTTGAGTTGCTTTCTCTCCAGTTCAACATTATTTCTTATTATTAAATGAAAGTTATGCAGCAGTGGATCATTGCCGCGTAAGCGTACTTGGGGTTTAGACGAAACATTTATGTATGTTACGATATTTTTATACGTATTAGATGACTCATTGGCTAGCCAGTTTTGCACGGGTCACTCTGCTCGACTGAAAGCTCTAGGACTAGCGAAATCATTGAATTATGTTTCAGATTTCTCCATCGCACTAACATGCTGTTTGGATTTATTTGTAGACATTAATACGCAGTCTGTTTAACTAGTACTAGAACTGGTAAGTACTAGAAAGAGAGTAGTAATTTAAGTTCCATACTTCAAAATTCCTTAAGATTTAATTTCTGTTTATTGAGCTCAATAGTTTTAAGAAAGAGTTTTGATTAATTATTTAACTGTTCCCTATCCACAACGCGTGGAACTTCACATTAAATTTATCGACGGGGGCTCAAGAATCAATCAAGCGTTAAAAGAATATTAAATTGTATTCTTGTTCATTTGATATTCTAATTAGTCAATAAGGGACTTAAACAATCACATTCGTGAGGGAGTTCCACTTGACAGGGAAGTCCATAAGAAATTAACAAACTGAAATTCAAGAGAGTCATAAAGGAGAGAGTCAGAAATAATGAAGTTGTTAATTAGCACTAAGAATATAATAAATATGATTATGATACTGTTAAGTTGGCGAGAACTGAGTCTAATAAATGTATTAAAACTGTTCTTTGATAAAGTGGAATCAACGTCATGTTGCATCAGGAATTGGGAAATAAGCACCTACTGATAGGTGGGCAGGTAGGTTTCAGTATGTTGTAGAATTGTTAGATGAAGATGTCAAAGCATTTACAATAAAACGGAAATTGACGAGAAATGTTTAAATCGAACGTTTTCATGTTGTTGAAAGTTTGCTAAGGTATTTTTTTATTCCTTCAGATTATTTACGTGCATCCCGTATGTTACATTTATGTAATACAGACATTATCAAGAAGAAAACGTTTTCATTTTCAAATCTATTACTGTAGTAAATATGACATTACTTATTTACGAAATCAAAATAAACTATAAAATCAATCAAATTTGCGAAAAAGAAATTATTTTAGATGCTACCAAGGGTGCTACTTCTGATATGTTTCACAGCTGACATCAAAGAAATTTACCTTCACTGAGGCAGCAGACAGACAATAAATCCAAGATTTATGTCTTTGGTATTGAATTATTTACGTTGCTGGAATAAAAAATATTTTAATAGCTAACCATGACTCGAGTAATTGACTGAGTAAATTAAGTGAATTACGTTATTCAGTCTGTGTTTGAGGCGTGCGAGCTGCTACCGGCGCGTAATCTAGAGGTCGGCCCACATTCTCCTCTTTTGTACACCTGCAAACCGTCAGCTCAGAAATTAGAAATTTTATACCGAAAAAATGTTCCGCTTGAGATATTATTGATTTTTTAATTAATTTATTCAATGACACTACTATTACATTTCGATACATTCTGTCGTAGAATCCAAAAGCTTCCTCTCAGCACAAGCCGTCGGGCCAGACTGCCTCACCCTGCGCCTCTTGTAAAAACAGGCCAAAATCAACAACCCTCGCCAGACAGCTGTGCTGGTGAGGGTCAAGGATTATTACTTAATACAGAAACACTATACTACCCTGGTTACTACACATACTACAATCTGTGGAACTCTATTTACATCTTAATACAATTATTTATGTTAATTATAATCAGAACATTATTAAATACACACTATAAATACAAATTTAATTATTTATTGAGCAAAGAGAAGGATAAAAAATTAAACTACTGTACAAAACGTCAGACATAAATGTCACACCTGCTCCTACATCGAGGCATAATTGAGTGATGCAAATATCTAATTCATTTGCCGAGATGTACTTACATCTCATGTGACAAAACTGTTAGAATTTAATCAACCACCGATGGCTATTTAAAGGTTCAATCAGTTTTATTTGTGAGCGCATTCAATATTCAACTCATGGTGTGACTCGCTTCCACATCAGTTACATTCGTTAGTGATAACTGTTTTCCTATTTTGAAAGGCCCAAGATAAACCTTCAAAAACTTCTTCATTTCGGAGTTTACTTCACATGACTTTTTCTGTGTTCTCACGATAACGAGACCCCCCACATTGAACTTTGTCATCATGCCTTCTTTTTCTTTCATCCGCTTTCTCCTTCGTCATCTTTTGTGTCATCTCCTTTCCATATATTCTTATTTATATCAAACAATCTTCATTACAACTCGTTTTTAAGTTTCTTCGGTAGGCACTTGCCCCCATCTCGTCTCTTGGTTATCGTTTATCTTTTGATTATCCATTTATATTCACTATGTCAATCATCTAAATATCTCTCAGAAATCTATAAATTTATAACTCTTGGTTTTAAAATTATACATGTTACAAAAAGGTTTGCTTCATTATTGACACCGCATACATTGTACTGGTGCCTGCTCCCTTGTTGATCATTTGTGTTGCCTCCGCTAACACAATCGATTCTTGCACGTAGACCTCATTTCTTCTTAGCAAAAATAAAATCCATCTTTATTTTCTTCTTTTTCCTTATTCTTTATCGATTTTTCTTTTCCGTTTCCAAATTCGTAGGGTTAAGCTCCAGATTCTGGGTAGGTTGCATCTGATCTTGTTACATGTTATTTAAAATCATCATGCCCCCCATGCATTCAATCAATCTTTTATCGTCGCTTTTTTGACATTTTTATCTTTTATTCTTCATAATACTCCTTGCTTTATTTCGTAGCTTAATCAACTATTTCAAAGTCTTCGTTGTCACTATACTTCAAAATATTCTATTCTTCTTCATATACGTCGCCGCTTATAACTTATTCATTACTGATCCTCTTCGGTATCAGTTCCATTTATTGATCATACTAGCTGGTACCCACGACTTAGTTCGTGTTTGTAAAAAATTTGGATTGACAGCTACCGACATCTAACCACCATAGTACACGATACCACTACCACACACAAACACCAATGGTCTATGCTATGTAGTTGTGGCAGCAGAATGACATATACGGAGACACATGTCTTTGGTCGAAATACGAAAATATCCTTGATCGACCACATTCAACCACCATATCTCCCAAACTACCACAGTTACCGAAATGCGGCCATCGTTGTTTTAGACGGGTGACTCTGTGCTACTACCACACACAAACACCAATGATCTGCGCTAGATAGTTTTGGCTGTAAAGTGATACCCCATGACACATACGTTTTCGGTAGAGATACGAAAGTGCCGCAGGTCGACCACTTACAACCACCATAACTCCCACACTGCCATAGCTATCGACATCTAACTACCATAGTACATGATAGGAGACACGATACCACTATCACACACAAACACCAATGGTCTATGCTTTGTAGTTGTGGTAGCAGAGTGACATATACGGAGACACATGTCGTTGGTTGAAATACGAAACACCCCGCATCGACCATTTTTAACCATCATATCTCCCACATCCCCACAGCTATCGACATTCGGCCAACGTTGTGCACGATAGGAAACTCCATGTTACTTCCACACACAAAGACCTGTAAACTGTGCTAGGTTGTGGTGGCTGAAAATATAGGAAAACACACGTCTATTTTTATATATTTATTAGATTTTTTTGTAGCTTTATTCTTGCAAATTCTATGAAACACTGGCTTTTGTAAGGATACTTCCTCCTCCACTTCCTCCTACTGCATTTTCTCGAAAAACTTTCACTTCTTGATGTTTATTTTTCGCTTCACTCCTTTTTAGCTTTGTCAATTCAAAAATTCCTTCATTACGTTCAAACATCTTCTCGTCCCATTGTAGACATGCATTAATTATCCTATAATATTCGGCTGCATTTCCCTTCAGCCCGGAACTTCTGTCATAATCTGGAAAATTTTGTTCCAATATGTTCTGTGCATGAGATGATTGGTTATTCTTTAATTTAACCCTTAGTACATTACTTCTTCGTATACCAATTATAAATTGTTTATATTAATTTGCTGTTGGCCATCCTCTTTCGTACCCCGCAACAATGATTTCTTTTCCTCTTCCTCCTTTCTGACTTGAAAACAAATCATAGCGTTAGTATCCACTTACCGCAAAGCTATATTCCTATTGTCTCAACTACCATTTTGTAATTTTTCAGGTGCTCCGCTATGTGACACATCCTTCCTTCTTCCTCATAATTTTTTATAAAAAATTGCTTGTTTGCTCCTATTAATTTTCTTCATATTCTCCTTTCTCCCCATTCTCGTCTTCATTACTTTCATATTCATAATATTGATTGTCACTGCTTGATTCACAGTCTGAATCTTATTCATTCTCGTCGATACTCAAAGATAGTTCTTTTCTCAATTTTTCTTCAACGAACATATTTTGTGCTAACTCCTTTCGCTCAACCATCCCTTTCGTTTTCTCTTTTACATGTTCCTTGTTATTACTCGTATCATATATATCGATTCTGGCCAACTAAAATATTTCTTCGCTCTCTCATCTGCTGTAATTATTTGTTAGAAAGGTCCCATATTTGCTGTCGTTCATTAGGTGTAAACACTTCCACCGTTCGAAATTTTCTTCTTTACTTGACTGTTTGCTTTGGTAACTGGAATCCTTCCTCATTATTCTCATTCCACACGCACTGATTGGTCCTGCAGTTCCTTGCGCCCCTGTTAGGACCATTCCAGTTGCTGATTCAAATTTTCTGCCATTCTCTCGTCATTGTTTTGCTCATCATCTTTATTTTTCAAGAACATAGTTTCACTATATTGCTGTTGCTGATTCCCAGGATCGCTCGGCAAGTTATTCCGCCTGTCACCATTGTTATTGTTATTATAAAATCGCTGTGCGTCTCCTCTGCCTCACTGATTCTCCTGTATACTTCGTCTTCCGTAGCTATTATGTCCTCTCTGTGGCCAGTTGTGCAACCTATTATCGTAGTGCCGATCGTCTGCTTATCATTTCCACAATTAGCTTCTCGATGATTTTCAACATTATTTTCATTCAATTCATTGCATCGGTCTATCCTATCGAGAACATCCAGAAATTCATCAATTTTGTCCCATTGACTGATAATCAGCTTATCTTGTACCTGTCTTGATAACTACTGCAACAATATTTCTATTTGTTCAATCTCTCCTACAGGGTGATCTAAATATCATAATTCTCTTCTCAATAGTTCACAAAAACCACGCATGCGCCCGTCTCGTCTGCTGTACCGCCGACAATTATAAAAATAACTTTTTACTCTCTTCTTCCTTTGCGCAGACCAAAATTTGTCACGAAACATCCCCAAAAATACATTACTTAATGCATAAACACTATGCTACCCCGGTTACTACACACGCTACAATCTGTGGAACTCTATTTACATCTTATTACAATTATTTATATTAATTATAATCAGAATATTATTAAATTCACACTATACATACAAATTTAATCATTTATTGAGCAAAGAGAAGGATAACAAATTAAACTACCGTAAAAAACGTCAAACATAAATGTTACAGCGTTCATAAGCTTCTGACTGTCTCAAGCAAGTGCGCTGCGTTCGCTGTGGAGGGAGTCATAACAACCTGGTTTGCACACGTCCGCGTGACGCAATGCCGACGTGTGCAAACTGTGGCTCTGACCACGCGGCCAGTTATGGGGGATGCCCCATATGAAGAAAGCTTCAAGTAGCCATCAAAAGCCGTCAACGCCAGCGCCAACCAAGTCACTCCCAATAAATAGGTAGACCGGAAGTAACTCAGAGATGGTCATCAAGCAACTTCAATAATCATCCGCCGACCAACTCAAATGACCAACACGGGCACCAATGCTGCAAACAAGAGCCAAGATGAGCAAATCAGCTGGGGAAAATTGTCGAGTTGTTAACACAACTGTTTGCGGCAATGATCCCCAACTGACCACTTGAAACCAGGTAGCTATTAAACAATAAGAATATCAAAAGGGTTTCCACAAGGCCATAATCACTACGGTCAAAGCCGGTTTTCACCCAAAGTGTACAATTCGTGAAAACAAAATCCATCACCATCAATGAAACCACAGATAAAGCTACAAATAGTAGCGGGGCTGTATAACGCCGTTGAGGCAGTTGGAAAAAAAGGGGTAGTCTATTAATTACGTGAGCAGAAATAGGGAGAGGGGATTCTGCGAAATCTCACCAAGCGGGAGGGGCTTATCCACAGAAAACTCACGTCATCAAACGATCACCAAGGAAGGCGTCTCCCAGCAGAGGTCTCGCTCGTCAGTGGTCACCAAAGGAGGGGGGGGGGGATCCCACCAGATCTCACCAATGCTCAACAAGGGGGAGGGGAGCCAGATTTACGAAAAAACTGCAGATGTAATTAATAGACGTCCACAAAGTAGATACAGACACACAGATATCCAGTACATTACAACAGCCTTTCTTTCTCTCGCAGGAGGGTTTGTAGTAGCTTAGTTATAAGTTCCGACTTCCTTCCCGTTTAATAATTCTAGGTTAATTGCGATGATCTTTTATTAGGGAATTCGTTTTAATGTTGAGTCGAGTGTATAAGCCACAAATGGATTATAAAATCAGTTATTTTACGATAATCATACTATTCTTGTATGTCTCACTGCTGACATCAATTACGTTCATCTGTAATAAGTCAAATGCAATCTTTAGAACGTTTCATTTATTGAGGTGGGTTCGTCTGTGGTTGAACTCGTATCGTCCCTAAAATTATTTTTTTCTTTCCATTTTGTTTCTAACTGTGGTGGGCACTTCCACTCATCACAATGATTTTGTTAAAAGCTTCAAGCTTGGACTGGTAAGAGAAAAAGATTCATTTTCGTCACTTAATCGAGATGGTATTTAATGACTTTCGGTATAGTCTTCTAAGTTACTGTAAAGAAAAGTGGAATACGCAGTGCAGTAACTAATAATGTAACACTTAGGTGCAGTACTGAACGATCTGTTACGATATTTAAGAAATAATATCATATCCTGCCAGAAAAGAACATTTCAGAAAAATTCTCGGATATCGTTTATTTCAGTGTAACTATTTTACTTAACTAGACGACCCGCTCGAAAATTTCGCTAATAAAATACGATGAATAGTCAGGTGGAATGCTTGTAATACAATGAAAGTAGAACCGCAGTTTTATAGAAAGTATTTATTTGTTTAGTGTAATAGGTACGCATCAAAATACTTACAACATTTTACGAAACAGTTAGGAAACTTTAAGACACACTATATGTACGACTAACTGTCACTGACCTTAACAGAATACAACAAACCTGAACAAAGTGCACACAGCATGTCATCTCTGTGATATATGTTTACATTAGAATTCTATAACAAAACTAAAATGTTTCCGTAACAGAAAATATATCCGAGAAGCTACTTATTGTATAATAAACAGTTTATTGACATCTCTGTGATATCTGCTGCTGCAATCTAGGGACTTGGCTCTGAACTGTCTCATATGCGTGATCTCTTTAAGCATCAAATTCCTAAAAATTCTTTCTTAATTTATGATTTTACCTAACTGGAGACCTTACTCTTTAAAACGATATGTCATTTATCGATTTTGGCTGGGGACCCAAGGAGATAGATGACTCGTAATTTAAAACCCGTTGTAGAAATAATATTGATGCTTTTGCCCTTTAATGGTCGAATTCCAAAAAATTCCTTTTATAAAATATGCTATGACCAAAGCGGACACTTTGATCCTTAAACTTATACTTCATGTATCAATTTCGGTTAGGTATCAATGAAGATGATCTCGTGACAGAAAAATGCGTTGTAGAAATATTAATACTTTTGCCCTTTAAGGGGGGACATAGGCAAAATTGGTCAAAAATGTGAAATTTTTTTTTTGCCTCCATATAATTCTGTAGCATGTTAGAAATACTGTCTCCAATTTTCACGGATTAATTCGAACTACAAATGATAAAAAAAGATGTCTTGTTTCAGTCACTGCGCAGTGCCACGCCCACTTCACTAGATGACATTCTCCTTGTTTATACATCTTCATAAAATCTTTTATGTGGATTCCCCGTAACTTTCATTTTTCGGTGTATAAGGAATATTTATTCCTGAACCACTGGAGATACATAAGTGAAATTTTCTGCAGACTTTGTTCAAACTGTAACACAACTTCCTGTGGTTCAAATTTTTTCTATGTGTATTTCTGTCAAAATTATTTACATTTTTGACAAACTGAAATTGCTTTGTTTCATACACATAATTTTTAAAAATAAATTGCAAGACTTCTAAAAGAGATATTAAAAAACTGTTCCAAACGTTTGCTTATCTGATTACTAAGTATTACCTACCACAATATGAAAATTGCAAGTAAAGTAATTTTTGAGAAAATGTTCCTTGTGTGATAGCATGTTTTAGGAAAATTTCCAACAATGCCAGGATTAAATTTTTTGAGAACAAAATTTGAAAAAATTCCACAATGTAGCCCATAACATAATTACTTCAAGTACAAAATTTTGTTCAATTATCTTTCAAACGCCGAAAACTGTGTTAGATTATGTAATCACGTCCATTTTCTCCTACGCCCCCCCTTAAGGATCGAATTTTGAAAAAAAAATCCATTCTTAAAATATGGTGTAACGAGACCGAAGACCTTACGAATACCTCAGTCTTTAAAATGATACCTCGTTTATCAATTTTGTTCAATTATCAAGGTAGATAAATGATTCGTGTCACAAAAAATGTATTTTAGAAATACTGATATTTTTGCCCTTTAAGGATTAAATTCAGAATAATTTCAGTCTTAAAATATGATGTAACCACAGGGTAAACCTTATTCTTTAGAGTGATACCTTTGTTTATCTATTTTGGTTATATATTAATGGAGATAAATGGCTTGTGACACAAAAATGCGTTGAAGAACAACTGATACTTTTTCCATTTAAATGTTGAATTCTAAAAAAAATCTTTCTTAATATATGATCTTATCAAGGCTAAGACATTACTCTTCGTAATCCTACTTCATTTATCGATTTCGGTTAGATACCCAAGAAGATAAATGGATCGAGACACAAACAAAAAACGCATTTCAGAAAGATTAACATTTTTGCCCTTTAAGGGTCGAATTACGAAAAAATCCTTTCTTAAAATATAATATGACCACCGCGGAGACTTTAATCTATAAAATGATACCTCATTTATCTATATCGGTTTGATAGAGGGGATGGCTCGTGACTAAGGATTGCAATCCCGCGGGATTGGCGCCAACAGTTTTTAAACGTATATATTTAAATCATAATTATTTAAAGCGTTAATAAATTAAATAATAAACATCTGTTAAATAAATTAATAAATCAATTCCAATGTTAGATGATAAAAATTAACAGTTAAAAATGTTTTAATTTGCAAAATGACATTAAAAGTTTTTAATATGTCTGTAGTAGCCTATATTTCGAGATTTTGGTTTCAAATCTAATCCAATTTTTAAATAATTAATCAAAAATGGAAAAAATTCAGTCTTAGATTATATTATGTGCCTAACAATACATAACATCAATTTAAAAACATGGTATGCATAAAGGCCAAGTCACCAGTCCCCTCCCCCTCCCCTAAATAAACGTTCCATAATACCCAGAAAAAGCATTCTTTTTCACAGAGTGAAGTGAATATACTCTGTAAAGTGTAGGCTTGGCTCAGAACAAGATCTCATAACTTTTTGTCACTGCACAAGCACGAGACTTGGCCTATTTTTACAAGAATTGTTTTTGTGGGATTCATTATTATGTCTCCTGATTCCTTGATTGATCTTATAGTTGATTCATTGTTATTAAAAGACACTACTAACCAAAAAGTAAACTGCCAAGTATTTCATTTTTACTTTAAGTGGCGTACGACTTTTTTAGAGTGGATTTTTTTAGTAAGAAAGAAGACTTTCTCGGCGTAAGAAATGAAGTCCTCACTGATGTATCGCCGGATTTCGTTGCAAAAACATGAAATTTCACACTTCAGGAAGACGGCGGAGACAGCCGTCAAAGTATGGTGTTTTTACAACACAATATGGCGATACTGCCGTGAAGAATTTATTATAGCTTCTTTTGTATTTGTCGAAATAGTAATAAGGAGTAGAAAGGACACATGCTATTCGCTCAAAAATAATGTATTGTTGCGTTTGACAAAATCATCACAGGATGGATTAATCAAAAGCTAGAGCGGTACATGTAAGCAGGCGGCTTTCTTCAAGGAACATGTATTTCAAATACATTGCGTTGGCTTTCAAAACAACAATGGATATACAAGTCAAAGGATATACAATTGCCTTTAGATAACTACTAAATAAATAGGTATGCGATCGTTAAAATTACGAAAACATTAGTTCCGTATCAACGAATAATCAAATTTTCAGCCGTAAATACAGGAAGTTGTCACAATTACTATATCTGCAAAAACAGAAAATTGGGATAGTGTAACAGTGAATTAAAAGCTTTAATTATGTAGTTCAGATGACGTGTGCGACACATAAAAAATACTTATTATGTAGTTAGAAAATCGTACTAAATACGCAACACACTCAAATTATAGAAATGTGTCCTCAAAACAAAACCTAAGTTTTAACGAATACTTAAAAGTGCATCTATTTACTTAAGAATGACGAAGCTTGACAAAAGCAAAGATGTTTTCACACGAGTCAAATGCCAACTGCAAGGGTACAGGCAAACAGTGCAATACATCCGATAGAGACCGGGCAGCGAGTCACGCAGACTGACACGCGTTTTCATCGCATTTTGCGGATCCGCTTAATTTTGTGTGGGATCCGCCGGACTGTGTAATGATGCGGGATCCCGCGGGATCCCGCTTTGCTGGATTGCAATCCCTACTCGTGACACAAAAGCGCATTGCAGAAATATATATACTTTTGCCCTTTAAGGGTCGAATTCCGAAAAATTCCTTTCTTAGAATATGATTTGACCAAAGTAGAGACCATAAGCTTTAAAATGACACCTCATTGATTGATTTCGGTTAAGTATGAAGGGAGATAATGGCTTGTGACAAAAAAAAAAAAAACAAAAAAAAAACACCTTGTAGAAATAATATATATGATTTCTATTGGAGAGTTAGGAAATTTCGAATGATTACACATCTAGCTTTCCTCTGGTTTGGTACCTTCCTATGTGGCTACAGAATTACTGTATAAATTAATGCTATTTACCTTGAAATGATTTTCTAAATGAACTTTACTAATCGGTTATTTTGAAACCTAATTTTTTCTTCCGTTTATTTCAGAGCTCCCAGTTACTTTTTCAAATTTCTCAATATAACTGCATCAAAATTATTCCTAATTTTTATATTATTTGCTCATCAAAAATTTAGAAAATTTAACATTACGTGAAATTTATAGTTAAATACTGGACGTTGAGTTGCGTAAACACTGAATGACTTAGATCAACTGTTCTCAACCTTTTTCAACCTGAGGAGAGGTAAAATGTTATGAATAATTCTACGTATCTGTAGCTTATGTGGACCTAATTTTTTACATATGTACATATTGATGGGTATAGTATAAACCAACCGTTACAATTGTTATTGGCACATACCTTTCTATCTAAAGCTACAATAAGGTCCTACATTACCTCAAACCCACATGAATGTCACTCTCTTTAATAATGACTGGAAACGTATTTAGTGAACAGACGATTACAGTATCAATACACTCATTGTCTAGAAATACCGGATTTTTACTGCTCGTTAAAACTTTCGTGGCTTTTAGCTTATACTCCCTTAGCCTTGTACAGCACAAGAAAAGAATCGATTTTGTGTGAGCAATTTATATTAATTTATTTTATGTTTTAATATCTTTAACTCAGCTAGAATTAAATTTTTAATATTCTTCCTGCGGACTATCTGCCTCATCTATGAGGAACACAGTTTGAGAAACGCTAACTTAGATAATAAAGGAAACAATTATACCGTGACTACTTTCATGGCACGTACCTTCGATTAACATTAAAATAGAGTTCCTATGTGAACTAACAGTATTCTGAAGACACAATCTGAACCCATACTACGCCTGCATATCTACACTTATAATACCTAAGTTTTGGTCATATACGACGTCATCTGCCAAGACATGACGCCACTCTATGACGTCGCGCAATGAAGTCACGCTTCACGCTTTTGTTCTAGGTTATGCACGTTATTTAATTATATTTCTAAGCATCCGCGAATAAATTAACTAACAGAACACTGAAATAAAAGTATGTATTGCGTTTAAATCTACATATTAATTATTATTTGCTACTTTTTACTGAAATCATTACTTGATTTAAAAAAAAATTAGTTCCAAATTGAACGCTATATATGTACCCTAGATCACAATATTACTAATATACATGGTTTAACGTAAGTAGATAAGATTTATTTTTAGTATCTTTTGTTTTCACTTACTTCATATTACTGGGGTCATTATTTCAGCTACAGGTAAGCTGTGCCAACCGTTAAAACATTGATTTGCATCACAAATAACAAAAAATAAAGATATAAGAACACGTGAAGATTTTGAATCAAGTTTGAATGATAACATTAACATGCGATACAGGCAATGTATTAATTCTCGTGTGATTGCAGCTTTGATTTTCTAGAAGCAATATTAGCAGAGTTTGTGGTTAGGCTGGAATGCAACTGTTTTGCTACAGCACAAGGGACAAAGCCTTAAACTGACCTTTATTTTATAACAATTCTATTTAGTTATGCAGCTGAAAAATAAGAATTACCAGAACTTCAACCCTTCATTTTAACGGGCTTTGGGGCTAGTGACATAATAATCTACAACTTTTTTCCAGTAAAACTACAAATCTCCTTGTTTATCGTCAGCAGACAATAAATTGGCGATAATTAAATTAAGAGTGTCTTTACAGGAGCAGTGACTGCGTTAATTTGTAAATCTAATTCTGGGAGTAGGAAGCTTGCAAGTGTTTTACTTACCGCTAAATAATTTAACACAGCATTTCCCTCGGTGGTCTGTGGAACGCGCTTCATGCCGACGTTTTACCACTGGCTGGTTTTATCGTGCTACGGCTGGAAACAGATGTTTATCTCTGAACTTGGGCACTGAAATCCTGCTTATGCAAGAAATTGTGTAGCTGCTGTGGAGTTAATTGTACGTACCGTGTCTTGCTTTGTGAATCTCTCGCATAGGAATTAATGTATCATGCGAGAAAAAACTCACAGTGAACGTTTTATTTAGATTTCTTGACAGGGACGACTAATTTTAAATGTTGAGAAGTTTAAGTGAAGCTTGGTATTCGTTATATAAATATCTTTGTCCAAGTAATTTTGACTGATATGTCCATAGAATATAACTTTTTGTTACTTATATTTTCGGATTGAAGCTGATCGAAACAGAGTAATACAGTTTTACACCAATAATTAAATTATTTATTATATACATAATGTTTTATGTGAAGGTGTAATTTTATTAAAGATTTTCATATTCGCTGAAAGTAAAAACAGAACCTATTAGTTTTGTCTGTTATGTTTAAACGTTGTTGATTAATGTTGGTTAATTTATTAAAGCATAGAAAATTGTGGTAAAAATGAGAATAAATCAAAAGTCAAAGAGCATTTTTAGCCTCTCTGAGTGTAATGAAGCTTACATCGTCACGAATCGGTATTATATACTCTCCCATTTCTATGATATTTCCAAGAGTAGTTGGAAGTTATTCCAGATATTAAATCACATATGTTAATTGGTGAGCGAACAGTATCATTCAATTTTTCCCTCGAAAGTGCAGATGTGCAATGGATATTCTATCTGTTGATATCCTACGGACCTGAGGGATATATTTGCATTTTTAATCGTTTTATAACCTTCTTCAAAATGAATAAACTCCATCACAAGCAGTAAAAAGATTTTGTTTAAGGCAACGACAAAGTCTCACGATTGTCTATTGCTGGCTATATCGAAATTATGTGTCAATTATAGAACTGGTATTCCAATCCTTACGTATAAGATCAACCCAGTATTTAACAATCGTATTTTATTTTATTTTTCATTCCTCCCAGCTGAAGGCTGGGAGGCGGGCTGCTGGAGGATCACGGAGATCCTTTCAGCCAACTACTCTAAGGGGAGGGAAGGGGGATGGAAGGTCGGCCGTGGCCTTGTAAGGAACCATCCCAGCATTCGCCTAGAGTGACTGAGGAAAACCACAGACAGGATGGCTGAACCGGGTTTGACCCCGGTCCTCCCGAATGGCAAGTAATAGTGCGAAATCGCACTGCTCAAACTCTGTAAAATTTACAGTACCTACAAAAGTACTTTTATGCAATGTGTTCCACATGCGAGAAAACATTGTAATTTTTATGGATGGAATTGTCTTATCTCATTAAGATCAAGGAAAGCGCTATGAAAATTCTTCGTCAACGCGCGGTTACTGCTAACTTGTGGTTTATGAGAACTAATAATGCAAGCATTTTAAACTACCCTTTTAACACTGTCTATTAAAATCAAAAGAGTCCAGCGTGAATAAATGAAAGTAGCATAACCGCGTTTCTGATGATAAGTAATTGTTATAGCTTTTTTTCAGTGGTAACAGTTTGTCATGTTCAGTTATATAAAATATGAGTTTCTTTATTAATTACAATTTTTTAAATAAATTTTATTAGAATTTTTGTACGTTATAATAAAATAATTCAGAGTGTTAAGCAAATTTTTCGAAATTATTCAATATTTAGTGTTTCATATTTGACGTCTATACTATGTCAAGCTTGTACTAAATCGTGTGAAATAATTAAAAATCTCTTCTTCAATAGATCATCAGAGATTGTACACCAAAGTGTGTTCAAACTACTGTTATAGGCAAGGATGTCCACTTAGCGGAGAATTTAATGGATTAATCAATGTTAATCCATACGCTCAACGACAGCGTCTTGGTCAGTGTTGATAACGCGGTAAGAAAAACATCTCACATCCGAGATAATAAATAAGAAATTTCCTATTAAACCTTTTGAACTGTAGAAACAATCGAAGCCTTTGAATTGTCATCACTCTCTGGATGTGTAGAAGTCTTATACAAGTCACGTTAACGGCGGCACTACCTATTCTTTTCTCGAAGTAATAGTGCCATTTTGCCATTTGTGACCGCAATTCCTTTGGTCTTAATGACGCTGCATGCCTGAAATATCTATTCTACATAGATATCAGCAAACACACTAAATTTTGATGTGTTCTTGTTCTTAGTTTGGATGTTTTTTATACGCAAATTTACCGATTTTGTCACTCACACACTGACCGATCGACTGATGATCATCAAAACTTTAAGGAATTTCCCGTAATCATACAATGATTAAATTTGGTACACAGGTAGATTTTTACCCCTAGATTATGAGACAAGTCTAAAACTCATAAATTTGCGTATGTATACTCCTTATATGTCCCAAACGTGAAATTGGTACACTAATAAATTTATAGGACTCAGATTCACTTAATAAACGAAGCTTACCAAGTTTAACTAATCTGTTAAATTTTGCTGCCTTCCTCTACTTACTTTGGAAGTTAGTGAAAATCATTTTTTTATCTATAAAGACATTCCGTCACCATAATTTCACTGTACACCGCGTGGTACTGGAAGTGGGTAATTTGGTATAACTGTATAATTTCGCTTCCAAATTATGAGGAAAGTCTAGAATTGATGTTTTACCTTGAATTTATTAAATTACAAACCCAAACGCGAAACATTTTGGACCATATTTGCCGGTTAATAGCCTTACTCTGAATGAAGCTACAAGCCTTAAATTTCTTTTATGCATAGAGATCAACAAGCTTAACTAATACATTAAATTTTACTTTGTTTCTATGCTTGACTTGGAAGTTACTTTGAGTTTACTTGCGATGGCAGAAAGATACGTAGCAATTGTTCATACGGGACGTTAATTCATTATTTGCAGAGAACGTTGACATAGTTGGTAACGGACACACATTTATTTATGACTTTAAATCTGAAATGACATTATCCACAGATTTTTAAATGGAACTTTCACATCTGATCGACGACTCAAATCAGCGCTCGACTTACAAAAAGCAATGGGATTCAAAAAAAAAAAAAAAAAAAAAAAAAAAAAAAAAATAAAAAAAATAGTCCAAATCTGGTGGTTGTTTGTCCACAAAAACTTATGATATCTTGCTCTGAGACACGTCCACACTTTACAGTGTGTATTCACTCCATTTTCTGAAACGGAATGGTTTTTTTTTTTCGGTGTTATAGGGACCGTTGATTTAAAAAATGTGTGCCATCTATCAGTGAAACTATACGAGATGTGTGAGAAAAGTAATGAGATTGGTAACGCTGCGACACGCTGTGTCTACCGGTCTGTGCTAGACCGTTTTGTCCATCCCTTCCACATGCTCAGGCCAAGTTTCAACTCCGTTCAGCTAACACATTATTTTGGACAGCGCCATCGGTGAAGTTGTGTTTTTGTTGCATGTTACAAAAATGGAACATCCAAATTTAGAGCAACGTTGTGCAATCAAGTTATGTGTTAAACTTGGGGAATCCGCGAGTGTGATATTTGAAAGGTTGAAACAGGCCTATTTGAAAACATTCCTTATCAATATTACAAGTTTTCCGCTGGTACAAATCGATTTTGGAAGGCCGAGAACGCGTTGAAGATCAATCTCACTGAGGGAGACCTTCAATTCAAAAACTGAGGAAAACGTTGAGCGTGTGGGGGCTCTTGTGAGATCAGACCGTCGTTTAACAACAAGGATGATGAGTGATCAGTTAAAAAACAGGAAAAGAGTGATTTATGTGAGACCAGACATTGCATACAAGTGGATGCTTCATCATGACAATGCACCGTGTCACATGGTTTTTCCATAGTGAATTTTTCACCTCAAAACACATTCCTATTATCTCTCTACCACCCAATTCACCTGATTTAAGTCCTTGTGACTTTTTCTTTTTCCCGCAATTGAAAAATGTCTTAAAAGGACGTTATTTCGGAACTCTGCAGAACATTCAAAAGATTGTGATCGATCAGTTAATAGCCCTACCAGTAGAAGCATTCCTGCGCTGCTACTTTGAACTACTTTGAAGGGTATAATATTGTTGTTTGAAAAAATAAAAACTTTGCTAAGTAAAAAATCGTTCTCATTACTTTTCTCACACACTTGATACTGAATTTTAAATGCGTTTCTTTATCAATCTTAAAATTACACGTAAGCCTTGATTTCCTTCGCATGAATTTGGGATTTGACAACACTTAGAACAAACAATGAATATTATGCTTATCATTTCAATAAAACTTATGACATGTATAATGGCCAAGTCGTCAGAATTTTTTTATTCTAAATCAGTGATCTATATAACACCAACAGAAACCATTCTGTTTTAGAAAGTGGAGCAAAAACACACTGTAAAGTGTAGTGTAATGCATTGGCATGTTTTAAGCCACAATAGTAGACTACAGCATATTGATTTGGAATAACTTTCTAATGCTTTTGAGTGAGGTAAAATAATTCCTTTTAGATACAGCATGTTTCAAAACTGGTGGACGCCCACCCTGCCTTGTATAAAGGTCTTACTATGATTTAATGAACCAATTATGGGCTAGACACGTAACGAATAGCCAATGGTAGATAGTTCCCCCCCCTCAGAGATTCTTTCCCAGAGCGCAATTTTCATGCAGCTCTTAAGGAGTTCATGGCAAGCTTTCAGCAGGTACTGGCTAAATGCATTCACTTACGATCTGCCGGCTGGGAAAGATACTTCAGGTAGTTAGATTTTCATTAGTGTTATGCTTGAATCGAGTCAAGAGTAATTTTCATACCGTATTTCCATGATTACTCATATGTTTGTCTATGTACACCATTCGAATGAATTTATTAAATTACTTAACCTTTCCTCTGCTATATCATTTGCTATTCCTATCTTCCTACTCATTTACTAGAGTAATATCTTCGATCAGAATGATCACATATTTCAGATAAAGCTAATGTGGAAGTGATAGATCGAATCCTGGATCTATGGGGGATTAGCGGTCGGTTGGCTACAGTAGACTTGGCTCAGAACAAGATCTCACAACTTTTGTCACTAACCAGCAAGACTTGGCACCTTTTTTTGTGGGAATAATTGGTTACAAAATTAATAGAAATTTATCACGCGACGCAAAAAAATGGTGCACCCTGTTTAAGCAGGATCCAGCGTGCAAGTAAACGCCATCAGGCTTTGGCTTCAGGGAATGGCGTGCAGTTCGTAAATAGCTCTCGCACCACTTACCATAAACAGCGCTCATGTCTGAACGACAAAGGCGTCACGAAAATTGCCGCGCGATTACCAGCTGAGCGGATCAAAGATTGGGCCGGTACGTTCACAGCGCGCAGCCAATGGCGCCCAAATCAGTTATGAACGGCCGAGCTCTGCAGACCCATAACCAACGGGGTCGATAAAAAACAATCCTTTACAATTAAAACCTACTGAAACACCGTGATTAACAGAATTACCGAAAATAAAGTTCGATCCTCAACGAGCAAATATGAATTTCCTTCAGTAGCCTCAGATATAAATTTCACATCTTGCAAATTAGATTAAATCAGGTATGCTCACCTTCAACCGTGTCAGATATACTGGAAGATGTGGTACGGTATCTCCAATTAATCATCTGGCATCCCAAAACTAAAATATATATCGAGTATTGAGTACTAATAAATAATTGATCGTTATTTCAGAATATTAGTGTTAACTTCAAACATTGTCAGCAAAGTCAGTGATTGTGAAAAGTTTTGTCACCTTCATTTTTTAATCTTAAATCAAATATTATAGTCTCATTATTTTCACTTACCAAATTCAAAAAAAGAAAAGTCTTACAGTTTCTGTAGCAGCAACTCTTCCAGTTTGAACTTGAAGCTACTGCGATTTTTGTGGATATCATACAAGTTCTTGAAACAGAAGACTGAATGAAGGAGCTGAAGACAATTGTATCCTACTCTTTGTGGTTAGCAATGATATTTAACCATTGTGAATGTTATATTTGTTCCTAATATTAAAAACAAGTATGTCAACATAGAGATTGGACTATGCTGGGTTTTCTAGAATAAAATTACAATGTTAGTAGCGGGTATAGTGGGGGCTTAACTACCAACATCACTTTTTTTTAGGTTGTCGCATATTTATTACCAGTATGATAATTGATCCATTTTTTCAAGACTGAAAATTGCTTTTACCAATAAAAACTTGTTTTGTTTCAGTAACCAGCAGATAAACTAAGAGATTTAGTTGCATGCGATTTGCTCACATCTCCTGGATTTTTTTCACACATGGTTTTAATCTACAATCACGCCCAAAATTACTTTTTGGATAACAACAGGTAGAAAAAATAATCCATCACTCACCAAAGTTGAAGGCTGCGACTGATGAACAACACATGAAATGAATAGAAACATACTATTTTTCGGTTTAAAACCTTATTCATGTAGTAGGGAAGAGAATGAACCATTTGGTTCGGAAGGTGTGCAAACGCCGAGGTTTACCCGAGCAGTATGAATGATTAATAAGATTCAAAGAAGGACGACAAGTTTTGATCAAAATCGAAATATTTATACCTTAGTAGCTATAATTATAACTGTAACATCACCAGAAAACTGAAAGGATTTTTTTAATTTTATTTTCATTAAAAGATCCATTTGAAACGCTAGAACTTTGTTGAAAATCTTGTAAACGGTAACCTTATGAAAGTAAGCATGTCGTCCGTTCCCATAATAGGAATCACAACATAAAACGATAGTATTCGAATTAAATAATAACTTTCTTCCGCAATATAAAAGAAATCACAGATAGAATAGGACGATTGCTGACAAGGAAGACAAATTTTTAAAAGCAACCGCATAATGTGATCGGTCGAAGATCCCAGCCACCCAAACCCTCCAAAAAAGAAAAAATAAGACAGGCCAGGGGTACTTAAATTTTCATGTCGGTACGAAAAGGTATACACAGAAGAAACAAAACTGTGTGTCGAAATAAGAATCAAAGAACACCAGAGACAAGCAAGATTAAGTCGACCTACAAAATCTGTTGTCGCTGGCCACGAGATATTATTGACAGACGCTAAAGTGCCGGCTGAATGATAAGACTAATTGCCATTAATAATCAGGGAAGCTGAAGACGTATTTAAACATCCATTAAATATAAACAAAGATGGAGGGTGTGGACTATGTGGAAATGTGATGCGTGTAATGTGTCCATGAAAAAAGGCTGTTCTGAAAAAAAGACAACTTTCATCGTCCAGACTAAAAATGTAATAACATTCCTTAGACGTCCCTAGTTTTGGTTTGTTGGTGCTGACAACCAGGTAGTATACAGTCTGGAGCTAGTCTACATTAAGCCCAAATGAAGCCCAGAGATTAGAGCAAAACGTTGCCACAATTAACCAACATAACGCAGCTGAATGGCTGATTGAATTAACGAAGAATAAACTTCAATTGGATGACCAGCAGGAAAATTTCCCGAATAAAATACGATGCATAGTGAGGTTGGTGGTTTGTAACAGGATGAAAGAAGATCCGTCACATTAGTAGCAATTGTTTATTTGTTTAGTGTGATAGGTTTGGAACAAAATACTTAAAACATATTACAAAACAATTAGGAAAATTTTTTGGATGACTAAAACATATGTGACTCACCTTAACGGAATACAACTAACCTGAACAAAATACACACAGCATATATACATATCTCTGTGATATGTGTTGCTGCAATCATAGCACGTGAGAAAATGTTTACGTAGAAATTGTATAGCAAAACAGAAATGTTTCCTTAACAGAAAGGAATATCAGAAAATAACTTATTGTACAAAAAACACACAGTTTATATATACCTCTGTGATATGTGTTGCTGCTATTTGGCGTTACCGAGCTTAATCCATGTCTACGCCAGTGAAGCAGTTTATTAATATTTCTATCTAGCGGGTTGACTCCAAATTGTCTCATACGCGCGACCTTCACAGTTATTACTTTTGTTCTTAAGGATGAAATTCCGAAAAATTTATTTCTTAAGCGGAGACCTTAATATTTGAAATGATACCTCACATATCGATTTCGGTTAGCTATCAAGGGAGATAAATGTCTCGTGACAAAGAAAAAAACCATATGGAAATAATGTTTTGCCTGTTTAGTGTCGAATTACGAAAAATTCCTAACTTAAAATATGATGTGATCAAAGCGGAAACCTTAGTCTTGAAAATGATACCTCATTAATTTATTGATATCGGATCATATAATGCCTTGTGACAAAAGAAAATCTTATGCAAATAATACATATGATACCTGACGAATGTTAAACGGTTGTCTGAAAACAGTTTAAGAAACAGTTTTTTTTTTTTTTTTTTTTTTTTTTTTTTTTTTTTAGCTCGTTCCGGAATTTAACGCTATTTTCTCATAGCAAAGTTATTCTAGTTATTGAGTTAATATGACATTTTACAAGTGGTACTAAGCAGGGAAAAATACGTAGAAGCAAAACTCGCCAAGAGCCAAACGAATTCACTACCCTACGTCTTCTTTATGCTCCTCTGCACCGCTGCACAAAGCGTTTGTTTTATTACGTCAAGCAGAAAGGAGAGAGTTCCATTGTGATTTTATACTGCGCTCCAGGCACATCGCGAGAACAAAAAGAGAAAGACATGCGGCGGATAGTAACACATCAGAAAGCTTTATTTGCCAGAGTAATCCGCTTTCGCGAAGACAACTCTGTTTGATGACAGGTAATTCAATCTACAGAAGTATTTAACCCGAACGGCTTCAATTGAAGAAATGATTAATTATACTAGCTATCAGTTCAAAGGGCACCATTCGGTGCGCAAGAAGGAATAGCAGAACAGAATTGCTTCACGAGAATAAAATAACATGACAAACCCAGCTTACAGTGGGTATGTTGTAGGGCGATACAACTAAATTACAGAACAACGAGTGTAAAAAACAGAAATTTTAACTATATCTTCATTTGTTGTGTTTCTCAGAGGCAATAGTAACTTCTCAGTCGAAACAACAATTATTACGATGATAAAATATGGCGAAAATGAAGAATATGAACGAAATCATTGTTTTTAGCTATAATTTATCATTTAGCTTTGTTATTCACACTCGCAATCTAGTGAATGCCGTGAGTATATCAAGTTACTTTAAGAAATAGTATTATTATTATCAATTTCAATCAGGTTTATGCCCAGTTTATGGTTACAGGTGATTACCGTCCATATAATTTTTTATTACTCGAATTCTTACGTTAATTTCATTTCTGTTTGAGATATATTTGTCAGAACTTCTCTTTCTAGCTTATTCCAGACTGTGACTCTGTCATCTTTCCGCATTCCGATATGCTTGAAACGAAATAATTCCAATGAGGGCACTGGAAACATTGGTGTAATGAAACCTATATCTGCGGTTTGAATTTGCAAATTGCCGTGTTGTTGTAGTTGTTATCAGTTTCACAGGGCCCTTGCACATACGATAACTGTTATTCAGGTGAACGTAATGCGGCGCTTTGTAATGAAACTAACATAACAGTTATCTCTTTACAGACTTGTCATTAACATATTTTCACGCCTATTAGTGCTGTCTGATAGGTCAACAAAACGATTTCGTTCATATTCATCTTTTTCGACACATCTTATCATAGTGCATGTATCCTAGTCTGGTCATAAGTACTGTGTGTTAAAACTATGAGGAAACACGTGTTTGTAACAACTACGTATCTGACAGGCCGCGTGGCGCGGTGGCTTAGTGGTTAAGGCGTGTCACTGGTGATAGAAAGGTCACGCCCCTGTCTCGCTGGGGGTTTTCATAGGCACTAAAAAAGATCTTCGCCTTTGGCACAGCCTGCTTTTTATTGTTAGTTACGCGAGAGAGCTTCCGTGGTTCAGGTTCCACGTTAAACTGTAAGTCTCCTTTACGCGATAAGATTACCGAGGTAGGTTTGGTGAGAAGAACATGAAAAGGTTACCCTACCTCCAGTACCACGCTGTACCTCCTTCAGGACGGTCCAGCCAACCTTCAGGCTGACTGCCAAGTTTCCCTTTTTTTTGCCAGTTTTCCTAGCGACGCGTATTTCGCACTGCCGGAACCGGTTTTGCCCAAATCACGTCGACAGAGGCGTAAAAGTTTTTTCCTAGAATAACTTTTTTATCTATTCTGTTGGCGTATATACGGGGTCTCAGTGTGTCAAAATGAATCGAAAAAGAAGGAAAATTATCACCATGCTTGTTCTAAAACATAATATGGACGATTAAGTACATGATTTTCAGAATTTTTCTCATTCCTATTAATTTAAAACCCGAAACTGTTCACTTGGTTGTTGCTGTGTGCTGTTCCTTACAAAACTTGTTTGGGGATACGTTTTTATCTGAGATTCCTTTCAGAGCAGATATAACTAAAAACTTGGAGGAATTTCCAACTCAAAAGCTGATTCCTCTGGCAGGCATAGGTGGTTTTACCAAATCTGAAGGATTTCAAGTAAGAAATCGATTCACCGAGTACTTCAATATCAACCGTGATGATTCAGATTTACGAAATACTACTATCATCACAGTTCTACATGTGAATTATTTAGGTAATGTTTTTTTTATTAGGTACATAGTAAAAATATTGAAGCAATAATTTAATAATTTGTTTGGTGAAACTATTATATTTTTTTACAAAATTAATCAATTTAAATTAAAACTCTCCTTCTGTTCTGAGAAGTTTCCTAGCTTTTCCGCACATTTTTTCTATATTTTTTGACACTTTACAATCACAAGTTTGAACTTACCACAAAATACGATACATAAGAGACAGCGCGCTACGCGTTTAGACTGCTCTCCAGGCAGTCTCGGTCAAACGCGCTGAGCTTATCACGTCAACGTGTAACGTGTAACGTGTTGCGCTCTTTAGGAAAATAGTTCCATTAAATATATGGAGAAGGAGTAAGCGGCGTAACACACTGAGTGTAACACGTCGCACAGGGCGCAAACTACACGTCGCTAGGAAAAAGTGCCTTTTAACTCACACGGCTTTCACGGAAGCCATGTCGCGAAAACATTTTTATCCTTGTTAATTGACATTAATTTAATTTTCCACCAGGCTGAAATTTTTGATTGAGTAATCTTAATGTTGATGGTAGGTTACATAACATCTTTATCATTCAGGTAGCAGGATGAGTAAACATATGTTTCACTCGAATGAAAATTATACTTTAATACGAAAAAACTGTTTAGTATGGTGACTTAAAGGTGATTAAACAAAAGATCTTTGTGACTCAAATTCCGCTTTAAGCCATTATTGAGAGAACCTAATTGCAGTAACCCGCATCACTTACAATTGTTCAATTTATCCAGATGATTACAAAGGTCTGAGATTTCTAAAGCCGGCTTGCCCTCTATCAGATATTACTGACATGGATTGTACGGAAAACGGATCTGTGTACTACTTATCTACAGGCACAATTTTTTTTCATTGTGGATTCGCGATTCTTAGAAAGAGTTAAGGGCTAGCTTTTTGAGGACACCATTTAGTTATTCGCCTTTACTGATTTCAGAAAATCATCGAAAACCGCAAACTGGATCTCCTAATTGGGTACCCAAACAGCATTTCTTTTCGTATCGAGGCAACTTAACTCCATGACTTGCCTCACTTATCCCTATCTAAACTCGCTTCCAACTCTTCTGGTAGACCCATTATCTCGACAGGTATTGCCCACAAACCAGCCACCGCGGCGTGACACCGTAGCGTATCCAGGGGGGGGGGAGGGTGTAGCCGAGGGGGCTGAAGCCCCCCTCCTCCCAAAAGCACCAAGGTCACCACCGACGACTTGGATTTTAAACGTGAATCCACCACTGGCACATCCATTGACAATACAATACGACAGTTTCGAGACACATTCCAGAGCACCTATGCTGTCGTCCAAGGGCAGTATGCTAGAAGAAGAGGTTTATTCCCATCATTCCCTTAGCGGTATGGGAACTTTGGGTGGATAAGATGGGCTCAAACGCCTAGTAGCAAGAGCATTATGGAGACTAGACGGTACTTAGATCACAGATATATATTTACAATGCGGTTCACAGAAAGGATCCATGGAGAAGATGAACAGGTTAATAGACAGTTGTCCAATGCCTAATGCCCATTAAATCTGATAGTAATGCCACCAGTGTTTCCGGAAGCTTGTTACCTAGCTTTTAATTATGAAAGGAGATCTATTTATTGAAACTTTGTAACATAACCTTTCATTGTGTATACAATTCTTCGTAGCAGCCAGCAGGTTCATAGATCACATAGCTTGGACCTTAGAGGCTTCGCTAAATCGTGTAACTGTTATTGTATCATAGAAGTTTGTTGACATTTTTGGCTGACTTCAGTTATCAGCTTTGCGCAATATAGAATATATTTTGAAAATGATAACTGGGCACATTTTTATGTACCTAAAGATAAGTGTAAAGTTACAAATTGCGGTAATATTACTACAGTGACAAGAGGGTATATATACTAGTTTTTTGATTATGGTGTCTATTAATTGCTTACCTCTTTTTGCTTCTTCCCGCTGCTTATCTTTCGCCAATATCTTAATTCCTGCAGTCAGATTGAAACTTACCTTCTGTTGTCTTCTAAACATAGTGTGCTGTGTTTTAAGAGGACGAATTTTTATCTTCTGTTGTGTAAGGCTAAATAATTTCTTTCTTTTAGTAACGATAATAATTTATTTTGTCTAGATTTATTGCAGTTATTCGAACAACAAAGATTTCGACCTTGTTATGTTAGTTCTCTCATCGTAGTGTGTCTTCCTATTAAACCTATTAGTAGTTCAGGTATACTGAATTTCGAAGTGAATTAACTAATCTATATGGGCGCCAATTTATTTTCAGTTTCGTAATTGAAATCTGGCACAAATATTGCAGGTCAACGTTTTGAACAAGTATCTCTGGGATTTCTTACAAAAAATACGAGTGAAATCTTATTATTACTGTATACTGATCTGATAAAAGGAGATTGTTTTAAATGTTCTTTGACAGTTGGTTTCCTCACATAAAAATAAGTTTATATCGCCATACGGTAAAAGCGATAGAAGTTTTCATTTTAGAACAGCAATTTTAAGGGAGATTTTTGTTAGATTTGAATGTTGCCTGGACCAAAATGACAACTGATTTCGTTGTTATGGGTCAAGGTAAAAATTGGCAAAAATTTAAAGTTCATAATCGGGTAATTTTATCGACCTCCGGACTCTGATTTGACTAATGCGGAATACTTCAGAGAGTCACTTAATAAAATTTATAAAAAATTTCAGGGACATATTAATCGTGGATGGTGATTTTAACCTTCCGTCGGTTAATTGGGACACATGCACTTTCAGGTTTGGCGGAAGACATAGGTTAATAACCGAAACGTTCCTAGAACTATTTGCAGAAACGTCTCTTGAACAGATGGTTCAAGAGCCAACACGGTGCGACAAAGATTCCTCGTCCATTTTGAATCTTTTTCTTATAAGCAATCCTGGTATTGTAGATACAGTTTGCGTAGAAGACGGTATAAGCGACCATGAGGTGGTTGTGGTAACTACTTTAAAATCTAGTATGAATTTGAAGCATGACAAAGACAAACTTGTATATTGCTTCGATAAGGCAAACGATGTGGGTGTGGTTGATCACTTGGCGAAAAATTTTGAAACGTACACGCTAAATACAAATGTTGAGAACTTTGATTTAATTTAAAAGAAATAATATTGAAAGGTTTAAATCGATTTGTTCCTATGATGCTTATTAATGTTAATAAGAACCTTCCGTGGTTCAATAGGAAAGTGAAGCGATTGCTCAGGAAGCAAAGGCGTTTAAATGCCATGGTAAAGAAATCGGGAGACTCGTCTAATGGTGCTAAATTAGTCCAGTTACGAGCGGAAGTTCGTAAGGCAATGCGTGATGGGTTTAAATAATTCCAAGCCAGGAATTTATCCGAAGATCTGATTACTGATCCAAAAAAGTTCTGGCCGTACGTCAAATTACTAAGAGGTTCTCCTACGTTTATGCCCTCACTGATTAAGAAAAATGGGGAATTATCCGAAACTAGCGTAGAGAAAGCAGAAATCTTGAATAATATATTTAAAAAAGCTTTCACGACAGAAAACTCGGAGGAGATTCCGACATTTGCCAATCGTACCAACAAAATTATGAATGATCTCGTTCTTGATGTCGAGGGAATAACTAAACTGCTAATGAATGTATAAACCAATAAGGCTCCCGGACCAGACGGTATTCCTACAAGATTCTACTCCAGGTACGCAAAGGAAATTGCACCGTATTTGATGAAATTATATACCACCTCCTTGGATCAAGGAAAAATACCAGCCGAATGGAAGACCGCCATCGTAAATCCAGTGTTTAAAAATGCGAATGTTAATGATCCTCAAAATTATAGACCAATCTCGTTAACATCTATATTTTGTAGGATTTTAGAACACATCATCTATTCAAATATCATGCGGTTTCTGGATGAAGATGAGCTTTTAAATAAACATGGATTCAGAAAAGTCCGATGCAGCGATACACAACTTGCACTTTAAATTCACGATTTGTGCCGTACTTTGATCTCTACTTCAGTGTTTTCAACGGCGTTGGCCGAAGCCACAAGTCAATGGGTTTGCTATTGTTATCTGATAGCTACCGAAATCGTAAGTCATGAATGCAGAAGATGAGTTGTTTCTTTGACTTTCGTTCCTGTTTTTGTGTGACGCGTCCACAGACCATTACTGCCAACTCTAAAAACTATTTTATGCCAAATCTACGTCTAGAAAATGCAAGAAAATATATTAAAATTTTCTGAAAATGCGGGAAAAAATGCCAATAAATTTAAAGAGCACATTAAGATGCCTACCAGAAAACTCTCTCCGCAAAATAAACTCTACCATTAACAAATATACCATGTCTACCATTCAACACTTCTATCGAAATGAAATCCTAACAAAAAATAACTATACCAAAAAACAATGCTAGCAAATGTTATTTCTACCCAGTAACATCTCTACCATTTACGAATCATATAACATGAAAATTCTACCAAAAACATCTCTACCACGGGAATCTTTATACTTGAGCCGTATTATAGATGAGCAATCCCAGGTTGATTTAGTTCTATTAGACTTTAAAAAAACTTTCGACACTGTGCCTCACACAAGGTTACTTCGTGGCTACGGCATATCTAGACAAGTATGCGACTGGGTTGCAGACTTTCTGGAGGGCAGAACACAGTGTGTAGTTCTCGACGGTGAGCGTTCATCACTTACTGAAGTGAAGTCCGGGGTTCCTCAGGGAAGCGTGATAGGGCTTCTGTTGTTTCTCATATACATTAATGATTTGTGCGACATAATAAGGGGGATGAAAAGATTATTTGCCGATGATGCTATTATTTATCGTGACATCAAAACGCAGGAAGACTGCGCTTTGTTACAAGACGATATTATGAAAATAATTGCGTGGTGTAAAGACTGGCAGTTGGAGTTAAAGGCTAAAAAGTGCCAAGTTATGCGCGTGAGTAAAAAGGTGACACCATTTAGCTTTGAATATACAATTAATGGTATTGTCCTTAGAACGGTAGATTCCGCTAAATACCTAGAAGTAACAATTAGTAATAATTTGTCGTGGAATAAACATATCGAGAATTTAATTGGGAAAGCAAATCGTATGCTCCGATTTCTAGGTAGTAATTTAAAACAATGCACTCCGGAAGTTAAATCGATTGCGCATAAGTCACTAGTGCGTCCTAACTTAGAATATTGTTGTTCTGTATGGGGTCCCCATCAAAAGGGGTTAATGGAGGCATTAGAGAAGGTCCAAAGAAGAGCCGCCCGATTCGTGACAGGTATATATAGTTGGAGGGAAAGCGTAAGTGTGATGTTGAAGGAGTTAGGTTGGGAAGACCTGGAACACCGAAGGCGTTGCTCTCGACGGAAGCTCACCGAAAAATTCACGACTGACATATTTCAGAATGACAACAAACAAATATTGCTACCAGCAACATTCGTATCTCGGAATGACCGTGAAAAAATATGATAAGAGAAATCAGTGCCACAACCGATTCTTTTCTGTATTCATTTTTTCCACGATGGAATAGAAAGGATTTACCGGGCGAGGAAACTTAAAATCCTACAGGAGTAGCTTTCGATAAAGCTCTCCAGCCATCCTGATCTAGGTTTTCCATGGTATTCCTAGATCACTCCACGCGAATGCTGGGATGGTTCCTCACAATAGCCCATGGGCGCCTCCTGCCATATCCCGTATACCCCTTCCAAACTATTACCCTTTCGGATAGGTGCAATGTACCCTCCGCCACACACATTTAGTGAATCGTGGAGTAATATTAATAGTTGTTACAGCAGAGGACATAAGTAATGATTTAAATAATTTAAGTTTCTTTCAGCAGCGTAATGTCACTGATGGCATTGCTTCATATGGAAGAAAGTAGTTCCACGTTTATCGCGATCTATGGAGCTCTAAAAATAATGTAATGCCGTATAACATAATTAGCAAAGATTTATCTTTAATTTGCTTTTCTTTCATTGAGGTCATATTAGTAATATTATTGATTCTGCAGCATACAAGTAGTTCCAACTGTATGGCGGTGTAAACAACGACCGAAATATGCTCTATATTACAAAGTAAAGTTCTGAGTAGTATCGAACAATTATCGTATTTAGTTTAGTAACTACGAAGAAATTGATTCCTAGATCACTGCGTTCGACCTGACATTTCTCACATGCTTAGAAGCTAATTTTTCTTATAAAAATAATCGTTTCAGTAACCTCAGATGGCAAGAAAGACTATTTTATATTACTGTGTTTAGCAGCCTATAAGCCTGTTCAGGATATGAGGAAAGTTTGTGACGCCATATTTTCTTATTTAAATTTTTCTTGTGTATACTCTCTGACCTACAGCGGAAAAGCTAAAAAACAATACAAACTTTCATATTAAAACTACTAACTTCCTAATCCAGGTCCAGTCAGTCACATTTATTAAATCCTATACCACTTTCTACGTGGCTCCAAGGTAGCTACACCGTCAGTACGTTGGTTATACCTTGTATGTTTTACGAAAAATTATTACATTTGCTACTGCCGTGAAAAATTTTGTTCACTTCTAAAAACGTATTACTTGTTTTTTGTAAATATAAAATCATGTATTATGCGTTAGGAATCGATTTTACTAGAAACTGAAGTTACACCTTTAATGTAAATTTTTAAAACGGACCTGTGCAGTTGGGTGATAGAGTCGTATTGTAGTAACCATTTAAGAAAAGAGTTATAAAAGTTTCTGTATTTTTTTACCCCTTTCCCCCCATATGTGACATGAAATGCTTATATTCTGTGTCGCTTTTAAAAGATTATATTTGTTTGCTACGTATCAAAGATATCATGCCACCACACCATTCACTCATCAAGTTTAAACCATCTTTATATGATATTTTTTGCTCTTTTAAAGTAATTTGTAAAGCAATAATTTAACTCAATTTAGGAGAAAGAACTTGTGACGAAACCCTGAACATTACCATATTTTTTAAGTTGATAATGTGATCTGAGATATGTATATAATGTCGTTGGCGTTGGGCGGTCGCGGAGCGCCAGTCTAGTATTGTCGACGGTCGAGTGAAGTGCTTTACGGCCCGCGGGAGCGAGCATGTCGTAGCCGCGTGTGTATGTTCCGTGTATGCGCTGTACCGCGGCATAATGGATGTTGTATGTTGTTCTGAGTGATATGATTTGCTATAAACTGTTATGGAGAACTGCTACGGTACTGTACCACGTCGATTGTTTAATAATTCATTACGGGGCTTGTACTAGCTATTTACAATCTTATTTATACTCGAAACTGCATCCTTTGGTGACGAATATTAGTTTTAGTGTCTGGTGGCTTGCTTTTCGATAATGTAGCTTCAGAAGAGTACAACTTAGTGAACTGTGAAAGCTAACGCGTGTGTGTGTTTCTCAGTAGCTTCTTGCATGTTGCCTTTGTCTGTTATTCAATTAATGTATCCAATTAGCAACGATAACTAGAATGGCAACCGCAAGGCAATCGAATCGTTTAATTAGAAGTAATAAGTGGTAGAGATAAGATTGAACATTGTGTTAAGAAACGTAGCTCCACAGCTGCATCGATGAACATTAGTTATTTTAAAGCCCCAAAGCACGTTGGGGTTCTTACAAACTGTGTACTCAAATTCTTCGTAATCTTAATTATATTGTTGTTTGTGTGAAATCGTTGTTTAACCATCCACTATTACTGGTAAAATCTCCATTTATCAGTATCGTAACAGTTCCCCATACACAGTTTATAGCAAATCTTATCACTCAGAACAACATACAACGACAACCAGTGTACATTGATTTGCATTAATCGGCGATTGAAATTTTTTGTGGTAAAATAACAGATTCTTATCCAGAACGATTTAATACGAAGGTGGATAAATTATAAACGGGAATTTTGCGAAACAAATATACATTTTTTTCAAAATAAATTCATATTTACAATTTTCTTTTTTTCTATAGATTTTCCCTCTTATCTATGCACTTACTCGAATGGTAGGTAATTTTTTAATTCCGGGATCACAAAAAGTTTGTGGATTTGAATGAGACCGATTGCACAGGAACAGCTGCAGCTCCTCCTTTGTTGTGAAGCGCTGTACACCAAGGGCTTCCTTGTGTGGACCAAACATATAGTAGTCGCATGGTAACAGGTCTGAATTGAAGGGTGGATGTTCTAGGACAGCTCAGTGCATGAACAATTTTCTTTTTGTATGTGCGCGCGTGCGTTTGTCTGCTGCACTATGATGTATGGCGTTATCAAGGAGAAGCAACACACTTCTGATCCGAATGCCGCGCCTTTTTGACCGACTGGCAACTCAATCTTGACTAAGACGATTTCAGTGTTCTGAGTTGTGATGCTGGCGTGAGGACGGCGCGAGTTGCAAGGTTCTGACTCGCTCCCGAGCTTTGTTAACTTTTTTACACCACTTGTAACAGCCTTCAAACCTAAAATTAAATGGAATTGTATTTTATGATGCAATTGTAGTAAGCTAGAGTTTGGTTGAATATGATCATGTATCTGGATGTTGTGGATCATTTTTTCCTCAATTGCTGATAATATTAATACATAAATTACACCAAAGCAATTGACTTTTTTGTGTTTATTGGTCTCCCGTACGCGTTTCACTTCTTTTGCAGAAGCATCTTCAGCGGGTTTTTTCTGTTAATTATGTACAAAAGTTGTAAGCAGGTTATGTTTGTGGTTTGTACAGTGGAATGAATTATTATCTAACTTATAATCTACTTACATTTTGTGGTCTATTGTATTTCTTTTAGCTCCATTCACAGCATCAGTGCTTTTGCATTTTCGGTGGGAAGTGTCTTCATGTTTGAGATTCACAACACTACACTTTATTGCACTGCACTATGTGTTTGTTATTACTTGCAAATGGCCGTTCTGTTTTGTTTACTAGGCATCGAGTTTTTGTAGTTATGCGGTGCTGGTTTTTTTTTCAGTCTTCTATTGTTTGGCGGTTTTTGCAAGTAATAAGGACATACAAAACAACAACTACTGAAATCATTTATATTTGAAAAAAAACGCCAAACAATAGAAGACTGAAAATAAACAGCACCGCATAACTACAAAAACTCGATGCTTTATTTTATGCTGCATGGTTCAATTTTGTCACCCAGTTCATCCGTAAGGCAGTAAAAATTGCAAAAATTTGAATGCTCCAGTGAGCTAGTTGTATGATATGGAACTGGAGATAGACGGAATAATTGAAATGAGCTTTAAATGAACAGTTATTCAAAGATTGCCTTTCTAACGGGTACATGTGTTTGCAGAGTTCCATATTTGTATAGATTCAATCTTAGGATTTTTTATTGTTTGTTTTATCATTAGTAAATGTTTTATTTTGTGTCACCTTTTTAGTGGATCTGGTAAATCTGTGCTTTAATTGAATATTTCTTTAATAAATGAAAGTTGGTGTAATTAATAAAATTCGTTTATTCATACATTCAAACGCAATTCTGTTAGGTAAAATTCTGTCATCACAACCTTCGATTATTTCATAGATACCAAAAGTGTCATTGCTCCCATAAATTGATTGTTTTCAAGAGGAGTCATGATTTCATCACTCGTTGATGCTGAGTTAAATTCAATGAGTGCGAGGCACTTTATTTCTCGTTAGTTGATGGTCTAGGGGGTAGGTGAGCGTGTGCCTTTTTCTGTGTATCCTATTTAAGTCACACAATGTTATTATAATGACAAGAATTCTTCCTATTCACTCACCTTCTCCGACATGTAGACGTCGTAAACTGAAAGGCAACTCATTATTTCTTGCGTTGACCTAAGTTTACTTCTATACTGCTCCGTTGAATTCAGTCAGGATGAGTAGGTGTCAGGAGATTAGACGTGATGAGACACACCTCAGACACTGTGCGTTCAAACTGTGAAAACAACGTCAAGATCGATTCAGTAGTTTTCAAGGTGTGGCGCCCGTTGATAGACAGTAAAGTTTGGTGTTCAGAACAAACTTTTTCTTCCTGATCTGGTGTCACAGTGACGAATCGTTATGTGAGAGTTTATAAATGTGAAAACCCTGCAGAAACCTGTTTAGTAGCCTTTAAGTGATGCCGGATCAAACAAATGTATACACCCGTTACAGTAACTAGCATTTTCAGACAGCTCCGCCCGCTTGGACCTAGTGCACTCATATTTTACGGTAAATGTGTGGTTTTTCACGTACTAATATTAAAGAAGGCAGTGGATATCTTAAAGTGCAGCGTGAACGAGATAAAATTCTTTTGTACTGCTGTCGTAAGTATTTATTTTGCGGTAACTACTAACGTTTTTATTGTCTCATCCAGGCCGGCTGCAGGAACTTGACGTTCGGGCAATACGACTCCTGGCTCCAGGGACATGCTACACTTGCACTTTTCCCTGAAAACTCCCGCACCAACGCGTGCACACAATCACGTGAACGTCCAACCAATGACAGGCATCCATTCCCACAACTTGACCTCAGAGACGAGAATTTGAAACAAAATGTTAGAGATAGTTGCTGATGTGTATTTTTGAACAGTAGTTCAGAAATCATGGAGTAGCTATAGTATTAGACAAATTTTATTATTTTTAGATCCTACACAGGCTCAGAAAAGTGACTATCACTATTTTAGATAGAATGATCTACTACTTTACAAGATCTGAGTGTCTCTGATATGTGTAGAATTTTTCTATTGCTTGGAAGTGTATTAAATGTAAAATATATGTTTTCTCAAATTTTCTACAATAAATCTAATCTAACTACATACCTTTACATTCATTACAAAGAGTTATCCACGTAACAGTAGTTATTACCAAATATCTCTTTTTATTAGCTAAATGCTTTCAGATGTTGGCTGCAGTTCCTGCAACCTCAGCCGACAATAAGTAAGCTAGGCGAACCCATTCTGAGGGCCAACCACTAGACATTGCTCTCTTCGTCAGACGTGTAATTTTGAGGCAAACTCTTTCGAGCATCATAGCAGAACCTAAAGATGCTGCCTCTGAACTGCTAAGTGTAAAGCGAAATAAACTAACGACTGTATTTACAGACTTCAAATATCCAAATCTATTGTCCGTCGTGACGAAAAGCCTAAATCTAATCCGATGATTTTTTAAAAACTAATTTCGCTATGCCACACACTACAAATAGTAGTACTAAACAGACTTGTATAATATTCGACTTACCTTTGAGATATTCGTGCTGCTTTGAGTGAAGTTTTACTTCCAACGTTTCGGCGCCCAACCTGGGGCCTCCATCATTCCTGCTTAGAAATGATGTATCACGCCAATCCGTGGTTTATCTTCACGCCTCACATTCGGGAGGATACGGGCTCGAATCCCCTTCCGGGCATCCAGATTTGGATTTTTCATAGTTTCCTCAAACCACTCCAAGCAAATGCCGGGATGCTTCCCTCAAAAGGCCATGGCCGAATTCCTTCCCGTTCCTTGTCCCCAATCCCATCCCGCCTCTAATGACCTCGGCGTCGACGAGGCGTAAAGCTATAAGTAAGAAAAAAGTTTATGTTCACGCTGAGTGAATTGTTTTGGTTACCGGCAGCGGGTGTCAGCAGTTTCAGAGATGATGTTGTCGTTGCAGATTTTTGAATGCGATTGTCCGCGAGGGCGCATTACCACATTTATTGAAATTTTGGAGCTGTTTAAAAATTTCTATCGATTCAGTTATTTTTCGTTCTAGGAAATCCTTCGGTTGTGATATTATTTCTGTCTTCTCCCATTGAATTTTATAACCTTCTTCTGCCTGATGTTCTGCCAGAGTCTTGTGTGACGACAGTGTTCTTTTAGTCTTACGGTAACCACTCGGGTAGTCGCACCAATATACACCTTTCCACAATCGCAGGGTATTTTGTTTACTCCACTTGCTTGTAATGGTGGTCTGCGATCCTTCGCTGATCTTAAAATGCCTCTTATTTTGTTCTTACTACTGAAGACCGGTGGAATATTTTATTAACATGTCGTCTGCTAAAAGTGTTAGATATTATAGACTTGTATAATATTTTTTTTTTCGAATGTGTACGCTTATTTGTGTGTTAGTCTTTGATGTAGTTCACCCTCTGAATTGTGCCAAGAATCTTTGATGGCATGTGCTCTCTCTGAATGATTTTGCAGTAGTGTTCAGCTTCTGAATTGCATTAAGAATCTTTGATGTAGTGTTCTCCCTCTGAATTGTTTTAAGAATCTTTGATGTAGTTTTCACCATGGAGGAAGGAAATATATGGAGGATAAGTGACGTTAAATCGGTGAAGCAGGCTCTAAACTCTCGCGCATGCGCAGTGGTGGTAGCGGTGATATTGCGCTTCCAAACAAATGCGATGTTCACATTGTGTTAGATGTTGTGATTATTTCATTTTTTAATGTGTATAAGTGTTTTATAATGCAATCTTGTGTTGCGTACGGTTGCATAAATAGGCCAGACAGGAAAGAACCTGGAATATCATTTCATAAGTAAGTAGAATTCTAATTATCGTTGTTGAAGTGGGCGGTAGAAATTGCAAACTTTGGAGCATGTCTATAAATATTTAGTCATAGCTCTCAATGGGATTTTGTTCTCAAATTTTTGTTGGTGTAGTGTAGAAAATCAGCATACCTTGCTATTTTGCACATAGCATTACTTTTTAACGAATGTTGAAAATGAGATTTAACGGGGTGTGTTTTACATCGCGATTCAGTGAATTTAGTATTGCGTTTCCTTTCGTCACGTTGCAGTTTATACTGTATGATGAAATTAAATGTGTTAAATTATGCTATGCAATCTAGGAATCTTGATGAAGCAAACGATGTTGTTACTGCAAATACAGTTTGCGATTCAAATACGCGTGTGTGGGTATGTCTACATAGTTTGATTCTGTAGCGGCAATTTAATGATGATTGTGGTTAGGTCTAAATGCAGTCTGTACCAGAATGGTTTTGTTGTTCAATGAGGGAGAAAGAATTTATCTATTACTGTTAGTAATTTCATGAGAACCAAGTTAGTGACAAAACGTATATCGCGATGAAACTACTTCCAGCCATTTCCAATTAAGCTTACGATGTATATGTAGATAACTATTTTTATTCTGGTCTAGGCCGCATTTCAACCTAACCAAAAGTGGTAGTAAAAAAACTGAAATATCCATTCTGCATGTAATTCATTGTAGCTTTGGCAGAATTAATTTCTGGTCCAGGCCGCATATCAACCCAATCCCAGTATATACCGAAAACTAAGCAAGATATCGAGAAATTGTATTCTTTATTTTCGATTTGTCTCGTCGTGTTACATAATAATCGATCATTAAATTTGACTTTAGCGAAATTTTTCTTCTGCATTTCAACTCAAGACACCTCACTTTTGTGACAGTATATCTCGAGAACTAGGTGAGATATCGAAAATGTTTATTCTTTATTTTTCATTTGTCTCGTCTTTTTAAATAAGAATCCGTCATCAAATTTGACTTTGACCAATTTTATCTTCTGAATTTCTGACGGAATATCTCGAAAACTAAGCAGGATATCAAAATTTTTTATTTTTTATTTGTCTCATCTAGTTACATAATAATCCATCACCAGATTGTGGCGTCACGTTTATCCTAGAGTGTCCTTGAGGTTTTGGTACATATTCCCCGTGTCTGTATGGAAGCGGCCATGCCCCCCCCCCCCCCTTCCACTCCGGCCATGCCCCCCACTCCTCCTCCGCCCTGCTTCACTTCTATGCGTGGTGAAGGTCTCTTGCGTCGTCTCCATATATTTCCTTCCTCCATGGTTTTTCACCTTCTGGATTGTATTAGCAATTTTTGATTTAGTGTGGACTCTGTGGATTGAATTAAGAATCGATGATGTAGAGTGCATCCTGTGAATTGTTTTAAGAATCTTTGAAGCAGTGTACACCCTCTGGATTGTATTAAGAATCTTTGATGTAATGTTAACTCTCTGAATTGTATTAATAATTTTTTATTTAGTGTGCACCCTCTGATTTGTATTAAGAATCGTTGATGTGGTGTGAACTCTCTGAATTGCTTTAAGAATCTTTGATGCATATCTTGTGAGGCTAAGAACATATTGTCATATCTACACATCTTGCTTCTGTGGTTGCTCACGTAGAATCTTAAATCATACCCTAGATTTTAAGCTGCACCCCATCTTTCCAAACTGTAAAAACCCCATTCAACTCAGTTCAGCATTTTTTTTGCCTGATTCCGGACCTAAGAAACTGGCGGACTCAGCTTGCAACATATTTTATATATGCAGAAATATAGAATGGATGTGGAAGTGTAAATAGAAACAATGTCTGCGATACAGGTTCGTTACAAGAACGCATTACTGCATGCATATGACATCTTTGAAAGGGTGAGGGGTAAAGAAAGGCAACAAATACGAAATATACGTTTATTGAAGCACTGAGAGACTGGCTGCATGTTACATATAGACATCGACAACAGTGTGTGTGGCTGCCGGGGTAGGTCTGCCCGGGGCTCGGGGCAGGCCATCCACGGAGGGCATGGGCTTACACAACTCACTGCTACCACTACAACAACAACAATAACACCAACAACAACCGGTACGCACTCAAGGGTACCAGCATCTCACATATTCGATGTGGGGGATCCAGGAATTCTGGAGAAGGAAGGATGCCCTATAGGCTGCGTGGTCAACTAATTTGTTTTCAAAAAGTGGCAGTGCTGTCCCTAGAGTTGCAGTGAGATACAAGGGCATAAGAAAACTGGACACTTGACTCTAGTGAAAGCACTGCAAAACAGTTTTAGATATAGAGTACTAGTGGTCCTAGATGTCTCAACAATTCTCTTTAACTAGAAGGATTACGAAAGAAACAGGACGAACTGACGATATACCCCTCTCCCAGAAGTATCTCTCCGGCGGTTTGCTCATATTGTCTATGTAACTGGTATCTAAGAACAATAAATGCAATAGTAATATGACACCTATCGTACATATCTTCTACTGAGATTAAGATCACGCTAAGTTGTCGCGCTTATTCAAGTAATCTCCACTGGTTCATTAGAGGAATTAAAAATTGATAACAGCACCCTCCCTGTCCTCAAATACAACGTAACTCTGTTACTTTTTCTATTCAGACTTCCATTTAACATTATCTTATCGAATAGCGAGGTATTCTAAAAAAGTTTTCGTGTAGGTTTGCAATTTACAAGAGGAGGTGTGCTCACGGTTGTCTAAAATCAATGTCTAAGCTTTTTAAAGCATTAGTTGGCTGTTGCAAAATGCAGCTCTCCGACGCCGTGGGCTGGCAGATCGAGGCGTGCTGGCGACAACAGCGATGGTGGAAGTACAGCCGTCTGAAGCGTACCTGCAACAACACAAGGTGATTGGAAATCAATACTTGTACGACAGCGCATCGAAATTTACTTAAAGGTTTTTTATATTCCTCATGATTTCTATTTTATGAATGGTATTTTGAGATTGAATGCAGCTAAAATGTGAACAAAGATCAGTCATTTTGGCGCTTTTGTTTCCACTCCACCTAAAAGTATTTATATTCTACTAGCTATTCAAAATTACTGACCAGAATAATATATAGAAGAAAGGAAAGGATAGTAGAAGACATAGTAGGTGAAGATCAGTTTGGGTTTAGGAAAAATCGCGGTACAAGGGAAGCAATTCTGACTTTAAGATTAATACTTGAAGGGCGGATCAAGAAAAACAAAGATACTTTTATCGCATTTGTTGATTTAGAAAAAACTTTTGACAATGTTAGGTGGGACAAGATGTTCAAAATTTTAAAGAAGTCAGGTCTAAAGTATCGAGATAGAAGAATACTTTATAAACTATACTGTATAAGAATCAAGTGGCTGTAATAAAAGTAGAAAATCATGAGAGACAAGCATCAGTTAAAAAGGACGTGAGACAAGGTTGTAGTCTATCCCCGTTAATATTCAACTTGTATGTAGAGGAAGCAATAAAGAAAGTAAAAGAAAAATTTCCATGCGGCATAAGTGTTCAGGGAGAAAAAATCAGTATGCTACGATTTGCTGATGACATTGTCTTGTTAGCAGAAAGGGTGAGGACATTGAGAAATTACTGAATGGCATAAACAAAATACTGGAGGAAGATTTTCGCCTGAATATAAATCAAAGCAAGACTGAAGTGATAAAATGTAGCAGCAATGATACCAATACTAGTAGATTAAATATAAAAATAGGATCGGATGCAATTGGAGAAGTAATTGCATACTGTTATTTCAGAAGCAAAGTTACAATCGATGGCCGAAGCAACAATGATGTTAAAAGCAGAATAGCACTAGCAAAATGAGCCTTCATGAAAAAGAGAAATCTTTTAGTTTCAAATATTGATCTAGGAATTATAAAAACAACTTTTTAAAACTCTATGTGCTGAGCACAGCACTTTACGGTAGCGAAATATGGACTTTAGGAATACTGGAAAGAAAGAAAATTGAAGCATTTGAAATGTGATGCTTAAGAAGAATGCTGAAAATTAAGTTGACAGACAAAGTAAGAAATGAACAAGTTTTGGAAATGATGGGTGGAGAAAGAAGTTTTGTGGTAGAAGCTTACAGAAAGAAGAGACAGGCTGGTGGTCATATTTTGCGACATGCTGGATTTGGTTAATTTGCTGGTGGAGGGAACAGTCGAAGGTAAGAACTGTAGGGGAAGACAGAGATTAGAATATATGAAGCAGATAATTGAGGGACGTGGGTTGAAGGGATATGGAGAGATGAAGAGGTTAGCACACGATAGGAAGGGATGGAGGATTGCATCAAACCAGTCGAAAGATTGATGACAGCAATAAAAATTACATCCACGCTTTGAGCCTCTATATGTGAAATACAACAAAAAACAATTTATTTGATTTCGCCGCTTTGCTCTTCGTTCTCATCGGTGCTTTGATCTCTACTTCAGTGTTTTCAGCGGCGTTGGCCGAAGCCGCAAGTCAATGGGTTTTCCTATTGTTATCTGATAGCTGCCGAAATCTTAAGTCATGAATGCAGAAGGTTATCACAATTGTTTTATCCGTGAATACTGAAAACGCGAATAACGAAACCGTGAATAAAATGTTTTGACTATATGTTATCTTCATTAAGTTATCATAGAATTTATCACGATTATTATGGGAACCTTCTAGGTAAACTATGTAATTTCCGGAATAAAATGTATCATATATTTTCAACCACAATATTGTGTTTAGGTTTCGTTCAAATCCGATCTAGTTTTTGAGTGAAATCTGAAAATACATTTAAAAATTCGAAAATTTACAGGTTTGGTCCTTGTATCCTAAAAAACGTGTAATGTAAGGATAAAAAGTATCTTCTGTGTTAAAAATAACAGAAGCTACCACTGTGTGTAATTTTAATTGAAATCCTTTTATTTGGTTTTTGAGTGATGAAACAGACAAATGTTCAAAGATTAACCAGTTTTTGGTATTGAAGTGTTCAAGTTACCTGGATAAAAATATATTCTAAAAGTTAACCAAAGATTTAAGCAACATGAGTTGCTTCTTTGACTTCCGTTCCTGTTTTTGTGTGACGCGTCCACATACCATTGCTGCGAACTCTAAAAACTATTTTATGCAAAATCTACGACTAGAAAATGCAAGAAAATATGATAAAATTGTCCGAAAATGCGGGAAAAAATGCCAATAAATTTAAAGAGCACATTAAGATGCCTACCAGAAAACTCTCTCCGCAAAATAAACTCTAACATTAACAAATCTACCATGTCTAACATTCAACACTTCTATCGAAATGAAATCCTAACAAAAAATAACTATACCAAAAAACAATACTACCAAATGTTATTTCTACCCAGTAACATCTCTACCATTTACGAATCATATAACATGAAAATTCTACCAAAAAACATCTCTACCACGGGAATCTCTATCAAATGCAGTATCTACCACTTTTTCCCTCTATCAATCACAAGCCTACCATTAATATGCCAATAACGAAATAATACGTTACTAGAATAATACTATACACTCAAACATCATTGCTTATAAAACCCTATCTGAAGGTAACTTTACCATTTTCTAACACTGCCAAAAAAATAACTTTAAGAGAATTTAACTCTATCAGAAAAACCAAACTAGTCTATTTACCATACCATAAAAGGAACATAAAATATTTATTAGCTTTCGTCTGTAACACTCATATACACATATCGTGTTCTGTAAATTTTATATTGAAAATTATCTGAAAAAACTTAAATGTTTTACTTAAAAATAAGAATAAACAATATATTTTTATAAGCCATATATCATTTAAGTTTATAAAAAAATATTTCTTTGATAAGGACCTTCATGCAGTTATTTGCTTTGCAATTGTAAAATGTATAAAACAAACAAAATGAAAAATTAATTGATAATAATTCGTTGTGGGCGATTATTCTACTAAATAAACGAAAAATATTAAATTTTATCACTCCAAGGAAATCGTTGACTTACCAAGAAAAGGGCTATTCTATATGCTAAATTGAATTTTTTCATGCTATATCACTTGATAATATGCTAAATTTTGCCATAAAAAATGCTAAATTGGCATCAGAATTATACAGCAAGTGGATATACAGACATGTAGGCCTACGACCTATGAAGAACGCAACTTGCTTTATTTTTCTCGCAGTTAGTTTATTGATATTCTGTTATAAATTATTCTGAATTTACTCTAAGTTTAATTTTAAATCAGCTAGTTTGATTACAAGATAGTGAACCGTATGTTAACAGCATCTTACAATTTTTTTTGCTATCATTAGTGTTTCTACTTCATCCCTTATTATCTAGTACTAATCTTTGCATCTCTACATACCCTTTACAATCCACTTCCTCAGTCATAGGATCCATATATTCTAAAATTTGTCTTCCTCTTCAGTTCAGTCTAGGGATGGGCATTTAAAAAAATATATCGATAAATATCGAAACGATATTTACAAACACTATCGATATATGTTGGAGAAAAAATATCGATATTTTGATATATAGATATTTCGATATTTTTGGCTAAAGTCAGTCCTTCCACTAACAAATGAACCAATTTAGCACGTTTTAAAATGTGACCATTATCCTGTCTCTTCTTTCTGTAAGATTCTTCCACAAACTTCTTCCTCACCCAATACATTCATTCCGTTCTTCATCTGTGCACTTAATTTCCAATATCCTTCTGTAGCATCATATTTCAAATGCTTCAGTTTCTTTTTTTTCTGGCATTCCTAAGTTCCATGTTTCTCTATTATAAACGGCACACACAGATTTTCTAAGTTCTAGATCAATATTCATAAAAGCTTTTTTTTTTTTTTTTTTTTTTTTTTTTTTTTTTTTTTTTTTTTTTTTTCTAGTGCTATTCTGCTTTTAACATCATTCCTGATTTGCTCACCAGTTTTAATTTTCCAAGTAGCAAAATTAATTTACTTTTACTATCGCATCCGATCCTATTTTATATTTAATCCGCTATTTTTGCTATAATTTCTGATAGATTTCATCCCGTTTGTTTTACTTGGTTTATATTAAGTCCAAAATCTTCATTTAGTATTGTATTCGTGACATTCAGTAACTTCTCAATATCCTCAGTCTGTTCTGCTAACAGAACAATGTCATCAGCAAATCGTAGTATACTTATTTTTTTCTCCTTGAACACTTACACCACATTCAAATTTTTCTTTTACTTTCTTTATTGTTTCCTCTACATACAAATTGAATATTAATGGGAATATACCACAACTTTGTCTCACATCCTGTTTAACTGATGCATGTATCACTATTCTTTACCTTTAGTATAGCCACTTGTTTCTTATATACTTTATATTCTTCTATCTTGATATTTTAGACCTTAAAATTTTGAACATCTCGTCCCATCTAAAATTATCAAAAGCTTTTTGTAACTCAATGAATGCCATAAAAGTGTCTTCGTTTTTCTTGATCCACCCTTCAAATATTAATCTTAAAGACAAGATTGATTCTCTTGTATTACAGTTTTTCCTAATTCAAAACTGATCTTCACCTACTCTCTCTTCCACTACCCTTTCCATTCTTCTGTATATTACTCTGGTCTGTAATTTTGAAGCATGTGATGTTAGACTTATGATGCGATAATTCTCACATTTTTCTTCTTTTGCTTTCTTCGGAAGTGTGAAGATGATACATTTATTAAAATCAGTTCGAATCTCTCCTGTTTCATAACTTTTTCATGTCAGTTTGAATAATCTTTGGATTATATTCTTCTCCTAGGGATGTCAGAAGTTCTGCAGGGATCTCATCAACGCCACATGCCATATTTGATTCTGATCTTTCAAAGCTCTGCTAAATTTCGTTCTTAAAATAGGATCTCCTAAGCCATATCCTGTCATCATGTATTATTTGTATTGCTTCATCATCTTTCTGTGACGTTGACATATACACTTGTACTAACGTAGTTGGAGCAAGCTTAGTTTTTACCCCCATCAAAATAATCCTGTCACCATTATGTACACAATAACTCACCTGTTTCCTCACTCTCTTGTTTTTTTTTATAAATCCTACACCAGTAACACCACTGGCTGCTTGTGGGCTAATTATCCTGTGTTTACCAGTCCAGAAGCCTTGTGCGTGCACCTACTTAATCTCACTAATCCCACTGACATCTAAATTAAGTCATTTCATTTCACATTTTAAGTTTTCTAATCTACCATCCCTATTCAGACTTCTAACATTCCACGCGCAAACTCGTAGAATGTGTGTATCCATTCTGATGACTCCTCCCTGAGCATCTCCACCCGGTGATCCGATTGAGATCCTGTTTTACCTCCGGAATATTTTACCCAGGAAGAATCAATCATATTATAAGTAACTTGAGAGTAATACATGGCCTCAGGATACCCTTTGGGCCTTTGGTGGAGTGGCTTCCCGTTGCCTTCTGTCCCATGCCGCTGATCATTTCTGATCCATCCGCCTTTCGGGACCGTTTCCAACCCCAAGGGAAAAAGAGAGTGTTACGGACCGCTGCCCGCTCTTCCGACCTCCTTTCGGAGGCCGTTGGCGAGCAGTGGACGACTCATTATACCGGAAATCTTTCAGTTGCCAGAGCCTCGTCCATGCAAAAGGGTTGCACCACTTGAAGGAGAGATTGACAAGTCTAATACAGCCTCTTCCAATCCTTTATACTCCACATCGGAGATATCTATATATATAAAGATGAATGTATGTTTGTTTGTTTGTTCTTCATACAAATCCACAGTTTTCATCCGATCTCGATGAAACTTTGCACACTTATCCTTTGAAACAAGGAGAAAAATACTGTCTACATTTGGTTGAACAATTATCTGTATAAATAATACATGTCGTCTTATAATTTCGAAATATTACTGAACGGCGATAGAAAGACGCGTTGGATATGGAGGTCTCTGTACTGTTTTTCCGTGTAGTGGTCAGCTAGCTCAGTGGTTGCCGGCCTCGGTAGCGCAGGGGCTAGAGTGCTAGCTCCACGTACCGATGGTCGCCGGTTCGAGTCAATCGAGTCCGGCCGAGGGCATGGGTGTTTAGGTTAAGTGTGTGTTGTCCTACAAATTGAGTGTTCACATAAAAATTCGGAAAGATTCATTTACACTGAAGATATATAAAATACATTGAGTGCTGGCTGAATGGCCACAGGCCAACAAAAAAAAAAAAAAAAAAAAAAAAAAAAAAAATGTGGTTAAAGCGCTTGATTGGTCGTGGTCTCGGGTTCAAATTCCCGTATAGACTAAGAGTATTAAAAATTGTTTTTGATCGTAAGAGTCACGCTCGAGCCATCGGTTATTCGGATTGAATGTTAAACTGTAGACATCACAGAGTTAGGGGTGCAACTTGAGGCAATTGGTAGGTAGTCTTGCAATGCTGTAGATGTACACTTTTTTTACCTTATTTTAATCCCTCAGGGGTGATTCGCAGTCAGTGTGCGTGTCATCTGCAGTAATATCTATATATATAAAGATGAATGTATGTATGTTTGTTTGTTTGTTCTTCATACAAATCTACAGTCTTCATCCGATCTCGATGAAACTTTGCACACTTATCATTTGAAATAAGGAGAAAAATACTGTCTACATTTGGTTGAAAAATTATCTGTGTAAATAATACATGTTGTCTTATAAAAGTTACTGAATGGTGATAGACAGACGTGTTGAATGTGGAGGTCTCTATACTGTTTTTCCGTGTAGCGGCCATGTAGCTGAGTGGTTAGAGCGCTTGTTTACGTATGTTAGGTTCGTTGTCTCCGACTCAAATCTCCGTGGAGGCTAATATTTTTAAAAATTGTTTTTGATCGTAAGAGTCACGCCTGGGCCGTTCGTTATTCGGATTGAATGTTAAACTATAGATATCACAAAGTTAGGGGTGCAATGCGAAGAAAATCGTAGGTAGTCTTGCAATGCAGTAGGTGTACACTTTTTTACGTTATATTGATCCCTCAGGGGTGATTTGCAGTCAGTGTGTGTATGTGATATGGCTTAGTAATACTATAAATGCGGAAGAAAGTCTCTGTCTTTTGTTAAGTTTTAAGGACTAATTGCCTTAACGGAATTTGACAAGAAAATCTGCAGGGAGGGCACGGGACATTTTTTTCGGTATGATTAACAATTGTAGTCGCCAAATTTTGAGAATTATCGAATGGTGACAGAGAGACGGATGTGTGTGTTAGTCTGTAATGTTACGTCGGTTGCTCATGTAGTGTTTCTCGCTCATTATGTTAGTGTATAATTTGTTAATAAATTTCGTTTAGAGAAAGAACGTATTATTTAGTACAGATGTCGATTTTACCTGTCCTATTAGTTTGTGTCTGCTTAAATGTTTCTGGCACCAGTTTTTTTTTCCTTCTTTTTTGACATGCCATGCGGGCGTAAACTGGCCTAAGTTCTAGCTCTAGCAGAGAACGAGCAGCTAAAGTTATTAGAACCCAAGAATCGGATGCTCATGCTAAAGAAAGAAGAAAAGATCAAACTGAAATAACGCTGACCTTAGTTAACACCCCCCCCCCCTCTCCCACATCACCTTCGTTTGTTTTTCTGTTTTTAAAAATGTTGGAAATTGATTCTCTTCAAGAGACAGGTTCGGCGGTAGAGTGATATAGTGATGGCTTTCCTGTCATATTTTGCCAACTCGGTGTTGTTTGGGACCAATCCTTCGTTACTAACAACTTTTTATATTCAATTCTGGCAAAGCAATTCTTAATTCACGCGTACGAAGTAGCAGGGTATCAGCCAGTAGAATGATAAATAAATATATCTCTGCAGGTTACTGTGTTTCTTTTGGTTTAAAATAGTCATCTAGTAAATATTATAAAAAGTCAGGGTGTACGAAACGTGTCTCATTGCAGATAGATCGGCCCCAAAACGTCGTTTCGTATGTGTGACTGTAACGTACGGTCGCGAGTTCGATATCTGTACATGACAACTCCTCGTTCCACTGATTCTGCTGGTAATCATGGTTATCAGCATCTATGAGACTAAGTTCTGTCAAAAGACTGAAAAGGTCATTTTAAGAGCATCGTTTTTTCTAAACTGATTTGTTAAGCAATCACTATCAATACAAACCCATAAAATTTATTTCCAGCAATACTAACATATCTACCTCATTTAATAAATACATGGTACTTTCTGAGTTTAGATTTTTTTCTTACGTCAAAGTGGATAGAGGGATATAATTAAATAAAAAAAATAGCTCTTTCCAACTCGATATCAAAAAGGTGGTTCAGAAACTCACGGTACAGATTGCCAGGCATTCTAAAATTGTGTTTTAGAAAGTGAATAATTTTTTTTTTTTTTTACGTTTAGTGAGGTCAGATTGTAACTGCCCATAGACCCAGCCCTTTTATGAAAATTTATTTTAAGAATTACGTAGAGCAAGATGGGAGTTGATTAATTGCACATTTTTATATTTTTCGTGTGATTAGTTGTGAATTTGTGTATATTCGTCATGTAAATGAACATTGCTTTATAGAGAAAAACTATGTAAATGACATGTAATAGTATCAAGGACAGTATTATATATGAAACATGAATTAAATGTTTGTAATATTAACTGTTAATATGAGCTACGGTGTTTGGAAGACAATTGCTACCGTTTGGACTGGTTTGTGCTGATAACGTTGTGCGTAAATGCATGTAAACATTAGTAAATTTGTTTTTAAGGTGTTTTCTAATGATTGTGAGTGATTTTGTACAATTTGTAATTATTTTTGTATGGGTTTGATTGTTAGCTTATTGTTAACGCTCGAGAAACGTCTGTTGGCATTCCGTGTGGTATTCTGGGTGTTTCTCTGGCGCCTATTCGAACGCGCGGAGATAGCGAGCAGAGTCAGTTAGTAGTATGGTATTTGTTTTTGAGTCGCTAAGCAGTTTTACGATTGTTTGTGAGTTTAATCGCAGAAATATTGGTGTAATTGGGCTTAGTATCTTTGAACGAGTCCAGTTCCTTTTGGTGTTCATAAATTTGAAGTGATAAATGATTAGTCGGAGTTATCATTTCATAGTACTATTCAATCTACTCAAAACAGTTGTCATTGACCTTTAGGGGGCACTAAAATACCCTGGCGACCAACGACGGTAACCTGTGAAACGGACGAAGCAATTAAAAGAAATCATCATTAGTTGACGAAAGGTCGAATTAGTTATGTTAAGAAAAAGCGTATCAAGATCCAAGGCATGATTTGGGACTGAAGAAGACACATTGCACATTTACGTCGATTTAGCTCCCCAGGAGCATGTAGTTAAAATATATAAGGTGTTTGGCATATTTATTTGTCGCATATTTCGAGTTACGTCTTATGTCACCTCTTGCAAAAACGTTTAATAGAGCATTGTAAAACTGTTGATTTCTTTAGACTCTTCTCGAACATAGTTCGCAGCACACTCACGTTCACAAAGGAAGGTTTTCTTTTAACTTAAATGGCTTAGGTGCTACAATGCCGGACTTGTCTAGCAGCTGGATTGCGGACTACAACATGGTTGTAATTTGTGTCTATCTTTGCGATATTCATACTGCGTAGAAACTGATTACGAAGGTTTTTCTATATAAATACGTGTAATCAAATTCAGACACCTGCTACTTAATGTATGTCTTCAGTCCCAATCAAATTTCACGCAAAAGTTCTATCACGCTAGAAATAAGGCCGTTTGTTGGACTAATGATAACATGTTTCACAGTGTAATCAGAGAGACAAGTATCATCATCTTTACATCTAAAGGGGTCAACTTGAAATTTAGGGAAGGTTGATGAAATTATCCGTTTAATAGACAGCAACGCCGATGGTGGCAGCGAATGGAACTAATAGGTGAACGTTCTTATATCCAGTGATGTCTGGCTATTTTGTAGCGACCAGAGCGGGAAGGCGCCACAAAGCTAGGGTTCGCTTCAATCGATCACTCCCCGATTCGTTTTATCTGAGATATGCGATCGAAGGTATTACACTCCGTCTTTTATATAGCTAGTAACTGAGCAGGAATTCAATATTAGCAAATAAAATAACAGGGGAGAGTTTAAGCAACTTTAATAATTTCACTGGAATCGGCCACATAGGCAAACAATAAAAATCATGAAAATACTGCATGCAAATGGCTCTCATTATATTCAATAAAATTACCAATGAAAATCTAGTCATTTGAAGTGTTAATATAGTCTTCTCGGGTGACTAACGGAGTAAGCACCATGTCGCGTGGTAATGGCCGAGCGAAGAATTACCTTCGAGTTACCCCTGCGTGCACGTAAGTTCGTCCAGCCTGCTCGCCGTCAACTTCTGGTTCTTTCCGTTGGCGTCTGCAAGTACGCGCTGGAAAGCACTAAAAATCCCTCTAACTACTGACTTGAGGAATTTTTGCAAATAACTTCAGAGATGCTATGAACAGGCATTTATTCTTGAACTCTTCGGAGAGATAAGTGAATTGATACAGATGAATGGTACATCTTAATATGCATAGAAGTGAAATGTGTTTCCTTACTATAGCCGAATGGCTGAATAAAATAGTGGGAGGGTTGGTACAAGCCTCGCCTCGTGAGCATACGAAGGGTGGAGTTGGTGGTGTAATTTCTAACACTGCCTAAGTCATTGGCCTTTCTTAAAAATTGGCAAGTTTACGGCATGGTCTTCAAAATGAAACTGCGCAGAGGACGATTACAGAACGCGTCTCTCTACTGTCGCTTGAGGGTGGGGTGACTGTCTCCCATTGGCCAGTTCATATCACGCGCTGTGGATGCAAAGTTTAATTGGCCAGCTGGAAACGTCTTTCTAGAAGGTACCAGAACATTTAGAACCTTGTTTCTCACAGTCAAAACTGCTTGCCTCTGTGGCCTTGCAGGAAGGGTTCAGATTCTGCAAACGCGCTCTCATGTTCCACGTCCGCCCAGGCTTGTAGCTCACCGAGACTGGCTTACACTCACTAGAATATTAACTACGAAATTATTGAAATATGTTACAACCAGAAGATGACAACAGGGTTTCCGATCGTCGAAATATCGCGTGAAAACACCTTGCCCATTCGGTTAGTCCTCGAAACTTCGATATTATGCAAACCAGCAGAGGATGTTAGAATGCATTTAGTCAGTACCTGTAACTCAAACATGAAGTCTAGTTGTTTCTTCCATCACAGCGGAAAACGAACACCCTGAGCTACAGGTTAGAAGTTCGCTCCACGGCTATGGACCAGGAGAGTGAGGACAAGGTTTCATTCGTTATTCGCCACGTGTCTAGCGAATAGCTAGCCCATAATTGGCTCAGGGTGGGAGAACGTTTTCTCACGTTATGGCTCACCTTGGACCATTGAACGTGCTTCATTTAAAAGGAATTATGTTACCTGCCTCAAGGGCATGAGAAAGTTACTTCGTCTGAACATGCTGTGCTACTGAGGCTGAAAACTATACCATATACAATTTGTATTTCTCGTAGTTTGTGAGAAATAAAAATGCAAACATCGTGTTAGATGGCTCGTGGTTTTAATTACATATAATAAATAACCAGTCCACGACCCGGTTTCAAATCTTGACTTGTTTTATTGCTAGTAAGAGGTAGGACTTCAAGATACAGTTCACATATAAAACTCCAACTCCAACGATTCTATTCGACACTTCTTGCAAACACAATACTGCCAAAACTGTTCGTTCAACACTGTCCTTGGGCGACGTAATATGAGCATGGAGGAAAGAAATATATGGAGACGACGCAAGAGACCTTCAAGACGCATTGAAGTGACGCCGGGCGGAGGAGGACTGGGTGGGGACTAGGCCGCATCTATACAGACACGGGGTATATGTAAAAAAACCTCAAGGGGACTCTAGGATAACCGTAACGCCGCAATCTGGTGATGGATTATTATGTAACTCGATAAGACAAATAAAATATGAAGAATAATTTTTTTTGATGTCCTGCCTAGTTTCCGAGATATTATATCTCAAATGTTAGATGTTTTTGGTTGAAATGCAGAAGAAAAAATAGGTCAAAGCCAATTTTGATGATGGATTCTTATTTAAAAAGACGAGACAAATAAAGAATAAAAATTTTCTATATCTCGCCTAGTTCTCAAGATATACTGTCTCAAAAGTGAGGTGTCTTGAGTTGAAATGCAGAAGAAAAATTTCGCAAAAGTCAAATTTGGTGAAGGATTCTTATGTAACACGACGAGACAAATCGAAAATAAAGAATAAAAGTTTTCGATATGTTGCTTAATTTTCGGGATATACTGGGATTGGGTTGATATGTGGCCTGGACCAAAAATTAATTCTGCCAAAGCCACAATGAAGTACATGGTGGACATGCAGAATGGATATTTCAGTTTTTTTACTACCACTTGTGGTTAGGTTGAAATGCAGCCTAGACCAGAATAAAAATAGTTATCTTGGTACCATACATCGTAAGCTTAATTGGGAATAGCTGGAAATAGTTTACATCGTGATAAACGTTTTGTTACTAACATGTTTCTCATGAAATTCATAACAATAATAGATAAATTCTTTGCCCCTTATATATGCAACAACAAAATCAGACTGTATTTAGACCTAACCACAATATCCACTAAATTGCCGCTACAGAATCAAACTATGTAGACACATCCACACACGCGTATTTGAATCGCAATCTGCATGGGGGTAACAACTTCGTTTGCTTCATCAAGATTCCTATATGGCACAAGATGGCATTATAAAATACTTAGACACATTAGAAAATGAAATAATCGCAGCATCAAACACAATGTGAACTTTGCATTTGTATGGATTCGCAATATGGCCGCTGCCGCCACCGCGCATGCGCAGTATCAGCCGAGAGTTTAGATGCGGCGTCACAGATTTAACTTCTCCTCCATATATTTCCTTCCTCCATGAATATGAGTCTGTAAAACTCTCTCTGCTGGTCGCTTTATATAAGTTCCATCGAAAGTTCTGGAACACTACAAATGCTTCCGGCAGATATTTCTCGAACATTAACAATACTTAAACAATTGAAAACATATTAAAAATAATGAGAATTAATACATAATCATTACAAAATGCTTAGAAATGAAAATTAAAGATACTTAAATACAAAATTATCCACTTAAATAATTTTTAACTGTAGTAATTCAACCTTTAAACATTCTAGCTTGCCTTAATACTTGGAATTACAAACATTTAAACAATTCTCTGGCATAGTTCTGTTCTTAAAAGTATTAAATGGCATCTACATAATTTCTTTTCATCAAACATAGTGCATTTACACTGATTTACAGTAAATTTCAAGACAAACATACAAGATCATATTCAATCAAACTATAGCTTTCTACAAATGCTTCATAAAATACAATTCCAGTTAAAGTGTAGGTTTGAGGACTGTTACAATCTGCTCCTTCTTTTTGAATAAACCTTTGTAATATTCTACTTTTGTGTTAATTGTTTAATGAATAACGAATGATATTTAAAATTTGAACCAGCCTGGGGAGTAAAATGTTGAGAATTTCCGATACACTGATATAAAATTGGCTCGCGCAGTATTTTTAGAAGTAGGAGCTAATATACAATCCAGATTTGTTGTCAGTGTTTGCGCAACAAGCCTTTGCATCGCCATGTAACTCAGTCGTTATCTCCGACTCGCAGCCCAGTGGCCAAATATTATTGCCGCCACGGCAGAGGCGTTCCGATAAGCACGTCCGTATCGGCGAGTGAACACTGTCGATAATTCCGACCAGTCATGTGCCACTCGTCCGCGTCTCGTTGCGTTGATTTAGAGCCAGGTGCGTGGGTCGGTCGATAGCTGTCCAAGTCGGGGTCCGGCGCTGGGTTCCATTTGTTTCTGCGCCGTTGAACCCCCCGTGCTCTGCAAACAGGACACAAACTGCTCGCTGAATATGCATGGCCGCCCACAATGGCGTCATCAGCGTGGCGCGACGTAACGGTCAGATTTTTCCGGTGGCGGTTGCGCGAGTCGTAAAAAAACCTCCTTGTTAAAGTGCAGTTTGACCCTAACGAGCAGCTGTTGTTAACACGCGCTTCGGATACAGGTCGTTTCCACGAGCCTGCTGGTATTGCAGCCAGTAATATTCGTTCTCTGTTTCGTCGAGGCTACTTGGCGTTTCTCTCTCACACAATAGTACTCTATAATGCCGAGCGTAACATGGTAAAACGGTTATGATGCTATCGGAATTAAAGTTCTACTACTTCATTGCCCCCCCCACCTTATGAATGATTAGTTTGCTCGTCACGGCTTTATAACTTCTCAATCTTAGAAAGAAATAACTACTAACTATTTCAGCTTCTACTTCCCTTAACAAGATTATAGCATAAAACTGAAAAAATTAGGGTTCTAAAAAAATTATAGAGCGTTTAAAGGGAGCCAAGAAAAACCTGTTTCTAGATATTATTGTGTTCATGTATATCACCGAGGTGGTGTAACGGTTAGTGTTCTGGCCTCGCATTCGACAGGACGGCGGTTCGATCCCCGTCCGGGCATCCAGATTTGGGTTTTCCATGGTTTTCAAAATCACTCCAGGCTAATGCCGGGATGTTTTCTTCAGAAGGCCATGGCCGAATTCCTTCCCATTCCTTGGCCCCCATCCTTTCCCGTCTATAAAGACCTCGCTGATAAGAGACTTTAAGCAGTTAAAAAATAAGTAATAATAATTCTCGTATATCAAACAAAAGCTGCAGATTCTGAAAAGTTTGGATTTTTATTTTTATGTGGAATTCCTCTGAATATTGACTGCACGGTATGATAACGGCTATAACGAAGGCACTTGTGTGATCACGTTTCGATGTGTGTTTCGTCGCCATCTTTAGGATCAATTCAGTTGTTAACTACTTTAGCTACAGTAACCGCGTGTCGGTTGATAAAAGAAGATAACCTTTCATGTTTATACACGTTTTGATCTTCTTAACATTATTCTACTGTGGCGACAGTTTTACTTACCACACCGAGCCTGGTGGTGTAACGGTTAGCGTTCTCGCCTCGCATTCGGGAGGACGGCGGTTCTAATGCCCGTCCGGTCATCAAGATTTGGGGTTTCCATGGTTTCCCAAATGCCGGGATGCGTTTTTCAAAAGGCCATGGCCGAAATCCTTCCCATTCCTTGCCCGCCATCCTTTCCCCTCTCTAAAGACCTCGCTGTTAGAGAGACGGTAAGCAGATAAAAAAAATACTTACCACCCGGTTTGTCACGCGATCCTATGCTAGCCGTTTTTGAAAAATGGAGGGGAAGGAAGCAAGTGTCATCATCTGTCTGTGAAATGTGTTATTTCGTTTGGAAATTGTGTAGTTATTTAGGCGGAAATTATGAACCGTCCAAGCATTCGCCCCCAGGACTACTAGAACCACCACAAAGTCCGATATTTGAACCAGTGTCCATTATACCACCCCTATCCGGGATGGGGCACTTCTTATACACTGCTAAACCACTCTCTCAAAACGGCTTGTTCGAATTTATATATATATATATATATATATATATATATATATATATATATATATATATAATATTTCACTTGACATATATTGTAATACCTTCTGGTATTTTATGATTACTCTTATGATTTTTATTAGTCAAACTTCTTATTAAAATCTCAATTCTTGTTATCCTTATCAAAGGGTGCTTTCAGAAACTATGATTTTAGATCTTTCATAAATGCAATACAATAAAAGTTTCTTGTTTGAAAAAAACTGAAACCAAACATTTATTTTAACTAATTATTAACATCACAACAAACTGACAAAATTAATGTATTTATAATAGATAAAGCTCCCACGAAAGATCACAATAAAAATCACAAAAACATTTAATTACTCAAAAACGTTAAGCACGAACCCACAAAGGAAACAGTACTTTTCTTATTGTTGCTGCGCCGACTAAACTCATTTCAATATTTGTTCAAGCAGAGTTACTTTAATAGCGTTAGCTAAAAGGCGCTTACGGGTACAAATAGTATGCAGCGTGGACGTAGTCAAAAACGAAATGTTCGGAGGATTACCGTTTTACTCCTCGCTCCGAATGTGATAGCTGGTTGCATACTCCAGCCGGAACCACAAAAAAAGGCCTCACTCACAGTACTGGTACTCCTCTGGAGTACAAGAGAAAAAAGAATCATTTTCCCTCAACACGCGCATCGCTTTGGTCTCGGCGTCCGTCTTCCTCCACGTGGCGATAACGAGTCCTCCAGGTAAGCCGTCGGAATGCCGGCCTTGCGAATCCTCCCTCTCGTGACCACCAACAGCGTTGCCGAATGGGTGCACATCTCTCCACACTTGGAACACTCAGTGTCATCGATTCATATAAAACAAAATATAACTACGTATGCTAGTTACACTGCACTGGCTTTCCATTCATACTCCATGCGTACCAACCAAAATTGGAATTAATATTGGCCTCACATAAAGAAATGTAATACATGGGTGTATTACAATATTCAACTAATTTTAACATTTAACTAAAGATTTAGTTTACCAACATCGATTTGCCTGAACCAATCCTACACTGAATGACTTGGAACAATGACTGCTTAGAAAGCTTCGAAGCCAAATTACTGTATGTGCAAAGTCAACGGCCTAGTGTCAATTTCAAAATACATTCAACTTAATCCATTTTTATTCGATTGAAATGTTACTCATTGCGCAATGTGTGTTGCGAGCCTTCTCTTACAGGACTAGATGGTAGTGATTTTAACGTCATTACTTCAGGAGTAATTTCGTATAGAATCCAGGCTGCATTAAGGGATTATGAGCTTCGCTACTGGCCCTCTGTGAAGTAGAAAATGCAATTAACTAACTAAAAGCTGCGCAGGGGAAACAGTAAAAGTTCTTATACTAAGCAGAAACATGTAGGGAGAGAAAATATTCTTCCGCATCTAGTGTCAATGTAATTGTCTGATAAAATATATTCACGTAATATATAAGACAGAGACGTCATTTCTGATTTACAGATCATAAGATATATGAAGAAAATTTGATATGAAAGAAAACAATCTGTGATCGAAATATATATTGAAAAAAAAAATCAGTTTATTGATTTTTCTCCTAGAAATTTTATTGTTTTGATCAATAAACAGTTTCGATGTTTAACATTGAAACGGTTTTGTAATCAATTGTTTCGTGTACATAAGGTGACGTCTGCAGCTAGTTGCACTATATTTATTTATTTTTTTAATTTTTTTAAATTTTAATGGCATTTGGTTAGAGACCATACAGCCAATCTACATTTTTACAAAGCTTCTTACATCCATTTGCGTAAATTATCTATTTACACATTTCCTTATCTATATTGTGTAAAACTTATTACAATCTTGTTGAATGTATATGCTATTTACAATATTCAAATTTCAAGTGCCTTCTTAAGTACCATAATCTAAAAAGCGTTGCTAGACAATACATCAACTAGAATTAGTAATCGGCGGTTCTGTATATCCATTATTTTCTATTGATTAGTCTAAATCACCGTATTTCTTTGACAAATAATCTGTAGAAGGTTGATCTATCTTGTGTTGGCCTCAATCGGTAGATTGGTGAGGATACTGTTAATTTTGCCAAACTAGTTGTTGTGCTTGCGCGGAAGTGGGGTTGTGCTGTGGTTTGGGCTTTAGGTTTGAAGTATAGTCATTTCTTGTTTTAACTTACAAGATTGGTTAGAATCCTCCATCTTTTAAGTATCTGGCGAGGATGCTAAGTATTACTTTGTTGTTGCTGGAAAGTAGGAGGGTTACGTTTGTCGGAAAGGGGAAGCCGTTTCCCTACGATTTGCTCCGCATTCCCAATCACAACCATTGACACTACAAGGATGTGACGGGGTGAGCGCCACACTCCGTCCATTGTTTACCTTCCCGCGGAGTTTTCTCCACGGTACTCATTGGATAGCAGGCTGAGTAGGCCTGGGAGCAGTCCCGGAAATCCAGCTTCGAAGAATAATCCTCGGATTCGTCAGGAATCGAACCCCGATCATACAACCATGACATGTTTCACATCCCGGAGGTCCTTCCTCAGCAGGGATCCATCAAACAAGATTGACAAATAAATAAATAAATACGGCAACAGTCAGACCCCTTACCACCTGAACTACACGGCCGCCCCTTTCAGGTCGATACAGCTCATCATACTTTTATTCTTTTTCACCGTTTCCCTTACACAACATACGTAGACCTACATTCAGAAACCATACCATAAATATTAAACGTACCATTTTTCAGATATTTTTATTATTTCATGAATATCGACCAAATAGACTGGTATGTAGGAGTAGAAAATCAAACCTTCCTGCTGTTGCCATCATCGCACAACCAGTTTTTAATTCCGTTTAATAAAAATGTGTTGAACATGTACATCATTGGTAGTCTAACTGCATTCTTAGTTGGCGGTAGGGATTTTGTCATATACTGAGGCACTTTCCTTTATTTAGTTTAATTGACTTCTTTTAAAAAAATTCATAGCATTATTATTAGTATTTTTTAACAACAATTCATTACAAATACTGAGTCAGTTATCCAGTATTTAGTTTTGCAGCATCAGCCTCAGAAATCTCATTACTAATTTAATTTATTAAATGTAATTTCATCACACTTCCTGCTTCTATGTATGAAAAGTATGAACAAAAATATAGATTTCACTACAGTAAGTCGTTTTATAAGGATTTATTGTGCCAAACTTATCGAAGGTATTTGGTGATAATTGTTATTGTATTATTTAAATTGTTTTAACTGTGCTTTATAAGTTTTATAAAGAAAAGTTTTTTCCCTACTTTATAAACCACCATTATTATGGAACAGCTGGGCGGTTAGAAAATTTTAATACTAAGAGAGGTACGAAAGTGGAAGGTAGGTAACAAGGTTGACTACCCCCGTTGTGCATAGCCGATAACGCAGGAAGTATTGGAGAATATCTTTAAACCTAAATCTTTACTGCGCGAACCCAACAAATGTTAAGCCACTGGACAAATAAGGAGAATAGCGAGGATGATCAAAAGCTATTCAATATAGTTCTTTACATTTTTCTTGCGTAGCAACAGCGGGAGGATAAGATTAACTGAGTTTAACCACAATAGCTCGTTCAGTTCCCTTACCCCTACATGCCAAGGGAAAAGAGTGCCGATTGACAACATTTGCCGCTTTTCTATCTGTACACCATGGCCTTTACGGAGGGGTAAGCAACGGGAGGGAATGAGGTGGGGAGCGGGGTGAGGGAAACATGACCTTGTGCCGCCATCTGAGGGTGAACAGGGTATTTGGATTTTGTTAAGATAACTGATCCAAACTAGGCCGGCCTCGGTAGCGTAGGGGCTAGAGTGCTAGCTCCACGTGCCGAAGGCCGCCGGTTCGAATCCGGCCGCGGGCATGGATGTTAAGTGTTATGTGTCTGTGTGAATGTCTTGTCCGTCCTGTGGCGTCCATACATTGGAAAAAATACACATTGAGCTGGCTGTAAGGCCTCCGTTGCCGAATGCCATTAAAAAAAAAAAAAAAAAAAAAAAAAAAATCCCAACTATTATCCGAGTTGAAAGGTAGAAGGGTAAGATTAACGAGCTAATGCCGACCGCGGTAGGGGCTAGAGTACTGGCGCCGCGAGCCGTGAGTCTTTGGTTCGAGTTCAGCAGAATTCATGCGTGTTTAAGTGTTGAGTGTGTTAATGCCATGTACGTTCTGTGGTGTATAATTGATTGGATACATCGGATGATTATTAATCATACTAGAGGTGACCGTATAGCCTAAGAATCCGGAAGCTGATAAAAAAATTAGTTTAAACGTTGTAACGGAGTATCTTATGGACGATTATCTTTCTAACATTGATTCAGAACAGCAAACACGATAAACTTTGTAACAACGATAAAGATTTTAAAATCAAAACCCGCTTATTTTTATTTAATTCTTGGCTATAATATTGTGGAACATAAGTAATATCTAGGTGAAAAAAATTCCACAAAATAATAATAATAATTAAAAAAAAAATTGTAGTTTAAAAAACTAAAAACACGCTTTCGTAGTAATGTGAACTAAAAGGTTAAAAATAATCTTTAAATATAAAGATTTTGTTTAACAGTGATGGGACGTCCCACAATACAGGATAAATTAATTTTTTTTGAATAAGCTTAAAGAATAAAGTCACTGATTACAAAATTAACTTTAATGTAAAAAAGCATGGGGTGCTATATAAGTTGTCTTATATTTTTTGTCGTTCGCTGTTTGTAAAGGTAGAGTCATTGTCAAAAGTTGTGTAGAGAGCACCCCACGCTTTTTTTTACATTAAAGTTAATTTTGTAATCAGTGACTTTATTCTTTAGCTTATTCAAAAAAAAAATTTATCCTGTATTGTGGGACGTCCCATCACTGTTAAACAAAATCTTTATATTTAAAGATTATTTTTAACCTTTTAGTTCACATTACGACGAAAGCGTGTTTTTAGTTTTTTAAACTACAATTTTATTTTTAACTTTTTAGTTCAGATAGTTTCAAAAGTATGTTTCCTACTGTTGGCTTTTCTTCGCCAATCTCTCTTTATCTTTGTGTTGTAGTTTCATTTTTAATTATTACTTCCACGAGTTAAATACAATTAAATGGCAGCTCAGCCAGAGGTCCAATAGCAGGGTAAATGTGGAAGACTACTCTTCTATAATAGTACGAAGTAATGTTTCGAATACTCACTATTCAACATCACGTTAAGTGACTACAGACAGAGAAACCTTTCTGAATAGGAGACAGTGGAAGACGATCGTCGTCAGCAACCAAGGCTCGTAAATCACACCCGGGAAACGAGATGGTCAAAGTAACGAGAATAGCAGGACGTTGCTAAGAGACTGCTGTATTGTCAACGGTTCTTAAAATGTGTGCACATTTTTTCTGTTTTTACTGTCAAAGTAATGATAATATCAAGATGTAGCTATGAAATTATTGTATTGTAATCAGTTATCAATACATCAGCAAAATTTCAAACAATTCGGACATCTGGAATCGGGTTAAAATTAAATTGCAAAATTTCACGACATTCAACCATTTTTCTTTTGTTACTGTCAAAGTAATGAGAATAGCAGGATATAGCTATGAAATTCTTATATTGTCACCGGTTCTTAATATGTGTGCCAAATTTCAACCAGCTCGGACATCCGGAAGTGGGTCAAAATGGAGTTGTAAAATTCCGTTACATTCATACATACATACATACATACATACATACATACATACATACATACATACAAGTCAAGCTAATATAAAGCGTGTAATAAACATGTCAGCTACTCTTAAACTTTTTTCATTCAGATAACATTATCCTATTATTCATCTCTATCATTAATAGAGAGATTCTGGCTGTTACTTCATCGTAGACGTAGTTAAAAAGTTTACGGACAAGCTGTTTAATAGAGGGTCTGATTATTAAATTACTATATAAAACTAATCATAAGTGAGTAAATTTAGATCACCTGAATTACAGGCTCAGATATTGTAATTTATTATAGCAAAAAGTCGTGCGAAGAATGGGTAATTACAATTTAGCGACATTAGCACACAAGAAGTGTGAACGTTGCAGGACAGACATTTTCCAATTAAAGAAAAAATCTGGTACAAAAGGTATTAACTTAAATGTATTGAAATCGGATACAGAATTGTAACACCTAACTTCTCTAGACCTGGATAAGTGGTTCCCAACTAGTTTTTCCCAAGTACCAACTCAAGAAAGAGCTCAACCTCACCTACCCCTTATGGCTGCCTGTTCCGCTACGTTGATCCCAGTCGAGTGTTTCACACAACCACAGTTATCTAATTCACACACATAAACACACAGTTTTGATGTCTTAAAGTATATTTTGGCGAGAGTAATGTTCTCAATTATCTTAGTAATTGCCTTAGCCAAACGATTACAGTGCGTGCCCCTTACAGCAACCCCTGGGGGCACGCGTACCACTAATTGGGAACCACTTATCTTGATTATTTAAGAAAAGGACTGAATTACGTTTCATTTTTTTTGTAACTTCTTTATCGAGGTCTTTAGAGACGTGAAAGGATGTGGGCAAGGATGGTGGCAAGGAATGGGAAGGAATTCGGCCATGGCCTTTTGAAGGAAGCATCCCGTCATTCGCCTGGAGTGATTTGGGGAAACCATGGAAAACCCAAATCTGGATGCCCGGACGGGGATTCGAACCGACGTCCTCCCGAATGCGAGGCGAGAACGCTAACCGTTACACCGCCCCGCTCGGTAATTACGTTTCTGAGCGTTGTCCATCCAGTTATACTATGTGAGCAAAAATGTATTTGGTACAAAACAACACCGCTAGATTTAATGCGAAGCCCAGTCTGCTGCAGTCACGCTGAATCAAAATTTTATACGAACAGCCTACTCTATCTACACTCTGGAACATGAATATATATATACATACATCTATTTATATATTATAAAATGATTCTGCTAATTAGAGAGTAAAAATCTGTAATCACTTTCTGGAAATTAGTTTACTTTTGGGAACATTGAAAATTTATTATTTTCTGCCTGCTTCAAAACTGATATCAAATAACATGAATGCAAAAACGGAAGCCCAAAAGTATTTTTTTTAAAAAATACTGACAATTCAGTCTTATCGGTTTAAACGATAAATATTCATTTCTAAAGAGGACCATAGAACAGAAAGTGGAAACTGAATTACGTTCCACGTAACATAAGCAAACCATAATTTTGACTTGTGCCACTAAAGGAACTCTAACTGCTGCCGCCGAGCGTGGCGGTGTAACGGTTAGCGTTCTGGCCTCGCATTCGGGAGGACGGCGGTTCGAATCCCCGTCCGGGCATACAGATTTGGGTTTTCCATGGTTTCCCCAAATCACTCCAGGTGAATGCCGGGATGCTTCCTTCGAAAGGCCATGGCCGAATTCCTTCCCATTCCTTGCCCCCCCCCATCCTTTCCTGTCTCTAAAGACCTAGTTGTTATAGGAGACGTTAAGCAGTTAAAAAAAAAAAACTACTGCCAAATTTGTCTTAGGTGTAGAAATACAAAATACGCTGTTTTTTTTTTTTATAAATTAATCAAAATTGTCTACTAGAAAATATTGTAAATGATATATATATATATAAACCGAGCGTGATGGGTGAGCAGTAACGCTCTGGCCTCGCATTCGGGAGGACGTGGGTTCGAATCTTCGTCCGGGTATCCAGATTTTGGTTTTCCATGGTTTCCCCAAATCACTCTAATCGAATGCCGGAATGTTTCCTTCAAAAGAACATGGCCAAATTCCTTCCCGTTCCTTTCCCCGTCCTTTCCCGCCTCTAATGACCGCCACGTCGACGAGGCGTAAATCCATAAGCAAAAGAAAAGAAAAAGTAAATGACCTAAAGCTATAAAATTTTACAAGTTGGATAAGTTATACATAATGAAGTAAATATGATATTTTTTTGCAAAGCAAATGACAATTTTTGAGTTATAATTAACGTCAAACTCAACAAAGGGACAAATTTTTGACTTACTTCTAGTAATTACGTTGTATTCATATTTGTAAGAATTCAAAGAAAGGTAGTAAATGAAATATATAAGATAATAACCATAATATTGAGACAACCTCATAACTGTCAAAAACCGCTACAGTTGTAGATGAATAAGAAATTTCTTGTAAATCTTATCATTATAGTTGAGTTACAGTGTTGTTTCACAGAAACAGAATGATGGATATTGTAGAGGTTATTTAAAATAATCAGAATATGGAACATCCTTCGTCATTTAGATTCAGCAAATTGACTCATCTAATACATGGATTTTACTACGAGATACGGTTAAAAAAGCCGTTTCCACGATAAAGAATAAACAATTCACTGTCAGCTCGACCCGTTGGCTGAGTTGGTTGCGGTATCGTGTTGGTGTCCGGTGTTGACACAGCTGGTTCGAGTCCTGATGCAGGAAATTTTTATCTTCAGGACTTGGCCATCAGACTGGGAAAGTTTATGGTGCTCAGTTCCTAATCAGCAGAGTGTGCATAAAAGTTCTAGGTTAAATCCCAAACCTCTCCCCAGTGCGTATGGAGTGAGGACATCGGCACTGTTCGCCCGTCAGCTGGGGACGTTAATCCCGGCTGCCACTCTGATGTCTTTCGGAAGAGTAAGCCTGAATAGACCGGCATCAGGTTTCACCTTCTCCCTTCTTCTTCGCTCATTTCGTTTAACACAAGCAACACTCACACTATCACAGTCATCCACACCCACAAAAACACATACTTGTGAAGGCCACCCTAGTTCATCTTCACAAGAAAGTCCCCCAGTTTAGGTGCAGCCTTCATTGTAAACGCCTACGCCCGTAATCAGGTCCATAAGAAGAAGATTTCACTGTCCATAAACCAAGCTGCAAGTGAAGAAAAGATTATTCATTTCAGTAATGTGCCTCAATTAAAACTGTGACTACAAAGAAGTTATGTTCTGTGTGGAATCGATCATTGTTTAATGAAGTGTGGTATTTCCTGACAGGTTTGTGGATAAATCCCTTATATGTATGATCAGATTACTAATTTTAATCTTCCATTAATCTACTTCAAGTGTCTTATATGCCGAGAAACCTACTAACCCACTGTTACTGACATTGAAAAGTTCTCAGGGTCACTCAAGTTTTCTTGAAATTTACGTCAAGTGAAGGCCAGCGGAACTTTGTACTAAATTACAGCAACCTCCTCGATAGCAACTTTAACAAGCTTTTAGTGAGATTGATGAAGCTCCAGCGACCAACTTGAAAATCTAATAATGTTTAAAGATTGATACGATCTGTTTTAAATGTATTATCCCAACGCAGTGAATATTATTTCACTGTCTTCGGTTGTTTTACTGCAAGATTGTTAGTCACCACATATCAAATTTGCAGTGGTGAACTTGTAACTTATACTAACCGACACAAGTGAAATAAACACTCATGTCCTATAAGTACTCGTAATAATCATAAAGTGGCAGATCTTATTACGATTTGTTAATTTTTGGGTTAGTTTTCACGATTAATAATAAGTATTTATAAAACGTAACTGGTTTCGAGCATAAAATAATAAAAACTATAAATACAAGCATAATGCGACTATGTGCTACCTTGTTAATATTTTTTTTTTTTTAAGATAGTGGTAGTATTAGGCTTATAGATGATTCAGCAAACTTTAAGTTAATATTGGAAAACCGATTTTATCTCAATTCTATACTTGTAGTTTTTGTTTATTGTTTACAAGGATTTTTACTAAATAAATTTCTTCATGTTATATATGCAATAAGTTAATGTATTTGACCCAGGTAATACTCGAACTGCCCGCGGTAGCATAGTCACGTTTCTAGGGTAGCCGATTAAACTCAGGTTTAGGTCGGGGTTTGTTTTAATTGTTATGTCTGTCCGATGATTGCTGAACTTTTTTGCATGGTACCGACAGTATGTTTGCTGAACGTGGTGAAAGGGATGTGGTGCCCCCTGCCTCTGGGTTGCACACTGTTCCGTTACTTCGGCTATGCCAACCTTGCGGATCGGTAGGAATTCAAGTACTTGACGGAAACACACGGACCGGTAGATACTGGTTGATTTTAACTCAGACGAAGTGGTTCCCCCTGCCACTCTGAGCCGCTGCCTCAGTTCTGGGGACGGTTGGATTTTGATGTGGGGACCGCTGGCTCAACTGGGACGGTGGTTCAAATGTCGTGGTTGGATCTTCCAGAGCGGATAAACTACAGTACCAAGCTCCCGGGTTCTTAGGGACCTGTGACCCGCTCAGTGGCCCAATCAAGTAGAGACCCTGCTGTTTCAGGAGCACTCAGTGCCAACGACCTCGGCAGTGAGACTGAAGGCGCGGAGAAAGGGGGACTTGCCCTTCAGCTGCTCCCGGCAGGAAGATTCTGGTAGCATGAATGTGACGAGACCCTGCTTGGGGAGACAGACGGTTCCGGTAAGCCAACGTGCAGCCTCGAAGGTGCCAATCATGTCAGGTTTGTCCGTCCTCGACATACATGGTATATACCAAAAGTAGTAGGACTGATTTAAAAAAAAATTATTGATGATATCTTTACAATTCCTTAATCCTCTTAGAAATAGTACCCTTAGGCAGCTACACGCCAAAAATTACGCTGCTGCCATTGGCCATACGCCTTCTAGAAGTCAGTTTCGGGGACGCTGTTGAGAGCCCTCGTCGATGCTGCTTCAACGTCCTGGATTGAGTCAAACCGCTGTTCCTTCAGCTGCTTTTTCATCCATGTGAGTAAGAAAAGTCAGATGGAGCCAGATGAGGACTGTAGGCGGGGTGCAGCAACGCGGCAACGCCGAATCGGGGCAATAGTTGCCTCATGACGACGCGCCTTGGCACGGCGCATTGTCGTGATGCAGAGTCAAGTTGGCGGAGATGACTGGTCGGACGCGATTCACTCGGTCTCGCAGGCGGGCTGGCACTTGCACGTAAAAGTTCGAATTGACAGTTTCCACAGGGGAAACGAACTTCTTATGAATCACCCCGCGACGGTCAAAAATCACCATCAGCATTGTCTTGATCTTTGATTTGCTCATGCGAGCCTCCATTGGACGGGAGGATGAAGAAGGCAACTGTTGGCCCAATTCAGCATTGCCACGTTGCTTAACCCCGCCTACAGTCCCAATCTGGCTCCAACTGTCTTTTTTTTTATTCCCACGGATGAAAAGGCAGCTGAAGGGACAGCGGTTTGACTCAATCCAGGACATTCAAGCAGCATCGATGAGGGCTCTCAACAGCATCCACGAATCTGACTTCCAGAAGGCGTATGGCCAATGGCAGCAGCGTAATTTTTGGTTTGTAGCTGCCTAAGGGTGCTATTTCAAAGAGGATTAAGGAATTGTAAAGATATCTTAGATATATATATATATTTTAAAATCATTCCTACTACTTTTGTCTCTACTACTGTATGTCTCCGGCTTGTCGGGTGTGGCTGCTGCTGCGTTGTACAGTTTGGTGATCGAGTGAAGAGTGGGGCAGCATTAGGCCCGGTCCCCGGTGCACACGTGCGTCATTTCACGCCGCGTGCACGCGACATATGCACACTTAGCAGGCGGCAGTAGGCGTCCGACTGACAACGATGGACGTGTATAATAAGAAGCGGGTAATTTTTGCGTATTTTATCTTTAAAAAATCATTTATTAAGGACACAGGATAGACGCAATTAGTCGTATAGGACTATTCCAAAGAACTTATTTTTATAAGAAGCTTGAAAACAATGAAATAAACTTTCCAAGAGGACAACCCCTGCTTCGCACTGCAGGTACAAAAATGCCCTTCTATTTTGTTGGTGATGAAGCATTTTCCCTTTCACCAAATATATGAGGCCTTACAGTGGTAAAATTTTATCAGAAAAAAAACCCAAGGATTTTCAGCTACAGATTGTCACGCGCCAGGAGAAAAGTAGAAAGTACATTTGGAATTTTGTACAATAAATCGAAAATTGTTAATAAAACAATTAATGTAAATTTGGATTTATCTATCCTATTGATAAAGACGTGTTGTTCACTTCATAATATTGTAAGAAGGAGAGATGGGTACAACATTCAAGACGAAATGAGTATAGAAGGTTTCGTCGATATCGGAAAGGACGCCTCAGTTCCAACAAGAGGAACTACTTAACAGTCTATCCAAGCAAGGAACATGATAGCAACATATTTTGTTTCTGATGTTGGCACCTTACCCCGGCAAAGGAATTTTGTTTAAGAACTTTTGTGTTTGCAACAGCAATATACTATAAATTTTAAAGGTATGATACATAAAATCTAGATTGTAAATACTTTACGTAAAACTGGAATTATAATAAACACGAAATATTTTACTTAAATTCGCCTTTGTCGTCCTTTTCCTCGAATCTCTCAATGAACATCCGACATATACTGGTCCAAGCTCTCCTCTTGATTCGATCATGATAATTTTCTGACGGATGTCCGAAATTTCTGGATAAGTCTTAATTTCACCAATAAAATATTCGATGACAATATTTTCTAAAACTAATAACTCGTCTGCTATGCTTGCCGCGCTAGCGTGTTCTGCCGCCCGTGTGAACCACTCCATTGGACACAATGTACTAGGAGACCGCAGTAGCGTGCGCGGCGACCCTGCGGCGTGGTGGGCGAGAACAGGGAAAAACGACCGCTGGGTCGCCGCGGCGTGACCGCTTGTGCGTGTGCACTGCCGTATCTGTTCCTGTGTATTCCAAGCCGCTAGCGCGGCATCTCAGCGTGCACGCCGCGTGAAATGACGCTCGTACGCACCGGGTCTTACTTTCGAGTGCTGCGGCAGTCTTTGGACAACTGCGGCGTGCTCGGAGCTACGAGTTCTGTAATGCTTGGACATGTGTTCATCAGTGACGCCTTGCCTGTCGACTGGGCGCAGGGGAAAGCCGTGTGGCGTTCGGTCTGTCCCTTAGGGCGTTGTTGGTGGGGGGAGGTACACGCGGTACTAGTAGAGGGGTTGCAGCTATACGTCCAGGTTTTGAAGGCTCTTCGGCCTGGTTCGATGCGGGTGCTTCGTCTTTGTCGCTTCCCGTGGGCACTAATGGGTGGCGAAGTGGGCCATGCCTCACCATCCCTGCTTTAACTGTGGGTAATTCTTTATTCCACGGCAGGAGTGGCTGCAGGGCAGTGGTGGTATTTGATGAGGTCTGTGTGAGTGATCAAGAATGAAAACTGGGGTGCCACCGTTGAGCAGTCTACAACATGCCTCGGAACGCTGCTGAACTTTTTTGCAAACAAATTTCTGCATACGCTAACTGCCTTAAAGATTATAGTAGCTGACTGTATGGCTTCACGAAACATTTTTTTTTTATTTTAAAAATATGAGCATTCTTGTTTTATGGCGCAATCAGGCGATGACATTGGATAATACCTTCTTTTGAGATTCGAGGCTACTGAGTAGAACGTTGTAAGGGGGCATCCATAAATTACGTGAGGTGAAATTAGGGGGGGGGGGGGGTCCGGCGAAATCTCTCCAAAAAGGGGGGAGGAGTCTACGGACATCTCACGTGAGGGTTTTGAAAAACTGTTGGACTGTAGAACTGAAAAAAAGGTCTACAAATGAGCGAAAGTCGATTTTTGGGGGGTATTTCGTCGAAAATTTGGGGTATAAATAGCTTTTGGAAGGGTGAGACCTAGAATAAAAAAAAAGTTCTCAAAAAAAAAAAAAGTTGCGAGGGCAATTTCTAGGGGGGTCTCACGGACCAGATCTCACCAGAGGAGGAGGGGGGGGGGGCGGAAATCCGGAAAAACAACTCACGTAATTTATGGATTCCCCCTAACCTAAGAGAGAGTCGCTACTCATCATTAGTCTGCCAACAGTATAGGTTTTGTGCAAATGTGTTTTCTGCTTGTGTGCGTAACGTGAAAATTGGGGACCACCTAAAACCTCATGCGGAATGTCCAGCGTTCCAAGGCCGGGACAGTCGCACATTCCCGCGTTCTGTATAGTGGCGCTTTAATGTGATCTACAGAAAGGGATTCTTGTTGCTGGAGTCTTTTGCTTGTTTTGCTTTAGTTTATGATGGAATAGTTAATACACTTCGATTCGGAATTAACGCCTTGTCGACATCGAGTTCTTTAGAGGCGGGAAAGGTCGGGTGGCAAGGAATGGGAAGGAATTCGGTCATGGCATTTTGAGGGAACCATATCTGCATTCCCGTGGAGTGACTTTTGAGAAATAATGGAAAACTGAAATTTGAATGGCCTAACGGGTATTTCAATGCACGCCCTTCCGAATGCGAGTCCCGATCGGGATGCCGTGGAAGCTGAAAGACCAACTTAATTTTGCGCGTTGATTTCAGCTGATAGTCATAGGCGAGCGTTTTGCGGAGTTTTCATGGATCTGGCAACAAATAACTGCAGATTATGATGTAAATCGTTCCTTCTCATTTTACAAGTGTGGGGTACAAAGTCTGAAATGTGGATTATCACGTAAACCGTTTTAATTGTTTGAGGTGTAATGATTTTCTGTGAGAGGTGTTCGTTAATATGATAACTTTAGTAATGATGAATTGATTCATATGAAATTTCGACCGAACATACGCAGTTACAATTAAGACGTTTGTACAGCTTTGAATTCGGTGGTCCGACATAGACGATGGCCATTTTTCTCGCAGTTGTATCTTATTTTTATCGTTATTTCAATGGAAGATGTCATATATTGATTATATTTGACCGAGATGGGAGGAGGCCGTTTTCGGCCTCCTACCTATCATTCGGGAGGACGAGGGTCAAACCTCGTTCGGCCATCCTGGTTGAGGTTTTCCGTGGTTTTCCTCAACCATTCTAGGCGAATGCTGGGATGGTTCCCTACAAGGCCACGGCCGACCTTCCATCCCCCTTCCCTCCCCGTAGAGTAGACTGGCTGAAAAGAGTCCCCTATGACTCTCCAGCAGCCCGCCTCCCAGCCTTCTGCTGGGAGGAATGAAACTGTAAAAAAAAAAAAAAATTATTGATTATAAGTGGAGGTGTCTTAATTTAATTCCATTTCTTTACTCTGAATTATTATTTTTTTAAAGCAATAATTGTATATTTTCCGTTAGTACTGAAGCGTCTTAAATTTTTTTCGCTCTGATGCATGAACTAAAGAGATAACGAAATGGAATCACATTCATCCATTATCTCTGAACAATAAGGAATAGACTAAACGTTTCCGTATTTTACGCATTTCCACAGTATAAATAAATTGTAATTAGGGCAAAAAAAAAAAAACTGCATCTTAAATTCAGTCGTAAACGTTTTGTTAGTTCGCGGTGATGTGTGTTTTAGTAGTGGCTGATACCACTATTGTAAATATTAATAATTTTCGGGTTTAATCTTTCTTCCCTGCGCTCATTCGACATCTACGTCACAGCCTACGCCATTTTCGACAAACGAATAAATTGCGTTTTTGTGTTTTCAAATTGAGACTATCTTTATAAATAAAATTACATGCCGTTCATATAATTATTTTCTACAAAAATATATTCTGGGAAAACATCCTTTTTACAGGTATCCAGACTAGACTATTCCTTTAACTGATGTGATTTGCTTTTTGATTGAAGAGTTAGATTTTTTAATTTTAAACTTTTCTTACATAACCAGACAGGAAAATGAAAAATGCATATAATAATTTAGTCTAATGCGCATGCGTGATAGATAGTAAAAATCTCAAACTGTTGCAAACAAGATACGTTCGTCTTCATTTCTTCTTGTACTTTTTCCATCTTGATTGTATGTAGGTCAGCTTAAATTAAAAATTTTGTCTAAGAAAGTGGTTAAATTTAGATATTCGCCAGTGATGCGGTGGATTCGTGATGCAGAACTTTTCATACTGTTCTAAACATTTCGCCCTTACCGATCCTAACCTTTCTTGTTATTGTATTATGCATCGTCAACGTCGACGTTATGAGAAGCGGGAAAGGTCGGGAGGAGGGGGGACAAGGAGCAAGAATGAAATCTCGCAGACTTTTTGAAGGAACCACCCCTGAATTCTCCGGGAGTGATTTGGAGAAATCGCGTAAAACCTAAATTTTGATGACTGGACAGTGATTCGAACCAGCGTCCTCCAGAATGTGAGACCAAAGCGTTACCGTTAACCCACTATGCTCAGTGATGCCAACTAAATACGAGGAAGCGGCAGACAACGCTCAGTTGTTCACAGAAATCCCAACAGAGAGATTGGACTTTCAGTGATAACGCAAGACTTATTTTTTGCTGCTAAATTGAATTTTGTGTTTTGGGCAACGGAAATCGCGTTGGGCACAATGTGATCATTTTACTCTAACATCCTCAAATAGCCAGTACTGTTGAACTTTTTATTTTAATAATTTGCTTTATTCTAATATGGAAGCCCGTTAAAAGGAAATGTTAATAGAGAATTCTCAATTAAATAAATGATATAATGCTGATTTTTAAAAGTAAAATATTATTTTTTGTAGCATCCTTGGGTAAAAAGCTCCTCAGAGTGCGTGCGATTCACTGTTATTACATTGTTATTTTTTTATTTAATCGTTATTTTATGTTACATAACTGAAAATTATGTTAACAAAAATTGAATATAGCTATCAAAACATGTATTCTTACTGATTTTCTCTCCTGATTTTATTTGATGCACTGTTTGGCAGTTTTTGTTTGCTAGAGAACATGTATTTTGGATTTAATTAGAGGTGTGATAATATTGGCGTCTATTTATTAGCGAACTAATTTTCTCGTTTCACAATTTTTCCTTAATATCGCCAGTTATAAAATATTCTGAATTGGCACATCATGTAGTCTTCAATAACTGTATTATGTGCCATTTTGTCCCATTTACTGTTCAATGATGCAAGCGTTCTTTTTTTTATTGATAGCATTCGCTTTTGAAGCCATTATTGCCCGTTATTAATTGTGTTAATAATTGTAAAGCCACGTACATTTAATCAAACTGTGCAGAATTCATTTGAAAATCTCCTTGACCTGGCTAGAGTATTAGAATTTATTAACTTTCTTATCAGAAGAAATTGTGGTGCCAAGTAATATCCGCAGGAAGGATTCAATGATAGTTGCAAACATTTTGTAAGCGTTTAACTGCATAAGCACAATGACGTGACTATTGATGAATGGTTACCATTACAGTAATATAACATAAATTTCGTTGGATCAAGTTCTTATTTCACAGCAGGCGGAGTGAAAATCATTTTGTCGATCAGTCGCTTATTCGATAATACAGGCTAACTATATCTCTAAGCTGAGCTGTAGTCAAATAAAGATTAAACACTAATAAAGTCTAGAAGGGAATAACTCTATAAAACATTAAGGAACCGTTTATTCGGTTTGAATCAGTCTGATCATTAAATACTCATTCCGTCTGGAAACCCTAAGCGTTTTTCGTTAATATTGAGTAACTAGTCGGAACAGAAAATTAATTTTCGTCTAATATTGTGCAGTAAATCATTTCTGTCGGGTGACGTTACTGGGTATTTTTGACATTAGACAGCTTTCCCTCATCAAAACCACTGATTACTTAGCTACCAATAACGCCGAATTACACTGAAACATATACGGAAGCAAATTTACATTGTGCAGAGCAGCACTCATGGGAAAGCTCGACAGTGATCAGCTTTTGAAGTACTTCTCATCCGGCGAGCCATGTTACTGCGGCTAGAGTGGTAGTGCTTTAGCGTTAGTAGTGTGCTCAAAGTGGGATGGGTACTGTTTCAAGTTCTGAGCATACAAACTTGTTGAAAAATACGTACACGCTCAGCATAAAAAATAGAGGCATTTTCAGCAAAGTTTGTAGCTGGTTGCATGAGTGGAACATGACCAATTTCAGATTCCTCCATTAAAAAAAATAAAAAAAAGATAACAATAATAATAATAAAATCAAATCAAAAAAAATCTTGCTACCGTTCTGGACTATGCAAAATATTGTTTATACTTCATACGAGTTGAGAAATTTCTTCAAAATTAGACCTTATTTTTTCCTGTAATACGCATATACTTTCCAATTATTATCTGTTTTATCTTTGTTATATCTAATATTTATCATGCTGATAAAAAAAACGAGACAATAGATATAATCATACGCTGAGCGGTCTGGTAGCTCATTCGTTAAGGCGCTTTCTTTTAAAGTTCGGGGTCCCAGGTACTAGACCAGGTGTGATTTTTGAAGGTTCCAGCTAAGCCAGAACGTCCAATGGTTCAGGTTGCACGTTAACTGTGGTCACATCGGAGGTGGAATGCGCGGCAAATGGAAACTCTGTCACCAGGTTGCAAGGCCATAAGGATTCAGTTTTTTTATCACGTGCTACGAAGTGTCACCAAGATTGAATATCGACCTACTGGCTGGAATCATGGTTTAAACCCATAATTTCGCTTTCAGTACTTCAGTGTTTGTAGAAAAAGATCGTTATTGGACAGTATATATGTTGGAATATGTATTTTTTGTATCAGTCTTCCTACTGTGTTGATGGAGTCTCTCATGTCTATCCGTTCTGAGTTAATCTCCTCATCTCGTCACAGAGCTTATAATGTATGTACGTCTTCAGTCATCTGAACGTCTTCATAAGCAGCTCTTTCCATCAGCTGCTTTTTCTAGCAAGAATTTAACCAATACCACGTGTTTAAAATGTGGTCTGCAAACCTATCTCTTGTTTTGTAACATTCCTCCATAAGGTTTGTCATTTCCACCTGATCTTCAGAACACGTTAACTTCGTACAATTAATTCTGAACAACTCTCAGTCTTGTTTCTTTCAGATCCCAACTTTTCCTTCATAAAATAATTATTTTGCTGGAGTCATATAGAAATGCTGTAGCAACCCGATCGAGAAGCTACCACAAAACCAGTGTTCACTTCGATCTGTCACTCACAGATTCGTTTTATCTTTGATATCCGATCGAATATATCACACTCCTACTTTATGCATAACTTGGAAGCGAGCAAGAATACAGTATAAGCAAATGGAATAGCGGGGGAAAAATTAAACGACTTTCGTACATAGACAAACATATGAAAAACATGAAAATAGTTCTGATTCAATTAAATAATATTACTAACGAAAATCTAGTCAATTGAAGTATCTTTCCCAAACCGTCAGTGGATGATAAAATACATGTAGCCAGTACCTGTTACTCATACATGAAGTCTAGGTGTTTCTTCCACCGTGGCGGGAAACGAACCCTGACAGCTACAGGTTGGAAGTGGTTGGACCGGGATGGGACGAACTAGTTACCATTGTCTGTTCGTCATGTGTCTAGCAAAGAACAAGCTCATAACTGGCTCCTTACATCTTAGTAAGTACTTTATTGAAGTCGAGGTGGGAGAAGGCCTTCATACACTATGGGTGTCCGCTAGCCTCGAAACATGCCGCATCTAAACGGAATTATGTTACCTGCCTCAAGAGCACGAGAAAGCTACTTCGTCTGAACAAGCTTTGCTGCTGAGGCTTAAAATTATACCAGTTCATTAGAGTGTTCATATCGCAGGATTTATGTAACATGCGAAGGCGACTGGTTTTACTATTGTTGACGTTACGCTCAAAAGTTCGTAACCAAATTGAAGAATAACAATTGTTTCTTGTATTTCTGACATAAGAACAATATGGATTTCATATACAGTTCCGAATTAAAACTATCTAATGGCGTTTTTAATTAATCCTCTCCATCTCAAGTACTTTTAGTTGTTATTCATATGCGGTCGTATCTCCAATTAACTGCATGTTTACAATTATTATTTACATTTGATGGTGGAGGAAATAAGTGGGTCATCCGGTAATTAATGTCACAACTTTTAATATAATTAACTATCAGAGAGACTTTAATTACTGCCGTTGATGAATATTCATTGTACGAAAATTTGTCCTCAATTTGAAAGGCATAATTGTAATTAATGTGAAATGTCAGCCACCAATATTGACATTAAAGGTAGCAACGAAAACGCTTTTATAACTTTGCAGCATAATATTGTTTGCTACGAAAATATTATTTTGTTTCTGCAACATAATTCGCTTTTGATACTGAACTTCGTTAAAAACCAACTATTGCAGTAAGTACTGGTGCATAGTAAGCTCCGCATTAATACATTGCTGTATTATTACTACTAGCTGACCCGGTCACGCGTTTGCTGTGACTTACTAATTATAGTACGTTGGATTAATGTTATTCTAAACTTCCTCAAGTAGTCAAATTAATATTCACTAATAAAGACAAAAACATTGTAGTCGATTTGGAAATTCAAATGTAATTGGCAAATAGTTACGGAGAGTTGAAATTAAGGACAAACGATCATAAAAAATTTTAATTTACATTTCATTACAAATTACTTAATTGAAATTATTAAACATTGATATTATAAAAAAATATTTTTTATTTATTTATATAAACTGAAATTTCAGTTATATCTTCAGTCATTCTGTTTTTATATTTTTCCCACAAACTCGAAGATTGTGTTGGATAACATGTTGTCAAAATAATTGCAAACAGTTTAACGAATACTATTCGGCGTGGCTGTCAACGCTGCATCAGCAAGTATCAGGTCCCAATAATTGCCGTCTACCAGCAGCTGCAACTCGCGACATGCATCTTGACATGTATTGAACACTCGACCATTAACTGTTCGTAAACATTCGAAAGAAGCTGGTCCAGGAACATTCACCAATAACAAACGCTGAAAGAAACATTCACGTTGGTTTGGTTGCAAAGTCTTTGCTTTGAATATGCCTGCGATCGAAGAATGTGGTTCTCCTTGTTTACGTGGCTACCATTTTTTTACCTAATTTGTTCCATGAAAAATAGCTTGGAACATCGGTATATAATAATGTTTTTGCGAATTGGCGGAACACATCAGATTTTTGACACGATGTGAAAAATTCAGTTTGTGGTTTGTCGTTTTTGGTGGCTCAAGTATTCTTTGGAAAATATTTTCTTCGGTGAAATATACACGTTGATCGTATTCAAGATGTATTGCAAGATGCTGGATGGAAGGGTCTCTTTCATGGATGCGAAAACTAAAAATATGCCAGACAGCTTCGTTGCTGCTGATGTATCTACCTATTTGGTATCGTGTTATTTCGTCATTTTTATTTACATTTTGAACTTCAAATACGGCCAAATCACTGCCTTTATTAACATATTTACAAACGTACTTAATGGATTTTACAGAACTGCAAACTCGACGTTAATATGAGCCTTATCCGTTTTTGAAAGCAATGGTGGGTATGGTACGACCCACTGATTGTCAATTTCAACTTGGTTTCTAGAATTTGACATTCGCATTGTAAATGTTTGGCCACCATTCTCAGCGTTTCTGCGGCGATACAACGGATAACCATCGATATCCGTAATAGTATCATTCGTATATTCCTTTGAAAAAACGCTTCTTACATTTTCCACCTTCCATGCATGGCGATGTCATGTTAAAAGCACAGCACGGTCCGTGGATCGAGTGACTGGTAACAATATCAAAACAATTCTTGATCAATTAATGGATCCGGAATTTCGACTGAAATTATTTGATCAATTTCTTCTGGACGGATTTTAACTTCAAGCCAAATCAAAATGTGAGAATGAGGCAAACCTCGCTTTTGCCACTCAATCAAATACAGATAGCAACGTGTGTTACCGAAAACTGAATGTTTTACGATTAAATCAATCAATGATTTTAATTTTTGTTTGAACACACGTGCCGTGACATCATGACGATGCATTGATTGATGGCCTGGTAATAGCAAAGTTTGTATTTCCTCCCAATTCCGATTACATGTAAATGTAATAAACAAATCTGGACGACCATAATGACGTACGTAAGTCATCGCATCTTGTATATATTCCTGCATGTTGCGTGAACTGCCGATGTAGCTTGAAGGTAAAATAAATGCATTACCGATATCATTAGCGTTAAAATTTTCATAAATATTGCCGATAACAGTATCTCGTAAGAGGATGTATTCCTCCGATCGTAATTTAACCTGGTTGTATCGAATAAATCGCAAATGCTTGTTTTCAACCTTGGCGTACATATCCACGACGTATTGAAGGCACAGTTGACGATATCGAAGGATATAGTTATCCTAATTACGTCTAATCATCAATCGGGGGGCGTAGTACTTCATTGAAGTAACTTTTTTATTTGTTTTATTACCTGAAAAAATAATAAATTAAATAGTAAAAAAAAGAGTAAGAAATCAATATAGTGGGCCCGCTATAATCCGGCCCCTGGTCGGAATTCTGCGGGTCTACTGTACTAATAAAATAACGAATTAAATAGTTGAATATTAAATTTACCAGCAACTGGATCACGCTGTTTGATGTTGATGTGATATTCATTCTGCCCTTGCCAGAATATCAGTGGATACTGGAGTGCGTCATACGAACGGTGTAGATCCGAAATTATACTAACAGTTCTATCTTGCCGTGTGACTTTAATCAACTGAGTCACCAACCATAAAAACTGCAACTTCATCTACGGTTGGCGCGTTGAATCTGCCAGCGTATTCTCCTGATGGTAATTTGTCAGCTTTGATGACAAATTGATAGTTGTCATTTTTTAACTGTGGCGACACAATTGAATAAGTTGATTATTATTTTCCAAACAATTTTCCAACAATACCACAATTGCTCTCTCTTCTGCTTGTTCGATGCACCTAGTTTTCAAGCGTTCCTCACAATTTCCAATAGATTTGGAAAAACTTCGGGTCATCGTTTGGCATCGGTATCAACGACGCAATCTTATGGTACACCTGGCCTTGTATTTTGAATTTAGTTTCAAAATGACGTCCATCAGATGTAAGATCGCAAATTTTTGCTGCCCCAAAAGACGTCATCTGGAAGCAAGAATTGAATTTGCGTGTCTTGCGCAGAAACAATTTCGAATCGTTTGATTCGCCAGCAAGAAGGATTGTAAATGTTCTGGCGGATTGGGTAGTGGTAATAATACATCTTTTCCTGATGCACAACACATGCCGGCTGCTTCATTGCGGAATTTCAACGCCTGATAATACTGGCATATTTTGCTCACCGCACCGATTGCAGTTTTTGAATGTGCAGAGTAATCAATGGCTGGTGCATATTGGAACGCAAGACGAACAAATGATACACGTGTTAAAGCACGGCTGATTTACTGTCTCTCTCGTTCTCTTTCTCTAAATGTAACTATGTGCTGTTCTCGTGCCGCTCTTGTTCTTGATATATTCTGTCACAGACGTTCATCACGCTGTTCTTGAGATTCTTGCATACGATGCTCAGCTGTCCTGATTCTTTGAACTTCTTTACTTGCCGCGATTTGTGTTGCTGATTGATGAGCTCTCTCGTCGTGCGTCTTGCCTCTCTGCTACACGCATTGTCGAGGTTAGATTCTTTGGCGACAATTCACTGAAAAATATTTGAATTACAACAAAAAGTGCCTTTCTGAAATCCTTAAAATAAGACACTATAATACAGTGGTGAAACCGGAATTTTTGGGTCCATTGAAAAATACAGTAAAATGGAAGTTAAGAACTAATGAGGAAATATAAAATAACATTGAAAAAAGAACAGAAAAAGATTGATATTTTTTGATACATTTATAGCATGTATGACACCAGGCTTTAAAGAGGTTTAGAAATATTTGAAACGAAATAATACCAGTGAACCGTATGGAAAGAAAATTTTTTCGATATCAGACTTTGAATATGGTAGGATTCAAAGGTAGAGAGGAGTGCAATGATGAAGGAGTACTGGGGAGGAAGAAAGAAAAAACAACAGGAGAGGATTTGAAATTGACACGTGGAGTCTAGCTGACCATAACAAAAAGAAGAAGAAAAATGATAAGCTAGCGAAAAATGCTTACACGATTCGAATTTGTCGTAACGTTTTCTTCAATTTTATATTCATGTGTGTAATTACTTTGTCGTTAGAAATAAAGACACACAAACGATGAACATCAATACAGTATAATTATAACACAATACACAGCACAATTAAAATTGAAGAAACTCACACATATGGCGTGGAATAGACCGTAGCATAAATAAATCGAAATACAACGCCATCTACTGGATGGTTCGATAAATTAAAACACCGCCATCTGCTAGGAATAAACTGTAGCATAAATAAATTGAAACAGAACGTCATCTACTGGATGATTACCCAACCTAGCTAACCAAGTGTTGTATAGATAAGTTAGCACATCGCCATCTGTTAGAAACTTATGGAACTATAATAATAATTACGTGTGGTCGTAATGACCTGGTGACATGGTTTCTACTGGCTGGGCATTCTGCCCCTATCGTAGCCGCCTTTACCTAGCCCGCCCATCCTGCCTTGTACAGGGGACCTATATTTTAACGTCGAATCTGAACCACAGTACCGTCCTGGCGTATTTCACCTCATACAGCATGCTGCGCCGGGGGTTAATGCCGGGTTAAGTGTCTATAAAAATCCTCGCCCAGACAGGGACTCGAACCGGGGACCTTCCCATCTCCAGTCATACGCCCTAACCACTTAGCCAGCAGGCCGTTTAGCCTTGGTGGCATACAAATAATTACAAACCATTGTCCTATGACAAACATTTAATGAACATTTATTTCGCAAATAATAAATATTGAGGTCTATAATCCAGATAAAAACTATCCTATCTTTTAAGTTGGACTAAATCACACACATTAAGCCAAATTTCATCTAAATCGGTTATGTAGTTTCGGAGTTCATCCCGGACGAACATCGTGACACGAGATTTTTATATATATAAAGATTACGAAATTTTTTTCTAGTGGAAATGCAGACGATTTCAAAATTTTCTTTATTTTTACGGGGGACTACAGAAAAATCGGTGAAGTGAACGAGTAGGCGACGTAATTGGATTTGCGTTTATCGTGCTTCCTTAAATGTATTATTGCGCCGCATTAACCCACTCAAACTACTGAGGCGAACAGCCACAGCTCCTGAGAACTGATCCGTATGGAATTTCATTCCAACAGATTTTTCAAGCACTTACTAATTAATGAAAAGGCGATTGACTTATTGTTTGAAGAGGCACTTAAAAAATTCAGAACGAAAAACCTTTGTTATCCCAATTACAAGCTCGTGTGTGTAGTGTGCTGGTAGTTTCCGATATAGGAAAATACTTTGAATTACAGGCAATTTGAAACTAATGACACATAAAAGAATTATTTACTTACATTCTTACCGAATTGTAAATGTGAATGTTTGTAACAATCAAATTGCTTCATTGAGTATTGGCTCAAAAGTTTAAATTTGAGTTTAAGGATGCACAGTAATGCTTATAAATACAGTTTCAGTCGTCTTCCCTCCAGTGATTTTAGTGGTCCACATTTGAAAGTTTGGTGGTTTTTTTATTCATGTGACCGACTCTCCTGCCTTACAAAGAGCTATTTAATGACTACGACATTCTGTTGTAGACTCTATGCTCAGTTCACTCTCAACTTGAGGTTGAAGATCATTTTCCGCTTGATTCGCTACTCACCTCAGCACCCCATCTCGTTGCCTACCACTCCGAGCAGACCACAGTGCTAAGCAGCGTTTGGCAAATTCGTCAGCGGTTGTTCATTCCCCTTCCCATGAAGGAGCAAGGGCAGCAGGGAGGGGACAGAACAGAGTGACCTTGAGCCGCCTCTTTTAATTGAACGCACTATAAAACATGAGTTAGGCCTACATGCGGCCACTAATATCTAGTCTATGGAACGTCAATATCATAAAGGTAAGTATAAAAGACAGTATTACGTCGAATAGACAAAACTTTTCTTGATCAGAATGAAATATTTAATACTACATTATACCATTCTTAATATCAGAGAAGCTGTTACGTTGGATGTCAGGAATGTTGAGGTTAACACAGTGCAGAGCAAAAGATGCTGAAGGCTCTAAATGACATAGTTGTTACTTCGTAGCGCCTTGTCGGTAATTGTGAAACGTAACAAATTTTTAACAGTAAAATATTGAATTGAATCATATGTAAAGTTGAGAGAGTATAAACCGTTCACTTTTTGCTGTAGAAAGTTATTAAATATGAAAAAATTTATGATTGTTTACATTATATTGGATTACTGATCATAGAGGGATTTTGTTGTTCACTTAAATTTTAAAGAGCAAAAAATAGAAATATACCTAATTTGGTCACTAATACCTACGATGAAAAAATTCATAGATAGAAATAGTTAATGTAAAACAGGAAACAATCATACAGTTTGTTTTTTCAATTTTATGCAATTTTCTTAGTGTATTTGAGCATATTGGTATGATTCACCCGTTAAAATAAATTCAATATTACGCACGATAATACAATGAAAAATATTCCTTTACATATGAAATACACAGACGGAAAAAAAAATCCCAACACCAAGAAAAAATTATTGTAGAGTAATGAAATTTGGACAATGCATTTTTCAAGTTAACATGTTTAATTGATTAAATTTTCAAGATCACAGGTTAATTTAAGCTCAAGAAAATGCATTTCAAATGTGAAATACTGTTAAATTAATAGCCGGTGTAACCTCCAGAATTTTGAATGCAAGCCTGCAAACGTGAATGCATTGTGTCATACAGGTTTCGAATGTCACTTTGTGGTATGGAGTTCCATGCTTGTTGTACTTGTGCTGTCAATACTGGGACGGTCAGTGCTGGCTGTGGATGATGCTGGAGTTGTCGTCCAATGATATCCCATACGTGTTCAATTGGAGACAGATCTGGTGATCTCGCAGGCCAAGGTAACATGTCGACACTCTGTAGAGCACGTTGCGAGACAACAGCGGTATGAGGGCGAGCGTTATCCTGTTGAAAAACTCCCCCTTGAATGCTGTTCATGAATGGCAGCACTACAGGTTGAATTACCAGACTGACGTACAAATTTGCAGTCAGTGTGTTTGGTATAACCACAAGAGTGCTCCTGCTGTCATAGGAAATTGCTCCCCAGACCATGACTCCAGGTGTAGGTCCAGTGTGTCTAGGCCGCAGACAGTTTGGTTGCAGGCGTTCCCCTGGCCTCCTTCTGACCAACACTCGGCCATCACTGGCACCAAGGCAGAACCTGCTTTCATCAGAAAACACAACAGATCTCCACTCCGTCCTCCAATGAGCTCTGGCTTGACACCACTGGAGTCGCAAACGGCGATGGCTTGTAGTCAGTGGAATGCACGCTACAGGGCGCCTGGCTCGGAGCTGTCCTTGAAGTAACCGATTTCTAACAGTTCGTTGTGTCACTGTGGTACCAACTGCAGCTCGAATTTCTGTAGTGCTGCCATTCATGAACAGCATTCAAGGGGGAGTTTTTCAACAGGATAACGCTCGCCCTCATACCGCTGTTGTCTCGCAACGTGCTCTACAGAGTGTCGACATGTTACCTTGGCCTGCGAGATCACCAGATCTGTCTCCAATTGAACACGTATGGGATATCATTGGACGACAACTCCAGCATCATCTACAGCCAGCACTGACCGTCCCAGTATTGACAGCACAAGTACAACAAGCATGGAACTCCATACCACAAAGTGACATTCGAAACCTGTATGACACAATGCATTCACGTTTGCAGGCTTGCATTCAAAATTCTGGAGGTTACACCGGCTATTAATTTAACAGTATTTCACATTTGAAATGCATTTTCTTGAGCTTAAATTAACCTGTGATCTTGAAAATTTAATCAATTAAACATGTTAACTTGACAAATGCATTGTCCAAATTTCATTACTCTACAATAATTTTTTCTTGGTGTTGGGATTTTTTTTCCGTCTGTGTATATTGTTTATGGTTTCAATGTGACATAAATCGATTAACCCTCAAATTGCACTTAATACAGCAGAAATAAAAATAAACGTCATGTGAAACATAATTCCAAGCTTTACGTGGGTTCATTCTCACTCCAGTTAATATCTTCACAAAAAATCTATCATAGAAATACCTGAAATATCCTGTAGGGAGAGATGAAAAATACAAACGTAAGGTACGTTAAAATCAACATTTCGTGGGAATACAATACTTTATTCATACTATACTAACAAGTCATAATGATGATGTCATGGCTTAGTAATAATATACGTATCTCATTGGGGATTTCGACGTACCCCTTTTTAAGTTCAGTTTCTGCCGGAATTTTGAGGCGTAACCAAACTTGTCCTTCTCTTCTGGACAACATTTTTTTTAGTACACTATTGATGCGAATAATTTACTATAGCCGTTTTCATTAGGTATTGGCATGTGAGAGCGTCATTGTTTCGCGCGAATTCTCGACTGTGCGAAGTACATGAGTCCACCTCACTGATTATCATTTCTAACGACAATTCACCTAACACCTGCGTGGAGAGAGACAACGTGGTCGTTTGGCATAATGCGCCGATGAAACGTACGCGGAAAATAGCGAACATCTTCCATTGGTCTGGTAACCTGGGAAAATTCGGCTGAACTCTCTACACAGGATGATTCTGCATTGAGGAACGGTAATTACTACTATGATCAAAGTGACGATTCTGTTTACATTGAGAGAGATCATTCGTCTTTGATTCCAGTGAAATGAAGACAGCAGACTTCAGATTCCGAATATTACAGTATGAGTACAATCAGCCAAATACGAGACCATTACAGTACTGCGTTCTGCAGTCTAGAAGCACGCCTGATCAGCGACCAAAGAGAGCATGGGTTGACTTACGACATCATCATCCCTCAACGCCAGCAAACTTTGATGCATCAAACGAAGACGCCGTTATAGGTGAAGCACAGTTTTCATTAATTAACATTTACACAATGCTAATCACGTAAAGTTTGAGTTATGATGACCTAGAGATGTGTCTTATGCTCAGCGAACCATTCACGTTAGTAAAATGCGTTGAACCGTTGTACTGGACGTAAACTGCATAGTTCGGACACTTTCGGCGCGTCTCGATAACGCCCGAAGTGTTAGTTTCACTGGCTGCCACCACAGCACTGCTTGGCTAACCAGGAAATTTAAATTAAGTAACTGCGTTTGATTTTATGTGCACTTAAATTGTTAAAAGGAAGTGTAATTGCAATGCCAGTTAAGAGGTAATTGTCTGTTAGGAAGTAACTGCAAACAAATACGAAGGGCAGAGAATAAGAATTGTAATGTGAGGTCGAGATATATACGCGACGTTCGTTTAAATTTGCACGTTAGTACTTATTTATTTCCGGCGATTAAATGCATTCATTCATGTAAGGAGAAGAGTATGTGTTGTTTACGATCCAATATGCATAGCAAAATAATTAGTCAAATATAAGATAACAGGAAAGATTATTAAAAATTTGGAGAAAGCTTACACGAAACGTAAGAAATCACGAAATGTATATAAAAAAATAAACAATTGTTATTTGTTTTTTAAATTATGCTTTCCTTAAAAACTTTTTAATAATAAAATTTTCCGTCGCTTTTGAAGGCCTTTGTGGAAGTAACTGCAAGTACTACGAAAACGGATGCCAGAGATTTTTTATTTTTTTAAAAAAGAAGTTATAATGCCAGGCAAAGATGTGATGTCCATGTTCTGACTGCGAGTCTCCTTCAGTAATTGCATATTCTGTTTACTTACCATTACCTGTTGGGGAAGAAGTAACGAAAAAAGCGAAGGGCATTTTGTCAGATTTTACTATGTAGAAAGACTTTTTCATTATTATATGTAACTCGTTGATGATGGCTATCAGCATGTAATTTAAAAATTTCTCAGTAGTTGCGGAATCTGTCCGTGTAACGGGCTTTAACCTTGTTACGTCAGAACAGAGCTGCACAGTTCAGTTATAAGAAACCAACTATTACCCGCGACTTCGTAAGTGCGTGCTTAGATTTTATTACTGGAAATGGATATAGGAATCACAAAAAACACGGAACCGGGATAATAAGTTGTGCAATATTTTATATGATATTTCTATAAAGCTCATAAACAACTTGACTGCGGGAAAATCAAAGCCTGAGCCACCGGTATAGCATTGCAGGGACTTAGAAACGCTATGTGTCACCGTTAGGCTAGTTTTCAAAAATTTCGTGTAATGAAACATAATATTTCCTTGACGAATTTCATCAGAAGAGATTTAGCCGTTTTGTCGTGAAAACGTAACAAATAGAAAGACAGAGCTACTTTCGCATTTATAATATTAGTGCACATTCGAGTTAATGATTCTTGCTGTCTTTAAGCTTGGATAAATAAGTTTATTTCTGTGTTTTGAAGGCAAAATAAATTGTATTTGATGATTCATTTCCTTGCAGTGTCAAATAAAAATCAAATTCATTAATCACGTAAGTTGCTTATGTTAATTACAGTTTATAAAAGGTGTATTTGTTAACTGCCGTTCATCCATAGAACGCGAAGTAAGTAAGGACGCCAGGGTCAGATACGAAAAAATGTTAAATTACTGTGTATATATATAACTCACACGTCAGACTTACCCGGTTAGGAAAATCCTTGACAAGAGGACAAATACGCATCGTTGCGAAACTATGTCGTAACTATTGGGAGGTAATAAAACCAATTGCTACGAACTTTTTCATCTCAAAACTGTAAAGGAAGTGTCTCCAGCTGGCGTATCAAGAGCAGTAAATGGCGCTGCTTTGCGCAATAATTCATGTCACCATTCGGTAACGGACCACGCATCCCCTATTGTTCAAAGTAGGTCGTAATATTTAACTTCCTTTTAAGAGATGGCGTCTCTTTACTCAGCCATATTCAGACCACTATAACTCACACCGATAACTCATAGGTTTAACGGTCTCATACTAGACTGCTTAATACACAGTCATATAATGGACACTGAAGTGCGAAAAATATCACTTTTATAACGTGCATCTAAAATTCACGAGAAGATACATTTTTAGCAGCACAATTTTATGCGTGTGTTGTCTGTATATTCACTAATATTTAATTACTCATGGTTCTTAAAAAACAACGCTGTGCCAAAAAAAACTGCTTTTGCTAAATAAGAGGTAAAAGTTAATATTGTGTTTATGGTGCTTAATGAACAATTTAGGAATGTAATCAAGAGTGTTTGAAGGGATATCTTTCAGTGCAAACACTGCTGCAAAATTATTTGATTTCAAGCAGTCCTTTATTGAACATGTGTGACAACGGGGGATTATTTTATACCAGCGACTTGGTTCATAACACTGTAATGAGTTTAAAACTAGTATTTAATGACGGATGTGACTATAAACATGAATCTTTAATATCACTTGCAGATTATTACAACAGATGATTAATTAACAAAAACCTAATTAATCTTTGAAACAGCTGCGGTAATGTTATTGCAAAAAAAAACCTTCGCTCGTTTCATACCAGCAGTTTCAATATAGAGTGCGTGTTTTTAAAAGTAACTGTAATGAACGTTTTTTCTTGCGAGCACTCCAGAATGAGAAAGTTAAACCCCAGACAAACTTTACTCCATTTGCGCTGGTAGTGCTCCTGGTCAAGTGAATTTTTTCCCCGACTGAACGTCGCTCACAAATAATTAATGTTGCTTAATTAACGCGAAATTCTGCTGCAGATTTTTTTTTGTAACGCTCTAGATGTTTTCATCACGCTGGTAAAGCAAGTAAGAAATGGAAAATTACAGATACTTCATTTTTTAACTTCTCTACAGAGTGGTTATTTAAAAAGTTTAAATTGTAAAACAGTATGTAAGATTAAAGTTAGTGCTATTGAGTCGACAGGCCGTTTCATCATTAAATTCACATATTTATTTTCAGTGGACGCCAAAGATTTCGTCATAAAGCTGTCGCGTAGGTTGAAAAATAGGTAGGTCACAAGGTATATACGATTTTTATTCGGGAGGATCCCCCTAAAAGTTGCCAATAGGATACATAATGAGATTCGAAATGTTTCAGCTCAAATGGATAACTTTAACCACTGCTTCATTTGACTGAAATCACGAGAAAATGAGATATTTGCTGAAACATCGCAGTTTTCCCTTCATAAAGTGAAAACTGTTTGTGCCATAAATATGTTTTTGTCTCATTTCATAAAAAATGTTGTTGTATTTAACTTTTACTCCCATCAATTTTTGTTAAAACTTAGATTTAATGTTATTTACTGTTTTTCATGTTAAGTCATGATTGAAATCCTCAACATCGGCATAGTTTGTAAAAAATGTCAACAGAAACCATTTATATTTTCACTAATTATAGTTGATTAATAGGTTTCTAGTTCTATCCCTAAAAAAGAGTATCTCATCGATTTATATTGTAGTTCAGGTACATTCAAAACCGAAAGTCTCATTTTATTTTGATCAGTCGTGGTGATGAAGAACATTTGATAGGAGTTCCTCAGCTTTAAAGTAGTATGGAAACTACTCAGCTGTATTTTGAACAATTGAAGTGCGGTGTACAGTTGAGAAAATCCAGGGAATGTGTTTTGATACTTCTGCAGTAAACACTGGTCGTCTCAGGGGAACTTGTGTTTTGCTACAGAAATTATTAGAGCAAAATTTTCTATGTTTACCATTTCACATCTTAGAAATTATTCTAAAAGCAGTCTATTTTAAAATGAGCACAAGCACTAGCCCTCAATCAGACATTTTTAAGAGATTTCAGACTGTGTGGTCTAAGCTTGAAAAGACATTTTATAAAACTGATATAGAAGATAAAAATATTAGATATAGAATACTTAATTTGGACCATACTTCAAGCTTTTTTACCAAACAAATAAAAAACCAAGCAGCCTAAGGATGATTATCATGAATTCATGTAACTTTGTTTAATTTTTGTTGGACGTCTATCTGCAAAAAACATTTTTCCAGGGTACCTGGTGCTATTCATCTCACCAGATGAGTGGCAAAGGCCATTTATTCTCTCAACGTTTCACGGATCAATTTTCATTAACGGATTTAAAGAAAGAAGGTATTATAGTTGTTTAATTATAATAAATATTTATATAAAAGCGTGATTCAACGGTCCCAAACCAACTTCCGACCAATACCTACAGTTATTAAAATCACTTATTGACTACAGAAAAATTAATTAACAGGATGCAGACAAGGTATTGTCAAAAATGTAAAACATATTTGGTATCTTAACTCGAAACAAATAGCATTTTCATTTTTCGATGAGCCTTTGGAAAAAAGTCAAAATAAACATGGCTGTAAAATTAATGTACTTTGATGAAGATACTGAATATGATAGAGATGTAAGGGCAACAATAGGTCTCAAAGAGGTGGATCATTTATTCGACAAAGGAATCGATTTTTTTCTTTTTGTTTCTCCTCAAACTATGAATTTTTAAAGAGCTATGAAATTAGTATAGATTTTTTAAATACAGATAGCGATGAATGGTGTGAAAATGAAACTTATTTGAAAACAAAAGAAAAAAATAAACTACTGAACGGTAGTGAACGGTTTTCAGGTTCAAAATGATACAACTGAAAGAGGAATAAAATTAATGGAAGATTTCAATTCCTGTTTAGCAAAAGACAAAGTACAACGGCAGTTTTTGTTACAAGTTGTATCTGAGTGTAGAAAAAATTTTCCTAACTTTTCGAAAAACACCGCATCTAAGACATTACCACTATAACCCAATAATTGTAATTTATTTTCTTTATAACTTTTCTTTTTTATAGTGCAATTTTAATAATAAAAATGCAATTGAACATTATTTGTTCTCATTTCTATAGGCCTACTTTCTTTGGTTCTTTTTTCAAAGTTCAAAATTAAGGAATTATCCTCAATTTTGAATTTAGATTTTGTTCATTTACTTTCGAAAACACTTTTAGATAAACCATTCTTGATGGAGAGAATTAAAAATAAAACAAGTGAAAGCTGGAAAGCAGAAAAAGCTATGTTTTAATGCGTTTTCATAAAAAAGTCAATTTGAGGATATGGAGACCGACCTTACTTTAAAAGTGTTAAACGTCATTATATCTAAGGTTTAGCAAAAAATTGATGAAAGTAAAGTTCAAGGCAACAACAGTTTATATGAAATAAGCCAAAATCAGTTTTCTGGGACAAATGGTTTTTACTTTATGATGGAAAAACTGCGATTTTTCAGCAAAACTATATTTTTTTCAAGATTTCAATCTTGATGAGACACGGGTTGACAATATCCAATCGAGATGAAACTTTGAAATTTTTTTTTCCATTTGACAATTTTTAGCCATGTCCCCCGGAAAAAAAATCGCCAGACCTCATGCGGCGTCGCGCACATCTAGCGCCCAAAGCAACTCATCCGACTCTAACCGTTGTGAACGGTTAACACTCCTGCGTAAAAGAGACATTTTACAAATCCGTTCAGCCCTGTTAGTAGACTCTAAGAACCTCAGTTTTCTCTAAATTCAATCAATTATTTCTCTTTTAAATTTGGTTGAATAGTGAACCAATTCTTTTGATAAATTATTTAACTACGATAATAAATCATTCTCTTGTAAACGCATAACCACTAATGCTACAACGTCAATTAATATGTCATATGGCTTGCTTGCAGATTATGATTCATAAACATTTTAAATATTTATTTAATTTTCATGGTCATAAATGTACGATCAAGAAATCACTTCCCTCACATAGGGAACACGTAACACTACATATCTATAAACAAATGACACCAAGTTCATAAAAGTCCGGAAAATGTGAAGCATTTTCAGAAATAAAATATTTTTCCTGGAATAGGTAAACTGTTAAGAAATCTGTGACTATCTCACACCACAATCATTTCAATTATTATTATTATTATTACAATTATTATTAATAGTAATATTTCATTTTGATTTGACTGATTATTATTAGTATTATTATTATTGGCGAATTCTCGCAATAAATGGAAGACATTAAGCAAATGGCCCAATCAAGTGTTCTTTGAGTTCTTCTTATTGTCCCAATAGGCTTTCATTCTTTCCGACAAACCTTGTTTGCGTTCTTCCGACCACTTTGGTCTGAATTGTTTTTGTTTTGGTTGCTCAGTTATAACTTCCAATTTGTCTACTTTGTGTCTGTTTCTAAGATGTCTGTTGCTCCTATGTTTGCACTTTTCAGATCCTTCCGAATTTCATTCAGCCAAGGTGTTGGATTTTTAAGTGAAGTTACATAATCTATTATCTTTTTTATCATTCGATTATCTGGTGACCAAAGTATTTAATTTGCCTTTTCTTGATGTCAATTTTGATGTTTTAATAAACTTTTGTTTTGTTTTCATTGATCGTTGTCTGTAACCATCTTTAGTGAGTCTTGTTCCTAGAATTTTTCTAATGATTTTTCTCTCTACTTTTTCTTATTTCTTCAAGGTCATGTTTTCTGTTAAGTGTTAACGTTTCACTTGCATAGAGGAGTTGGTTTTATGACTGTGTTGTAACGCTAAATTTTGGTCAGTCTTGACATGGATTTTTTGTTGTATAGATATTGCACTAACCCTAATGCTTTTTGTTTTTTACTTTTATTATTATTATTATTACAACTAATACTTTTGATATAAAATTTTCCTTTGATTGTTTGTAAGTGTTATAAAAGTTGTATTAATGTCTGTAAATTGATTTATGTATGAAAGGGTTCCACAAGCCGTAGTTTTGTATAGTCTTTGGGGAAGCGATAGCTAGCATTGTAAGAATCTTTGGTGAATTCCACAGCAACAACTAAGCGGGCAGAGTGCACAGTTGTCACCTGGTCTGTCAATAACGTATGGCTCGTGTGTGGGATACCACAGTAAGGGAGCTGCAATATTACTGAAACGTATGAGGAACTGGTTAAAATGCAGCGCGAATATTTAAATGTTGATTTAAGTAACTGTGATAAATAAATTAATCACTGTTTCGAAAGAAGTATTACTAACATTAACAAAAATATCTGTCATTTTTGTGTAGTTATAAGTTATTAATTATATTGAATTAAAACAATACAAGCATGTGTTCGAGACGAGATTGGGCCTTTCTCCTCCAGAACACGCTGTTATCCCAATTGGTGTGGAAATGCTATTAATTTACGTAATTCTTCATAGTGTGTCTGGTAACTGTCGGAAGCTAATTATTCCACACTAATTGAGTGGAAAGTTGATAAATTCCCGTATTAAATCAAACGCTACTAAGTTACGCATGAAGCTGTCTCACCTGCTCAGAGCAGGTCGTTGGTGGAGGCCTCTGTGCGCGTGGTCTTGGTGCCGTTGGCGGTGTGCAGCTGCAGCTGTATGTCTTCCGGCTGCCGCTGGCGGTGCAGCTGCGAGCGGGAGCGAGGTCCCATCCCGCTGCCCCCGGCGCCGCCCCCCGCAGGCCCGCAGTAGATCACTTTGCGGAACGCCTTCCGGAAGTTGTCCGACAGGAAGGCGTACAGGATCGGGTTGACGCAGGAGTTCATGTAGGCCAGCACGTGCGACACGATCTGCAGCATCACCTTGGCCGTCGTGATGTCGTATAGACCCACCGTCTTCAGCACCAGGATCACCTGCACAACAACGGAACATGTAAGACAACGATAAAACACAACTCTACATCTACTGTAGTGCTGAGCACGGTCAAAGAAGAGTTACGTTTGAGATGCGGAAAACGACTGTCGGACTTTATATCCAGGGTGATTCAAAATGATTGTCGGGGTTTCATGAATTTTTTACAGGCTGTGTACTAAACATACAAGTATTATCTTTACATGGATGAATAGACAAACAAGTTTTTTTTTGTAGCAGCGAAAACTGAGTTAGAATACCACGCTAAATTAGATATGATCAGTATGTCACTCGGATCTTTAAATACTCCTGTTATACGTGCATGAAATATCAACAATGCGTGAATAAAAAACCACCCTAGATGTTAAATGGAAAGTATTATTAGTAGAAATAATAAACGATCTATGGAATCAGTTACTAAACAACAGCTGTATGTTCAGCAGAGTAACTTGACCCAAGTCGAGATTAATATTGTGTTATAACACAGTGGTCCGCAACCGGTGTGTCGCGGCACACTGGTGTGCCGCGACAAGGTGAAAGGTTGTACCGCGAAATTTTACCAGTTATAAGGAATTTTCAAGTTTTTTTATTAATTATATTTTAGTTTCATGTCTCGCGAATTGTTACGTATTGTCGTATTCTAAGAAATTAAATGTTATTTATTTACTCACAGTTGCTGTTAGTTACTTTTTATTCATTTTTAAATATCTTTATTCCTCGCCTCTACTGTTCGCTTTGAGGTTTTGTTATATTTACCGCTGTGTTCTGTGTACATGCTTTTCCCTCAGTCTAAACTGCTGGGATTAGCAGAACTTTCCAAGTCTTATTTTATTACGTTGTCGCTTCTCCAACAATACTTTGTTCCTGAACCGTTGCACCGACGCGACGCCTTGTTAGACATTACTGTAAAAGCAATCGGCATTCTATTAGTTATTTCTTTGAAGTGTATAAATCCTGCTTCTTGCAATTACTTCAGTTCCATCATAGCTGTGCTCTGAAGTGGTCTGAAAACTGTTAATAGTTAGTCTCGATATTTCTATTACTATTAGAAGACTGTTTTATTTCTCCAAGATGGACGAATTCCTTGAATGGAGTGTTCCATCAATGAGTGCAACTGGTGAAAACGTTGAAAGAAACAAAAGTTGATGCAGCGGAAATATGATGATACTTACTTATCCTATTTTTTTTTTTTTTTTGGTGTGTTGAAAAACCTTGTCCAATTCCGGAATATATCGTCTGTGGTGAAAAACCCAGTAATGCTACTATGGTTACCAGTAAACTGAAACGACATTTGTTAACAAAACATTCTTCTCTGTCAGGAACCGAAGTCAATTATTTTTTTCAGTTGTTAGAAAATAAGAAAAACAAAGAACGCTACAGTACGTGTTTCGGAAAAAATACAGGAACCTAGTTATAAGGAATCCGAACTCATCGTATAGGCCAAGAAACCACATATAATAAGTGAAACGCTGTTAAAGCCGTTTGTAAAGAGATTGTAAGAATAGTTCTGGATTTAGAATCTGCTGGTGAAATTTCAAAAATTCCTCTTTCTGCTGACTCAGTCAGTCGCCGAGTTATTGATATGTCTCGTGATACTGAAGACATTATGGAGGAGAGGAGAAAATCAATAACAGTCATAGGTTCTCACTTCAGATCGAAGAGTCCGTAGATATTAGCCGCCACGCACAACTTCTGACTTACATTTGCTACACCGAAGGAGATGTAACTATAAGTAATTTTTTCTTTGGTAAAGAAACTACCGGTGAAGAAATATTTCGTTTGACTGATGAATATTTGCTTCTTAAAGAATTCACCACGAAGCCATTTTTGCTAAGTCTCTGCCACCTTCTCTGAAAGATGTGCTGGACGAAGTAGTAAAAGTTGTGAACTTCATAAAAACGCGGCCCCTAAATCCACTACTTTTTTTCCGTTTTATGTCAGGAAATGGGTTCAGAATACACATACAAAAGTACGCTGGCTGTCACGATTAAAGGTGTTACAGCGAATATATGAACATAGAGATGAGGTCCAGAAACATTTGATTGTTGAAAGACATAAGTACGTGGATTTATTCGCAGATGGCGATTGGGTATCTAAGTTGGCAAATTTTCCGTCATTTTCGTACACTTGACTGAACCGAACATCACAATGCAAGGTAGGAACGATAATATTCTTATTAGTATGGTTACAGAGGATTGAAAATGGGTGGTGTGATATTTTCCCGACTGTATGGTCACTTGATGACAGTAATAAAATGATGATGGTCTTAATTAAACAACATTTAGAAGTTCTGCAGCAGAGATTCGAAAAGTACTTTGGAGAAAGTGTTGAAAATTTTGAATGGTTTCGTGATCCAATCGTTGCAAATTCGGAACATCTTCCAATTAATATTCAAGAGAAACTTGCAGATTAAAAAGCTGACGGAACTTTGAGAACTTCTCGAAGTTCCTTTAGATACATTTTGGCTAACAATAAGGTATGGCAGTTAATGTGTTACTGCCATTTCCAAATACATATTTATGTGAATTTGACTTCTCGACGTTAATTGAGGTAGGTTAAAACATCCAAGATAGAAAGACTCAAATCCGTCTATGATGAAATGAGGCTTGCATTGTCAACGATTTCTCCACGGATCAGTAACCTGTGTGCTGTTAAGAAAGAATGTGGACAATTATTTACTTTAATAGCAATATAAAACTGCCTGATTATTAATTTTATGCAACCGCTGTTTTTACCTATCATTTTTTTACGTGTTAGGGGGCTTCGTAATCCGAAAAAAAAATTTCGTATTATGAGGATATATTTTTGGTAAGATGTGCCGCGAGATTTATGGATAACCTTATGGTGTGCCGCGAGTAGGAAAAGGTTGCGGCCCACAGTTATAACACATAGTCTATTTTCGATATGTCCTTTGCATTCGGCCGTACAGAGTACTTTTCACTTGTTTCCCCAAATTCCATAATTAATTCAGCCTATTTTAAGTTGTTATTATTCAGTTCATTATAGTAACGTTATAAAACTTTTACATAAAGAGATCTCTTAAAAAAAGAAATAACAGCTCACTATTCTTAATTACGAGTGCTTAACATCTCATCGACGTCTAGGTCGTTAGTGGACGGAAAAGACTGTGGGCAAGGAACGGGGAGAAATTCGATCATGGGGTTTTAAATGAACCATCCTCGTTGCATGTTATTTAGAAACTAATTCCAGAGAGTGTTTATTATTTACACTAATAATACTTTCCACTTAACTTCTAAGGTGGTTTATAATTTACATTTTGTTGATGTTTCATGTAAGTATAATAGGAGTATTAAAGAAAATTATGGATTGTCTAAGTGAAAATATTGACAATTAACTAGGAGTGATTTCAGTAAACCATGGAAAACTGAAATTTGTATGGCAGGATGGGGATTCGAACCGGTCATCATGCCGAATACGAGGCGAGGCTAATCCCCCGCGCTCGGTCGTTATTCCCTACCGTAAGTTGCTCACAGGTTTGCAAACGCCTGCGGTGTTAAAATACTTAAGCTCACAACAATCTCTCGCTGATGTTAATTTAAGTGTAGTAGTTAATTGCGCCTTCCAGGCAAGAAAAAAGTTACTGCTCTTTAACTTGTAGTTACATCCATTTCTTAGAAAACAAATTCTCAAAGAGCTTACAACACAGCGAGCACTAACGACCTTTCCACTTATGAAGTCAACAAGCAGTGTTCTTTCAACTTTCGTATCTTTTAGTTACAAGATGTTAAACTTGGGTAATGACAATACAAATACATACGCCATTTAGCAATTGATTTGTAAGTATACGAAGTTTCCTATCCGCTTGAAATTTCGTTCTATGCGATCAAGTGAGCGTGTTCTGAATATTCGATGCCCTAACAGAAGGTGTGTTTAAAGCATCAAACCCATGATAAATAGAATTTCCGATTCAATTAGAATTTATCTCGTTTTTTATATATATACAAATAAAGCAGTCTGTTCTTTTGGTTTTGTTTTGGCTTTACGCCTTGTCGACGTCGAGGTCATTAGAGGCGGGAAAGGCATGGGGACAAGGATTGGTAAGGAATACGGCCATGGCCTTTTGAAGGAAGCGTTCCGGCATTTGCCTGGAGTGATTTGGGAGGAATCATGGAAAACCGAAAACTGGATGCCCGGACGCGGATTCGAACCAGCGGCCTTCCGAATGTCAGAGTCACTAGTGTTGCAACGGAAGTGGCATAACGGAAGCAGAAACAGAAGTCAAATGTAAATCTTAGCGGAAACGGAAGCGGATGCAGTACAATTCTCAACAAGTATTATATTACATTAAGTTAATTAAGTGGCTGTGAGTTATATTTTATAAAAAAAAATTGTTTGATCGCTTTTACACCCCGCAATCTGATCTGATGGTCATGTATTAGACCAGCTGCCTATGCTGCAGGGCGGAGCTTGTAGCCACTGGTGCACTATTGGCAAAAGATGATGGTACTTGTTTGCATTTGATTTGCATCACATAAGGAGATCCTCGTGTAGATGTAATTTCTTATCTATTTCTTATCTTTTTGTACTCTCGAAGGTGTGACTGAAACGCCAAAAATAGATTGTCTCTATCGTCAGTTGTGGTTGATACTTAATCGTCTTCATTCATATTTGACATGGATTCCAACATTTGTAATGATGACACATAGACTGGTCTTCATTCTCAATTTGATGTAAGTTCCTTTTGGGGGAACGTAAACCATCATTATCTTGAATGGGGTTTGTTGTATCTCTGGATTCTCTGGTTCTGCTGATCGTCAAATTCAGTAATTAGGTTCAACCTGCTCCACAGTGACGCTGGTGATAAAAACGAGATTTATATAGCGGATCTGAATACGTTGTGTATTTGTATCTTTGATGACTTCCCCAAATCTTGCTCTCGAGATCAATTCATGGCGTAACTTTCTTATTAAATTTCGGAATTGTTCTGATATACGCCGCACCTGCACCGTCCCATTGTAAACTTGCGATTAAATTCCCGTTATAAAAGTTGCGGAATCAGAAACGGATGTGAAAAGGCATGCAGAACTTCCGCAGTAGCGGAAGTAGAGGTCTGTTGCATCACTACCACTCACCCACCACGCTCTGTCAACCTGTTCGTACCCAAGCGAGATCCGACAAATTCAAATACAGCAAGCAGAAAACGTTTGTAAAAAAAATGAACAGGCATAAAATATTTCGACGTAGCTGCAGTTTGAAGCAGTAGTAGAAACAACAGATGTGTGCAAACCAATTTAAAACATTGAAATACAACCAAAACTCAGAAGGAAGAGGTAAAAACACGAATGCTCCTCCGCTTTTTCGTATGCAGCCAACATTTCTTTGATAGTGTACCAGCGACTTAGCACCACAGATCTCAAATTCCATGTGGACAATGTCACCAGTCCAGCAAGTCAGGAGTAAATGGGTATTATTGCCATTATTCCACCAACTAACATCAGGTTCTGCAGGCGCTGCGATTGTAAATTTCAACGTGATAGAGAGTTAGATTTGCAGAAGTAGCTGAGCCAATCACAATTATAGACAGGCGAGGCAGCACTTGCTTAGCTAAGAAGCTAAGGTACTTTCCAGCTCAGAGAGAAAAAAGAGAGCTGGTGAGGCAATGAAAATTCGTGGTTTCTTCCTGATGATTCAAATCATCTCAATTGCCGAGTACGGCAGATGAAGATTATTGTAGTTTCAGAAAATCCAGGAAGGAGAATAATTTCAAATTTGATATCCTGGTGGCGTGCTTGGTAATGACTCTTCAGCAGGAAAACAGAAAAATATTTTCTATGAGCCGGTGCTAATAATAGCATAAGTTGAATATGGCATGTAGGTTAGTTTTTTTACTTATTGCTTTACGCCTCGTCGGCAGATAAGGTCATTAGAGGCGGGATGGGACTGGGGACAAGGAACGGAAAGGAATTCGGCCATGCCCTTTTTGAATGAGGCATCCCGCCATTTGTCTGGAGTGATTTGGGGAAACCATGGAAAACCCAAATATGGATGCCAGGACTGGGATTAGAACCCGCGTCCTCCCGAATGCGAGGTCAGAACTTTAACCGTTCACCTTCCACGCTAGGTTGTGTAGGTTAGTGTATTGGAACAAGGACATTTATCGAGTCCATTAATATATTGCTAGGATTGATGCGTTTAAATGGGAGTAATCTAAATATAAAAGTCTGTGAAATATAGGTTAGTAAAATCAAGTTATGAAAGGTGTTAAAAGGTGTTATGAAAGGTGTTATGATCAATAAGAAAATTCAATACGGGTAAATTAATATAAACACAGAGATTTGGACAAAATCTTCAGAAACTGCACTACTACAAGTATGCATTGCAACTTCACAGAACAACAAAACAATGTAGCCTACAAATCTTTATTTTGAATCGGATTTAATTTAATGTATATGGCTTCCTTTTGTGTTCTTCCCTTGGGACTTCAAAAAACAAAATTTATGTTTTAATATACAGGGTTTTATGTGTTAAGTGGATTATAATGTATGGGGCATACTATTTTGTATTTTTCTTCTGTTGTTAAATGTTCTGTACAATCACAAAACTAGCTATGGTCAGGCTACATGGATTATGTCCAGTTGCCGAATAAATTTTTAAAAGAACTTTGCTAAGTGACTGTAATCAAATAACCGGTGCCGGTTCGAAAAATGGGGGGGGGGGGGTTAAACTGGGGTGCTCGTCCCGGGCACCAACTTCGGGAGAGGGGGAGGACGGCAAAATCGTATTTGAAGAGGGTGGTAAATGGCACATTCGCGTGGTGGCAACACTCATTTTTTTTTTAACTTTACTGCCTCGCCGGCACCCTTCAGAAGGAGGCAGATTCAAAGAACAGCTCTGTACTGCCCCGGGCGGCAAATTAATGTTTGAAGGAGCGGCAATCTCAAGTTTTTGCCCCGGCTCGGAAACTTCGTAGGTCCGCCACTGCAAATAACAAAACAGAAATAAAGTAATCCACGGAATCCACCTCTGTCATTGCCACCATAACCTGCATTTTTACGTGGAACCCGAACCACGAATATTGCCTAAAATTTCGTTCTTGCCATCTAAAATGGAATGTACAAGCAGTCCAGGTTCAAACCTCTGGACCGCCCTACATGCCGTCACGATTATAATTTTTACGAGGTTTTCAGTAACCACTTAACCGAATGCTGGGACGATTCCTAATTTCCGCTTCATACACCACAAGTCACATTTCGGTACGATCCAACGTTGCCATAGAGAAGTTTTATTCCGCGCCCGTTTTAAATCATTTTGCCGATGATGGTTTATCATCATTTCCTGTCTTCGAAACGTATAGGCAGTTATAGCTAGTTCACTTAACACAGGTGGCTCAAGGTCAGTCTGTTCTATCCCCACTCCACTGCCCTTACCCCTACAGCCGAAAGGGAAATTTACCACTCGTTCACCAGGACACAGTGGTCAGCTAGGGAAGGTAGAAAGGGACTGATTATGATGAAAACGTGACATTCAACCACCAGTTCAGACTGAACGGGATATAACTGATTTATGTTATGTTATGTTTTGATGAAACATTTGTGGAAGTGGATATCGTTCAGCCGTTTACCCTCCGAATTGTCGGCTCAAAAACATGTTTTCCTGGCCCAGCTCCTCAGCTCATTAACCCCTTCCTTCCTATCTCTCGGAGTTGACCACCGTATCCAGGTAAGCAAAATTCCCATTCGCATGTAGAGGTAAGGGCAGCAGAGTGGGGATAAAACAGACTGGCCTTGAGCCGCCTCTGTTAACTGAACGTATTATAGTTAAAAACTAAAATATAATAAATGTTACGCTGGAACAGCTACCATTGTTTCCGTTTCGATTATACCGTTACGGAGCTGTGAAACCAGCAGCCAGATTGAATGGTGATCTTTAATTTTGGTATCGTACAGATTCCTATGAAGGCTGCATTGTCTCGTATTACTAGTAGCTCCGTTGGGGTTATAGTCGAATTCTTAACGGCCAATAGCAATGAACTTTCACTACGATTCTGTATTGAGTTGTTAACGAGAATGTTCCAATTTAATTTATGATCTTTGATTTCTTCCTTCTCAGTTACCACAAGAGCAAAGCTCGATTTTACGACTCATTACACTGAAAGGATCAGAAGCCTTTTTACGATGCTTTGAAATGAAACCAGGCTGCAATGAGGCTATCATACGACCTCTTCCATGACATCCTATTCTGACCATGTTCTTTGGAATGAAACCAGGCTGCAATGAGGCTATGATACAACCTCTTCCATGCCATCCTATTCTGACCATGTGCTTTGGGCAGAATTAATGGCAGCGTCGAGTATTAAAGATGATATTATTCTAAATCTGTACAATGACAAGCTCACAGCGTTGTTTTAACAGGGTGTGATATATTACACTATCTTTCATATGCGACAGAACTTAAGTTATCGTTGTAAATCAAATAAAGTTACATCCTTGATTGTTTCTTTCCAAAGCTTCAAAATAAGGGAATTTTTTTTTTTTTTTTTTTTTTTTTTTTGTTCTCTTGGCACTAAGGTAATATTATCGTTTATCTTAGTACGTGCTAGGACTGACTTTTTAATAATACAGCAATCTATGATTAACTATGAATACTACTGCATATCTTCAATGCCAATTACTTTCTGCGTTTCTCTTACTATATTTTTCTATATCTGAGAGCAGGTTTTGAGTTAATCAAGTAATTACGTTGTAGCAAGACATTATTGAAACAAGATTTCTTGGATAGACCCTAATAACGTTCACCAAATTTAATGCAGATATCAGATTTTATATGGGATGGTTGCAGCAGGCTTAGTTTTATTTTACAAACTGCCATTTTGCATTGACGGGTTGCTTTCTGGAAAATTCATTATGGAAGCAGCAGAAAACAAGGGATGCAGTAGTATTTCGTTTCATGGCAGAAGCATTCAGTTCAGTGTTTACATTCTAAAGGGCACTTCTTTTGGAAGACGGGATTTAGTAGTTTTAAAATGAACGGAAAAAAAATTAATAGGTTGTTCGCGAACTATTGTGGAAATCCTATGAGTTCTTTTTGTAGCATGTAAATTTTGTATAGCATTGGAAATTATTTAGAAGAATTTTTTCCTGTCTTACGCCACTGGAAAAAACACTCCCGTGGAAAAGGTGTCCTTCTGATCACAAATTCCTCTACGAGACCTTCAATGATGGTTTGAATAAGAGTGTATTTTGCTCGTCTCATAAAGTGGCCCATCTTTCGATGTTTGATTATGATAAATAGCTGCGTTCTGTTCTTTCTCATCGAAAAATCTCTTAACAGGTAAATAGAAAATGTTGAATGTGTCTTCAGTTTCTTCTAATGTCCTCACCTTGAAAGCCTCCATATAGTTTAAAGAATATAATTTAAATATCAAAATCACGTCTGGTAACTTACTTGCAGTTGGGTTTTTCCGTATGACATCGCAATCCCCAATGAATGTTTCCTGGTGACAGAAGTTTCTAAGTAGCCGCGCGTTCCACTCCTATGGAGGTCGCTATCCTAATGTGAAAATTTTCCCATTTGTCTATCCACTGTGTTATTTTCATTCTGTGTGCTCAACATTATTAAAGTGACTTGAAAAATTTCAATGAAAACTGGCGACGTGGTGATGTCACAGCGGTATCAAAGATATTGTATAACAAATGAAGAGAATGGAAGAGAATGGAAGAGAAGATGCAACCATGACTGACTTCAAAATATTGTTATTTGTTTCTATCTGTATTACCAGATAATTTAATATAAATTTCACGATGAAAGATTTAATCGAAAAATTAATAACCCTTTTCCGCCAGCGGAAAGGTGTTTTGGTAACAATTACCAAACTAGCTTGTTATGGCCAAGCCATGTCTAAGACTAGAATTAATACCACGTATGGGAATGAGCCAGTAACAGTACTTTATACGGTGATTGGCGCCCCAACGGACGGAGGGCGCACGAAAGACCATTTTAGGTCAAGTCGGCGGCCGCACCGACCTTTTTAGGTAACGCTTGAAGTTCGTCACCAAATGGAGTCAAGCCCACAGGTGGCAGACGAGTACATAAGCCGACCAAGTTTTCGAGGAGTCAGTCAGTGTTTATTCAGTTAACGAGTCATGAGTCATCTCGACCCGGCCCACCGGGCTGGGGTCGAGCCCTAGGACTGGCCAGCCTCGGCAACCTCTGTCGTCACCAATGTAAGAATACCATCCAGTTCTAATGGGACGAAATCTATTGTGAGGATCTATCAAGTAACATTGTTATTCATGTGCTATTACTCTCTGTGAGAGCATTTGTAAATATGCTTCCTTTCGCTCAACCCGGTTTCTAGCATAAGTTGCACAGAAGCACTAAACCCTCTCGAGGTACTACCCCTCTCGGGATACCCATATTCAAGTAAGCCAATCTGATCTCTTTACCCATCACCCTATAAAGGCTCGTCCGCACTGGGCTAGTAATTTAGTCGAGTGGCGAGTGATTTAGTAACTAAACGTGTGTGAACAATGAAAATTAGTCGAGTAGTTTAGTCGACTCGATCCGTTTCCTTCCATTAAACCGGGCGAGTAGCACCCCCCACCACGCGCCACTGCCCAATGGCTCATTGGCTAAACAAGTCTGAACCTTAATTAATATATTTTTCTCGAGCTTCCAGCCGTGTTAATATGTCATATTTGCGGGACGTTTCGAAGGCGTCCATCTCTGCCTTCATTTTCAACCTGATGTCAATGTTTAATGAAGGCAGAGATGGACGCCTTCGAAACGTCCCGCAAATATGACATATTAACACGGCTGGAAGCTCGAGAAAAATATATTAATATTCAACGCCGTGAAAAATTACGATCCTACAAGTCTGAACCTAATGTTTAAATCGAGTTGATAAGCTGCCGCAAAAATGTCGCTTCGTTAGAGCGAAGAAACAATTTTAAAATTTGTTTCTAAATATGTATAACATGAATGCTTGTAGAATATTAAGTCCCTAACTATAAAAACAAAGGAAGCAATCTGCACGCATGGATTAGGAAAATACAATAAAAATACCTGGATTTGGTGAGAAGTAAATTGAAAATTAAAAAGCATGTGCTTGGTGCACAATTTTATTAATTATTTAATTACAATAGCATCTAGATTATACATTAAGATATTATTTCTATTGTTATTAGAAGTACTACCTAAACCGATAAAAATCTTTTTATTATTATCTACTCGCAGAAATTAAAATAAGTAGTCCAAAAATTTAGGCGCCGGTACTGAAACAGTTTACACTCCTTCAGTAAAATGATTCAGTTTACTGGATGCATCTCTATGAAACATTAATTCAATTCCTTTAATGTTTCATAGATTCCTTCACACTGTGAAGAATTAGGAAATACCCGATTTTCCGTGTATAAATACGAGGTGTGAGTGTCCATTAACTACATCCGGTGGCAATAAAGTAGAGCACTGCCTGTAATTACGTAGTTGCCGGTATTGCACTCCTTAAAAAGGTATCTTCACGTTGGATTTCCGACTGCATTTTCATTAACACGACTTTTGGACATTCTCAAACTATTCGTAAGGATCTTCTAATGCTAATTCCTTCAGAAGACAATTTCAGCTCCTAGTTCATTAACCCATTTTCGTACCCATTGTTTTTTTTTCTTTATCGCATAAACTTCTTCGTCCATCTCTTCTAAAATACCACGCTACTTGTGTACTGTACTCGACCGTAGTGCGATCGATTTTTGGTCAGTGGCGAGTAATTTAGCTACTAAACTACTCGCCACTCGACTAAAGTACTAGCCCAGTGGCCGGTCCTGGCAGTGTAGGGGCTAGCACGCTGGCCTCGCATTCAAAGGGCCGCCGGTTCGAGTCCGGCCCCGGGCATGGGTGGTTTTAATTAAGTGTCATGTTCGTCTTGTGCTGTTCCCAGTGTAGTGTTCACAATATCATAATTAAAGTCTGATACAACAGTTGGTACAAAACAAATTGCAGCTGGCTAAATGGTCGCAAAAACCGAAGGCCATATTAAAAAAAAAAAAAAAAAAAAAAAAAAAAAAAAAAAAAAAAAAAAACTAGCCCAGTGCGAACGAGCCATAACCGCTCGGGGATCTTGGGTCTATGCTAGCCTGCTAACTTCTAGCCTCGGGACGTTAGCAAGGCGCGTTAGATCACTGTGGTTACCATACCGCCAGCGGGACGACTGCTAAGGCAAACCCGTTGGCCATAGTCTGTAGAGTGGTCTGAGATCCTATGTGGAACAGGACCACAATAAGCTTCTAATCGTGTCAAAAATAACGGATTGATCGCAGAGTCTGGCAATTAATTTCTTCAAGGTTACTATTAGAGTGACAGAGAGCGTAGCGATAACATCTAAATCGAATATAAAAAGCTTTTAAAGTCCCCAACTAACAGTTAGAAAGCACTGCTATGGCCGTTCATTTCCTAGCAGCTTAACTAAATACTATTATTATTAGAATAAGTTACTAGGAGAAATGATGATTAAATCACAAAAAACGCTAAAAGTATTTAAAGTTGAAATTTGTAGAGGGCAAAATAGATGGGCACAAGAAAGAGGGAAAATGGATATGTAGGGAAATTTCCACAGGAGCGAGCGTTCGTCGAAATTAAATTAAATTAAAAAATTAACTTTCAGGAGGTCTATAAGTCTTGACTATCATAATTTAGCTTATCTGATCAGGTTATCAAACAACTGCTTTTCTTTGAGGAGAATTATTAGTATCGAAAAAATAAAATAAATTGAAATGATAGACATCGTCATTTGTGCTGAATTCTCAGCTTCCTTATTTTTCTTTTTTATTCAGTCTGCTCATTAATATATTTTCTGGTCAGCACGCTGCTCTCCCAGTTGCGAGTTAACCACTAGCAGAAGAGTTTCTTACCCTCTACACGTGATCGACCTAGCGGTAAGAGGGCTCGTCGTTCAATCTATTACCGGCCACTGCTTCGCACTTATCGGCTTAAGGGGAGAAGTTTGTGTTTCGTCTTCTGTTTTCTCCTGGCAAGTTTACTGCCCGGTCACGTCCTCGACAGCAAGTTGTTTCCCGGTCTTTGTTGCCGCTCCCTGGAGGACAATCTTCCCAGCCGCGGCGCATAGCACTGGCTTCTACAAAACGACGCTCTCTAACGCTGGTTAAATTACAGTGCGAAGGCCATAAAATCGGTCCGTACTGAGAATGAGATTAGTCCTATTTGTGTAGATGGTGTGAATTAACAAGATTAAGGGTTCACCGCAATAACGATGTGTTACAACTATCATGTAACTGTGTCGTAACCAACACGTATTTTCCGTATGTACCTAACACATTTTTTATTAACATCAAAAACGAATTTGAAGCGATAAATAAACTTGCCAGTGTGGTAGAAATTTTGAAGCTATGAAAAAGACGGATGTATGACGTAATGTCCGCTTGAAAATCGATATTAATTTACGATAGATATTTAATATTTGGCAGCAACTACTTTTGCGTTACAGAGATACAATAGATCGTTTGAGCAATGTGCCGTAATGACACCATTTTTTTCTGCCCTCGTATCGTTAGAGATTGGAACGATAAAAGACGTGCACAGTTTTGGTCCAAAATCCCTCCCCAACCCGCAGTAACGAGAAAAATAATGTTCAGATTTTTAGAAGAATTTCTATCTATATATATAAAGATGTATGTATGTATGTATGTATGTATGTATGTTTGTTTGTTAGTTTGTTCTTCATACAAATCCACAGTTTCCATCCGATCTCGATGAAACTTTGCACACTTATCCTTTGAAACAAGGAGAAAAATACTGTTTAATTTGGTTGAGAAATTATCAGTATAAATAATACTGAACGGCGATAGACAGACGCGTTGGATATGAAGGGCTCTGTACTGTTTGTCCGTGTAGGGGTCAGGTAGCTCAGTGGTCGCCGGCCCTGGTAGCGTAGCGGCCTGCGAGCTTGCCTCACGTTGCCAGGGTCGCCGGTTCGAATCCGGCCGAGGGCATGGGTGTTGTGTCCGTCCTGTGTTGTCCGCTATGAGAAAACGATAGTATGGTACCGACAAAATTCGAATAAACAACAATTAACTTACAGATGGCTGAGATGAAAAAAAAAAAAAAAAAAAAGTGTTTAAAGCGCTTGCTTACTACCGTTTGGGTCGTGGTCTCCGGTTCAAATCTACGTGGAGTCTAAGATTTTTAAAAATGGTTTTTGATCGTAAGAGTCACTCCTGGGCCGTCCGTTATTCGGATTGAATGTTAAACTGTAGATATCACAAAGTTAGGGGTGCATTGCGAGGCAAATCGTAGGTAGTCTTATAATGCTGTAGTTGTACACTTTTTTACGTTACATTGATCCCTCAGGGGTGATTCGCAGTCAGTGAGTAAGTGATCTGCAGTAATAATACTATAAATGCGGAAGTATGTCTTTTGTTACGTTTTGACAACTAAATGCCTATACCAATATTGACAGGGAGGGCACAGGACATTGTTTTTCGATATGATTAATAGTTGTAGTCACGAAGTTTTGAGAAATTATAGAATGGTGACAGAGAGACGGACGTGTGTGTTAGTCTGTAATGTTACGTCTCTTGCTCAAGCTATGCTTCTCGTGCATTATATTAGTGTATAATTTGTTAGTAAATTTCGTTTAGAGAAAAAAAGTATTATTTAATATAGATGTCGAGTTTCTCTGTCCTATTACTTTGTGTCTGTTTAAATGTTTCTGGCACCAGTTTATTTTGCCTTCTTTTTTGACATGCCTTGCGGGCGTAAACTGGCCTAAGTTGTAGCTCTAGCAGAGCACGAGCAGCTGAAGTTATTAGAACCCAAGAATCGGAAGCTCATGCTAAAGAAAGAAGAAAAGACCAAGCTGAAATAAAGCTGCCCTTAGTTAACACCCCTCCCCCACCGCCCCACATCCCCTCACCTTCTTTTGTTTTTCTGCTTTTAAATATGTTGGAAATTTATTTTCTTCAAGAGACAGGTTCGATGGTAGAATGATGTAGTGATGGCTTTTCTGTCATATTAAGCCGACTCGGTGTTGTTTGGGACCAATCCTTCGATACCAACAACTTTCTATATTCAATTTTGGTAAAGAAATTCTTAATCCAATCGTACGAAGTCGCGGGTATCAGTTAGTATTCTATTAAATACTCATATAGTGCATATACTACTTATTAATCACAATGTTTTGAATAATGTGTACTTATACACGATACGAAAAAATTATAACATCAATTTAAAAAAAAATTTGATTCTCTATAATAACACTTAATTGATTTTGATTCACAAATTCCAAACGTAATTTTTATTTTGGATGTAAGGAGAGATAAAAGATCGATCTGAAACCTAATAATAATTAGTTATTCGAAAACTATTATATTACTATTCAACTATCGCTCTTCGGGAACAGATCTGTTTTCTTTTGCGCTATGGTGTGACACACTTCATTGTATGAAATCGACTGCAGGAACGATACGCAAAGCGTAAAAGGAATTTGAAGCGGACGAGAGTTATCATTTGTTACTGAGAAATTACTTTATGAAGTTCTCAACTGCTGCCAGGACTTATTGTTTTATTTTTCCCAGCCCGAGTCAGACCTTTTTTAAGTAAAAAATCCCGTCACAGACTTATTACGAAAGTTCGTCGCCACGGAAACGCGTTTAACATCTGCGTTCGATACATAGCCCTGACACAGCGAAGTTAAGTTGTTATCACAAAACAAGTTCTGCACGGAGACGACGTAATTTTGAAAGCTTCCGCGAAGAGCCTCTTTCTTGCAGGCATCTAAGTGGATAAAAAAAGAGAGAAGCTAACATTGTATGACACAAGTAGAAGCAATAACGTTGTAGAAAGTTTTTTTCTGTACAAAAACGAGATCTGCAATTTTTATTAATAATTTTAGAGTTTCCCTGTTTTTATCTACCTATTCTGATTCTTCCTATCTAATTCTGAAAAGTGCATGGGTGAAGGGGAGGGCTTTTCGCTCAGAATACGTGGAAGTCATTTTACACGGGAGAAGATTGGGGACAAGGTATTTGAAGAATATCTTCAATTGCCTTTGTAGGAACCATCCTGAAATTCATGTGAAGTGATTGCGACAAACCATTGAAAACCGAAATCTTGATGGAATTTAAATTCACGTCTTCCGAAATGCCAGTCTCCAACGTTCATTACTCACCCACCAAGCTCAGTTTGATAATTTTAAATTCATGTAAAATTCTGATGTTTTTGTGGACAGTAACTGCCATTCTAACACTATCCTGTGAACTGCTATTAAAAACTTGCATTTCTGTGGATTAGAAGTCAGTAAGTACTATTCGAAGTTATTTAGCAATATTTATGAAAACCTGCTGTATTAATACCGAGCGTGATGGATGAACAGTGACGCTCTGGCCTCGCATTCGGGAGGACGAAGGTTCAAATCCCCGTCCTACCTCCACATTTCGGTTTTCCATGGCTTCCCGAAATCACTACAGCCGAATCCCGGGGTGGTTCCTTCAGAAAGGGCGCTGCCGAATTCCTTCCCGTTCCTTGCACCCTTGTCCCTAGTCTTCTCCCGCCTCTAATGACCTTGACGTCGACGAGCCATAAAGCCATAACCCATGCTACTTGCTCAATAGTCGAGGGTCTACGTTTTCTGCTACGTGTAGTGTTTATTATTGCCAAGTGGCGTACAGCTCAGTTATTGCCTCAGACCAACAGTGATTACTTTCAAGTGAGGTGGGGTGAGCGTGGGAATGCTTTGATTTAGTGACCGAGCGTGGTGGGTGAACGTTCTGTCCTCGCATTTGGGAGGACGCGGGTTCGAATCCCCTACCTGGCATCCAGATCTGGGGTTTCCATGGTTTCCCCAAATCACTCCAGGCGAATGCCGGGATGCTTGATCAAAAAGGCCATGACCGAATTCCTTCCAGATCCTTGTCCCCAGCCCCATCCTGCCTATAATCATCCTAGCCGTCGACGAGGCGTAAAGCCATAAGTAAAAAAAAAATTGATTTAGTAAGACGGTTTACTTCCCGTGACAGTAAGTACTGAATCGTATAACAGTATCTTCTTTGGAAATGACTGAAAGGGGAGGCGCTATCCAGAAGAATCAGCATGTGTTTAAAAAATTAATAAAAATGCATTACTTGTTACAAAATCTCTCGCATTTACGTAATTGATAAATAGCTCCCTCCTTCTCATCATTACTAACTGTAATTATCGCAATATTTAATTAAGTTTATTGGATAATTACGACCGATTTTATGTAATTATTCGCAGACTCTCAGAAATAAGGTTTTATGCAAAATATCTACACGAATTTAGTTATACTAGTGATCGCCAGGGGTCGAAATTCGACCGTAATTCATTAAGTTATTTAGTTTCTTTCGTGAAAGAGTAATAGTCATTATTTGAATTTGTTCTATTGCATACGATGCGAGCATAGATATATTATATATTGTATACATTGACGTCATTGGCTGCGAGCGTGACCCATACGTCATTAGCTTGTGTTGTTTGCCTTAATTCCCTGCCATAACTATAAAATTAAAATGACACACTCCACATGTCACTGTATCCTAAATTTTAGCTTCAGAACCAACCATAACAAATGATGAAATATATTTACGAATGTTTTCAAAATAATTTTTGACTTTCTATTTATCGATGGTTCGTTTGAATTTAGTGCATCATACAATGATTTACAACATTCATTTTATGGCGCCATGAATTAAATACAGCCTTTCACCTGAAGTGATTTCTGATTCGAAATGTTTTGCATTGAAAAACCTTCATTGTAAATTCGAAACTATCAAAATTTCTTGGAATGACATTTAGTGCGCATTTAAATGTATTTCATCATTTTGTGTGTTCCCTACTTAAATTTGGTGTATTATCATTTTGAATTTCACGTAAATACGTATTCCTTCTTTTTTGCCTCTCTCTTTCTCCGATCTGCCAATGTTCTATATCGAGGCATAATGGAAGTAGGTGCAAATAAACTGAACGTACAAAAAAAAATATCCGTAATGAAATTACTGAAATTCAAAAATCAACAGTCGTTTAACCTTTTAAATAATAAAAAGACTATATAGTAACTGACAGAACCACTACATTCCTTTTCGAAATGTTCCTTCTTCCTTCAAAGATTAATCTCTACTTTATGTGACTCTTTTGTTTCACCAAACACTACAGTGTCTCAATGCTGGGAATACACGTCAGATAGTTGGCTCCAACCAGATTTCAGGCACACACACGTTCGCGAATTTATTTTTTATTTAATAATGTATTTGTAACATCAATTAACTATGCTTATTATATTTCTTTCCTTTACTGTTGACCAAAGACCACAGACATTGGCGGAATCGCTAAGTATCGTTGTCACTAAAACAAAAAGACTGTAAACAATGAATGTTTTATTTTATTTAATTTAGTGTATTTGCAACACATATTATAGATTTTAGCTTTCTGCGCTTCTTCTCCACATAAAGTTTAACTATGCCAAATATCTCACTTCTCCGTGTGCGCAATATACAATAAAAAGTGATCCGAAGTTTTTGCTTAGTGTATTAATAAATAGATTTGGCACATAAGGTTAGGTGATATAAAAAAATTACGCTAGGGTTTTCATTAAAAGAAATCAGTTTTGCTGGATGGAACTGGAAATTTTAATGAAGGATTGTTTAAATTTCAATAAGAAAACAAATTACATGTTTCATTTGCCATTTATTTCTCCCCGCACAAGCGGGCAGATGGTGTTATATTTCCTGGTTTCTACTGTACTAGCGAACTCAGACGTTCTGCACTAACAATGTGCTTACATGCCACATGCCTGGCGGGTGATCCATCCTTTGCTAAATTTGATTTCTTCGTATTAACTATCACACAAGACAGTCTGCTGGGAAGAGACAGTCACCTTGGTATACCCCATCTTGCCTCATGTAACAACGAAGACAAAATTCAACAAATAAATTCTTGTAAAAGTAGGCTAGGTGTCGTGGTTGTTTAGTGGCAGAAATTATATCTTGTTCTGAGTCAGGTTGTGATATACCACTTGTTCATTTTGCAATAATGCAGGCTGAAAATATTCATTATAAATATAAAATTAATAGTTTTGTCGCTTGTCTTGATTGTTGTTATTAACTCGGAAACTATAGCGCCATGGTAAATAATTAATATTAAAGTAATCCTTTTTGCATAATGAACAATTAAAGTCAATGTTTACGAGGCATGATAATATTTTTCTGTATAAATAATACATTTTGCCTTAATTTCGAAAAATTACTGAACGGTGATTGACTGACAAGTAGGTCTATGTACTGCCTTTCCATATAGCGGTGCGGTAGCCCAGTGCTTGAAGCGCTTGCTTGCTGCTGTTTGGATCGTTGTCTCCGGTTAAAATCTCCGTGCAAGAAAAGATATTTAAAAATTGTTTTTGATCATAAGAGTCACGCCTGGACCATCGGTTATTCGGAATTTAGGGGTTCAATGCGAGGCAAATCGTAGGTAGTCTTGAAATGCTGTAGGTGTACACTTTTTTACGTTATAATGATCCCTCAGGGGTTGTTCGCAGTCAGTGTGTGTGTGTGTGTGTGTGTGTGTGTGTGATCTGCAGTAATAGTACTATAAATGCGGAAGTAAGTGTCTGTCTTTTTGTTACGTTTTGACGACTAAATGGCTATATCGATATTGATGGAATTTGATGAGAAAATCTGTATGAAGTGCACAGGACATTTTTTCCAGTATGATTAACAGTTGTAGTCACGAAATTTTGAGACCTTATCGAATGGTGACAGAAATATGTTGAAAATTGATTCTCTTCAAGAGACAGGTTCGACGGTAGAATGGTATAGTGATAGCTTTCTTGTCATATTATGCCGACTGGGTGTTGTGTGGGACCAATCCTTTGTTACCAACAACTTTTTATATTCAATTCTGGCAAAGAATTTTTTAATCCACGCGTACGAAGTCGCGGGTATCAGCTAGTTTATATTAAAAACGTAGGTACATCTAAAAGATGCAATAACCTGTCCGTTTATTACCCAAAAACAGATGACCTACAGACGGAGGCACATTTACTCCTAAATACATAAACAATTAAAAACAATAACCGCGGCCTTCGTCTTACATAAATGGTCATCAAATTATTAAGCAATTTTTACAACAGAATGATATGCATATGGAATCCAGGTTGCTTCGGATTAGCACAATATAAAAGCACTATAAAATGTACAAAAAAAGGAAAAATCACAGATACGTAATGGAATGTTACACTTAACAGTTTCTTTTAAAATTGCGACCCTATTCTGAAGTTTAAGTTCGCAATAACAAGACTCGACTTTTCTCAATAGGTAGAGAGATTGTTATCAAGCGGATCGATCCGGTCAGGACGCTATCTGGAGTTTTGAGAGTTTACATAACTGCAAACGGTTTATAAGCAGATGCAATCAGCTACTGTACCGTGGCAGTAGTAGTAGACACTAACAGAGACCGTCACAGCTACTTGAGAGAATCTATCGTCCCAGCCACTGCTCGCTAAAACCTAAGTTCATCACTTCAAATCAAAATTAAAATACTGGTCGGCACGAGAGCTGCCAGTTCGTATCATATTCTTCGCCTGACCTCGTATTCTGTCCCCACACGACGGTCCTGGTGTCTTCCCTCTCTTCCGTCTTCTTCCCGTCCCGTATCAAGGGATGACTTCCTCTTCTAATTGTCTCCATCAAGTAACAAAATGATACACAAATAGCCACATTTCATAAATAAATACCCTATTGGTTCACTCGCACACACTCTCTCTCTCCTGTGTTCCGAAGATTTCCAGGCTTCGTTCTGATGATTGGCTAATAGAATCAGCAACTCTCGTTGTAGTTTCGATAACAGAGTTATCTCTGTCGTACTCATCTGTTGACATTTTCTGTCATCGTGGGTGGGTGAACATTCTTGTCGTAAGGTTCCAGGCGAAATGTCGAGAAAGATGTGCGAAATTCCCCGCTCGCACCCTGGAGACATGATAAACACCGCTCATTCAGTTATAGTGTTTTACGCTCCACAGAAAGGTGACGGTATAGAAAGGACTCCGGGAAGGACCATCCAGTTGGACGCAACGACCTCTCCAAGCTCCATGCTTTGTTGGTTGAGAATTTTCCACACACAAACTGCAACTTCAACCCGCTAAATAATGCATTGTATTGCACTGCTCAATCTTTTTAATAATATATGTGTACATTTTTACTAACAAAATGTATGGTAATGGTACAACTACAACTTTCAGATATGATACTTTGTCGGGGGCGTCCATTAATTACGCGTGGTAAAATAGGGGGGGAGGGAATGATCCGGAAAAATCTCACGAAAGAGGGGGGGGGGTGTGTTCGACGGAAATCTCAAGTGAGATTTTGAAAATCTGGAAAGGACAGCAGAGCTAAAAAAAAAAAGTCTACAAAAGACACGGATGACGACTTGAAGGGGTAAAACAGTCTAGAAACGATGCGGATACCCACTTTAAGGGGGTGTAACCGTCCTCGGAAGCATGAGAGCTATATATATATATATATATATAGTAACAATGAAATCAAGACGCTAGACGCTAAGTAGCGGAAAGAATTCAAACTGAGGCAGTCTCCACCTGTACCCACCTCTCACAATGTTCTCCCGTTGATGAAGGGTTTTATCCCGAAAATTTCTTTAATATTTGTGTTTGTGTCTTTCTGTGTGTTCGCGCCAAACATCCATCTTCTAAAGGTAAGTGGTGGCTCATTTCCATATCCTAATTTGATTCCTATATATATATATATATATAAAGGTATTCTAAAAAACTACAGATACGATAAGTAGGGTATAGGGAGGGGGGGGGGGGCCGGAATTCCGGAAAAACATCTCACGTAATTAATGGACGTCCCATAGTTTGATAGCTATTCATCAATGGTTAAGAGGTTAAAAAAAACTGCTAAATTTTAACAGATTTACGTTAACGCTTCGGCAGTTAACTTGGCGGCATCGGACAACAGGAGTAGATTGACGGGGGAATACGTAAGAGTTCTTTTGAAGTATGATTCAGGCGAATACTGGTTTTATAGAGTGTAAACATTAATAAAATTTTCCGCATTTTCTTCAGGTATCTTTACTTTACTTAATCATTTTGATAATTACTTGCTTTAGGAAAAGATATTGATATATCGACATCCATTTTTTTCTCCCGTTATACATCCGTACTGTTTTTAAATATCAATATATTTCTTTTAATTTGCTCATCCCTATGATAACCACATCAAATAGAAACCATATTATAGATTTACCATCATTGCTTATGGTGAAAGGTAATAATCGCAACAATTCAGTAGACAGGTACATTAGGTTTATTTATAAAGGTGACTCTCAATACATCACATGCGAGAAACAATTTTAGTTTCGTTGAGGGCTATTCACGCAAAATCAAGTGGTCGGACTTCCATAGGGACCAGAGTGAGGAACACGTTATCTCGATACGGCATCGGGATGTCCAGAAGTAAAGACATTTGTCTGTTAATTTCGTTGAACGCGATTCACCCAAAACCTGATGGTCGGATTTTGACGGGGCATGTACAACTGATGGAACCAGAAGTTAAACAGGATATGCATCTGACTTCCAGCAGACCCATTCCATCGTGCGTATCTTTACCACAACTCCCGCCCAAACGCTCCCAGTGTTGGACACAGCGATAAACTCGGAGAGGAAGGAAGGGAGAGAGCAATGTAGTGAGTAGCGGGACCCGGGAAACACGACCTTCAGCCGCCAGTCGGAGTGAACAGGGTATAGCTTGACACTCTACATACGGGACAAAGAGTGTGCAACGCAAAGACACACTAATGAGGGATCTGTGACGATTGAAACACTCAGCCTACTAACGCCACTGTCTTTTTTTTTTTTTAACTGCTTTACGTCTCTCAACAGCGAGGTCTTTAGAGACGGGAAAGGATGAGGGAAAGGAATCGGAAGGAATTCAGCCATGGCATTTTTAAGGAAGCATCCCGGCATTTGCCTGGAGTGATTTGGGAAACCATGGAAAACCCAAATCTGGATGCCCGGACGGGGATACGAACCGCCGTCCTCCCGAATGCGAGGCCAGAACGCTATCCGTTACACCACCACGCTCGGTTCTGTAAGTCTACACGAAGGCTTGATCACCGTGCCTTTAGGTGGCTTGTCATTTAACTAGTACGAGGTTTTCTGTACGTTTTGCGTATAGTGAGTACTGTAATACGATAATAATAGTAGTGATAGTATTTCATGTGCAATAAAAAGGTGCCAGTGGCCAACAGTTGTAGTTGTACCAGAGCCAAGTTCTCCTGTTTCACGAGTTGTGGAATTCTTGCAACCTGCTGAATGAGACGCTGGCCATGCACATTAATTTAATGGTCGAGTGCGGGCAGGAGTCGACAATTAACGAGCTGCTGGCGGGGGGTCTGCGAGGTTTCTCTAATGAAGCGGTGGCTCTCTCGCGACACTCTGCAGTCGTAATGGCGACATACAGTCACACCTACTGGACAACAGCGACATAACAATGCTCTACAGCATAGGTGGCCAACCTTTTCAGCAGCCGGGCCAAATTTCGGAACTACAACTCTCTGCCGGGCAGCATGCGTTACTTTCTTGGAAAAAAATACTTTAATATTTTTATGGAGGAAAAAAACACTTAAAATGGAATATGGATATTTAATGAAGTATTAAATATACAATTATCTTAATGCGACTTTTGACATTTTTTGGCAGAACTAAGGGCATCAATATTGATATCGCATAAAGTTCTCCAAATGAACATCAGTGATTCGTGTTCTGTGTTGTGACTTGATTCTGTTCATCCGGCTGAAAAGCTGTTCACACACATAAGTGTTTCCATATAGCGAAATCATCTGCAAAGCATGTTTGTAAAATGCAGGATATTTCTCCTTGTCCAGATATTTTCTGTAAAATTCTTCCAAACCAACCTGGTGGACTTTCTCCTTAAGCCGTGCGTCACACTACAATTTTCAAATTTCCTGGCAGTGAACTTACATCAACGGAGAAAGGCGTTGAAAATGCAGATAAAAGAATATGATGATTTTTGAAATCTTGATATCGGTTTTCAATCTAAAGGTTCAAGTTTGATGTTAATGATCTGTACTTAATCGCCAACGCCTGTGTCACGTCTGATTGCAATGATAGCTTGGAAAAATTAATGAAATGTTTATTTTTCAACTATTGTTCCCATAGCCCAAGTTTCATTTGAAACGCGGCAACAACATAAAACATATTATTAGCCAATTGGTCTTTGCATTGCAGACGAATGTTCAAATTATTTAAAATGGTTAGTTACATCGACTAGAAACGTGAAGTCACAAACCCAAGCCACGTCTTCAAACTCTTGGATACTTTTCAAATTTCTGTCATAGAATGATTGTATCTCTTCCTTCAAATCAAACAATTTCTTTTAACATTTTTGCACGGGACAACCATCTTACTTCAGTATAAAATGTAAGGTCACTATAGTCAGAATCCAAATGCTTGAGGAATTCATGGAATTGACGGTGGTTCAAGCCCTTCGATCTAATGAAGTTTTGATAACCATGCTCATGACATGATCCATTTTTAAAGACTTGGCACAAAAATTCTCTTGAGGAATAATGCAATAAAAATTTAATAATGAGGTATGGCTTCATTTTCAATCAGTTTTACTAAACCTTCATGTTTTCCAACCATTGCTGGAGCTCCATCCGTCGTCACGCCAGATAAGTTGTGAAGTTTTAACGAAAAACGATTTAATGTTGCTGTAACTGACTAATAAATCGCGTGCAGTTGTAGTGTTCTTAAGTGGATATAGAGCCGCTAATTCTACTGTTTTGTTTAACTGGATATCAACACCTCTTACGAAAATCGCCACTTGGCAGTATCTTTTAGATCTGTACTTTCATCCAATGCAAGAGAATAATATACGAAATCAGGCGCTCTGCTTTTCAAATTATCTTCAATACGTTTCCCAATGTCTTCCACACGTCTGGTAATAGTTTGACGAGAGAGTCTTATTTTTGAAAATTCCTTTTTCTTTTCTGGACACATAATTTCATCGATGCTTTCCAAACATTCCTTCACCATTTCACCATCTGAATACGGCTTCGATTTCTTGGCTAATATCGAAGCTACTGCATAGCTCGCTTTTACGTGGCATGTTGACTCTGTAGCAGTGCTAGTGAATATCTGTTGCTGTGCATAATGTTTTCTTTTTAATAATAATAATAATATTTAATTAAATTGCAATGGAGCGCACGCTCCGGTGGCAATTTCCCTACCACTCATCTTTACCTGGTCTAATCAAAATTGTCCTTGGTACTCATCAAACTTAGTATTTAGATGTTTAGTTTCATAACGCCGTTTCACGTTATAGTTTTTCAATGCACAAACAGATTCTTTGCAAATTAAGCATATGGGTTTTGTTCTAAATTCTACAATAGTAGCTAATAGTCCACTTATCCTGAAAATTTCTCAGTTCATCTGCAGCTTTTCGCTTCTTTGAACCAACGTCTTTATTACTTGACGCCATTATTTCATTGAACTAGAAAGAGAAATGAATAAAAGTCAAGTGCTTGTATTTTGTAGAAACTACTAAAACCGCAACGCTTAGTAATCATAATAACTGGAACATAATCGGTAAAGATGCAACAACACAAATATCACGTATTTTTAACAATAGTAATACTTACATACACACGACTTATATAAAACAGAAACTAGTTCTTAAAAGTCGATCACGACAACACGCCACAAATAATACAGTACAGCAGATACATGGAATATAGACAATGCATTTAGAAACAAATATAACAATCAAAGGAAAAAGTGTACTTCCATCTATGGGTGGAAACATTAACTGCAATAACCGACGCAAGCGATCCAAGAATGACAGGCGAACCACTAACGCGCTGAAAATTACAGGAACATAAGCCGTGATAATGCTCGGTTGTACACCCGCAATGTCCATCCCTGCAAGATCAATCGAACGATGATCTTGGTTGAATATCAGCTTATCTTAGTGTAGATATCACCATTGAAAATCAAAGCTTACGTATATAATGATACAGCTCCGCGGGCCACAAAATGACCTCCGCGGGCCACAAGCGGCCCGCGGGCCGCGGGTTGGCCATCCCTGCTCTACAGTCTACAGCCAATAGTGTACGCGGCCTGACTGTAATAGTTTTTTACCTTAAAAAGGAACACATAAACAGGTTTTAACTGAAAAGACATGTAAAAATAAAAAGGAACAAAGTTAAATATAAACATTAAATACGTGAGGTTTTTTTCGGAAATCCGAACCCCTCGTGATAAGACTTGCTGAGATGTGGTCGGACCTCCTCCCCCCTATGGTGAGGTGAGATTTTGAGGGAAATTCTCCCCCCCCCCTTTCCCTGGTGACGACTTTGCAGTTTCTGGAGACCTTTTATTTTATTTTTTTCAAGGGAGGTTAGATTCCCTCTAACGTTGAGATTGGGGTCTTTTGTAGACTTTTTTAATTAAAAAGATGACTCGAGGTTTCTGTTAACACTCCTCCCTCACTCTCGGAGAGATTTCGCCTAACACCTCCCCCTCCCCCCTATTTCACCGCAATTTTTAATTAAATTAAATTGCAATGGAGCGCATGCTCCGGTGGCAATTTCCCTAAACACCCATCATCCCCCTTTTCTGCATCCATCTACATTTACCCTTTAAAAATTTTAACTTTAAATTCTTTCAATGTTTTTGGCAAATTATTCATCATTTCTCTTAGTAACATATTCCGATCCCTGACACCTTTACCTAAAAAAGAGAATCTTCCTATATCCTTGTGCCTGAAATCGGGTGCCAGCTTGTGGTCATGGTCATCTTTTCTCTTCCATGCATTACTTTCAATTCTTACACCAATATCTTTCCATGCCTCATCACCAATATACGCCTTGCATACTCCCATGACCCTCTTCACCCGTCTTCTGGCTTCCAATGAGTCCCATTCCAGCTCTTTTATCATATCTGTAACTGATTGCGTTCTGCTATAATTTCCAGAAACACATTCTTTGCACCTTCTCCAACACCTGTATTTGATACTCAGAATGTGGGTCCCAAATTACACTACCATATTCAAGCAATGGTCTGACCAAAGTTAATAAATGGACGCCCCCTAATGTGGTGCACATTAGATAGGGGGTACATTCGCCCCAGATTCGAATCCTGGTCCCTGCATACCATGCGTCCTGATCGTAGTATTCAGATAGTATCGCGCAATCACTTAGGCGAATGCTGGGACGTTCCCTAATCTCTGCCTGATGAACTACACATTTCACAAACAAGAAATACACTAATCATACAGAAAGTTACACATTCCACAGATAGATAGCAAAACAGACTTTCATTGCCTAGGTTAAGTTCGCCAAGTCTAATAAAACCGGTTTGAATTGTGGTAGGAAACAAGTTCTATCCCCTCTCATGACAACCTGTGTACAACTAGGGACCGGTGGCATGAGGTCTTAGTTTGACATATTGAGAAATAAAATGGCAAGACAATGGCTGTGGTAAACATCAAACTTGATTCTAAGAGCAGAATTGACTTAAGAAGCAATGAGTAGTTACAGAAAAAGTTAGAGCATTAATTTAATTGCGAAGTAGGGTTGTAACGGAGGTAATCTTAGCGGATGGGGATGCAGATGCGGATGTTCAGTGCTTGACATTCGCGGATGCGGATGTTTTGGGGAAGCGGATGCAGGTGCGGATGTGGAACAATAATTTGCAGATGTAAAATGGAGAAAGGGGGAGTTGCCATTTTTGTTAAAAATAATATTGAATGCAGTAGTGTAGTTGTAAGTAAGTATTGTATAGAACAACACTTTGAATGTTGTGTTACTAAACTAGAATATGATAAGGAAGAGCTGATAGTGATAGCAATTTACAGGGCCCCCTCAGGTAATTTCAGACTGTTTTTATCTCATTTAGAGTCTTTGCTACTAAGTTTTACAAATAGCAAACAAATAGTATTATGTGGAGATTTCAATGTTGACTTTCTGAATCACAGCAATGATAGATTAGATATGGAAGCTTTGATGTTGTCTTTTAACTTAACAGCACTTGTAAATTTTCCTACGAGAATACAAAATAATAGCAGGACTGCAATTGATAATTTTTTTATGGATATTTCTCAGTGCAGTAATTACAGCATACATCCAGTAATAAATGGTATCTCAGATCATGATGCCCAGCTATTATGTATCGAGTCCAGGAACACTGTTAAACAGATAAAGAAAAGCTGGGTTTATAGAAGAAATATTAGTGAAAATAATATAAAACACTTCATAGATACCTTAAACAATGAAAACTGGTTAGAAGTATATAATGCGCAGGGTGTTAATGCGAAATTTGATTCCTTTCTGAATATATTTCTAACACTTTTTGAAGGTAGTTTCAAAAAAAGGAAAATTCTCAACACTCCAAACAATGAACTGGGCATGGGATGGATAACAAAGGGTATTAGAATCTCTAGTAAAACAAAGAGGGACCTTTATTTAAAAATGAGAGAATCGGATAACTATGCGCTGAAAGTTCACTATAAACTTTATTCTAAAATACTAAGAAATGTAATAAGGAAGGCCAAGAACAGGTACATATCGGCGAAAATAGAAAATTCAGACAATAAAATGAGAACAATATGGAATATAATAAAGACTGAAACAGGAAAAACTGTAAATCACTCTAAGGACATAAAAATAGAACAAAATGGATATGTGTATAGCGAAGTAGGGGAAGTTTGTGAAATATTTAACAAACATTTTACGTCAGTAGTAGATAAATTAGGCATAGAAAAGCAATCCCCACATAGTGCTCTAAGGCTTCTTGAGACTGCTTTCCCAAATAGCTTTGTGGAGATGAAATTGCCACCAGTAACAGTCTCAGAAATAAATAAACTCATTAAACAATTAAAACCTAAAAATTCTTCCAGCTATGACAATATTTCAAGTAAATTACTGAAAAGATGTTCAGACTGTATCAGTCATGTACTTGCTCACATTTGTAATGAATCCTTAATACAAGGTGTTTTTCCCGATAGACTAAAATATGCTGTTGTAAAACCATTATTTAATAAAGGAGAAGTAACATGTGTAGACAACTATCGTCCCATTTCATTACTTTCAACATTCTCAAAGGTTTTTGAAAAAGTCATGTATAGAAGAGTAATAAAACATGTTACACACTATAATATCCTAACTAATTCACAATTTGGGTTAAAAAAAGGATCATCCATAGAAATGGCTATATATTCATTTTTAAATAACACATTTGAGGAACTGAATAATAAAATGAATCCTGTAGGAATATTTTGTGATCTTGCAAAAGCATTTGACTGTGTAAATCATGAATTACTTTTGAAAAAAATGGAATACTATGGTATTTTTGGGACCGCAGGTAAATGGTTTAAATCATACATTGAAAGCCGAATGCAAAAAGTTTCAATTTTTGATTCTAAAATAAGTAAAGATGCTTCATCAGACTGGGAGAAAATAAAACATGGAATTCCACAAGGCTCTGTCTTAGGTCCCCTCCTCTTTCTGTTATACATCAATGACCTTCCTGGAAATTTATCGGACAAAGTTAAGAGTGTTTTATTTGCAGATGACACTAACCTGACTGTGCGTAAAACACCAAACAGTACTATAGAATTTAATGTAAATGAAGTACTTAGAGTAGTAGCAAATTGGTTTAAGGAAAATTCATTAAAATTAAATTTTGAAATAACACATTATATTAGGTTTAAAACAAAAAACTATGCACAGCCAGATATATGTATAAACTATAAAAACAACACAATCTTAGAAACAGAGAGTATAAAATTTCTTGGTATTAAAATAGATCAGAAACTCTGTTGGCATGATCATATCACTACACTACTGGCAAAGTTAAGTAGTGCCACCTTTGCAATACGAACACTTTCTCTAACAGCAGATCTAGAATTAATGAAACAGGTGTACTACTCATATTTTCATTCAGTAATGTCATATGGCATAATTTTTTGGGGAAACTCTTCACAAAGTAAAAAAGTTTTTATAGCACAGAAAAGAGCTATTAGGTTTCTGTGTAGGGTAAAACCAAGAACTTCTTGCAGACAACTCTTTAAGAAACTCAATATTCTTACAATGTATTCTCAGTATATATATTCTCTCATGAGCTTTGTCATAGAAAATTTTAACCTGTTTACACCTAATTCACAGGTACACAGTTTCAATACAAGAAACAGAAATAACTTGCATAAAACACAAACATCTCTGTCATTAGTACAAAGAGGAGTTAATTATTCTGGGATACATCTGTTTAATAAACTACCTAATCGTATAAAACAGCTTTCAGATAATAAAGATGTATTCAAACAAAAACTTAGAGATTATCTTATTGGCAACTCCTTCTACTCCATTCAAGAATTTGAAGAAAATAATTAATTGTACTCATTATGACGTTTGCAAAACTCAGTTGCAAAAATGTATGTTTATTATTATTTCTTGTATTTGTAAAATATTTATATATTTACTATGATATGACTCATATTATGTGTATATGTATCAACAATGACATGTTTCACATCCCAGAGGTATTTCCTCAGCAGGGATCCATGGAACAAGATTGATAAATAAATAATAAATAATAAATATAATTATTTAGGTTTTAATACTTTATCAAAATTTTATTAAAAGCAAAACAAATATTGTTTTATCACAAATTCTACATTTTGCATAAGCAAAGTCTTTTTCCATTTAATACTGTCATATTATTTTCTGCCTCATCTTTCAAAAACAAAAAATGTTGGATGATTTAATGAGTGAATTAAATTATATACATAATTATTGATACTACTACGCACTCGTCAACAAAATAATTTTTGTCATATGTACTTTGTGGTTCCACTAATTGAAGCGCGAAGCACAAGATCACATAATCGTGCCCGCCATCCGCTTTTCCACTGCTCTAGCGACACATTCACAGTCCAATCTGTAGGACCTACAATGATCCGATTTTCCATTGTAGGACTCTTGTTGGGCCATGAAAGGGGTTGGAGTACTACATGTAGCACGTGTTGGAAGTGGTTGGACTCCCAAATAACCAACACGGGGCTCTACCTTCCAACAAGCTATGGCGTTGTATCTTGATTGGCGCAAACAACCTACAAGTTTGCGATAAGGACACTGATGCGTCGTGTGAGAAAGTAAGAGTGTAAAGGACTGCTTGGACCCTTTCTGGTAGCTGCATGGGTAATAAATAGCATCCTAAGGTAGTTCTACACGGAGGTACTAACAGTTGGACAGTGAATAGGCCGCTTTACTTCACATGCAAGTTCAAACTTGTAAATTGGTGTTTAGGTAATAACACCGTTCATTTCATTATTAATTTTATTACAGTATCGTAAGAAAGGAAACAACCATATTTTAATTAGTGACGATAGGGCGATTCTCGTACAAATAGAAAAGAGTAGGATATATATATTGCAACGTAAAAAAAAAAAAAAAAAACTAACGCGGAAGTTCCGCAGTTGCAGATGCGGAGCTCCCTTACATCGCTATTATGAAGAGAAGTTAAAACATAAAGCTTTCATTTCTTTCACCAGTGCTTTACAGCTCGTTGAAGCAGAGGTTTTTAGAACCAAGCGTGGTGGTGTAACGGATAACGTTCTGGCTTCGCATTCGGGAGGACGGCCGCGGCGGTTCGAATCCCCGTCCGGGCATCCAGATTTGGATTTCCATGGTTTCCCAAATCACTCCAGGCAAATGCCGGGATGCTTCCTTAAAAAGGCCATGGCAGGATTCCTCCCATTCCTTGGCCTCATCCTTTTCCGTCTCTAAAGACCTCGCTGTTGAGAGACGTAAATCAGTTAAAAAAATGGTTTTTAGAGGCGTAGGAGGATAGCTGAATAAGGAACAGAAAGTAATTAAGCAATGGTATTTTGAAGAAACTATTCCATGCAGTAATGTGGAGTTTCATCGATCGGTAATCGACGGAAAATCGAATTCTGTATGGCCGAACAGGAGATCCTAACCATGTCTTCCGTAACTCTCAGCCGGGAGAAGATAGGGACGAGGAGCCGGATGTAATTCGACCATCGCCTTTTGAAGGAACCTCCGGCATTCATCTGTAATTTCGGGAAATCATGGAATACCGAAAACTGAATGACAGGACGTGGATTCGAACCTGCGTCCTCACAGAATGTGAGGCAGAGCGTTACCACTGCCCCATCACGTTCGGAGTAGAGCTTGAAATTCAGGGAGTTCAGCAAGAAGGAAAATTGAAAGAGGAGAAATATGACTTAATATATGCATGATGAAAATCAAGCCAATAGATAAATAAAGAAGTGAGGACTTTCTGAAAACGATAAGAAAATATGATTCTATGGAAAATATAATTAAATGAAGAAATAAACTGGTAGTCCACATTTTGGGGATCGTTTAGTTTGTTTTAAGACATGAATGTTAATAGACATAATTGTGGTCAGAGCAGATGATTGCAAAAATACTCTTATGGTGATGTGGGAATTGAGAGTTACGACGGGAAGGGCGACTGCATCTAATAATTAGCAACATTTGTGCCAAATAAAACCCGAGACCTCTCTTAAGAGATGGCAGTTGACAAAACTTGTGTACTGTCTGCCCTAAACAGTTTTATATCAATTTTTGTCGTTTTGTTTTAATTGTTTGTACGTATTATATTAGCACCTGAATCTTGTCTGAAATTATTTTGAGCACTAGATCTGCCCGCCCTAAAGCGTCTGACTGAGAATCGAAAGGTACCCACTTGGAATCCCGGTCTCACCTGAGATTTATAAAGACTCTTAGCATATCCTTTTTCGTCTGGGAAATTTTATTTTGTGCACGGATCGGAGTTCATGTTAAACTCTAGGTTCTCTAATCTCGATACTACGACAGAGGAAGAATGCAGCTGGTAAGTAACTTTGTCACCGGTTATATTATGTTACAATATTTACTTGGAGTATTGAGAGTTTATTTATGACCCCTTGTCCGTTCATCCTCAGTGACATGTCCTACCTCCAAACGACTTATTTTTGTTCCCAAACTAAAACCAGGTCGTCATTTTAACTATTTTGATGGCACTGAGAAACAACGCATTGCTCAGCAGCTCGAAATTACTACAGAAGATTTTCCGGTCTGTAGCTTTTTAAGCTATAGACACTCGATTAGTTAAAAACTCAACTCTGTACTGAATAACTTCTGAATTAGTGAGAAAAAAACTTCGCAAAAAGCTCCGTAACACAACGGATAACACTCTTTATATCATGTGATCAGTGAAATGATAAGATATATTACGCACAAACGTTAATTAAACACTTAATTTGACAAAGATCTATTTGAAACTGACATACGATCACTATTATGTAAAACGTGAGATCTAGAATGAAGTAATTGCTTCAGTGGAAAATTAACGATGAGCTCGATTTAGTAACAGATGAAATCATTAGAGTTATTTGCTGAACTGCGTAGTTAGGGTTGCGTTAAGTCCCTGCCCTGCTAACAGAATTCCATGCTAAGCCAATTTACATTTATGCTGGAATGAAAATGAGAGGCGGTGTCTTGGTAAGAAGAATTTAATTTTGCACGAATATTACCACATTTCCGCGTCATGTCTATTCAGCTTCCGTTCTCATGCATACAGATCATTTCTGAAAACATGGATTTTTTTTTCCTAAGGATTCTTCCTTTTGAAAACAATATTTGAAAATTGCAGACTGCAGTGCATATTTCGTCTCGTCGTTGGAATGGTTCAATTTGTTTCGGTCTGCCATAAAAAAAATTTACCATTAAAACTTTATACAGTTAAGTAGTATCATTAAAGACTCTTCCGTTTCCGTTGCTAAGATCACGTATTTTTCTGAATTTCAAGTATTCTGTCAGAGCGTATGAAAGAACACTTCACATTCCCCATTCTTGTTATTAATCTAGTATTGATAATAAGAAATGGTTTTAGACGTTTTACTTGTTGATGTACCAATTACGTAGCGGTAAGTTTAGCCGAATTGCTACAATATAGTTTGTAGTAAACGTAACGTATGACGAAGCAAACCATTACCTAGTTGGTCTCTTAATCAGCTACTAGGGTCATATATGGAGGTGAAAACAATAGCGTAAAAGGGTTCAACGTTATCCGCCATGGTTAATATTTCTCTAAAGCATTGAGAACGACGGTCTGAAAATATTCTTACATTAACTCAAATCTATTACATTATATCATTAAAGAATATCAATAACTAGTAAAGAATCCAAGTAGCAGAATGGCAGAGTAAAATAATGACATAGTAAAATCAGTGGGTTAAATAACCGAAACAAATTGAAAGGGCAAAAACATTTTTTGAACATCTGAGATTCAAATAACCTATTTGTGTGCAGATGTTTTATATTATTGTGTATTTTATTCAGTGTTAAAATCAAGCAATTAACTGTGATTAAATTTTTGTTAATGAAAACGAATTATTTTTTGTGTTATTTTTATTCTTTCCTTGTTCATTGCAGAAAACTTACCGGGTTCAGCAAGTCGTAACATGCTAACTAGCGTTAAGATGCTGAAACATTTTCTAATAAAATTGTTTACTGTTCTGCGGATGATAAAAAAGTTCAATTGTACGTGGTAGTCGGTGAAATACCAATTATTTCCCCTGCCGCGAATCATTTAATAATATTTATGACATAAGAATTTGAACAAATATTAAAGTTTTATTAAAATCTTCGTTGCGGTTGGCAGATTTTATTCGCAATCGGTAGAGATTTTTAATTATTAATTTTTTGAAAAAAGTGATGGATTTTATTAGAGTAGGAGAATATGTACGGAATGTACACTTGGATACATATATCGGCCTCGTTAGCGTAGAGGTTAGAGTACCGGGTCAGCGTGCGGAAGGTCGCCGGTTCGAGTCTGGTTGAGGCCATGGATGTTTAAGTGTTGTGTTTGAATGTCTTGTCCGTCTTGTAGTGTCCATGTGTCCATTCTTAATAGCACGCTGGAAGAGTCATGATAATCACATTGAGCTGGCTGTGTGGCCTAAGTAGCCAAATGCCATAAAAAAAGAAATGTACACATGTTAGATTCAACGACAGACTCGGGAACTTCAATATCACCGCAGATGAATCGGATTTCTTTACTGATGCATCAGAAAACTGATACTGTTCTGTTAATGATTGTGTTGCACAGTGGACTCGTATGAAAAGAGATACATTTCGTCAAGCAAGAGATTAATTATGAAAAAACAGTTCCACATTTATAAAATCATTCATTACTGCCTAGCGAATGACAGAAACTACCTTTGATTAATATAGCAAGGTCGTTTTATCTCTTCGATTGTAACTATTTTAAAATATTCCAAGCTACATGCAGTATTTCTGTTTACAGTGTTGTAATCAGTAAATCTGCATAACTCAATCGCTGGTGGTCAAGTTAGTGGCCATGGTAAATTCATGCAGTAGGCAACTTGAGTTAATTAACCTGGAATAAAGCACTTCGCACGAAATTGGGTATTACTCACCAAAGCCTCAAGAGATGCTTAGGTTCCAACAAATGACGCAATTTGCTATGTACATTCTATACCTCAACGTTAAACATGGTAGAACGTTTGTTAAGGATCCGTTCAAAATGGCTCAGGTATTTAGTATTAACTTCGGTGTTGCGTTGCTCAAACTTGACCCTCAATCCAATCGAAAATGTGGCAGAAACTGCTGACCATTCCGGTATTACATTAGCTGAATTAGAAAAACGGGATAAAAAGTTTACTATGATGTCAGAAATACTGATGATGGAATTCGAACCTATTGTCGTTGCACCGAGAGATTAAAAAAAATCGTTCAAATCGCACAAAGGAAAGAGATAATGAAAAACATTCTTTCTTCTTCTTTTTGGACTTCAGCCAGCTATGCACCACGGAAAGTATCTTCACGTTTTGTTTTCTTTGCTACCAATATTTCGTCATCCTTCCACAGTGATTTTTTTTTCTTTGTCCAAAAGAATATTTCTTTGTTTCTGTAATTTCTTTAGGAAAGTATCATACTCCTTGATATTTTTGCATGCTACGTGTTCAAGATTCCTTCTTTCTAAAAAGTAATTTTTCGTATTTCTTAGCTATTTCGTCGTATTTCTATGTCCGGTGTTAATAGTTACGGCCACCAAGTCTCAATTTGTCTCTCTTTATATTGTCCCGGCAGTAATAATAAAATGCAGTCTTTTAAATTTTTATTAACTTAAACTTTAATACAGTTCCTTCTCTCAATCATTTAAACTACATTCAAGAAGTAAGTTCATCGAACGTTATAACATACATTTTTAACAGTGACTGACAGAATAGTAGCGACCGTTATCAATCGCACTCTCTTCATGTTAACCCTTGCCCCCCTGACAATCAGCTCTTATCTCAGAGTAACTGACAGTCTCTTGTATTTTTTCTTTGGAAGAATTTCTGATATGCTTATTTTTCTTCAGTAAAACAACGAATGTTTTAATTAAAATAATATTTTTTTCTTATAATTCTAAATTCGATAGTACCGAGAGTCAAAAAGCTAGTTCTTATCTTGCAGAAGATATCGGGGGGTGTTTAAAGTTTCCGTATAAAACTCTTTAATTCACCATTTCTTCCATTAATTTAAATTCTTGTTTGATCTGAGATATCTTCCCAAAGTTTTAAACCTTTTCTCCATTTCTTCAGTCTTTACTTTTTTGTTTGTTATGAGCTAAACATCCTGAATTTAGAGACATTACGGTTTTATAACATTGTTTCAGTGCGAATTTTTTTTATTACTTTTATATTGAGTATTTAGTTAAGTTCTTCTGTTGACTAATAGATTAAATCTACCTTTCGTGATATTTTTCTCATCTGCTGTCATTTTAAAACCATTAGATGGTACTGATTCTCCGAGTTATATAAATGAGTTTGATTTACCATTCTCAGAATTTAAGAATATGCAGAATTTTAAGGGTTCTTTGTTAAACTACAAAACTTACCCTATTGCTTACATTCCGATGTCTGTAACAGGTCCCCAGCACGTAAACGGAACAAACCGAAAACCTCAAATTTTAACTTATTTTGTGTTTCCTTAGCCCAAAACCTAATACAGTTTTTAAATTTTTATAAAATAGTGTTATTAGAGAATTTATAAAAATTAAGAGCATCGAAAATCTTTTGTCCTATTCCAGCATGTGATGTATAGACTTTTGGAGCTCGTTAGGTAAAGATATAAAATTTTTTTCAATTTTTTTAATTCGAAAATAAAGATGAGAGTGGCTTTTAATGTTGTCGATTTTAGATAATTTTTCTGCCGGGTGAATCTGAAAAACGGAATCACCTAGGAACTTGAAATTTGCTCGCTATATCGACCGTACCCTATATTTAAACGAAAACTACCAAAAACACAAAAGCAAAAGCCTCGATTTTGACGTTATTTTATGACGTATTAATACAGTTCTATTAGAAATATTATAAATCAGAATCCATTGCAATCTGGATGGCGTTTCATAAATTTCATTATAACTGAAAGATTTAATTAGTGAAGCGAGCGACAACGTTAAATAATCTGCAAAACGTGTCAGGCATTTATGTTTGTACGCAACAATAACTTACTACTTAAGAGATATCTGTTAAGGTAATTAAAACCAGAACCCTAATTACGTTGGTACTTGCTCGATTTTTACTAATATTTGGCACACATATTAATTTTTCAAAAGAGTTTAGCATTACTTTTTTGTAGAATCGAACAAAATTTTAATATTTTCTACTGCTATTGTTTCTGAAAAAGTCACTGTAGCTGTACGGAGCAAACCCAGTTGCCGTTTTATATAAAATAACCACGAACAAATAAGTGCTAAGTAGCGAAAATTAATTACAAATTGGGATAACGAAATGAACCAATACTTGGCTGCATGACGTGAACACACAAAAAAAGAGAAGAACACAAATGACATAGTAAACTTTCGAGTCTTTGCCGTTTGTTAACAAGAGAACATTACAGAGAGTGGAAGAATTACTATGCAGGGAATCGCAAAAATATTTTTACAAACAACCAAAACAGTGAAACAAGTTCGTATAAATATGTGTATGAAGTCCTTCGTTTTTCAGTTACTGATGAAAGAACAGTTTATAATGAAATATTCGTATTATCTGTTTCACATTATCAGCTTATTAGGAACTGTTTAAATGTCCACGACTCATAAAAAATGTATGAAAGTCCTACACACGCTTACAATAGTTGAATCATGGATTGGTTCACACTTTCAAGTGCTCCCAGACGGTGTCGAATGGTTTTGCAGGTGTCCATTACACGTTGATGCAGCGTCGCTGCGTTCAGAATGTCTGCTGCATACACCCATTGTTTTACATGGCCCAAATATAAAGATCCAAAGGACTGACGTCAAGAGAACGTGAAGACCATGGAACTAATTCCCCCCTACCTATCCATTTGTCATGGACGATATCAGATACAATAGTACAAAATATAAAATATGCTGCATGTTTTCTCTTATTTGCATAGGCACACCTTATATCAAATCTAGAAGAGTGTTCTGAATGAATTCATTTTAGATAACGTCTGTAAGACGTGCTGGAGAAACATATGGACCTAATAGACAGTAACCTTCAATCCCAGTTCACACATTAAAATTAAACTGATGCTGGTGTCTTGTCCGAATTGTACTAAGAGTATTTTCATTCACTCACACATTGTTGGATAGTACGTCGAAACATTTTGAATGTACACTTCAATTAATAATTAAAAAACGAAGGATTATTTATAAGTATATTTGTATGAACTTAATTAATAATTTGGTGTGAGCAGCCCAATTCCAATGATTTCCAAGTATTTTTGAGACACACCTCATAATCTGCAAATGTTAGACAGTTAAGTGTGATGTCCAATTTCGCATAGCCTACTTCAACTTCTTGTATTCCTTTTCCTTGATATTTGTTTTCCAGTGTCTGATAAGTATTTCAAACATTAAAAAATTCAATTTCCAAATTTAAAAGACTTTCTTGAACGGTAAATAGTGTGCTTCATGTAATTGCTGTATTGAGCACTCTACTGCTTATCAATATAGAAAACCTGTATTAGGAAAGCTGTAACGTACTTGTAATTGCCGCTATAGATGATGTACAGGTTAATGAGATCAAAGTGACCTAAATTTTAAAGTTAATTTCGTTTCTGCATCTACTGTACGAATCAGCCATAACTTTTTGTAAACATGTTTTTAGACTCTTGCAGACCTGTTAATCTAAAACGGAATACTAATAAACTATTTGGTATTCTTCTATTCGCACTTGTCTATGTTGATGATCGAAATTCTTCGTTGCCATGCTACATATTTACAATGAATTACAATTTGTTAAAGTCTCTATATCAAAATTGTATTTATTGCTCTAATATTTATTACGCACTAATATGGGAACGCTTTTCTAATTTTTCACAGCAGTTAGTCTTTGCTGTTTCCGCCCCTAGAAATTTAATAACCATCGTCAAAATCAAGTCCCCTTTATTACTAAATGAATTACAGTGTCATGATTCATTCGGTGTAATAATTAAAACCGAATACAGCTGGCTTAATATGTTTGTCAGAAATCCATATTAACCACTCCTCTTTTCGATAGATGATTGATGTTTTATTTGGACGTGTAGCTCGCGGCTAACAACATTAAAGTTAGATGCTGCAATTGGTACTGGCGATTTCACGCACTCTTGATTGTGTAGCCAAATTACCACTGCAATGGCGCGCCTGCGACATCGCTAACAATGTTTCACTTTGTTTTTTTAATTATTTGCTTTTTATTGTTCTGTTCATCTCTTACCGCAGGCTCTGTGGTCGTATGGGCAATAAACTGGAGGGATTAATTGCTTCTGTGTTGACAGTTTTGTGGTGGTTGATTACACTGTATGAAAATTGGAAACCATGTGGTTAACTCTCTTCTCTGATCATATAAAGATTTTGTGTACGGAAATATAATTTTTTAGCAAAAAATGTCTCCGCTTCCACGAAACAACGCTGGTGTCTCACTGGTTAAGGCGCTAGCTCTCCACGCCTTCAAATTCCGGTAGGACTAGGAATTTTTTTAAATACTCCTTAATCATATGAGTTAGACGGTACTTTCCGTGATACGAATTACACGTTAAACTGTGTTCAGCCACGACAGAGGTGGACAAGATAATTTTCTCGGCTACTCACATGTGAACACTATATTAAGTGCATCATGACTGTCTAATTGCGACGGGTAACAGTTTCGGAAATTCTCTTGTCGTGAAGAATTCATCATAATAATAACAGAGAACGGATAATTTTTACTGGCAAACAGCCAATCAGTTTTTTAGACCTACCACAAGTGGAATTACAAGTTATAATTAAGAACTTTTATTTTTTAAACCAAATGGCATAACTTATTACTCCATGTTCAAAACATATTGAACAGAATGTCGTTAGTTATATGGAGAATGTCTTTCAGTCATGTCCATTGCCTAATCTCCTGATTTGTGTGTGTGTTTAACTACAGATGTTAGTCTCCTGCATTCTTGATGTTCACATTTGTTTTTTTAGGCATTTTTTTTAACACGTTGATAAACCGATGTTATGAAACAGTTAACAACGGAATAGCTAGGACATCATGCCAAAGTAATATTTCCGTATATCTTAGACCATTTGAAAGTTTCTAATTATTGACAGAAAGTTTCAAAGCTGTCAGGCAGTTATACCATAATCTTCGAGGAGTATTTACGATATTTTACATTTCAATATACAACAGTAGGAAACTCTGTACTTGTCAAGTGGATGTCCCGTTACAGCTACTTTGTTAAAATTCCACAATGATTTTTAACTGTAAAAAATGTCTCTTATAATGGCTATAAATACGCGTGTGTTGATGTAAGACTTATTAAAATTGAAATAACACCATTGTTATCATAGGAAATTATATTGCGGCTTATTTTGTTATGGTACTGTTGTGACTGATCGATGGACTAGTTCGATTCAGTCCTCTTCGATATTCTACATTAGCAAATTACTTTCAGCTCTATTTTACATTTTTACACAACTGAATTTTGTTTTTAAAGCTGATATTCTGACACAGTTTCGCCAAAAATTATAGTTTGAAGTTGGTATAGAACTTTATCACGCAGTCATCATCTTCATAACAGATTTTCTAACAATTATTTTCTCATTTCTGTTATACTTCTTAACATATCTGACTTCTAGCCCAGTTCTAAGCCACTGCATAGTAATCTTTACTAGAGACTTTTTAGCCACATTTTGTTAAAATTGTTTAGATTGAACTGGATACTAGCTTTAATGATCAACATTAGTAAATGCCCAGATCTATGCTCTTATGAAAAACTGGTTTCATGTGAATTTGTAGAAAGTGGTATCAAAAGTTTATATTCAAAATTTTATATTTCATATCAACGTTAAGTCATGACATCAAAATTATTGGAAAAGTTTATTCAATATTCAGTGGTGACTTGAAGTTAATATGAATAATTTGCAAACATTTAAACGAGGCCCGTGTGGTATACGCACAACGTAATATTTACTCTTGTCACCACAATATCTGGAGATAACATACACTGAAATTTCACAAAAACAAATTCATTATGATCTAAAATGTATTGAAACTCCTATAGGCGTGTTGCGTCATTCAGGTGAACTGATTTGACAATAAGCAATTCAGTTATATCACTACACACTTTTACACTAGTTTCAATATTAGAAAATTTGTTTCTCTTTTCCCGTTGAGAAAGTCTATAAGTAGAGAGTATAAATATTGATTAATTGTGAAATTGTATGTATTACCTTTATATGTGTATTTTGTTTTTGGATGGAGGTTGTTTAAATGAACTGTAATTCGATCACAAGGAATACAATATCTGAAATTTTCATTAAAAGACTATGGTGTAAGCCGTAATGTTTTAATTGGCATTATGAACGTTTAGAATAGTTTAATTTTGTTAGTTTTTTGTTCAAAGGCTTGTAAATATTTTCTAATATCATTTAAAAATATTGTCTTGTAATTATAAGTAATTTTGTAAATGCATTAAATATTTGTGTACTATTTCTATTGTTGGAGCAGTTTTCAGCTGTCTAGAAGCATCGGCCAGTGCTTCTTATGTCTTCATGAAAATTTTTTATTGCCTACTTAAGTTCCCGGTATCGCGAGCAGATATGCTTGCTCTGAACGGCGTTAAGGTGACGCAACATGAAATCTTTGAAAGAAGACTGTGCGTTGTTCTTACATGTTTTTGTGTGTTTCGATGCAATAATAGACCAGTAAAAAGTTGCCATTAAAGAAACTGCCCATCACTGAAAAGTATAAGGATTTTTTTTTTTTTAAATATAGCTTTACGCCTCGTCGACATCGTGGTAATTAGAGGCGAGACTGGGAACAACGAACAGGAAAAGAATTCGGCTATGGTATTTTTAAGGAAGGATCCCGGCATTCAACTGGAGTGATTTGGGAAAATCGTTGAAAACGAAAATCTGGATGCCTGGAACGGGATTCAAACCACGTCCTGCCGATTGCGAGTCCAGAGTGTTAACCACTCACCCACGGCACTTGGGGACTGTGCACAAACTACGTGGCTCGGTCAAGGGGGGGGGGAGGGGTTGGCTGGAAGCCTACGCTGGGCTACGTGGGGGGAAGGGGGGGGGTTCCGAGCCAGGCCACGCAGCTTCCCTTTCATGACATTTTTCACAGTTAAAATGAGGAACAGAACTCACAACAGCATGTGAATATTTATTTCCCTCAGTTAATTATCTCCATATTTAATTTACAATAGTCTGACAAGAGAAAACAGTACAAAATGTCTTCTGGAATCAAAAGGGAAAAAAGCTACGTGCTACGTGGGTGGGGGGGAAGGAGGGGATAGAGGCAAAAGCACGTAGGGGGGGGGGAGGGGGCATTCACACGAGGCCAAAATGGAGCTACGTGATTTATGCACGCTCCATTGGTATGTAAGAAGTTTAGTTACATACGTCAGTGAAGGTTAAAATCACATGGCGAACTGACAACGTTCCCTGTAAATCTGAGCACATCAATATAAACACCAAGTTCCAAGTATTTTATTAATATTCATGAAAAGAACTTTAAAGAATGTTTACATTAATAATTTTGTGGTTAAAAACTTAAGCGGATCTTAATTCAAGACAAATGCTTTCTTAGTCACATGGTCAAAGAAGGTCTAAACACATTATCATACGATTGCAAACAGTTGATGGAAAATGCTTTTGTTTCAAACCCTTATTCTTGGAATATAATGTTTCTAAACATGTTTTGGAATTTACTTAAATGTTTTTAAAATTACAATCATGTTATTCATGCCCCTGTTTATCCGGTGTAATATTACGGGATTAATAAAGAGAAAGTGGTGGACGGTTAGGCGAAAATTAATAATAAATAACAATTTTAAATGACGGAAATATTGAAACTATTAGAACTGTAAGAATCAGTATTCAGGATAAAATTAAGAGCAGTTTTTGGAATATTTGGAGATAGAAGTAATGCAATAGAATAAGAAAAAGCTCTAGGTAAAGACATTTTAGAAGCTAAGCATTAATTGGCAGCCATTAAGAGTTTTGGCAGGGCGACGCTGTTACGTCAATCAGCAGACTATTAGCCGACCTGACCCCAATGGTAGTCAGCCAACTTTAGAGAATAAAATCTCGCCCTTGTTAGGGGAGCAAGAGGCTTAGCTCTCTGAGTTTTGTATTAGCCAGAGGTGCTATGCCAAGTTCCCTCAGGTTTGTTTGTCGAGAGTGGTAGCTCCGCCTTGAGGTGGGAAAAAGAGAAACACGACCACTGGTGCTCGTTTTATAATCCCGGTAGACGGGTTGTTTAAAAAGCCTTTCACATGTGAGCTCAATCTCGGTATGGACTAGTGTGGACCAGTTAGTTCGATCAGTCAAGTTGTTCAGTGGCGAAGCTTCACCATGATGACAACCTTGCCATGCTTCAAGTAGGATAATTTGCTCTCTCTCCTTCTTTCTCTCCTTGTATTTGTTCTATTCTCTGGTATATGTGCAGTGACAAAAATTAATGTGTTTTTGTGTAAAGATGCTTCCTAAAGTTGATAACAGCACAAGATAGTTTAATCTATTTGAAAGTAAATACACATAAGTTTTTGAGATTCCATTAGTTAATTTATGTGCCCATGTCTAAAGTAACAATAAACGTGTAACTGGTTTTAGTAACTGGATTTTTTGTAGTTCTCCCCAGTCGTAACCCCGTATTAAGAATTCTTATATCTGTATGGCTCTAGGGAGCAGTCTTTCGAGTAGAAAGTCCGATTAACAGTAATGAATCATACAGAGGAATAAACGGGTCATGAAGAGAGTTAGTAAAAAAGGACGGATAAAGAAATGGGGAGGAGGTTACATCGTGACTGGAGTTTTGTGGGAAAAAAATTGATGCCAGCCATCGATATTACGTTGAAGTGGTGTATACCGTTTGTTTTTATCTTTGCATTTTCGTGTTTTGTCGGTGTGCATTTTCAGTTTCATCGGAAAGCAGCAGTCTTTTAGGATGGAAGTGTTCAATATTCGCAAAGGTTTGGTAACACTGAATCAGCAGGAAGTAATGATTTGTCCGCCTGTAAACAGCGAATAGGCAATTTCCAGGGAGCACTCTTTTATCCACCAGTGACAAGCCGTAACACTTGACTGCTCCTTCCCAGAAGCACGGTCTATGGTTCTCAGGGCCCGCTGAAGGATCTAGTTATCCGTCGACCTTTAACGTTCCGCTAACGACAAGCCATAACGATTCACTACACGTCGTTGGATTCGGAGATCTAGCTTCTTTTGTGCTTAAGAAAGAACGGAGCTCTCCAATATCGTTCCGACGTTTCTGAAAATCAAGATTCCACCGCATTGCTTCGGGTAGTAATGCTGAAGCACAAGGATCACATATACGGAAATGAACACAGATTGACAACGAAGTTGCAAGGACGTTATAGTACCCGATAGCAGCCGACACACACACACACACACAATTCATACCATACGCTATTCACACCACTTGATAAAACGATGATTTTGATTTTTACACACACTGTTCATTCAGAATTGAGCAGTTGACTTTTTGAGACTAGTACTTCCAGTCGACATCGTGGTCGTTAGTGGTTGGAAAGCATTCGAGGAAAGGAACAGCAAGGAATGCGGCCATGGTCTTTTGAAACCATCACGGTTTTAGGCTAGAGTGATCTTAAGAAGCCATGGAATATCGAAATGTGGATGATCTGGTGGGGATTAGAACCGGCGACCTCTTGAGTGCCGGGCAAGAGTTATTCATTACATGTATCAAATATTATGATATGTTATTTTAAAAATCTTTATCGGTTCCTATTGCCCTTTCTTTGTGTATGAAAAACTTCTATTCTCTGTTTAGAAAATTATTTGTCACGTTTTATTTCTGTGGGACGTGCTTCAATCACTCTATTTTTGTTGTTTATTACTGGCCGGTTCGTGTTATTCTGGATGGTGCCAGCATTGCAACATTTTCCCAAATATCCTAATACTTTAACTGAGTTTCTCAGGGACCTGAACTCCGAAGAACTAAGAAAGATAATTAACTAACCAAAGAAATCCATCAATCACTGGTTGCTGTAAAGTGAAGAGTGTTCTGTACATTTAGTGGTCAGACACTTTATAACAAGACAGTGGGTGAAGATTATGTCTCTACTACTACAGAAGAAAAGAGGTTAAACAGTGTTTGTGGGAAATTTAAGCGAAGAAACGGTTCACAGCACAACGTTTATTACAAACCATCTTGGTGTGGAAACCTGAATTCCATGTAACGATACCCTAATAGAATCGTTCATTTGTCTCTCTCTCCTTGCGTCTGTTTATCACACCCCAATACTTTCTGAAGACTTTAACTTAAAAGTTTTGTTGCTTACTACTTGTTACTACTTAAAAGGATTATAATATAAATTTTTGAAAAAAAAAACATGTGAAGTGAAAATAATTTCAGACGGTTTAGAGGAGTTTGAAGAAAATATTCAGATAACATTTACGCTCAACTCAACAAATGAAAGATGCCAACACGATGACCTCAAATATTTTTTTTCCTGGATTTCAGGAAGATTATGCCGATAAATGGTAAAAATGAAATACCATTTCCTTTCTGTTTATCCGAAACTGATTATAAGATTCTTTCAGAATTTACAGTGATATGTAGTCTCTTAAAGTTTGCAGAAAAAGTGTAGTGACATTCTGGAGTATACAGTTTTCACAAAATTCGATTCTTCTGCAGACATTTTTTTTCGGCAGAAATCATATACTTCATCTGATGGGGAATTTTCTTAAAATATTTTTTTTTAAAGTTTCAAAATTCCTGACGACTCTCAATCATTTTTCCCCCTTAATATTTGTTTTGTGTTTGATTTATACGCACTATATAAATTACAAAATTTTCAAACTAATAATGAATTATATTTTTTGAGGATTTACTATCTTGTTACTTAATACGCAATCTGTGTATGGAACCACCAACGTGCGTCAGTCAATGCAAGTTTTAAAGCTATCAAATCCAAGTTAAATTAGAATCGCATACATGATTAGATTTAACTCTAACTAGATAAGCTTTTTAAAAAACTTCAAAACGGTGGTATACTTGTTGCATCCTGTTCAGGTTAACTGAAGATTAATAGATCTGCTCAACTAAGATGAAAATAAATTATTTCGCCCCTTAAAGAAGTATTAGCAGAAAAAAAATATCTGTAGCTTAATAGAAACTACACCGGTTCTTTTTTTATACTGTTTCTTCGTTTTCTAATAAAATTGTAAAGTATTGGCGAAAATAGTTTAGTTCATTTAATATTGAATTCCTAAAATAGTAATTACTTCTTGTTTGGTTCCATCTAACCGATATTTACATCACGGGGGAATTTACTTCTTGTTTTGTTCATGATAAAATACGCTTATGAACTCTGGAAACAGCAAAACTCTGCGCACCCCGTTTGAGATGAGGGTACTATGCGCGGGGAAACTCGCTATCTTTTGGGGAGCGCTCCTGTACAAACTACTACTAGCTTCTCTGCAACACACCACATGAAGGCTGATAAGCCAGTCCTGGTCACAAGATGTGGCCAACGTGTTTAGCTAGCTGAAGGGATAAGACCACCAACTACTTCCAATTTGCGAACTTACGTTAAACGCCAGGGTATATAAAACTTATTTAATCGGTTAGGCACCTACGCATTGCATATTAGTTTAAAAACATTTACATTTTTCTCTACTGTTTGGCGTTTTAGTCCTGCTATCGAGTAACATTACTACGTTCTTATATATATATATACTAGTGTAAGACCGTGGCCGTTTTTTGCGTACCGTCACGAATTTAGAATAGTTACATTTTTCAGGGTCACGGCTATGACAGGTTGACCTGATCTGACCAGACACGAACTTCATCTGTATTTCACCCTTAGGTGAATAAAATCTCTTAGCTTAAAGAACTTAGAAATATTAATACTCGCAATAAACACGGACAGGGCCGATAGCGCTATCATTTAATTGTTTCAAAGGCCGTAGACTCGGACTTGCTGAAATACTAACTTGACTTGTATCTGACCCTAATACTCCATTTTGAAAAATTTGAAGAATTCATGTTTGCTTCGAAAGCATCACGTCGTTTTCTTTTTTTAGCTAAATAACTCCAACGAAATGAATGGTCAGAATACTCGATTGAGTAACATTTTTCGCCTGATATACACTTTAAATAACCTAATAACTCACGTATAGTGAACTGTAAACAAAGACCACTAACGAAAGTGATCAGTGAAATAATTAAAATAAATCGTAATATATAAACTTTTGATCAAGAAGCAACAGTAGTGAAAGTTTTAATTAAATTGAAATTTAGCGTAGGCCGGAATGATATTTGGCATTCATGGTTTTATAGAGACCATGAGAAATTTAAGTTTCTTAAATGTTACTTTCATTAGCTACATGTTACTAAAAAGTACTCGTAGTTCCACGTTTTTTCAGCCGATATGTTTTACCACATTTAAAAAACAAATTCTACAAGAAGAAAACTTTATGACTCTATTATGACAATTAATTTCATATCAGTTGCGTATGTATTAAACTATGTACATAATCTCTAATTTCTAAAATCTCTGATGTCATTTTGCAGCAAGCATATCGTTATTTAGTTGCAATTAATAAAAAAACTGTTTATTGTGATCTAAATTTGTTAAATAAAGTAAGTGCTGCATTTAAAAAATAAAAATAAGAAGAGGAAGACAATATTTTATTTACATGTTGTAAATACTGAATGCCGTATGTGAAGGCAAAAATCATGTGAAGTAATGAGTTTAACATCGTTTATACAAAGTCATATCATTCATGATTTAAATCTACATAAAAACGTAAACTTAAAACCCATTTAAGAGCTAACACGTGTATAAATTTTGGTCATAAAATTTAGCCTATGCAGGAATGACAATTGGCCTTGTTTGTTTAATTTAAGTTTATTAAAATCGACACTTTTTTGAACAGTAATTTCATGTTTTTTCAGCGGTAAAATATATCCATATTTTTTAGGAATGAAATGCTACGAAAAGCCAACTTAATAAGCATATCATGGCAATTAATTTCATAGCAATTACTTAGCTATCAAACTCTGCACCTAACCCCTAATTACTAATAACTATGGTCGCTGTTAATTTGTGAGTTACGACTGGTAGATGACGTCACTGTTCTCCACCTGATAGCTATCGAGGTGAGCGCGCTGTCTCCAGAAAACGCATTTTATTAAAGAGGATAAATAATTATTTGAGAATTAGCCCTTATCGGATCACGGAATACCTTGATTCTCATCATGGCTTGTAGTTAAGAATTTGTCCAATATTTCCACTGTGTAGTTAGAAGAAGAGATTGTCAGTTCCTGGTGCAATGAAGGAGCTTGAGTGTTGCCATCTGTCTGCGATCCTTGTAACTTACGTTTTCTATAGTACTGCGTATTTTGTTTGCGAAATGTGTAATTTTTTAGGCGGATGTTGGGAACCGTCCCAGTATTCGTCAACGTGTCTGTGGAAAATTGTATAAAAACAGCAATTACGACGGCCGGTACATGATTATGAATGTGAAAGTATTTACGCGTATTAGGATCAGCAGATGTCAGATGTTGAGCTCACCTGTATGGGACACCAGCAGACGGCGAAGATGGCGACCACGACGACCACCATCCTGGTGACGCGCCTCTTGCCGCGACGACTCTCCGCAGACACGTGACCTCCGGGCGCTGAGCCCCGCCACAGCCTCATCAGCATCCGCAGGTACAGCCCCACGATCAGCAGCAGCGGCAGCACGTACGACGTCACGAAGAAGCTCACCTGCAACAGCGCCCACCAACCGACCTTCTAGTATTTGTTCAAAAATGACTTGCTGATTCATTGTTTCGCAGGTTTTTTAAATATTTATTTGACCTTAGGTCTTGAATAGACCATACAGTCAGCCTGGTGAAGTTACAAGGTAATAATATTAATAGTATGAAATATATATATATATATATATATATATATATATATATATATATATACACTTTAACTATGTAGGTCACTGTCCTTAATATAATCCTTGATGATACTATAGATTCTGTTGTTATTTGTAGCGAGTAGTACTGCAATGCTACACAGACGGAAAAAAAAATCCCAACACCAAGAAAAAATTATTGTAGAGTAATGAAATTTGGACAATGCATTTGTCAAGTTAACATGTTTAATTGATTAAATTTTCAAGATCACAGGTTAATTTAAGCTCAAGAAAATGCATTTCAAATGTGAAATACTGTTAAATTAATAGCCGGTGTAACCTCCAGAATTTTGAATGCAAGCCTGCAAACGTGAATGCATTGTGTCATACAGGTTTCGAATGTCACTTTGTGGTATGGAGTTCCATGCTTGTTGTACTTGTGCTGTCAATACTGGGACGGTCAGTGCTGGCTGTGGATGATGCTGGAGTTGTCGTCCAATGATATCCCATACGTGTTCAATTGGAGACAGATCTGGTGATCTCGCAGGCCAAGGTAACATGTCGACACTCTGTAGAGCACGTTGCGAGACAACAGCGGTATGAGGGCGAGCGTTATCCTGTTGAAAAACTCCCCCTTGAATGCTGTTCATGAATGGCAGCACTACAGGTTGAATTACCAGACTGACGTACAAATTTGCAGTCAGTGTGTTTGGTATAACCACAAGAGTGCTCCTGCTGTCATAGGAAATTGCTCCCCAGACCATGACTCCAGGTGTAGGTCCAGTGTGTCTAGGCCGCAGACAGTTTGGTTGCAGGCGTTCCCCTGGCCTCCTTCTGACCAACACTCGGCCATCACTGGCACCAAGGCAGAACCTGCTTTCATCAGAAAACACAACAGATCTCCAGTGTTGGTCAGAAGGAGGCCAGGGGAACGCCTGCAACCAAACTGTCTGCGGCCTAGACACACTGGACCTACACCTGGAGTCATGGTCTGGGGAGCAATTTCCTATGACAGCAGGAGCACTCTTGTGGTTATACCAAACACACTGACTGCAAATTTGTACGTCAGTCTGGTAATTCAACCTGTAGTGCTGCCATTCATGAACAGCATTCAAGGGGGAGTTTTTCAACAGGATAACGCTCGCCCTCATACCGCTGTTGTCTCGCAACGTGCTCTACAGAGTGTCGACATGTTACCTTGGCCTGCGAGATCACCAGATCTGTCTCCAATTGAACACGTATGGGATATCATTGGACGACAACTCCAGCATCATCCACAGCCAGCACTGACCGTCCCAGTATTGACAGCACAAGTACAACAAGCATGGAACTCCATACCACAAAGTGACATTCGAAACCTGTATGACACAATGCATTCACGTTTGCAGGCTTGCATTCAAAATTCTGGAGGTTACACCGGCTATTAATTTAACAGTATTTCACATTTGAAATGCATTTTCTTGAGCTTAAATTAACCTGTGATCTTGAAAATTTAATCAATTAAACATGTTAACTTGACAAATGCATTGTCCAAATTTCATTACTCTACAATAATTTTTTCTTGGTGTTGGGATTTTTTTTTCCGTCTGTGTAGTTGGAAGTGGTTGCTGTTCTCGCACAAGAGTCTTGATGAATGTTGACTGCTTTTGCTGAAAATTAGAACAGTTGAAAAATAAGTGATTAAGGTCCTGTAGTGCTTGTCCGTTGCTTGTGCAGTAAGATGTGTTTAACGCCTTGATGTGGAAAAGATGACTACGGAAGGCGCCGTGGTGGAATCTCATACGAATAATGGAAGTAATGTACCGTCGTTGAGTATTCTGTTTCGCAGTTGCTTAACTAAATAGAATTGTTACTAAATAATGCTAATAATTTTGATTTTGTAATGGTTTAAACCCCTCGTTGCATTCCACAATCTTCTTCATAATTAAAGTGCAGATTTAATCCAAATGTGAACTCTTTCTTCAAATTATGTATAACTTAAAGGTAAAAAATGTTGAAACATAAATAGGTAACCTGAATTTTTAGGTTTTTTTTTAACTTATTGTTTTACGCCTTGTCGACGTCGAGGCCATTAGAGGCGGGATAGGAACGGGAAGGAATTCGGCCATGGTCTTTTTGAAGAAAGTATCCCGTCATTTGCCCGGAGTGATTTGGGGAAACCGTGGAAAACCCAAACCTGGATGCCCGGACGGGGATTCGAACGGGCATCCTCCCGAATGCGAGGCAAGAGCGTTAACCGCTCACCCACCACGCTCGGTGTGAATTTTTAGTGTATAGGAGCGCTTGAATTTTACGTTCCCTTGCTGTGAATAGGAATATTTTGTTTAAGAAAATATGCTGGTTTTGTCGAGGCTCCACGGCTGACTAAAGTTGGCTTCCCACGACCCACGCATTTGCCGGCCGGGACGATCCAGCTACCAAGAGCGGGCCCTGGAAAGGGTCACACCTATGCTGGCAAGGATGGCGCGCCTCTATCCGTCACGTAGTAGGTAAGGATCAAACGTCCGGGTAGCTGAAACGACATTAGGCAAGTTGTTGGGGAGGCAGCGAGGCAGTGAGGGCTAGCCTGTGACGCGTACTGATCTGTAAACTGATGTGGCCTGACCTACAAAACCACGCACCGTGGGAACCCACCTTAAAATTGCATTCAGGGTGCAGAGTAAAACTGACACACAAGTGTGAAGTCTCGTCATCTATGCGTTTGGTCGACCACATCCGGCATACAAAGTGGCAGTTTTGAAAATAACACGCGCATGTTTGGTGCTCTTACAGAGGGTATACTTATATATTAAAATACCGAAAAGTACTAAAACAAATGAAAAGCTTCCTTCGTCGTCTTACAGGCAACCCTGATTACGTAATTAAGATCTGGGTGGCATTTAGGGACTTTTATGGCAGTAAAAGGAGGAGTGTAACAGCAACCACTTCGTTTCAATCAATTACCCTTACCAAAACTGAAAGTTATCTTCCATAAGCTTACTGGAATAGCAACATTTATGGTCAGACAACAGAACGAACACATTTACAGCGATGGAATATAAACAAACAAAACACCAAATAATTAATATGTGGATTTAAACGAAATACACGATTTTATTTGTCGTTGGTTTGCGGTATAAAACCCATAGAACGATTAAAGAAAGACAAATAGGCAATCTAAATTCTTGAATTGCTATAACATCATCTATGAGCAGAGTGTAAAGGATTTAAACGAAATACACGATTTTATTTGTCGTTGGTTTGCGGTATAAAACCCATAGAACGATTAAAGAAAGACAAATAGGCAATCTAAATTCTTGAATTGCTATAACATCATCTATGAGCAGAGTGTAAAAACATCTCTGCCCATTGTTAATCCGCCAATGAAGATCGGATAACTGACGTCTCAGTGTTAAAGACATCGTGACACGATGATGTTATGACCAAACTCGTCTTTAATTAGTATTGCTGGTGTTTGGTAACCTCGATCATGTCACCATAACTGAATGACGCAGTACGTTATCCATGCCTTTGATAAATTAATTTAACGGTTAAGTGCAGCAATTATTTCAGATGGATATAGTAACTCACATCTGATTAGAACGGCATTTATTTGTTGTTTGTGTCTGTTTTCTATACGACAGATAAATCAATTTTAAACGAAACTTTCACCATTATCACATTAAACAACTTTAGTGTTCCTGAGAGCACCAAAACTGGAGGGGACAATTAAGGGTAAAAAGAAGAAAACACTCAACGAGACGCTTACCAACATCCAAACTAAACCTGTTATGCATACTGAGCGGCCAAAATATGTTGCTAGCCACAGCATTTCCGTCCTAGAACAAAGTCGCCAAAGTATTTGCGGAGTTCTAGTTCCACCTTTCGTACACCTAGTAATGTCACAAGAAAAAGTAAGTAATACAACTATTGGAATATACGAAATATTATCATTAAGTTTCATAAAATTCGATCTCTGAATGTAATTTTGTTTGAAATAGTGCACTTACATAATTTAAATTAGCTTACTGAACATTCATATCACTTCTCTCAGGAAATTTAGTTTAAGCAGGAATCACATTCTATCATAATAAAAAACAAGCCAAAAACACTTTAGAAGTTGAAATTCAGCACTCCCTGTCTCAGTACATTGAAAAATGATTTGTAGAATATTATTAGGCTAGCTGAATTTAATTTAGCAGTTCCTCTTCGGACTCCTTTTGACAATTTTTTTAAAATCTACGACCAGTAAAAATTTAGAAATTTTATGATTGTAAGAAACAAACGTTGAAAATAAATATTTCTTCCGATCATCGTGGGATTCTTATTGGTTAGTATTTTCTATCGAGTATCTAAATAAAATCTTTACCAGTTAAGTACCCAATAGTAGTTTCCCTTGTATTCGTTAGCAAAATGTTGTGTTATTAACAATATTTGCTGTTTGACCGACTATTTGGCTAAAGAGATATGCATCGAAACCTGGAAATGTAGTTCCCGTAGTTAAGTAGATATGATTTTCATTATTTATCCTTATTACTTACTTTGTATCTCATTAATTATCAACTAATTTATGGAAGGAAGAAGTGTTCAACAATGCTATTAAAGGAGCAGTTATATCTAAAAGGATGCCATAACCTAGCCATTTATTATATAAAACATAAGACCGACACACGGTAGAAACATTTGCTATTAAATGCATAAACAATCAAAAAACAGAAAAACTAGACCACTGTCTTCCATTAACTGTTGCTAAATTATATAAAACACTATCTCAAGGTTGAAAGAAAAACATATGACAGTGGAATTGACAGCAATTAGCTTAACCTAATAGAATTAAAAATTTGGATGAACCATCACAGACACGTAGCGGAATGGTCCTTTCAGATTGAAAGTTTTTGCTCAGATTACAGTTTGTAATGAGAACAGGCGACTTTGCTCAGTTTATTAGAGAAATTCTTAATCTTGTGCATTGCTCCACACAAGGGCATTATTTGGATTCCTGAGAATACTATAAGAGTGCAAATAGTTTAAAATCAGATACAGTCTGTTACTATAACGAGACAGTAGTTGTTGATACTAGCGAACTACAGCTTTTTTTTTGTACCTATGACATTGAGGTCATTAGGGACGGGATGGGACTGGGGACAAGGAACTGGAAAGGATTTTGGCCATGGCCTCTTGAAGGAAGCATCCCGACATTCGCCTGGAGTAATTTGGGGAACCCACAGAAAACCCAAATCTGGATGCCCGGACGGGGATTCGAACCGAATGCGAGGCCAGAGCGTTAGCCACTCACCCACCACGCTCGGTCAGTCAACAGTGGTATGTTCTCGAGAACAGATTCACCTAGGAGATAATTAATGATGCCAGCCGCTGCTGGCAATAAACCTAAGTCTCTTTCCACTCCAAGAAATCAAGTACTGGACGCTTATTCAAGCTGCTAGTTTATGTCAGTTTCGTCACCTTGACGGATTCAGACATGAAGACGTCGTATTTTGTCGTCTCTCGAAGTACTCCATCTTTGTCTTGCGTCTTCCCATTTCCACAAATTAAATTATGACTTGGTTTGGTATATTTTATGATTGGCTCCATTATGTAAACAAAATGATAAACAAATAGCAACATTTTTAAACAATTCTTCTGTTCGCTAACTCATATACTCTCTCATAGGCGTTCCGATATTTTACCGTAACCATCCGTTGTGATTGGCTGATTGAATCATAAGGCTTCGGAAATGTTCGTTTTAGTTCGAGAATACCTTCATTTTTGTCAAACTTATTCGTTAGGGAGCATCCATAAACCATGTAGCTCCATTTTGGTTTACTTTGAATTCCCCTTCCCCCCACGTAGCCAGACGTGGCTTTTCTTGTAACCCCTCCTCCCCAATGTCGCACGTAGTTTTTTTTTTTTTTACCTTTTTGATTCCAGAAGACATTTTTAAGTTACATATGGAGATAATTAAATGAAGGAAATAAATATTCGCAAGCTGTTATTTGCTCTCTACATCATTTTAACTGTGAAAAATAATGTGAATGGAAAGCTACGTGGCCTGGCTCGGAACCCCCCCCCCCCCCCCCCCCCCCCACGCAGCGCAGCGTAGCTTTGCAGCCAATCCCTCCCCCCCTAGACCGTAGTTTATGGGTGCTCCATTATCTCTGTCCTGTATCGTATATAAGAAATAGTTTCGCGTGAATCTCCACACTTGACAGATTGAGACGAATGTACGAAATTCCCTACACTGACCCAAGAGATTTGGCTGCCGCCCGCGTCAGTCCATTCAGCTTGTGTTGTACCTGCCCAGGTTTTCCAAAAAATCATCCGTTAGGCTGCGTTGGGTGACCTGGCAAAGGTTGTCGATTTTGGGAATATTTCGACAAACGTTGAATGCAAATATAATCCACCATATACGGCGCATTTAGTTTTATTGCACTGCCCATTTCGGTCTTTTAATAAAATGTATATACGGTTTGATTACCAATAGAGTATTAACTTGCGGTAGTAGCTCCTACTATTATCTAGCACCCCTTTTTTTATTTGCATGTTGGCCATGTATGCAATAATAATAATAAATAAATAAAAGAGAGAAAAGGGTTCCAACTTTAAGAATGGCGTCCATCAAAAGAGATCGAACAAAGAAGTCTACAGCAAAATAGAGAAAATCACTGAAACAATCCCCAAAAGACGGGCTACATTCTATGGCCACTTGAAACGGATGGAGAAGAACAAACTAACAAAAAAAAAAAAAAAAAAAAAAACTTTAATTTATTTGATTCCAGACCCAAAACTGTAATGCCCTGGTTCATAAATATTAAAGAAGATCCTCATTTGGTGGGGCTAGAACCAGAAGATGCTTTCAACAGACATATATTTTGGAAGAAGTTAATGACAAGTGGAACAAGCCGAGAAGACCACTCCAACGGAAGACGCGGTACACTCTGGACAGAGTAGCGCAAACAGGCACATTCAAAACGAATGAAGGAGTTCTGGGCCCAAAAGAAGAAGAAATTCGCTGCCAAATGCACAAAGGGTTAACGTGGTCCTAGTTGGCCTCAACGAGTAAATAATAAATAAATAAAATAAAAAGAATAATAATATTTGTGATACTTCCTTCTTTTGAATGCAGTGAAAGGTTCACATGTAGAAAAATTTATGATATTAAGGTTGTTTAACGTGGTTTAACAGCAAAACCCAACCCTTTGGCTTACTTGTACCAAAGAAATGACGCTATTTTCAGACGTGCACAGGTAAGAGAAAGTAAAACTTGAACTGAAGGCCACTGATGAGCGTAAACTAATTGGGAACACCGTAATAGCGTCCGTTGACATTCAAAGAGTTTCTTTGAATGGCGCCGCAAGCGTCGTGGTGGAAACACGTCTCTACGATCCTCGGCATTATACGGAGCTACGGAGTGGAGACGAAATTGAAGACAAACTTCCTCTACTCAAAGTTGGCGCGGCTACCAAACACAAACACAACTCACTTTCCAATCAATGTTGGAGAGCTTAAAAGCAGGGGCGGAAACTGGAAAGTAATTTATTCACTCTGTGCGTGAATTATGAAGAGCACTTGGCCGGCCTTTCAGATGACAAAGTATTTCTTTAGCGTATTTTTGTCACTGCAGTGAAAGAAGTTTTTACTGTTGAATGGCCATACAGAAACAAGATGTAAAGCAGGTACGACATCACGTTCATCGCATCTTGGGATTAAAATGCTTTTATTTTTTGAATGCGAAAAATAATCTATTTTTAACTCGTCAGATAAAATCGAAAAATCCCTACCTGTGGTTATAAGTGATACTAATACTAAATTCATCTAATAAGCGACTTAAAAGTAACTCCCGTTTGCTATTAATACTTTAGAAGAAAATACGTATTTTTAAAGTACAAGATTGTGCCCAAATGCAATTTGCAATCACCGGGCGACTGAATTAATCTCCTTTTACATATATCCTTGTGTTGTCAGAGTTATATGCATAATTCTCAGTTACTTCAATTTTAATTCGAAGTAGAATTACTACATAGAACTAACAACACTGCTACTAAAAACAACTAATAACAGGATTTTTTTGGGTCATGTATCTTTCTTGTAATTGAAAATAATATATCTACAATATACAAAATTCTAGGGCTTTCCACCGAGTGAGCATGTCAATTTGTTGCAATGTTTCGAAGTTGCTTTCCGAATTCATCTTCCGGCGAAATGGCAGTTTACTGGGGTGGTTGTCTTATATATTTGCATATAAACTGTACTGTACATCTCAACAGAAAAATCGCTGTTAATACTTCAGATATCCAAGAGAAATGCGTACGAAAATATACTGATTAAACTCAACTGTGTTGTCATTATATTTATGTGACTTAAAACTTCCCCAAAGTTGTGACCGTTTAATCACCTCTAAGACATAAGTACAGACATAAATTAGAAAATTTGTGTTATTATCACCCGATTTATCGCGTTTACAGTGGGGTATTCATTAATAGATATACACTGAAGAGCCAAAGAAACTGGTATAGGCATGCGTATGCAAACACAGAGACATGTAAACACTTACAGTACGGCGCTGCGTTCGGCAACGCCTATATAAGGTGTCTGGCGAAGGCGTTAGATCGGTTACTGTTGCTACAATGGATTTTATCACGATTTAAGTGAGTTTGAATATGGTGCTATAGTTGCCGCACGAGAGATGGGACGCAGCATCACCGAGGTAGCGATGACGTGGGGATTTTCCCGTACGACCATTTCACGAATGCACAGTGAAAATCGGGTATCCGGTAAAACATCAAATCTCCGACATTGCTGCGGCCGGAAAAAGATCCTGCAAGAACGGGACCAACGACGATTGAAGAGAATCGTTCAATGTGACAGAATCACAACCCTTCCACAAATTGCTGCGGATTTCAATGCTGTGCGTGCGTACCATTCAACGAAACATCATCGATATGGGCTTATGGAGACGGCGGCCCACTCGTATACCTTTGCTGAGTGCACGACACAAAGCTTTACGCCGAAATTGGAATGTTGATGATTGGAAACATGTTTCCTGGTCTTACGAGTCCCGTTTCCAATTGTATCGAGCAGATGGACGTGTACGAGTATGGAGACAATTCATGGACCCTGCATGTCAGCAGGGGACTGTTCAAGTTGATGGAGGCTCTGTAATGTTGTGGGGAGTGTGCAGTTGGAGTGACATGGGACACCTGATATGGCTAGATAGACTCTGACAGGTGACACGTACGTACCCATCCTGGCCGATCACCTGCATCCATTCATGCCCATTGTGTATTCCGACAGACTTAAGCAATTCCAGCAGGACAATACGTCACCCCATCCATCCAGAATTACTACAGAGTGGCTTCAGTAACAATATTCTGAGTTTAAACACCTCCGGTAGCCACCAAACTCCCCAGACAAGAACATTATTGAGGATATCTGTGATACCTTGCAATGTGCCGTTCAGAGATCTCCAACCCGTCGAACTCTTACGGTTTTATGGACAGCCCTGCAGGATGCATGGTGTCAATTGCCTCCAGCACTACTTCAGACATTAATCGAGTCCATGCACGTCGTGTCGCGGCACTTCTGCGTGCTCACGAGGGCCCTACACGATATTAGGCACGTGTACCAGTGACTTTGGCTCTTCGGTGTAGAAATATAAAACTAGAATGTTTTGTCCCATTGGTATCAAGGATTTATTTGGTATAAGTGCCGCAAATATTTGTGCCCAATTTGCTTCTCATATCTCAGAGAAAATGAAGCAATGTCAACATTGTTAGACAATAAATAATAACGATGAGATAACTTTGTTCATAGTAACCGTAGTTCGCTTTATAAATTAAATAAGTCTTAATCTAAAAATTTATGAAACTTACTTCGCATCCTGAACATCAAAAGAAAATAATGATCTCTCGCTGTTTTCCTAGAGCTAAACGGTATCTAATTGTAACACCATAAAAGCAAACTATTTTTTTCATCGAAATCGTTAAGTCGGTGCTATTATGGAATAACTTATATTTACAGAAATATCCTTTATTTCATTGTAGAAAAAGAAGTTTATTAAACTTTTTTCATATAAGGAAAGAAATATTAAATTTATTTTCCCATAATATTGAAATATTAAAAACTGTCAAAATCAGAACTGCCCACATGTATCCACTTTGAGAAAAGTAATACCTAAAAATCAATCAGCATTTCAATGGAACTTGGCTTCGTATGTCCCAATGGATTGTCATTCTACTCAGCTACCCATTGGCAGTATATTTCATTAGGGTTACCGCGGTTTTCATGGCAAGTCATCGTTTCTAGTGGTGACATCCCAGCGAGCCTTGCAGCTTTGTGTCACGTGCTGACTTATTCTAAGGGATAAGGGTATAGATTTGAAGCCATTGTTCGATTCGTATTGCTTCCGACTTTTCATCTCGCAGCGAGATCTAACGGGGTAGTAGGCGTTATCATCCGTAACAAAGTACCGAGACCATGAGTTAGTAAGCTTGGGACCCAATGCTGCTTACGAGAGCCTTACTCCAATTCTTATCGCCAGCTACCCAGCACAAAAATTACAGCTACTCCTGTGGGAGTTGCTTACAAGAAGGAGCCCACGACATATAGTATAGCTTTGGGAAGCTTATTTCAGGGTGGAAACCACCAACAATATACAGCCCCCCTTCCTAGCATTATAACTCAGAGAAGAACCTTTTAACCCTACCATATCCCTAACGAGCTTACCTAAAAGCTGGCCGTATACTGTAGCAGGCAGTCCACCTACCACCAAGGGTCACAACAAGCAGCCCACGTACGCACTGTTCAACACCTACCACCTAACGGGTACTGAAAGCTTACTTCATCCACTGCTCATCTGTTTGTCTACCTGATATTATGTGAAACCTCCAAGTTAGGAACTTTGCGCATTCGCCGAATAGTCACTCATTTCTAATAGGGTCACAGTGCCTATCCCTACAATCAATCACCAATGGAGTATAAGTTAATGTGAGCCAATCAGTATTTCGCACCGCTAGTAACCAATCATGATTTTATTAATCCAATCAATAATGCAACGCGAACGCTTATCTACGTTCAAGTGTAATAAACAAATAGTTTATCTTACGTGTTATGATTTCTATGAGATAAGTCACCCCTCCGTAACTTAAAGATCTATGAAAGATTTATGTTAATGTCTTAGTACCAATCAGTGATCTTATGCAGTGCTCGCAGCTCTGATTATATAGGCTCAATTACTTCCTTAGCAACATGCCTGCACACTGGTCTCGAATCGAACCCAGGTCAGCACAAAGGACGAAAAACCCACTCCCTCTCTCTGTTATGACGCATTGAGTGAAATTAAAGGTTTCGCTCAGTCAATTATTTACCCACGTGACATCTGTATCCTTCGAAATAAAGTATAGCTTTTGAGGTCACTACGGATAATTTTTACATGATTCTGCGAACCGAGAGCGCTTTCTGGATTTGTTTTTGTACCGTCTAGTAGACGCAGTTGTAACAATTGGGTTTCCACAGAATGTTACGGCTACTAGCCAGGGCCGGATTAAGACAGCGCGGTTAAGATGTGAAGAAGGGGCCCTTTGCTTATCGCCGTCCGGGGTAGTAGTAGAGCTAAAAAAAAAAGACGGGGAGACTCCTGGAATCCTAGGCGGGGGCTCCGCTATAGAAGGCTTGGGGCTCCCAGAAGGCACGGGGCTCGTAGCATTTGCTTACTCCTGCTACGTGGCTGATCCGGTACTGCTACTAGCTGGGGTGAAGTCTTCAGCCCCTGCTGGGATTGCTAGTTCTACCCTCATCACCTAATAGTGAAAGGAAATTGTTATCCTCTGTTTGTGAATCATGTGAGCTGTGTTTTGTATAGATGTAATATTGACTGCGTGAAATAGGTAAATTTTGAGAAACAACTTAAGTGAGAGATATTAAGACAAGTAATCAGGAATTCAGATCCCGAGTTTGAACTGGACCTGGTTCTATCTTTCCGATCCAGTATCGCGGTACTGCCGGTATCTATGTGACTCTATTAAGTGTGTGTAAATCTGATCTCAGTGTTTCTAGAAATGTATGGCGTGACCTGACGATAGGCCAGGCAATCGAGATGTTTCAATCAAGCTAAGAGCAGTTTGCTACCTCAGTGATTAAGGAGGTCGCCTAATGGGTTTCAAATCCCAGAGAGGCCGTGAATAATTACTAGTTTTGTTTTGTTCATATGGGTACGAGAAGACTCTCCTTGGTTTGAATTCAACGTTAAACTGTAGTTCTAGCCGCCGTTGCTGAATGCATGCGGAAAATCCAAACTCTGACATCAGGTCATAAGACAACACGGATTTACTTTTATGTAGTTCATGTGGAATAAACCCAAATCGCCAAACAGGTGTACAATAGAAGTAAAACGTAGTTATCAAACGCTTTAACAATATTGTTGGAAAGAGTGCAGGATCCACGGCTATCTCATTCGCACCAGCAGCGGCAACAGCATTATCTCCAGCTAGTGTGATCAACAGCTGCGGGAGTAGCCATATAGTTCACAGCAGCAATACAACTGAAATTGCATAATGCAGCAGCGACGTTATCATCCTGTGCTGCGCAGAAATGTAGATAGCAGAGACAAGAGCTTTACATTTTGCAAACGTTACAATAGATACATTGTGAAGCCATAGCTGCATCGATATGAACATCATCAGCAGCAAAAAATCTAAGTCTAATTGATAAACTAATGAACTTAATCAATTTTAAAAGAAACTGATCTAGAATGCATCTCAATTTAGATGGCTGCAAAAGTGTTAGTCTGTTTAAAAAAAAAAAAAAAAACAAACTTCAGTTTTATTCGTCCGTAACCGATAGCAGTAAAAAAACATCTAAAAGTAAATGTATAAACCCCATCAGAAACTGTATGGCAGCTTTTGGATGATGCTGAAGCAAACAGAAAATAACTTTTTTTTGTAACTGCTTTAAGTCTCTTTTTAACATCGAGGTCTTTAGAGACGGGAAAGGATGGGGGGCAAGGAATGGGAAGGAATTCGGCCATGGCCTTTTGAAGGAAGCATCCCGGCATTTGCCTGGAGTGATTTGGGGAAACAATGGAAAACCCAAATCTGGATGCCCGGACGGGGATTCGAACCGCCGTCCTCCCGAATGTGAGGCGAGAACGCTAACTGTTACAACCGCCCCGCTCGGTGACAATAACTTACCCAAAATATAAAACATATAAAAAGAATATCGTGCTTCGGTTTAAGGGACCTTCAGTTAGTTGATTGTAATCATTTTTATATGTAGTTTGTGAAAAGGAAGAAATGACCGTAACCGCAAACTAACTTTTGATTTTAGGCTTAATGGAGTAAGGAAAGTTTCCATCGTAATAATGGAGTGAGGATATGGAAAAGTAACCGAGGAAATTGATGAATAATATAAGATAAAATTTTATGAAATGCGCAGGTAGTTGAGCATGGAAAGTGCCACAGAAGGATTTACTCTATCTCAATTAAATTAAATAATCAAACAAAAATGTTTTGGAATCAGGATAGCGGTCCAGATTGATATTTTATATACGCACAATGACATTTCATAATAGTATCGATTTAAGTATGTAGTCATTTTTAACTGTTTCTACATATTTGATAACATCGTATTCCGATAACAATGATGGGTTTATATTCTCAGCGTTTTCCAGCTATGTCACAGATATTACTTTTTATCTCTCGAAAACAGAGAACTTCCTTTTAGTCCTCTACAGTTCATCGACAATCTCACTTGTAAGTCATTATTTCATCGGAAAACGAATAAATTCGCTCAACAGATTTCTAATTTTATCCTAATTAAAGAGAGGCATCTTTTAGTGACGCTTCCAAGAATTTAAGATTGCATGTTTTTAACTGAACCATACTGTATCAAGTGTTTAAGCCAAAGAGAATTATTTCTAATAATGAGCAGCTATTAAGATAACTACGATGAGAATATATTTGTAGGTATTTGGTATTCACAACTCCAGTAGCGTAGAGGCTGGAATCTAAGCCTCATCTGTTGATAATTGCCGGTTCGAGTCCAAGGTTCTTAATTTAGCGCTTTGTGTATCTTGTGTTTTTCTTTGATCTAACATAAGAGTTGAGGTGAAGGATTCACGTATGATGATAATATTAATCAAAACAGTAAAGCTGATCAAATGTCACACTTAAAAAAAGGAACTTCAGAGAAATCTTTCAGCTGTTATCGGAACGTAAAAAAAAATGTTTTCCAATATGGTCTCCACACTCGTATTTAATATTCATGCTGTTCGCTTGTATTTCTTGTTCATGAACAATACAGTGAACTGTTTTTATGGAATGAACTCTATTCACTTGTTCCTATAACAGTTGTAAAATAGTTGTGCATAGACTCATGACACTGACTAAGGAACATTCAGCTACTATACATTTGTTGACTGCTAACTGCTGTACAACTTTTGAAATTTTAATGCAATCTATTCTAGATATTGTGGAAGCATATTCACTAACAATTTACAGCAGAGTCGTCGTAAAAAGTCAGTAGTTTCTTTTAATTCTTTGAAAATATTAATGAATTTTCCATTGTGTCTGGACAAAACCGAGTTTCAAAAACAAATAAACATTGAAGTGACAGTTTATCGCCCGGCAGTTCATGAAGCATTAGGTAGTCTGAGCCATGTTGATGAATAAGTTTTCACCATATGCTGTTTGGTGGTATATAATTTCTGATCGCTTGACTGTACATCAAGCCATAATTTTACTGCAAGTTTTTTTTATGAGAGTACAAATTCGCCATAAGGATCCAACAACGCTTATTTACCAAGAAACTTTTAGCAGAGGCCGTTGATGATTGGTTTGGAAATCTAGATGTCATTACATGTTTGATAAATGTATAATCTGCACTCTATATACCATGTGTAATTTTTTTGACATAGCATGGGGATACTCGACTGCTGTTGATGATTATTTGTGATTGTTGCTATGCATAGTATGTTGTTCTGCGTATTGTGATTATAAGAAAGAAGGGAGAAGGTGAAACGTGTTTACTATTATTACTCCAGCGCCTGGTCACAAAGAGCTTTAAGATATACCGCAGATTCTAAGAGACTAGAAGCGTACGAAAAGTTCACCAAAATCTATTCCGTAGTTTTTGAGTGATTGGGTTACTGAGAAACGACCCACTACAGATTTATATGTGGAGACGAAATTTCCGGAGCATATTTCAAGTCAATTTCGAAACTTTCAAATTGTGAAAATTCCATCATAATGTCTCAAAAAACGAATAGTTTCTTTCAATATATGTACTGTGGTGTGACAGCGTCACCCACAATGAATATAATCAAATCAGTATTAATTATATTCATATTTCTTTTCTTTTTTTCTTCCCTTTTTTATTATATTCAAGTTTATTAATTATTTAATCTTGGAACGTGTAAATAAATTATAAATAATGAGGGTTGTCTGGATAGGTTAAATGTATGTTTAAACCAGGGCGGCCGAAGGTATAGTTTATTGTAAATTAATTTTTCTGTAAACGCATGGCTTCAGAACGCTTAAATATTGAAGGCTAGAGACTGCCATTTCGACCGTTGAGGGTGGAACAATGGAGCAGGCGAGGCGACAAGGTGACGCCGGGCCAGCCCGGCTTGAGTCCCGTTGGAATTCGGTCAACGAACTACCCCACCTTGCCGCTATCCCGAAGGCCAAGTAGGAAACGCGCGAAGGAGTCAGCGAATGCGACGCGTGATATTAAACACGTGACGACGGAAATGTGTAGCTAGCCAATCCTGAACATTTATAGGGGGGCTACAAGACTAATTCCGTGGAGTTCTTTTTACATGTGGCGAGCAACTAGCCGAGGAAAGAGGAAGGAGCCATTTTTTTAAGGAACACTTCTGTCCAAGACGAGCTGATGAGCAGGACGTGACTTGGGTCCAAGACGAGCTGGTGAACAGACGTGCTAGCCGGCACGCTTTCTGATGATCATTGTGGTTGATCATATCTTGCTTTGGGAAAGCGAGATGTCGAGTGGCGTGCTTGCC
>JARYHS010008074.1:118467156-118523775 GCA_031002005.1 Vandiemenella viatica | reverse complement strand
CCATATGTCATTAGCTTGTGTTGTTTTCCTTAATTCCCTGCCATACCTATAAAATTAAAATGACACACTCCACATGTCACTGTATCCTAAATTTTAGCTTCAGAACCAACCATAACAAATGATGAAATATATTTACGAATGTTTTCAAAATAATTTTTGACTTTCTATTTATCGATGGTTCGTTTGAATTTAGTGCATCATACAATGATTTACAACATTCATTTCGACTTATGGCCGGTAAAACTGCTTTAGCTTTATGGCGCCATGAATTAAATGCAGCCTTTCACCTGAAGTGATTTCTGATTCGAAATGTTTTGCATTGAAAAACCTGCATTGTAAATTCGAAACTATCAAAATTTCTTGGAATGACATTTAGTGCGCATTTAAATGTATTTCATCATTTTGTGTGTTCACTACTTAAATTTGGTCTATTATCATTTTCAATTTAACGCAAACAGGTATTCCTTCTTTTTTGCCTCTCTCTTTCTCCGATCTGTCAATGTTCTATATCGAGGCATAATGGAAGTAGGTGCAAATAACTGAACGTAAAAAAAAAAGACTATATAGTAACTGAGAACCACTACATTCCTTTTCGAAATGTTCCTTCAAAGATTAATCTCTACTTTATTTGACTCTTTGGTTTCACCAAACACTACAGTGTCTCAATGCTGGGAATACACGTCAGATAGTTGGCTCCCACCAGATTTCACGCACACACACCTTCGCGAATTTTATTTTTAATTTAATAATGTATTTGTAACATCTATTAACTATGCTTATTATGTTTCTTTCCTTTACTGTTGACCAAAAATCACAGACATTGGCGGAATCGCTAAGTATCGTTGTCACCAAAAAAAAAAAAAAAAAAAAAGACTGTAAACAATGAATGTTTTATTTTAATTATTTAATTTAGTGTATTTGCAACACATATTATTGATTTTAGCTTCCTGCACTTTTTCTCCATATAAAGTTTAACTATGCCAAATATCTCACTTATCCGTGATCCGAAGTTTTCGCTTAGTGTATTAATAAATAGGTTTGGCACATAAGGTTGGGTGATATAAAAAAATTACGCTAGGGTTTTCATTAAAAGAAATCAGTTTTGCTGGATGTAACTGGAAATTTTAATGAAGGATTGTTTAAATTTCAATAAGAAAACAAATTACATGCTTCATTTGCCATTTATTTCTCCCCGCACAAGCGGCCAGATGGTGTTATATTTCCTGGTTTCTACTGTTCTAGCGAACGCAGACGTACTGCAGTAACAATGTGCTTACAGGCCACATGCCTGGCGGGTGATCCATCCTTTGCTAAATTTGATTTCTTCGTATTAACTATCACACAAGACAGTCTGCTGAAATGAGACAGTCGCCTTGGTGTACCCCATCTTGCCTCATATAACAACGAAGACAAAATTCAACAAAAATAATTCTTGTAAAAGTAGTCTAGGTATCGTGGTTGTTTAGTGGCAGAAAGTTATATCTTGTTCTGAGTCAAGTTGTGATATACCATTTGTTCATTTTGCAATAATGCAGGCTGAAAATATTCTTTATAAATATAAAATTAATATGTGATTATTGCAGGCCATTTCTTCGACAGTAGCTTGTTAAACTAATTATTATTTAGTAAATACGACACTTCCGACAGAGCACCGCCGGAGAAACAGCTGAACAGCAGCAGTGCGCACGCGAAAATTGAAGGTTGATAATGACGTGCATAAAACTGTGCTTCAAAGTAGAGGCATAAGAACCACACTATATCAAACTGTATAACTAAATACAATAGTGGAAACAGCATGCAGGTTGAGGTCACAGAAGACCAACTACCACACCTCAAAATGTAAATGTAAGTTGCAATATGAATCCTATCCTATTAATGTAAACAAACGTTCTGTATTGTAATTCATAACTGGTATGTAAATATAAGTTATATTATGCATCCTATAGATAGAATAATTTCAAAATATGTAAACAAAACAAAAACATTTTTTTCAAATTATAACTAATCGCATATTACAGAAAACATTGTACGCTGAAGATACCTCGACGAGAGGCGAAACGCGTCAGAAAAATAAAGAATATCCAACAACAGTTGTATTGGCGTATTTACTAAATAACAATAAAATTAATAGTTTTTGTCGCCTGTCTTGATTGTTGTTATTTGCTCGGAAACTATAGCGCCATGGTAAATAATTAATATTAAAATAATCCTTTTTGCATAGTGAACAATTAAAATAAATGTTTACGAGGCATTATATTATTTTATTAAAACAGCCAATGAAATTAACGGATTTACAAAAATTTAATATACCGTACTTGAAGTTAAACTTTATATGAATTTATTGTCCCAGTCGTTAGTAAAATAGATGAAACTCAATTGACACGTTTAAAAAAACACGTAACAAAATGACATGACATGAAATGAAAGTACTTTTCGTATCACTAAGCAGAAGTCCCTTCCTTAGCTTAGGTAAGCAATTGGCGAAACATGAGAGATTCTATCAGTTGATTCGCATCAGCAGAGCATCAACGGGTTACTGTTCATATTTTGAAGGGTGGCGAACACTTTACCATAATTATTGAAATCTTGCGTAGTGAGCTTGAAGTCGAAGTTGCCTACACCATATCCCCAGCTGGTACGTCACTCGACGGTAATGTATGACATGGCACCGTGACGAGTGCCTCTATGTGGGAAGAACGAGTACTCAGACATGTTACTTAGGTTGAGATAATACTCTCAATACACTGCTAAAAATACATGCACTCTATAACGTGTCTGCTTTCATTTTAATTGTTATTTTATTAAGTTAATTTTGCAAGATTTAACTATTCGCTAATTTACAGGTGAAAGGGTTGTGCAATATCTATATATATAAAATGAATGTATGTATGTTTGTTTGTTTGTTGGTTTGTTTGTTCGTCATTCAAATCCACAGTTTTCATCCGATTTCGATGAAAGTTTGAACACTTATCCTTTGAAACAAGGAGAAAAGTACTGTCTACATTTGGTTGCATTTTTTTTGGTATAAATAATACATGTTGTCTTAATTTCGAAAAATTACTGAACGGTGATAGACAGACGTGTAGGATGTGTAGGTCTCTTTACTGCCTTTCCATATAGCGGTCCGGTAGCCCAGTGCTTAAAGCGCTTGCTTGCTGCTGTTTGGATCGTGGTCTCCGGTTCAAATCTCCGTGCAAGCAAAGATTTAAAAAAATGTTTTTGATAATAAGAGTCACACCTGGACCATCGGTTATTCGGAATTTACGGGTTCAATGCGAGGCAAAATCGTAGGTAGTCTTGCAATGCTGTAGGTGTACCTGTTTTTACGTTATAATGATCCCTCAGGGGTTGTTCGCAGTCAGTGTGCGTGTGTGTGCGTGTGTGTGTGTGTGATCTGCAGTAATAAAACTATAAATGCGGAAGTAAGTCTCTGTCTTTTTGTTACGTTTTGACGACTAAATGGCTATATCGATATTGATGGAATTTGACAAGAAAATCTGTAGGAAGGGCACAGGACTTTTTTCCGGTATGATTAACAGTAGCGGGTATCAGCTAGTTTATATTAAAAACGTAGGTATATCTAAAAGATGCTATAACCTGTCCGTTTATTACACAAAAAACAAATGACTTACAGACGGAGACACATTTAGTCTTAAATACATAAACAATTGAAAACAAAAACCGCGGCCTTCGTCTTACATAAATGGTCATCAAATTATTAAGCAATATTTACAACTGAATGATATGCATACGGAATCCAGGTTGATTCGGATTAGCGCAACATAATAACATTATAAAGTGTACAAAAAAGGATAATTTACAGGCACATAATGGAATGTTACACTTAAAGTTTCTTTTAAAATTGCAACTCTATTCTCAAGTTTAAGGTCGCAATAACAAGACTCGACTTTGCTCAGTTGGTAGAGAGATTGTTATCAAGCGGATCGATCCGGTCAGGATGTTATCTATATATACATATATATATATATATATAAATACATAAAGGTATTTAAAAAAATTACCGGGACGATAAGTAGGGGAAAAGGGGAGGGGGAGGTTCCGAAAAAAACAACTCAAGTAATTAATGGACGTCCCATAGTTTGATAGCTATTCATCAACGGTTAAAAGGTAAAAAAAAACTGCTAAATTTTAGTAGGTTTACGTTAACGCTTCTGCAGTTAACTTGGCGGCATCGGACAACAGGAGTAGATTGACGGGGGAACACTTAAGAGTTCTTTTGAAGTCTGAACCAGGCGAATACTGGTTTTATAGATTGTAAAAATTAATAAAATTTTCCGCATTTTGTTCAGGTGTCTTTAATTTTCTTAATCATTTTGATATATTTTTTAGATAATTACTGACTTTAGGAAAACGTATTGATATATCGACATCGATTTTTTTTTCTCGTTATACATCGGTATTGTTTTTAAATATCTATATATTTCTTTTTATTTGCTCATCCCTATCATAAGCACATCAAATCGAAACAAAATTATAGTTTACCATCATTATTAATGGTGAAAAGTAATAATCAGGACAATCCAATAACCAGATTTTTTTTTTTTTTTTTTTTTTTTTTTTTTTTTTTTTTTTTTTTTTTTTTTTTTTTTACATTTCATTCCTCCCAGCTGAAGGCTGGGAGGCGGGCTGCTGGAGAGTCACTGAGACTCTTTTCAGCCTACTAGTCTACGGGGAGGGAAGGGGGATGGAAGGTTGGCCTTGTAGGGAACCATCCCAGCATTCGCCTAGAGTGGTTGAGGAAAACCTCGGAAAACCTCAACCAGGATGGCCGAACGAGGTTTGACCCTCGTCCTCCCGAATGATAGGTAGGAGGCTGTTTACGGTGCAACCAGATACATTAGGTTTGTTTATAAAGATGACTATCAATACATCACATGCGAGAAACAATTTTAGTTTCGTTGAGGGCGATTCACGCAAAATCAAGTGGTCGGCGTTCCATAGGGACCAGAATGAGAAACATGTTATCCTGATACGGCATCGGGATGTCCAGAAGTAAAGTTATCTGTCTGTTAATTTCGTTGAACGCGATTCACCCAAAACCTGATGGTCGGATTTTGACGGGGCTATGAACAATGTACAACTCATGGACCCAGAAGTTAAACAGGATAGGCATCTGACTTCCAGCAGACCCCTTCCATAGAGCGTATCTTTACCACAACTCCCGCCCAAACGCTCATTTGTCCCCCTACACCCCCCTACACCCCCTACAGTGTTGAACACAGCGATCAACTCGGAGAGGTAGGAAGTGAGAGGGCGATGTGGTGAGGAGCGGGACCCGGGGAACATAACCTTGAGCCATCAGTCTGAGTGAACAGGGTATAGTTTGACAGTCTACACACGGGACAAGGAGTGTGCAACGCAAAGACACACTAATGAGGGATCTGTGAAGACTGAAGTACTCAGCCTACTAACGCCACTGCAAGTCTACATGCAGGCTTGATCACCTTGCCTATAGGTGGCTAGTAATTTAAAAAGTACGAGGTTTTCTGTACAGCGAGTATTGTACTACGATAATAATAGTAGTGATAGTATTTCATGTGCAATAAAAAGGTGCCAGTGGCCAACAGTTGAAGTTATACCAGAGCCAAGTTTCTCCTGTTTCACGTCCACGCTGCACGAGTTGTGGAATTCTTGCAACGCTGAATGAGACGCTGGCCATGCACATTAATTTAATGGTCGAGTGCGGGCAGGAGTCGACAATTAACGAGCTGCTGGTGGGGGGTCTGCGAGGTTTCTCTAATGAAGCGGTGGCTCTCTCGCGACACTCTGCAGTCGTAATGGCGACATACAGTCACACCTACTGGACAACCGTGACATAACAATGCTCTACGGTCTACAGCCAATAGTGTACGCGGCCTGACTGTAATAGTTTATTACCTTAAAAAGGAACACATAAACAGGTTTTAACTGAAAAGACATGTAAAAATAAAAAGGAACAAAGTTAAATATAAACAAAGGCAAGACAACCTGGTTCATTAATTACGTGAGGTTTTTTTCGGAAATCAGAACCCCTCGTGATAAGACTTGCTGAGATGTGGTCGGACCTCCTCCCCCCTATGGTGAGGTGAGATTTTGAGGAAAATTCCCCCCCCCCCTTCCCTGGTGACGACTTTGCAGTTTCTGGAGACCTTTTATTTTATTTTTTTCAAGGGAGGTTAGATTCCCTCTAACGTTGAGATTGGGGTCTTTTGTAGACTTTTTTAATTAAAAAGATGACTCGAGGTTTCTTCTGTTAACACTCCTCCCTCACTCTCGGAGAGATTTCGCCTAGCACCCCCCCCCCCCTATTTCACCGCAATTTTTAAATTAAATTGCAATGGAGCGCATGCTCCGGTGTCAATTTCCCTAAACACCCATCATCCCCCTTTTCTGCACCCACCTACATTTACCCTTTACAAATTTTAACTTTAAATTCTTTCAACGTTTTTGGCAAATTATTCATCATATCTCTTGGTAACTTATTCCAATCCCTGACACCTTTACCTAAAAAAGAGTATCCTCCTACATCCTTGTGCCTGAAATCGGGTGCCAGCTTGTGGTCATGGTCCTCTTTTCTCTTCCATGCATTACTTTCAATTCTTACACCAATATCTTTCCATGCCTCATCACTAATATACGCCTTGTACACTCCCATGACCCTCTTCACTCTTCTTCTGGCTTCCAATGAGCCCTATTCCAGCTCTTTTATCATATCTGTAACTGATTGCGTTCTGCGATAATTTCCAGAAACAAATCGAGCAGCCCTGCTTTGAACCTTCTCCAACTCCTGTATTTGATACTCAAAATGTGGGTCCCACATTACACTACCATATTCAAGCAATGGTCTGACCAAAGTTAGTAAATGGACGCCCCCTAATGTGGTGCACAATAGATGGGGGTACATTTGCACCAGATTCGAATCCTGGTCCCTGCATACCAAGCGTCCTGATCGTAGTATTCAGATAGTATCGCGCAATCACTTAGGCGAATGCTGGGACGTTCCCTAATTTCTGCCTCATAAACTACACATTTCACAAACAAGAAATACACTAATCATACAGAAAGTAATCATACTAATCACTAATCATACAGACAGGTAGCAAAACAGACTTCCCTTGTCAAGGTTAAGTTCGCCAAGTCTAATAAACCCGATTTGAATTGTGACAGGAAACATGTTCTTTCCCCTCTCATGATTCACACTGGCAACCTGTGTACAATAAGGGGCCGGTAGCATGAGGTCCTAGTTTAACATATTGAGAAATAAAATGGCGAGACAATGGCTGTAGTAAACATCAAACATAATTCTAAGAACAGAGCAATGAGAAGTTACAGAAAAAGTTAGAGCATTAATTTAATAACGAAGTAGGGTTGTAACGGAGGTAATCTTAGCGGATGGGGATGCAGATGTGGATGTTCAGTGCTTGACATTCGCGGATGCGGATGTTTTGCAGAAGCGGATGTAGATGCGGATGTGGAACAATAATTTTATAATTACTTAGGTTTTAATACTTTATCAAAATTTTATTAAAACCAAAACAAATATAGTTTTATCATAAATTCTACATTTTGCATAAGCAAAGTCTTTTTCCATTTAATACTGTCATATTATTTCCTGCCTCATCTTTCAAAAACAAAAAATGTTGGATGATTTAATGAGTGAATTAAATTATTTACATAATTATTGATACTACTACGCACTCGTCAGCAAAATAATTTTTGTCATATGTACTTTGTGGCTCCACTAATTGAAGCGTGAAGCACAAGATCACATAATCGTGCCCGCCATCCGCTTTTCCACTGCTCTAGCGACACATTCACAGTCCAATCTGTAGGACCTACAATGATCCGATTTTCCATTGTAGGACTCTTGTTGGGCCATGAAAGGGGCTGGAGTACTACATGTAGCACGTGTTGGAAGTGGTTGGACTCCCAAATAACCAACACGGGGCTCTACCTTCCAACAAGCTACGGCGTTGTATCTTGATTGGCGCAAACAACCTACAAGTTTGCGATAAGGACACTGATGCGTCGTGAGAAAGTAAGAGTGTAAAGGACTGCTTGGACCCTTTCTGGTAGCTGCATGGGTAATAAATAGCATCATAAGGTAGTTCTACACGGAGGTACTAAAAGTAGGACAGTGAATAGGCCGCTTTACTTTACATGCAAGTTCAAACTTGTAAATTGGTGTTTAGGTGATAACACCGTTCATTTCATTATTACTTTTATTACAGTATCGTAAGAAAGGAAACAACCATGTTTTAATTAGTGACGACAGGGCGATTCTCCTACAAAGAGAATAGAGTAGGATATATATATTGCAACGTAAAAAAAATAAAAAAATAAAAATAAAAAAAAAATTCTAACGCGGAAGTTCTGCAGTTGCAGATGTGGAGCTCCCTTACATCGCTATTATGAAGAGAAGGTAAAACATAAAGCTTTCATTTCTTTCACCAGTGCTTTACAGCTCGTTGAAGCAGAGGTTTTTAGAACCAAGAGTGGTGGTCAGTGGCGTAGCTAGGTCAACAAGGGCCCCGGTGCAAAAGAATTATATTGGGCACTCTGGCCAGATGGGCGAGCTTTTTTTTTTTGCTTTGTGTTGCTCGTAGGGGCCCCTGAGTTGTGTTTGAGAGCCCCCTGAGCAGTGATGGCCCTTTGTGAGGGGCTCCCTATGTCTCAGGGGCCCCCCTTAGACCACGGTAGAGCTTAAAAAAAGGTCGCCAGTTTGCCGTGAAGGCCCCCTGAGGTATGCTTGGGGGCCCCTGAGCGTAGAGGCCCCGGTGCACTGCACCGCCTAGCCCAATAGTAGCTACGCTCCTGGTGGTGGTGTAACGGATAACGTTCTGGCTTCGCATTCGGGAGGACGGCCGCGGCGGTTCGAATCCCCGTCCGGGCATCCAGATTTGGGTTTTCCATGGTTTCCCAAATCACTCCAGGCAAATGCCGGGATGCTTCCTTAAAAAGACCATGGCAGGATTCCTCCCATTCCTTGCCCTCATCATTTCCCGTCTCTAAAGACCTCGCTGTTGAGAGACGTAAATCAGTTAAAAAAAATGGTTTTTAGAAGCGTAGGAGGATGGCTGAATAAGGAACAGAAAGTAATTAAGGAATGGTATTTTGAAGAAACTATTCCATGCAGTAATGTGGAGTTTTATCGATCGGTAATCGACGGAAAATCGAATTCTGTATGGCCGAACAGGAGATCCTAACCATGTCTTCCGTTACTCTCAGCCGGGAGAAGATAGGGACGAGGAGCCGGATGTAATTCGACCATCGCCTTTTGAAGGAACCTCCGGCATTCACCTGTAATTTCGGTAAATCATGGAATACCGAAAACTGAATGACAGGACGGGGATTCGAACCTGCGTCCTCCAGAATGTGAGGCAGAGCGTTACCACTGCCCCATCACGTTCGGAGTAGAGTTTGAAATTCAGGTATTTCAGCAAGAAGGAAAATTGAAATAGGAGAAATATGACTTAATATATGCATGATGAAAATCAAGCCAATAGATAAATCAAGAAGTGAGGACTTTCTGAAAACGATAAGAAAATATGATTCTATGGAAAATATAATTAAATGAAGAAATAAACTGGTAGTCCACTTTTTGGGGATCGTTTAGTTTGTTTTAAGACATGAATGTTAATGGACATAATTGTGGTGAGAGCAGATGATTGCAAAAATACTCTTATGGTGATGTGGGAATTGAGAGTTACGACGGGAAGGGCGACTGCATCTAATAATTAGCAACATTTGTGCCAAATAAAACCCGAGACCTCTCTTAAGAGATGGCAGTTGACAAAACTTGCGTACTGTCTGCCCTAAATAGTTTTATATCTATTTTTGTCGTTTTGTTTTAGTAGTTTGTACGTATTATATTAACACCTGAATCTTGTCTGAAATTTTTTTGTGCACTAGATCTGCCATCCCTAAAGCGACTGACTGAGAATCGAAAGGTCCCCACTTCGAATCCCGGTCTCACCTGAGATTTATAAAGACTCTTAGCTTATCCTTTTTCGTCTGGAAAATTTTATTTTGTGCACTGATCGGAGTTCATGTTAAACTCTAGGTTCTCTAATCTCGATACTACTACACAGGAAGAATGCAGCTGGTAAGAAACTTTGTCACTGGTTATAAAAACAATATGATGTTTCAATATTTACTTGAAGTACTGAGAGTTCATTTGTATTCCTTGTCCTTTCATTCACAGTGACATGTCCTACCTCCAAACGACTTATTTTTGTTCCCAAACTAAAACCAGGTCGTCATTTTAACTATTTTGATGGCACTGAGAAACAACGCATTGCTCAGCAGCTCGAAATTACTACAGAAGATTTTCCGGTCTGTAGCTTTTTAAGTAATAGACATTAGTTAAAAACACAACTCTGAACTGAATAACTTCTGACTTAGTGAGAAAAAAAAAAACTTCTTGAAAAGCTCCGTAACACTACGGATAACATTCTTTATATCATGTGATCAATGAAGTGATAAGATATATTACGCACAAACTTTAATTAAACACTTATTTTGACATAGATCTATTTGAAACTGACATACGATCACTATTATGTCAAACGTGAGATCAAGAATGAAGTATAGCGTCCCTTCTTAAATCACCTAGCACTGTATATAAAATTGTTTCAGTGGAAAATTAACGATGAGCTCGATTTGATAACAGATGAAATCATTAGAGCTATTTGCTGAAATGCGTAGTTAGGATTGCGTTAAGTCCCTGCCCTGCTAACAGAATTCCATGCTAAGCCAATTTACATTTATGCTGGAATGAAAATGAGAGGCGGTGTCTTGGTAAGAAGAATTTAATTTTGCACGAATATTACCACATTTCCGCGTCATGTCTATTCAGCTTCCGTTCTCATGTATACAGATCATTTCTGAAAACATGGATTTTTTTTTCCCTTAAGGATTCTTCCTTTTGAAAACAATATTTGAAAATTGCAGACTGCAGTGCATATTTCGTCTCGTCGTTGGAATGGTTCAATTTGTTTCGGTCTGCCATAAAAAAAATTTACCATTAAAACTTTATACAGTTAAGTAGTATCATTAAAGACTCTTCCGTTTCCGTTGCTAAGATCACGTATTCTTCTGAATTTCAAGTATTCTGTCAGAGCGTATGAATGAACACTTCACATTCCCCATTCTTGTTATTAATCTAGTATTGATAATAAGAAATGGTTTTAGACGTTTTACTTGTTGATGTACCAATTACGTAGCGGTAAGTTTAGCCGAATTGCTACAATATAGTTTGTAGTAAACGTAACATATGACGAAGCAAACCATTACCTAGTTGGTCTCTTAATCGCTACTAGGGTCATATATGGAGATGAAAACAATAGCGTAAAAGGGTTCAACGTTATCCGCCATGGTTAATATTTCTCTAAAGCATTGAGAACGACGGTCTGAAAATATTCTTACATTAACTCAAATCTATTACATTATATCATTAAAGAATATCAATAACTAGTAAAGAATCCAAGTAGCAGAATGGCAGAGTAAAATAATGACATAGTAAAATCAGTGGGTTAAATAACCGAAACAAATTGAAAGGGCAAAAACATTTTTTGAACATCTGAGATTCAAATAACCTTTGTGTGCAGATGTTTTATATTATTGTGTATTTTATTCAGTGTTAAAATCAAGCAATTAACTGTGATTAAATTTTTGTTAGTGAAAACGAATTATTTTTTGTGTTATTTTTATTCTTTCCTTGTTCATTGCAGAAAACTTACCGGGTTCAGCAAGTCGTAACATGCTAACTAGCGTTAAGATGCTGAAAAATTTTCTAATAAAATTGTTTACTGTTCTGCGGATGATAAAAAAGTTCAATTGTACGTGGTAGTCGGTGAAATACCAATTATTTCCCCTGCCGCGAATCATTTAATAATATTTATGACATAAGAATTTGAACAAATATTAAAGTTTTATTAAAATCTTCCTTGCGGTTGGCAGATTTTATTCGCAATCGGTAGAGATTTTTTTGAAAAAAAGTGATGGATTTTATTAGAGTAGGAAAATATGTACGGAATGAACACTTGGATACATATATCGGCCTCGTTAGCGTAGAGGTTAGAGTACCGGGTCAGCGTGCGGAAGGTCGCCGGTTCGAGTCTGGTTGAGGCCATGGATGTTTAAGTGTTGTGTTTGAATGTCTTGTCCGTCTTGTAGTGTCCATGTGTCCATTCTTAATAGCACAATGGAAGAGTCATGATAATCACATTGAGCTGGCTGTGTGGCCTAAGTAGCCAAATGCCATAAAAAATGAAATGTACACATGTTAGATTCAACGACAGACTCGGGAACTTCAATATCACCGCAGAGGAATCGGATTTCTTTACTGATGCATCAGAAAACTGATACTGTTCTGTTAATGATTGTGTTGCACAGTGGACTCGTATGAAAAGAGATACATTTCGTCAAGCAAGAGATTAATTATGATAAAACAGTTCCACATTTATAAAATCATTCATTACTGCCTAGCGAATGACAGAAACTACCTTTGATTAATATAGCAAGGTCGTTTTATCTCTTCGATTGGAACTATTTTAAAATATTCCTAGCTACATGTAGTATTTCTGTTTGCAGTGTTGTGATCAGTAAATCTGCGTAACTCAATCGCTGGTGGTCAAGTTAGTGGCCATGGTAAATTCATGCAGTAGGCAACTTGAGTTAATTAACCTGGAATAAAGCACTTCGCGCGAAATTGGGTATTACTCACCAAAGACTCAAGAGAGGCTTAGGTTCCAACAAATGACGCAATTTGCTATGTACATTCCGTACCTCAACGTTAAACATGGTAGAACGTTTGTTAAGGACCCGTTCAAAATGGCACAGGTATTTGGTATTAACTTCGTTGGGGCGTTGCTCAAACTTGACCCTCAACCCAATCAATAATGTGGGAGAAATTGCTGACCATTCCGATATTGCATTACCTGAATTAGAAAAACGGGATAAAAAGTTTATTATGATTTCCGAATCACTGATGGTGGAATTCGAACCTATTGTCGTTGAACCGAGAGATTAAAAAAAATCGTTCAAATGGCACAAAGGAAAGAGATAATGAAAAACATTCTTTCTTCTTCTTTTAGACTTCAGCCAGCTATGCACCACTGAAAGTATCTTCACGTTTTGTTTTCTTTGCTAGCAATATTTCGTCATCGTTCACAGTGATTTTTCTTTTTTTCTCCCAACGAATATTTCTTTATTCCTGTAATTTCTTTTGGGAAGTATCATACTCCTTGATTTTCTTGCATGCTACGTGTTCAAGATTTCTTCTGTCTAAAAAGTATTTTTTCGTATTTCTTAGCTATTTCGTCGTATTTCTATGTCCGGCGTTAATAGATACGGCCGCCAGGGGACAAGTCTCAATTTGTCCCTCTTTATATTGTCCGGGCAGGAATAATAAAATGCAGTCTTTTATACTTTTATGAACATAAACTTTAATACAGTTCCTTTTCTTAATCATTTAAACTACATTCAAGAAGTAAGTTCTTCGAACGTTATAACATACATTTTTAACAGTGACTGACAGAATAGTAGCGACCATTATCAATCGCACACTCTTCATGTTAACCCTAGTTCCCATGACAACCAGCTCTTATGTCAGAGTAACTGGCTGTCTCTTGTATTTTTTCTTTGGAAGGATTTCTGATATGCTTATTTTTCTTCAGTAAAACAACGAATGTTTTAATTAAAATAATATTTTTTTTCTTATCACTCTAAATTCGATAGTACCAAGAGTAAAAAAAAAAGTTCTTATCTTTCAGAAGATACCGGGGAGTGTTTAAAGTTTTCGTATAAAACTCTTTATTTCACCGTCTCTTCCATTAATTTATGTTCTTGTTTGATCCGAGATATATTCCCGAAGTATTCACCCTTTTCTCCGTTTCTTCGGTCTTTACTTTTTTGTTTGTTATGACCTAAACATCCTGAATTTAGATACATTACGGTTTTATAACTTTGTTTCAGTGGGAATTTTTTATTTCTTTAAAATTAAGTATGTTGTTAAGTTCCTCTGTTGATTGATAGATTATATTTACCTTTCATGATATTTTTCTCATTTTTAAAACAATTACATGGTATTGATTCTCCGAGTTATATAAATGTGTTTGCTTACTGATTTAACATTCTTCGAGTTTAGGAATATGCAGCATTTCCAGGGTTCGTTGTTAAACTACAAAAGCTACCCTATTGCTTACATTCCGATGTCTGTCATCACGTAAACGGAACAAGCCAAAGACCTAAAATTTTATCTTACTATGTGTTTCACTAGTCCAAAACCTAATACAGTTTTTAAAATTTTATAAAATTGTATTCTTAAAGGATTTATAGAAATTAAGAGCATCAAAAATCTTTTTTCCTACTCCAGTATGTGAGGTATAGGCTTTTATATCTCCTTAGGTAAAGATTTAAGATTTTCTTCAATTTTTTAATTCGAAAATAAAGATGAGAGTGGCTTTAAAAGTTGTCGATTTTAGATAATTTTTCTGCCGAGTGAAACTAAAAACTGAATCACCTAGGAACTTTAAATTTGCCCGCAATATCGACCGTACCCTGTATTTAAACGAAAAAATCCAAAAACACAAAAGCAAAAGCCTCGATTTTGATATTATTTGATCGTGTTTTAATACAATTTTATTAGAAATGTTATAAATCAGATTCTGGATGACATATCATAAATTTTATTGTAACTGAAAGATTGCATTAGTGAAGCGAGCGACAACGTTGCATAATCTGCAAACGTGTCAGGCATTTATGTTTGTACGCAACGATTGCTTACTAACTTACTACTTAAGAGATATCTGTTAAGGTAATTAAAACCGGAACCCTCATTACGGTGGTACTTTTTCGATTTTTATTAATATTTGGCACATATATTAATTTTTAAAAAGAGTTTAGCATTACTTTTTTGTAGAATCGAACAAAATTTTAATATTTTCTACTGCTGTCGTTTCTGCAAAAGTCACTGTAGCTGTGCGGAGGAAACCCAGTTGCAGTTTTATATAAAATAACCACAAAAAAATAAGTGCTAAGTAGCGAAAATGAATTACAAATTGGGATAGCGAAATGAACCACTACTTGCCTGCATGACGTGAACACACAATAAAGAGAAGAACACAAAAGACATAGTAAACTTTCGGGTCTTCGCCGTTTGTCAACAAGAGATCATTACAGAGAATGGAAGAATTACTATGCAGGGAATCGCAAAAATATTTTTACAGAATTTGAGAGCGGGTTGCTCACACCAAAACAGTGAAACAAGTTCTTATAAATATATATATGAAGTCCTTCGTTTTTCAGTTACTGATAAAAGAACAGTTTATAATGAAATACTCGTATTATCTGTTTCACATTATCTGCTTATTAGGAACTGTTTAAATGTCCACGACTCATAACAAATGTATGAAAGTCCTACACACGCTTGTAATAGTTGAATAATGGATTGGTTCACACTTTCAAGTGCTCCCAGACGGTGTCGAATAGTTTTGCAGGTGTCCATCACACGTTGATGTAGCGTCGCTGCGTTCAGAATGTCTGCTGCATACAACCATTGTTTTACATGGCCCAAATACAAAGATCCAAAGGACTGACGTCAGGAGAACGTGAAGACCATGGAACTAATTCTCCCCTACGTATCCATTTGTCATGGACGATATCAGTTACAATAGTACAAAATATAAAATATGCTGCATGTTTTCTCTTATCTGCATAGGCACACCTTATCAAATCTAGAAGAGTGTTCTGAATGAATTCAGTTTAGATAACGTCTGTAAGACGTGCTGGAGGAACTTATGTACCTAATAGACAGTAACCTTCAGTCCCAGTTCACTCATTAAAATTAAACTGATGCTGGTGTCTTGCCCGAATTGTACTAAGAGTATTTTCATTCACTCACACATTGTTGGATAGTACGTCGAAACATTTTTAATGTACACTTCAATTAATAATTAAAAAACGAAGGATTATTTAAAGTATATTTGTATGAACTTAATTAATAATTTGGTGTGAGCAACCCAATTCCAAAGTTTGTAAAAGTATTTTTGAGACACACCTCATAATCTGCAAATGTTAGACAGTTAATTCTGATGTCAAGTTTCCCATAGCCTACTTCAACTTCTTGTATTCCTTTTCCTTGATATTTGTTTTCCAGCGTCTGATAAGTATTTCAAACATTAAAAAATTCAATTTCCAAATTTAAAAGACTTACTTGAACGGTAAATAGTGGGCTTCATGTAACTGCTGTATTGAGCACTCTACTGCTTATCAACAGGGGCGGATCCAGGGGGGGGGGCTAGGAGCTCAAGCCCCCCCCCCAAAAGTATCTAGGTCCACCCCCGACACTGTAATTTTGGAGAAGTCCACTCAAGCCCCCCCCTCCCCCAAACCAAAATCCTGGATCCGCCCCTGCTTATCAATATAAAAAACCTGTATTATGAAAGCTGTAACGTAAGTGTAATTGCCGCTACAGATGATGTACAGGTTAACTGAATAGGTTAATGAGATCAAAGAGACCTAAAATTTAAAGTTAATTTAGTTTCTGCACCTACTGTACGAATCAGCTATGACTTTTTGTAAACATGTTTTTAGACTCTTGCAGACCTGTTAATCTAAAACGGAATACTAATCAACTATTTGGTATTCTTCTATTCGCACTTGTCTATGTTGATGATCGAAATTCTTAGTTGCCATGCTACATATTTACAATGAATTGCAATTTGTTACCGAGCATGGTGGTGTAACGGCTAGCGTTCTGGCCTCGCATTCGGGAGGACGGCGGTTCGAATCCCCGTCCGGGCATCCATATTTGGGTTTTCCATGGTTTCCCCAAATCACTCGAGGTGAATATCGGAATGCTTCCTTCAAAAGGCCATGGCCGAATTCCTTCCCATTCCTTGCCCCCCATCCTTTCCCGTCTCTAAAGACCTAGTTGTTATAGGAGATGTTAAGCAGTTAAAAAAAATGGTTAAAGTATCTACATCAAAATTGTATTTATTGCTCTAATATTTATTACGCACTAATATGGGAACGCTTTTCTAATTTTTCACAGCAGTTAGTCTTTGCTTTTTCCGCCCCTAGAAATTTAATAATCATCGTCAAAATCAAGTCCCTTGTATTACTAAATGAATTAAAGTGTCATGATTCATTCAGTGTAATAATTAAAACCGATTACAGCTGGCTTAATATGTTTGTCAGAAATACATATTAACCACTCCTCTTTTCGATAGATGATTGATGTTTTATTTGGACATGTAGCTCGCGGCTAACAACATTAAAGTTAGATGCTGCAATTGGTACTGTCGATTTCACGCACTCTTGATTGTGTAGCCAAATTACCACTGCCATGGAGCGCCTGCTACATCGCTAACAATGTTTCACTTTTTTTTAAATTATTTGCTTTTTATTGTTCTGTTCATCTCGTACCGCAGGCTCTGTGGTCGTATGGGCAATAAACCGGAGGGATTAATTGCTTCTGTGTTGACAGTTTTGTGGTGGTTGATTACAATGCATGAAAATTGGAAACCATGTGGTTAACTCTCTTCTCTGATCATATAAAGAGTTTGTGGACGGAAATATAAGTTTGTAGCAAAAAATGTCTCCGCTTTCACGAAACAACGCTGATGTCTCACTGGTTAAGGCGCTAGCTCTCCACGCCTTCAAATTCCGGTAGGACTAGGAATGTTTAAAAATACTCCTTAATCACATGAGTTAGACGGTACTTTCCGTGATACGAATGCCACGTTAAACTGTGTTCAGCCACGACAGAGGTGGACAACATAATTTTCTCGGCTACTCACACGTGAACATTATATTAAGTGCATCATGACTGTCTAATTGCGACGGGTAACGATTTCAGAAATTCTCTTGTCGTGAAGAATTCATCATCATAATTACAGAGAACGTATTATTTTTACTGACCATCAGACAATCAGTTTTTTAGACCTACCACAAGTGGAATTACAAATTATAATTAATAACTTTTATCTTTAAAACCAAATGGCATAACTTATTGCTCCATGTTCAAAACATATTGAACAGAATGTCGTTGATTATATGTAAAATGTCTTTCAGTCATGTCCATTGCCTAATCTCCTGATTTGTGTGTGTTTAACCATAGATGTTAGTCTCCTGCATTCTTGATATTCCCATTTGTTTTTTTAGACAATTTTTTTAACACATTGATAAACCGATGTTATAAAACCAGTTAATAACGGAATAGCTAGTACATCATTCCAGAATAATATTTCAGTCGATCTTAAACCATGCGAAAGTTTCTAATTATTGACAGAAAGTTTCAAAGCTGTCACGCAGTTATACCATAATCTTCGAGGAGTATTTACGATATTTTACATTTCAATATACAACAGTAGGAAACTCTGTACTTGTCAAGTGGATGTCCCCTTACAGCTACTTTGTTAAAATTCCACAATGATTTTTAACTGTAAAAAATTTCTCTTATAATGGCTATAAAAACGCGTGTGTTGATGTAAGACTTAATAAAATTGATATAACATCATTTTTATCATAAGAAATTATATTGCGGCTTATTTTGGTAAGGTACTGTTGTGACTGATCGATGGACTAGTTAGATTCAGTCCTCTTCGATATTCTACATTAGGAAATTACTTTCAGCTCTATTTTACATTTTTACACAATTGAATTTTGTTTTTAAAGCTGATATTTTGACACAGTTTCGTCAAAAATTGTAGTTTGAAATTGGTATAGAACTTTATCACGCAGTCATCATCTTCATAACAGATTTTCTAACAATTATTTTCTCATTTCTGTTATACTTCTTAACATATCTGACTTCTAGCCCAGTTCTAAGCCACTGCATAGTAATCCTTACTAGAGACTTTTTAGCCACATTTTGTTAAAATTGTTTAGATTGAACTAGATACTCGCTTTAATGACCAACAGTAGTAAATGCCCAGATCAATGGTCTTATGAAAAACTGGTTTCATGTGAATTTGTAGAAAGTGGTATCAAAAGTTTATGTTCAAAATTTTATATTTCATATCAACGTTAAGTCATGACGTCAAAATTATTGGAAAAGTTTATTCAATATTCAGCGGTCACTTGAAGTTAATATTAATAATTTGCAAACATTTACACGAGGCCCGTGTACTGTATGCACAAGGTAATATTTACTTTTGTCACCACAATATCTGGAGATAACATACATTGAAATTTCATAAAAACAAATTCATTATTATATAAAATATATTGAAACTCCTATAGGCGTGTTGCGTCATTCAAATGAACTGATTTGACAATAAGCAATTCAGTTATATCACTACACACTTTTACACTAGTTTCAATATTAAAAAAATTGTTTATCTTTTCCCGTGGAGAAAGTCTATAAGTAGAGAGTATAAATGTTGATTAATTGTGAAATTGTATATATTACCTTTATATGTGTATTGTATTTTTGGATGAAGGTTGTTTAAATGAACTGTAATTCGATCAAAAGGAATACAATATCTGAAATTTTCATTAAAAGACTGTGATTAAGAATATGGCGTAATGTTTTAATTGGCATTATGAACGTTTAGAATATTTTAATTTTGTTAGTTTTTTGTTCAAAGGCTTGTAAATATTTTCTAATATCATTTAAAAATATTGTCTTGTAATTATAAGTAATTTTGTAAATGCATTAATTATTTGTGTACTATTTCTATTGTTGGAGCAGTTTTCAGCTGTCTAGAAGCATCGGCCAGTGCTTCTTATGTCTTCTTGAAAAAATTTTATTGCCTACTTAAGTTCCCGGTATGGAGAGCAGATATGCTTGCTCTGAACGGCGTTAAGGTGACGCAACATGAAATCTTTGAAAGAAGACTGTGCGTTGTTCATACATGTTTTTGTGTGTTTCGATGCAATAAAAGACTAGTAAAAAGTTGCCATTAAAGAAACTGCCCGTCACTGAAAAGTATAAGGATTTTTTTTTTAATATAACTTTACGCCTCGTCGACATCGTGGTCATTAGAGGCGAGACTGGGAACAACGAACAGGAAAAGAATTCGGCTATGGTATTTTTAAGGAAGGATCCCGGCATTCAACTGGAGTGATTTGGGAAAATCGTTGAAAACCAAAATCTGGATGCCTGGAACGGGATTCAAACCACGTCCTGCCGATTGCGAGTCCAGAGTGTTAACCACTCACCCACGCACTTGGGGACTGTGCACAAACTACGTGGCTCGGTCCAGGGGGGGGGGAGGCGTTGGCTGGAAGGCTACGCTGGGCTACGTGGGGGGAAGGGGGGGGGATTCCGAGCCAGGCCACGTAGCTTCCCTTTCATGACATTTTTCACAGTTAAAATGAGGAACAGAACTCACAACAGCATGTGAATATATATTTCCCTCAGTTAATTATCTCCATATTTAATTTACAATAGTCTGCAAGAGAAAACAGTACAAAATGTCTTCTGGAATCAAAAGGGAAAAAAGCTACGTGCTACGTGGGAGGGGGGGAAGGGGGGATAGAGGCAAAAGCCACGTAGGGCTACGTGGGGGGGGGGGGGGGGGGGGGGGGATTCACACGAGGCCAAAATGGAGCTACGTGATTTATGCACGCTCCATTGGTATGTAAGAAGTTTAGTTACATACGTCGGTGAAGGTTAAAATCACATGGCGAACTGACAACGTTCCCTGTAAATCTGAGCGCAACAATATAAACACCAAGTTCCAAGTATTTTGTTAATATCATGAAAAGAATGTTTACATTAATAATGATGTGGTTAAAAACTTAAGCGGATATTAATTCAAGACAAATGCTTTCTTAGTCACATGGTCAAAGAAGGTCTAAACACATTATCATACGATTGCAAACAGTTGATGGAAAATGCTTTTGTTTCAAATCCTTATTCTGGAATATAATGTTTCTAAACAAGTTTTGGAATTTACTTAAATGTTTTTAAAATTACCATCGTGTTATTCATGCCCCTGTTTATACGGTGTAATATAACGGGATTAATAAAGAGAAAGTGGTGGACGGTTAGGCGAAAATTAATAATAAATAACAACTTTAAATGACGGAAAAATTGAAACTATTAGAGAACTGTAAGAATCAGTATTCAGGATAAAATTAAGAGCAGTTTTTGGAATATTTGGAGAGAGAAGTAATGCAATAGAATTAGAAAAAGCTCTAGGTAAAGACATGTGGCAGCCATTAAGAGTTTTGGCAGGGCGACGCTGTTACGTCAATCAGCAGACTGACCTGACCCCAATGGTAGCCAGCCAACTTTAGAGAATAAAATCTCGCCCTTGTTAGGGGAGCAAGAGGCTTACCTCTCTGAGTTTTGTATTAGCCAGAGGTGCTATGCCAAGTTCCCTCAGGTTTGTTTGTCGAGAGTGGTAGTTCCGCCTTGAGGTGGACGAAAGAGAAACACGATCACTGGTGCTCGTTTTGTAATCCCGGTAGACGGGTTGTTTAAAAAGCCTTACACATATGAGTTCAGTCTCGGTATGGACCAGTGTGGACCAATTACTTCGATCAGTCAAGTTGTTCAGTGGCAAAGCTGCACCATGATGACAACCTTGCCATGCTTCAAGTAGGATAATTTGCTCTCTCTCCCTGTATTTGTTCTGTTCTCTCGTATATGTGCAGTGACAAAAATTAATGTGTTTTTCTGTAAAGACGCTTCCTAAAGTTGATAACAGCACAAGATAGTTTAATCTATTTGAAAGTAAATACAGATAAGATTTTTGAGAAATTCCATTAGTTAATTTATGTGCCCATGTCCAAAGTAACAATAAACGTGAAACTGGTTTTAGTAACTAGATTTTTTTTAGTTCTCCCCAGTCATAACCCCGTATTAAGAATTCTTATGTCTGTATGGCTCTAGTGAGCAGTCTTTCGAGTAAAAAGTCCGATTAACAGTAATGAAGCATACAGAGGAATAAACGGGTCATGAAGAGAGTAAAAAAAGACGAATAAAGAAATGGGGAGGAGGTTACATCGTGACTGGAGTTTTGTGGGAAAAAAAAAAAAAAAAATTGATGCCAGCCATCGGTATTACGTTTAAGTGGTGTATACCGTTTGTTTTTATCTTCGCATTTTCGTGTTTTGTAGGTGTGCATTTTCAGTTTCACCGGAAAGCAACAGTCTATTAGGATGGAAGTGTTCAATATTCACAAAGATTTGGTAACATAGTAGTAGAACAACGACGTTGAATCAGCAGGAAGTAATGATTTGTCCGCCAGTAAACAGCGAATAGGCAATTTCCAAGGAGCACTCTTTTATCCACCAATGACAAGCCGTAACACTTGACTGCTCCTTCCCAGAAGCACGGTCTATGGTTCTCAGGGCCCGCTGAAGGATCTAGTTATCCCTCGACCTTTAACGTTCCGCTAACGACAAGCCACAACGATTCACTACACGTCGTTGGATTCGGAGATCTAGCTTCTTTTGTGCTTAAGAAAGAACGGAGCTCTCCAATATCGTTCCGACGTTCCTGAAAATCAAGATTCCACCCCAGTGCTTCGGATAGTAATGCTAAAGCACAAGGATCACATATACGGACATGAACACAGATTGACAACGAAGTTGCAAGGACGTTATAGCACCCGATAGAAGCCGACACTCACACACACACACACACACACACACACACACACACACAATTCATACCATACGTTATTCACACCACTTGATAAAACGATGATTTTGATTTTTTTTACACACACTGTTCATTCAGAATTGAGCAGTTGACTTTTTGAGACCAGTACTTCCAGTCGACATCGTGGTCGTTAGTGGCTGGAAAGCATTCGCGGAAAGGAACAGTGAGGAATGTGACCATGGTCTTTTGAAGGAACCATCACGGTTTTAGGCTAGAGTGATCTTAAGAAGCCATGGAATATCGAAATGTGGATGGTCTGGTGGGGATTAGAACCGGCGACCTCTTGAGTGCCGGACAAGAGTTATTCATTACATGTATCAAATATTATATGTTATTTTTAAAATCTTTATCGGTTCCTATTGCCCTTTCTTTATGTATGAAAAACTTCTATTCTCTGTTTAGAAAATTTGAAAATTATTTGTCACGTTTTATTTCTGTGGGACGTACTTCAATCACTCTATTTTTGTTGTTTATTACTGGCCGGTTCGTGTTCTTCTGGGTGCCAGCATTGCAACATTTTCCCAAATATCTTAATACTTTAACTGAGTTTCTCAGGGACCTGAACTCCGAAGAACTAAGAAAGATAATTACCTAACCAAAGAAATCCATCAATCACTGGTTGCTGTAAAAGTGAAGAGTGTTCTGTACATTTAGTGGTCAGACACTTTACGACAAGACAGTGGGTGAAGATTATGTCTCTACTACTACTGAAGAAAAGAGGTTAAATAGTGTTTGTGGGAAATTTACGCGAAGAAACGGTTCACAGCACAACGTTTATTACAAACCATCTTGGTGTGGAAACCTGAATTACACGTAACTATACCCTAATGGAATCGTTCATTTGTCTCTCTCTCCTTGCGTCTGTGTATCACACCCTCATATTTTCTGAAACCTTTAACTTAAAATTTTTTTTGCTTACTACTTGTTACTACATAAAAGGATTATAATATAAATTTTTGAAAACTCATGTGAAGCGAAAATAATTTCAGACGGTTTAGTGCAGGTTTAAGAAAATTTCAAATAATCTTTATGCTCAACAAATGAAAGATATCAAATATTCTTTTTTCCTCGATTTCTGGAAGATTATGTTGATAAATGGTAAAAATGAAACCATTTGAAACTGATTAGAAGATTCTTTCAGACTTTACAGTGATATGTAGTCTGTCAAAGTTTGCAGAAAAACTATGATGACCTTCTGGAGTAAATAGTTTTCAGAAAATTCGATTCTTCTGCAGACTTTTTTTTTTGACAAAAATCATATGCGTCATTTGAATTTTCTGAAAATATTTTAAAACTCTCGTCGACCCTCAATAATTCTTTTCCTCCTGAATGTTTGTTTTGTGTTTCATTTATACACTATGAATTAAATTTTTTCAAACGAATAATGAACCATACTTTTTTTGAGAATTTACTATCTTTTTATTTAATACGCATTCTGTGTATGGAACCACCAACTTGCGTCAGTCAATGAAAGTTTTAAAGCTATCGAACCCTAGTTAAATTAGAATCGCAATACATGAGTAGATCTATCTCTAACTAAATATGCTTTTTTACAAACTTCAAACCGGCACTATCCTTTTTAGGTTTGTACCGTACATACTTATTTTAAGTGAAGAAGAATAGATCTACTCAGCTAAGATGAAAATAAATTATTTGGCCCCTTAAACAAGAATTTGCAGAAAACAAATATCTGTGTTTTGATACAGGCTACACTGGTTCTTTTTTTTATACTAGTTCTTTGTTTCGTAATAAAGTCGCAAAGTATTGGCGAAAATAGTCTGATTTATTTATATTTAATCCCTAAAGTAGTATTTCTTGTTTGGTTCCATCTAACTGATATTTACATCACGAGGGAATTTACTTTTTGCTTTTTTCATGGTAAAATACGCTTCTGAAGTCTGGAAACAGCAAAACTCTGTGTACCCAGTTTGAGAAGAGGGTACTATGCGCGAGGAAACTCACTATCCTTCGTGGAGCGCTCCTGCACAAACTACGACAAGCTTCTCTGCAACAAGCTACACGAAGGCTGATAAGCAAGTCCTGGTCACAAGATGTGGCCAACAAGTTTAACTAGCTGAAAGGATAAGACTCCCAACTACTTCCAGTTTTTGTTTGCTTTGCGAACTTTCGTTAAACGAAAGTGTATATAAAACTTGTTTAATATGTTAAGCACCTACGCTATACATACTATTTTAAAACATTTACCTTTCGCTCTACTGTTCGGCGTTTTAGTGCCACTATCGAGAACATTACTACGTTATTTTATATATATATATATATATATATATATATATATATATATATACTAGTGTAAACCCGTGACCGTTTATTGCGTATTGTCACGGGTCTAGAATAGTTCCAGTTTTTAGGGTCAAAGATTATAACAGGTTGACCTCATCTGACCAAACATGAACTTGAGCTGTGTTTCACACTTAGGGTGAATAAAATCTCCGAGCTTCAAGGACTTAGAAATATTAATAGTCGTAATAAACACGGACAGGGACAATTTCATTGTTTCAAAGGCCGTAGACTCGAATTTGCTGAAATACAAACTTGACTTGTATCTGACCCTAATATTTCATTCTGTAACGGCCGGATAAATTATGCAGATTCCAGATTATTAAATAGCTAAATAACTCCAAAGAAATGAATGATGAGAATATTCGATTGTGTAACATTTTTGGCCTGATATACACTTTAAATAACCTAATAACTCACGTAAAGTGAACGTGAACAAAGACCACTAACGAAAGTGGTCAGTAAAATAATTAAAATAAACCGTAATATATAAACTTTGATCAAGAAGCAACAGTAGTGAATTAAATTGAAATTTAGCCTAGGCCGGAAAGACATTTGGTATTCATGGTTTTGTAGAAACCATGAGAAATTAAAGTTTCTTTAATGTTACTTTCATTAGCTGCAGTTACACGTTTTTTCAGCCAATATGTTTTATCATATTTAAAAAAAATCTACAAAAAGCAATCTTAATGACTGTATTATGGCAATTAATTTCATATCAGTTGCGTATGTAGGGTCTATTAATCTGTGTACATAATCTCTAATTTCTAATATCTCTGATGTTATTTTGCAGCAAGAATATCGTTGTTGAGTTGCGATTAATAAAAAAAACTGTTTATTGTGATCTGAATTGGTTAAATAAAGTAAGTGATGTATTTTTAAAAAAATAAGAGGAAGAAAATATTTTATTTACGTCTTGTTGATACTGAACGCTGTATGTGAAGGCAAAAATGAGTTTCTAATCGCATATACAAAGTCATATCATTGATGATTTAAATTTACATAAAAAGGTAAACTTTAAACCCATATAATAGCTAACACGTGTATAAACTTTGGCCATAAAATTTAGCATAGGTAGGAATGACAATTGGCCTTCTTTTTTTAATTTAAGTTTCTTAAATACGACACTTTTTTGAAAAAAGTAGTTTTACGTTTTTTCTGCCTTAAAGTAATTCCATATTTTTTTTTAGGAATGAAATGCTACTAAAAGCAAACTTAATGACTGTATTCTGGCAATTAATTTCATAGCAGTTACTTAGCTATCAAACTCTGCACCTAACCTCTAATTACTAATAACTATGGTCGCTGTTAATTTGCGAGTGACAGCTGGTACGTGACGTCATCGTTCTCTAGCCAATAGCTATTGAGGTGAGCGCGTAGTCACCAGACAACTCATTTTATTAAAGAGGATAAATAATTATTTGAGAATTAACTTCTATCGGATCACGGAATACCTTGATTCTCATCATGGCTTGTAGTTAAGAATTTGTCCAATATTATCATTGTGTAGTTAGAACCAAAGATTGTCAATTCCTGGAGCCGTGGGGGAGCCATCAGTCCGCGATTCTTGTAACTTACGTTTTCTATAGTACTGTGTATTTTGTTGTGAAATGTGTAATTTTTTAGGCGTATATTGGGAACCGTCTTAGTATTCGCCAAAGTGTCTGTGGAAAATAGCCTAAAAATCACAATTACGACTACCGGTACACGATTATGAATGTGGAAGTATTTACGTGTATTAGGATGAGCAGATGTGACATGTTGAGCTCACCTGTATGGGACACCAGCAGACGGCGAAGATGGCGACCACGACGACCACCATCCTGGTGACGCGCCTCTTGCCGCGACGACTCTCCGCAGACACGTGACCTCCCGGCGCCGAGCCCCGCCACAGCCTCATCAGCATCCGCAGGTACAGCCCCACGATCAGCAGCAGCGGCAGCACGTACGACGTCACGAAGAAGCTCACCTGCAACATCGCCCACCAACCGACCTTCTAGTATTTGTTCAAAAATGACTTGCTGATTCATTGTTTCGCAGGTTTTTTTTATATTTATTTGACCTTAGGTCTTGAATAGACCATACAGTCAGCCTGGTGAAGTTACAAGGTAATAATATTAATAGTATGAAAATATATATATATATATATATATTTATTATTATTATTATTGCAGCTATATCGATCCTTTTTCGGGATGTAGCCTCTTGAAGTCTAATGAGCTATATATTAGAATTTAATTCTACATAGTTTTGCTGTAGTTCTTTCCAGGCCGATCGATCCTGAGCCACCCTCTTCCAGTTCACGCCTGTAACTCGACGTATATCCTTATCCCAGCGATCCGGGGATCTTCCTCTTGCTCTTTTCAGGTTTCTCGGTATCCAATCCAGCACTACCGTAGTCCATCTTTCATCTCTTTTGCGAGCAACATGACCGGCCCATTGCCATTTTTGGGCCATGACTCTTTTTAAGATGTCTGTTACTTTAGTTATTGAACGAATGTGCACGGCCCTTTTTTCCTGTCTCTTCTTGTAAACCCTAGCATTGCTCTTTCCATACTTCGCTGTGCAGTTCTCAGTTTTTGCTTCGTGTAGCTATTTAGGGTCCAAGTCTGGCAAGCATATGTGAGGACCAGTAATACACATTGTTCAAATACCTGTTTATTCAGATGTACTGGCATGTTCGATTTAAAAACTATGGAATTTCTTCCGTATGCTCTCCAGCCCAGCTTTATCCGTCTGTAGATCTCAGGCTTTGAGTCACCATTGATATTGATCAGTTGGCCAAGATAGATCTACGGACTCAATACCAGAATCTTTCATGTCTGCCTTTTCTTTATCTTTTTCTGCCCATTTGTTTTGCATGATTTTGCTTTTTGATATATTTATTTTATGGCCCACTTCACTGCACGCTGTCTCTAGTTCATTTATCAGTTCTTTGAGCTCTTCCAGACTGTTTGAGAGTAAAACTACATCATCAGCGAATCTTAAGTTGTTGAGACTTCTTCCATTTATTACCAAACCTCGGTTTTGCCATTGGATTTTTGACATTGCCAACTCTAGGACTGATGTGAATAGCTTGGGGGATATAGAGTCTCCTTGTTTTACCCCTCTTTCTACTGGGAACTCTTTGGTGACTTCAGCCATGTTCACAAAGGCAGTGGAAGTGGTGTAGATGTTGTACAGTAAGTCGATATAGCCGGGATTCACTCCTTGTTCTAAAAGGGCTTGCATGATATATATATATATACACATTAACTATGTACTGTAGGTCACTGTCCTTAATATAATCCTTTATGATACTATAGATTCTGTTGTTATTTGTAGCGAGTAGTACTGCAATGCTAGTTGGAAGTGGCTGGTGTGCTAGCACAAGAGACTTGCTGAATGTTGATTGCTAATGTTGAAAATTAGAACAGTTGAAAATAAGTGATTAAGGTCCTGTAGTGCCTGTCCGTTACATGTGCAGTAAGGTGTGTTTACCGCCTTGATGCGAAAAAGATGACTATGGAAGGCGCCGTGGTGGTATCTCACACGAATAATAGAAGTAATGTACCGTCGTTGAGTATTCTGTTTCGCAGTTGCTTAACTAAATAGATTTGTTACTAAATAACGCTCATAATTTTGATTTTGTAATGGTTTAAAGCCCTCGTTGCACTCCACAATCTTCTTCATAATTAAAGTGCAGATTTAATCCAAATGGGAACTCTTTCTTCAAATTATAATTGAAAGGTAAAAAATGTTGAAACATAAATAGGTAACCTGAATTTTTAGATTTTTTAAAATTTATTGCGTTACGCCTTGTCGACGTCGAGGCCATTAGAGGCGGGATGGGAACGGGAAGGAACTCGGCCATGGCCATTTTAAAGAAATCATCCCGGCATGCTCTGGAGTGATTTGGGGAAACCATGGAAAATCCAAACCTGGATGTCTGGACGGAGATTCGAACCGGCGTCCTCCCGAATGCGAGGCCAGAGCGTTAACCGTTCACCCACCACGCTCGATGGGAATTTTTAGTGTAAAGGAGCGCTTGAATTTACGTTCCCTTCCTCTGAGTAGGAATATTTTGTTTAAGAAAATATGCTATTTTTGCCGACGCACCACGGCAGACTAAAGCTGGCTTCCCACGACCCGCGCATTTGCAGGCCGGGCCGATCCAGCTACCATGAGCGGGCCGTGGGACTGGTCTCGCCTGAGCTTGCAGGGATGGCGCGCCCCTAACCGTCGCCAATCGGTAAAGATCTAACGCCCGGGTAGCTGAAACGACCTTAGGCAAGGTGGTGGGGAGGCGACGAGGACTGACCTGTGGCGCGTGCTGATTCGTACACTACGGCTGATGTGGCGCGGCCTACAAAACCACGCGCCGTGAGAACCCTCCTTAAGATTGTGAACTCTCATCAGCAGTGTGTTTGGTCGACCACACCCGGCATACAGAGTGACAGTTTCGAAAATAACACGCTCATGTCTGGAGCTCATACAGAGGGGATACTTATGTATTAAATTGACGAAAAGTACTAAAACAAATGTAAAGCTTCCTTCGTCGTCCTACAGGCAATCCTGATTAGGTAATTAAGATCTCGGTGGCATTTAGGGACTTTTATGACAGTGAAAGAAGTAGTGTAACGGCAACCACTTCGTTTCAATCAATTACCCTTATCAAAACCGAAAGTTATCTTCCATAAGCTTACTGCAATAGCAACACTTATGGGCAGACAACAGAGCGAACACATTTACAGCGATGGAATATAAACAAACAAAACACCTAATAATTAATATGTGGATTTAAACGAAATACACGCTTTTATTTGTAGTTGGTTTGCGGTTTAATACGTATCGAACCATTAAAGAAACACAAATAGGCAACCTAAATTCTTAGTTTGCTATAACAATATCTATGAGTAGAGTGTGAAAACGTCTCTTCTATTTGTTAATCCGCTAATGAAGACCGGATAACTGACGCCACAGTGTTAAAGACATCGCCACACGATGATGTTATGACCAAACTGGTCGTTGATTAGTATTGTTGGTGTTTGGCAACCTCGATCATGCCGTCATAACTAAATGATGCTGTACGATATCTATGCCTTTGATGAATTAATTTAACGCTTAAGTGCAGGAATTATTTCAGAGGGATAAAGAAACTCAAATCTGTTTTAAACGGCATTTTTTTGTGTCTGTTTTCTATACTACTGGTAAATCAATTTTAAACGAAACTGTCACTATTACTACATTACACAACTTTAGTGTTCCTGAGGGCACCAAAACTGGATAATTCCGGGCCATTTGAGAGTAAAAAGAATAAAACTATCCACGGGACGCTTACCAACGTCCAAACTAAGCCTGCTATTAAATGCATACTAAGGGGCCATAATATCTTGCTAACCACAGCATTTCCGTCCTGGTACCAAAGTCGTCAAAGTGTTTTCTGAGTTCTAGCTCCACCTTTCGTACACCTAGTACTATCACAAGAAAAAATAAGTAATACAATTATTGGAATATACGAAATATCATCATTAGATTTCATAAAATTCGATCTCTCAATGTGATTTTACTTGAAATAGTGCACTTACATAATTTAAACTAGCTTACTGAACATTCATATTAGTTCTTTCAGGAAATTTAGTTTAAGCAGTAATCACATTCTATCATAATACAAAACAAACCAAAAACACTTTAGAAATTGAAATTCAGTACTCTCTTCTCAATACATTGAAAAATAGTTTGTAGAATATTGCTAGGCCAGCTGAATTTAATTTAGCAGTTCCTCTTCGGACTCCTTTGATCAAATTATTATTTTTTTTTTTTTTTAACTCTACGACCAGTAAAAATTTATAAACTTTATGAATGTGAGTAACAAATGTTGAAAATAAATATATCTGTCGATCAGCGTGGGATTCTTACTTCTGTAAACCTACCCTCAGCTATTAAATATTGGTTAGTTTTTTCTATCGAGTATCTAAATAAAAATTTTACTGGTTAAGTACCTAATAGTAGTTTCCCTTGTATTCATCAGCAAAATGTTATGTTATTAACAATATTTGCTGTTTGACCGGCTATTTGGCTAAAGAAATACGCATTGAAACCAGGGGATGTAGTTCCATAGTGAAGTAGATGTAATTTTCATTATTTATCATTATTATTTACTTTGTATCTCATTAATTATTAACTAATTTATGAAGGGTAGAAGTGTTCTGCAATGCTGTTAAAGGCGCAGTTATATCTGAAAGGATGAAATAACTTAGCAATTTTTTATATAAAACCACAAGACCGACACACGGTAGATATATTTACTATTAAATGCATAAACAATCAAAAAACAGAAAAACTAGACCTCTATCTTACATTAACGGTCGCTAAATTATATAAAACACTATCTCAAGGTTAAATGAAAAACATGTGACAGTGAGATTGACTGCAATTAGCTTAACCTAACAGAATACAAATTTGTATGAACCATCACAGACACGTAGCCGATTGTCTTACAGTTAATGTTCCTTTCGGATTAAAATTTTTTGCCCAGTTTAAAGTTCGTAATGAGAACACGCGACTTTACTCATTTTAGTAGAGAGATTCTTAATCTAGTGGATTGCTCCACACAAGGGCGTTATTTGGGTTCCTGAGAAAACTATAAGAGTGCAAACAGTTCAAAATCAGATACAATCTGTTAGTATACCGAGGCAGTAGTTGTTGATACTAGCAAACTACAGCCTTTTTTACCTATGGCTTTCCGCCTCGTCGACATTGAGGTTATTAGGAGCTAGATGGCCTTTTGAAGGAAGCATCCCGGCATTCGCCTGGAGTGATTTGGGGAAACCACGGAAAACCCAAATCTGGATGCCCGGACGGGGATTCGAACCGCAGTCCTCCCGAATGCGAGGCCAGAGCGTTAACCACTCACCCACCACGCTCGGTCAGTCAACAGTGGTATGTTCTCGTGAACAGATTCACCTAGGAGGGAATTAATAATGCCAGCCACGACTGGCACTAAACCTAAGTCTCTTTCCACTCCAAGAAATCAAGTACTGGACGCTTATTCAAGCTGCTAGTTTATGTCAGTTTCGTCACCTTGACAGATTCAGACATGAAGACGTCGTATTTTGTCGTCTCTCGACGTACTCCATCTTTGTCTTGCGTCTTCCCATTTCCACAAATTAAATTATGACTAGGTTTGGCATATTTTATGATTGGATCCATTATGTAAACAAAATGATAAACAAATAGCAACATTTTTAAACAATTATTTTGTTCGCTAACTCATATACTTTCTCATAGGCGTTCCGAAATTTTCCAGTAAACATTCGTTGTGATTGGCTGATTGAATCGTAAGGGTTCGAAAATGTTCGTTTTAGTTCGAGAATAGCTTCATTTTCGTCAAACTTATTCGTTAGGGAGCGTTCATAAACCATGTAGCTCCATTTTGGTTTCCTGTGAATCCCCTCTCCCCCCACGTAGACCGACCTGGCCTTTTTGTTGCACGTAGTTTCTTTCCTTTTTGATTCCAGAAGACATTTTGTACTGTTTTCTCTTCTCAGTCTATTGTAAGTTACATACAGAGATAATTAAGTGAATGAAATAAATATTTACATGATGTTATGTGTTCTGTACCTCATTTTAACTGTGAAAAATAATATGACTGGAAAGCTACGTAGCCTGGCTTCTCCCCATCCTTCTCCCCACGTAATGCAGCTTGCTTTCCTGCCAACCTCTCCACCCTCCTAGACCGAGCAACGTAGTTTATGGACGTTCCCTTATCTCTGTCCCGTATCGTACATAGGAAATAGTATCGCCATATATCTCCTCACTTGACAGCTTGAGACGGATGTACGAAATTCCGTACATTGACCCAAGAGATTTGGCTGTCGCCTGCGTCTGCTCATTCAGCTTGTGTTGTACCTGTCCAGGTTTCCCAAAAAACCATCCTTTAGGCTACGGTGGGTGACCTAACAAAGGTTGTCTATTGTGGGAATATCTCGACAAATGTTAAATGCACAAAGGCTTAACGTGGTCCTAGTTGGCCTCAACGAATAAATAATAAATAAATAAAATAAAAAGAATAATAATATTAGTGTCCATTCCTTCTTTTGAATGCAGTGAAAGGTTCACATGTAGAAAAATTCATGTTATTAAGGTTGTTTAACGTGGTTTAACAGCCAAACCCAACCCTTTGGCTGACTTGTACCAAAGAAATGACGCTATTTTCAGACGTGCACAGGTAAGAGAAAATAAAACTTGAACTGAAGGCCACTGATGAGCGTAAACTAATTGGGAACACCGTAACAGCGTCCGTTGACATTCAAAGAGTTTCTCTGAATGGCGCCGCAAGAGTCGTGGTGGAAACACGTCTCTACGATCCTCGGCATTATACGGAGCTACGGAGTGGAGACGAAATTGAAGACAAACTTCCTCTACTCAAAGTTGGCGCGGCTACCAAACACAAACACAACTCACTTTCCAATCAATGTTGGAGAGCTTAAAAGCAGGGGCGGAAACTGGAAAGTAATTTATTCACTCTGTGCGTGAATTATGAAGAGCACTTGGCCAGCCTTTCAGATGACAACGTATTTCTTTAGCGTATTTTTGTCACTGCAGTTAAAGAAGTTTTTACTGTTGAATGGCCATGCAGAAACAAGATGTAAAGCAGGTACGACATCACGTTCATCGCATCTTGGGATTAAAATGCTTTTATTTTTTGAATGCGAAAAATAACCTATTTTTAACTCGTCAGATAAAATCGAAAAATCCCTATCTGTGGTTATAAGAGATACTAATACTAAATTCATCTAACAAGCGACTTCAAAGTAACTCCCGTTTGATATTAATACTTTAGAAGAAAATACGTATTTTTAAAGTACAAGATTGTGCCCAAATGCGATTTGCAATCACCGGGCGACTGAATTAATCTCCTTTTACATATATCTATGTGTTGTCAGAGTTATATGCATAATTCTCAGTTACTTCAATTTTAATTCGAAGTAGAATTACTACATAGAACTAACAACAGTGCTACTAAAAACAACTAATAACAGGATTTTTTTGGGTCATGTATCTTTATTGTAATTGAAAATAATGTATCTATAATATAAAAAATTCAAGGGCTTTCCACCGGGTGAGTATGTCAATTTGTCGCAATGTTTCGAAATCGCTTTCCGAATTCATCTTCCGGCGAAATGGCAGTTTACTGGAGTGGTTGTCTTATATATTCGCATAAACTGTACTGTACATCTCAACAGAAAAACCGCTGTTAATACTTCAGATATCCAAGAGAAATGCGTACGAAAATATACTGATTAAACTCAACTGTGTTGTCATTATATTTATGTGACTTTTCCCCAAAGTTGTGACCGTTTAATCACCTCTAAGACATAACTTAAAAAATTTGAAAATGTGTGTTATTATCACCAGATTTATCGCGTTTACAGTGGGATATCCATTAATAGATATACACTTGAAGAGTCAAAGAAACTGGTATAGGCATACGTATGCAACCACAGAGACATATAAACACTTACAGTACGGCGCTGCGGTCGGCAGCGCCTATATAAAACAATAGGTGTCTGGCGCAGGCGTTCGATCGGTTACTGCTGCTACAATGGCAGGTTATTACGATTTAATTGAGTTTGACGTGGTGCTATAGTCGGCGCAGGAGAGATGGGACACAGCATCACCGAGGTAGCGATGAGGTGGGGATTTTCCCGTATGACCATTTCACGAATGCACAGTGAAAATCTGGAATCCGGTAAAACATCAAATCTCCGACATCGCTGCGGCCGGAAAAAGATCCTGCAAGAACGGAACCAACGACGACTGAAGAGAGTCGTTCAATGTGACAGAATTGCGACCCTTCCGCAAATCGCTGCGGATTTCAATGCTGGGCAATCAATAAGTGTCAGCGTGCGTACCATTCAACGAAACATCATCAATATGGGCATATAGAGAAGGCAGCCCATTCGTATACCCTTGCTAAGTGCACGACACAAAGTTTTACGCCGAAATTGGACTGTTGATGATTGGAAAAATGTTGCCTGGTCTGACGAGTCTCGTTTCCAATTGTATCGAGCGGATGGACGTGTACGAGTATAGAGACAATTCATGGACCCTGCATGTCAGCAGGGGACTGTTCAAGTTGATGGAGGCTCTGTAATGTTGTGGGGCGTGTGCAGTTGGACTGACATGGGACCCCTGATACGTCTAGATACGACTCTGACAGGTGACACGTACGTACCCATCCGGGCTGATCACTTGCATCCATTCTTGCCCATTGTGTATTCCGACAGACTTAAGCAATTCCAGCAGGACAATGCGTCACCCCATACATCCAGAATTACTGCAGAGTGGCTCCAGTAACAATATTCTGAGTTTAAACACCTCCGGTAGCCACCAAACTCCCCAGACAAGAACATTATTGAGGATATCTGTGATGCCTTGCAATGTGCCGTTCAGAAGAGATCTTCAACCCGTCGAACTCTTACGGTTTTATGGACAGTCCTGCAGGATGCATGGTGTCAGTTGCCTCCAGCACTTCTTCAGACATTAATCGAGTCCATGCACTTCGTGTTGCGGCACTTCTGCGTGCTCATGAGGGTCCTACACGATATTAGGCAGGTGTATCAGTGACTTTGGCTCTTCGGTGTAGAATGATAAAACTAGAATGTTTTGTCCCATTGGTATCAAGAATTTATTTGGTATAAGTGCCGCAAATATTTGTGCCCAATTTGCTTCTCGTATCTCAGAGGAAATGAAGCAATATCAACATTGTTAGACAATAAACAATAACGATGAGATAACTTTGTTCATAGTAACTGTAGTTCGCTTTATAAATTAAATAAGTCTTAATCTAAAAATTTATGAAACTTACTTCGTAACCTGAACATCAAAAGAAAATAATGATCTCTAGCTGTTTTCCTAGAGCTGAACGGTATCTAATTGTAACACCATAAAAGCAAACTATTTTTTTCATCGAAATCTTTAAGTCGGTGCTACTACGGAATAACTTATATTTACAGAAACATCCTTTATTTCACTGTAGAAAAAGAAGTTTATTAATCTTTTTTCATATAAGGAAAGAAATATTAAATCTATTTTCCCATAATATCGAAATATTACAAACTGTTAAAATCAGAACTGCCTACATGTAACCACTTTGAGAAAAGTAATAGCTAAAAATCAATCAGCATTTAAATGGAACTTGGCTTCGTATGTCCCAATGCATTGTCATACTACTCAGCTACCCATTGGCAGCATATTTCATTAGGGTTACCGCGGTTTTCATGGCAAGTCATTGTTTCTAGTGGTGACATCCCAGCGAGCCTTGCAGCTTTGTGTCGCGTGCTCACTTATTCTAAGGGATAAGGGTATAGATTTGAATCCATTGTTCGATTCGTATTGCTTCCGACTTTTCATCACGCAGCGAGATCCCACGGAGTAGTAGGCGTTATCATCCGTAACCAAGTATCGAGACCATGAGTTAGTAAGCTTGAGTCCCCACGCTGCTTACGAGTGCCCGACACCAATTCTTATCGCCAGCTGCCCAGCCACAGAAATTACAGCTACCCGCGTAGCGCAGGAAGTTTCCTATTATGAGGGAGTTGCTTACAAGAAGGAGCCCACGACATATAGTATAGCTTTGGGAAGCTTATTTCAGGGTGGAAACCACCAACACTATACAGCCCCCCATTCCTAGCATTATAACTCCTAGAAGAACCTTTTAACCCTACCATATCCCTAACGAGCTTACCTAAAAGTTGGCCGTATACTGTAGTAGAAAGTCCACCGACCACCAAGTTTTTATTTTTTTTTATTTTTTTATTTTTTTTTTATTTTTTACTGCTTTACGTCTCTCTTTAACATCGTGGTCTTTAGAGACGGGAAAGGATGGGGGGCAAGGAATGGGAAGGAATTCGGCCATGGACTTTTGAAGGAAGCATCCCGGCATTTGCCTGGAGTGATTTGGGGAAACCATGGAAAACCCAAATCTGGATGCCCGGACGGGGATTCGAACCGCCGTCCTCCCGAATACGAGGCGTACCACCAAGGGTCACAACAAGCAGCCCACGTACGCACCGTTCATCACCACCACCTAACGGGTACTAAAAGGTTACTTCATCCACTGCTCATCTGTTTGTCTACCTGATAGTATGAGAAACCTCCAAGTTAGGAACTTAGCGCATTCGCCGAATAGTCACTCATTTCAAATAGGGTCACAGTGCCTATCCCTACAATCAATCACCAATGGAGTATAAGTTAATGTGAGCCAATCAGTAAAGCGCACCGCTAGTAACCAATTATGATTTTATTAATCCAATCTATAATGTAACGCGAACGCTTATCTACGTTCAAGTGTAATAACCAAATAGTTTATCTTACGTGTTATGATTTCTATGAGATAAGTCACCCCTCAGTAACCTAAAGATGTATGAAAGATTTATGTTAATGTCTTAGTACCAATCAGTGATCTTATGCTGTGCCTGCAGTTCTAATTATATAGGCTCAATTACTTCCTTAGCAACATGCCTGCACACTGGTCTCGAATCGAACCCAGGTGAGCACAAAGGACGAAAAACCCACTACCTCTCTCTGTTATGACGCATTGAGTGAAATTAAAGGTTTCACTCAGTCAATTATTTACCCACGTGCTAAAGTATAGCTTTTGAGGTCACTACGTATAATTTTTAAACGACTCTGCGAACCGAGAGCGCTTTATGGATTTGTTTTTGTAACGTCTAGTAGACGCAGTTGTAACAATTCGGATCCACAGAATGTTACGGCTACTAGCCAGGATCGGATGAAGACAGCGCGGTGCCGTAGCAAGATGTGAAGAAGGGGCCCTTGGCTTATCGCCGTTCGGGGTAGTAGTAGAGCTAATAAAAAAAAAAAGACGGGGAGGCTCCCGGAATCCTAGGCGGGGGCCCCGCTTTAGAAGGCGTGGGGCCCCCCAGAAGGCACGGGGCTCGTAGCATTTCCTTACTCCTGCTACATGGCTGATCCGGTACTGCTACTAGCTGGGGCGAAGTCTCCAGCCCCTGCTGGGATTGCTAATTCTACCCTCATCACCTAATAGTGAAAGTAAATTGTTATCCTCTGTTTGTGAATCATGTGAGCTGTGTTTTGTATAGATGTCATATTGACTGCGTGAAATAGGTAAATTTTGAGAAACAACTTAAGGGAGAGATATTAAGACAAGTAATCAGGAAGTCAGATCCCGAGTTTGAACTGGACCTGGTTCTATCATTCCGATACAGTATGGCGGTACTGCCGGTATCTATGTGTTATATTAATTGTGTGTAAATCTGATCTCAGTGTTTGTAGAAATGTACGGCGAGACCTGACGATAGGCCAGGCAATCAAGCTAAGAGCAGTTTGCTACCTCAGTGATTAAGCAGGTCGCCTCATGGGTTTCAAATCCCAGAGAGGCCGTGAATAATTACGAGTTTTGTTTTGTTCATATGGGTACGAGAAGACTATCCTTGGTTTGAATTCAACGTTAAACTGTAGTTCTAGCCGTCGTTGTTGAATGCGTGCGGAAAATCCAAACTCTGACATCAGGTCATAAGACAACACGGATTTACTTTTATGTAGTTCATGTGGAATAAACCCAAATCGCCAAACAGATGTACAATAGATGTAAAACGTAGTTATCAAACACTTTAACAATATTGTTGGAAAGAGTGCAGGATCCACGGCTATCTCATTCGCACCAGCAGCGGCAACAGCATTATCTCCAGCTAGTGTGATCAACAGCTGCGGGAGTAGCCATATAGTTCACAGCAGCAATACAACTGAAATTGCATAATGCAGCAGCGACGTTATCATCCTGTGCTGCGCAGAAATGTAGATAGCAGAGACAAGAGCTTTACCTTTTGCAAACGTTACAATAGATACATTGTGAAGCCATGGATGCATCGATATGAACATCATCAGCAGCAAAAAATCTAAGTCTAATTGATAAACTAATGAACTTAATCAATTTTAAAAGAAACTGATCTAGAATGCATCTCAATTTAGATGGCTGCAAAAAGTGTTAGTTTTTTTAAAAACAAACATCGGTTTTATTCTTACGTAACCGATAGCAGTAAAAAAACATCTAAAAGTAAATGTATAAACCCCATCAGAAACTGTATGGCAGCTTTTGGATGATGCTGAAGCAAACAGATAATAACTTAACCAAAATATAAAACATATAAAAAGAATATCGTGCTTCGGTTTAAGGGACCTCCAGTTAGTTGATTGTAATCATTTTCAAACGTAGTTTGTGAAAAGGAAGAAATGACCGTAACCGCAAACTAACTTTTGATTTTAGGCCTAATGGAGTAACAAAAGTTTCCATCGTAATAATGGAGTGAGGATATGGAAAAGTAACCGAGGAAATTGATGAATAATTTCCTGAAACACTCAAATAATATAAGATAAAATTTTATGAAATGCGCAGGTAGGTGAGCATGGAAAGTGCCACAGAAGGAATTGCTCTATCTCAGTTAAATTAAATAATCAAACAAAAATGTTTTGGAATCAGGATAGCGGTCTAGATTGATATTTTATATACGCACAATGACATTTCATAATAGTATCGATTCAAGTATGCAGTCATTTTTAACTGTTTCTACATATTTGATAACATCGTATTCCGATAACAATGGGTTTATATTCTCAGCGTTTTCCCGCTATGTCACAGATATTACTTTTCATGTCTCGAAAACAGAGAACTTCATTTTCGTCCTCTACAGTTCATCGACAATCTCACTTGTAAGTCATTATTTCATCGGAAAACGAATAAATTCGCTCAACAGATTTCTAATTTTATCCTAATTAAAGAGAGGCATCTTTTAGTGACGCTTCCAAGAATTTAAGATTGCATGTTTTTAACTGAACCATACTGTATCAAGTGTTTAAGCCAAAGAGAATTATTTCTACTAATGAACAGATATTAAGATAACTACAATGAAAATATAGTTGTAGGTATTTGGTATTCACAACTCCAATAGCGTAGAGGCTGGAATCTTAGCCTCATCTGTTGATAATTGCCGGTTCGAGTCCAAGGTTCTTAATTTAGCGCTTTGTGTATCTTGTGTTTTTCTTTGATCTAACATAAGAGTTGAGGTGAAAGATTCACGTATGATGATAATATGAATCAAAACAGTAAAGCCGATCAAATGTCACACTTAAAAAAAAAGGAACTTCAGAGAAATCTTTCAGCTGTTATCGGCCTTAGAAACGGTACGTAAAAAAAAATTGTTTCCAATATGGTCTCCACACTCGTATTTAATATTCATGCTGTTCGCTTGTATTTCTTGTTCATGAACAATACAGTGAACTGTTTTTATGGAATGAACTCTATTCACTTGTTCCTATAACAGTTGTAACACCTGCATAGACTCATGACACTGACAAAGGAACATTTAGCTACTATACATTTGTTGACTGGTAACTGCTGTACAACTTTTGAAATTTTAATGCAATCTATTCTAGACATTATGGAAGCATATCCACTAACAAATTACAGCAGAGTCGTCGTAAAAAGTCAGTAGTTTCTTTTAATTCTTTGAAAATATTAATGAATTTTCTATTGTGTCTGGACAAAACCGAGTTTCAAAAACATATAAACATTGAAGTGACAGTTTATCGCCCGGCAGTTCATGAAGCATTAGGTAGTCTGAGCCATGTTGATGAATAAGTTTTCACCATATGCTGTTTGGTGGTATATAATTTCTGATCGCTTGACTGTACATCAAGCCATAATTTTACTGCAAGTTTTTTTTATGGGAGTACAAATTCGCCATAAGGATCCAACAACGCTTATTTACCAAGGAACTTGTAGCAGAGGCTGTTGATGATTGGTTTGGAAATCTAGATGTCATTATATGTCTGATAAATGTATAATCTGCACTCTGTATACCATGTGTAATTTTTTTGACATAGCATGGGGATACTCGACTGCTGTTGATGATTATTTGTGATTGTTGCTATGCATAGTATATTGTTCTGCGTATTGTGATTATAAGAAAGAAGGGAGAAGGTGAAACGTGTTTACTATTCTTACTCCAGCGCCTGGTCACATAGAGCATTAAGATATACCGCAGATTCTAAGAGACTAGAAGCATACGAAAAGTTCACCAAAATCTATTCCGTAGTTTTTGAGTGATTGCGTTACTGAGAAACGACCCACTACAGATTTATATGTGGAGACGAAATTTCCTGAGCATATTTCAAGTCAATTTCGAAACTTTCAAATTGTGAAAATTCCATCATAATGTCTCAAAAAACGAATAGTTTCTTTCAATATATGTACGTATGTAGTATATAACGGTAATAATACTGCAAATTCTTCAGTTTCACATTTTATAAATTCGTGAAGGCTTGTTAACAATACGCGAAAAAAAACACACTATTTTGTGAGGTAGCTAACGCTTTTCTAATACTAAAAACAACGCTCATCAGTACAAAAAATAATTTGCTGTGTATTGTTACTAATTTATCTCGAATGGTGTGCAATCTATGATTGTAATTGTATAAATAATTTTTGGTGTTATCAAGTTAGAAACAGATTAACCTTTCTTGCTCCGGTATCAAGTGACATATACACACTGCAGATTTTAAGCTAGACAATAAACCCTCAAACTGTGAAAACACCATCAAATTCTGTTCGATAGTTTGTACGAGATGGCATTTCAAAAAAACAGACTGACACACCCTCTACAACTTTATGTGCTATCGTTATATGCCCTCTGAGTTTTTATTGGTAGTTCCAAGTGTGCTATACGAGCCGGTATGTCGGGAGCCTCAGAGGTACGTGCCTCGAGTGTAGGTGACGTGCCGAACCCGCAGGCGTACAGAAATGCTGTCGGAAAGGACGGCAGTGACTGGCTGTGAGGGAAGGAGATGAAAAGAGGCCGGGCCTGGCTCGGTATGAAGGCTGAGCGATATTGGACGGGGTCGACGCAACGCGGGGACGCTGCATTGTGGAGCCCCGCTCGCACGCACTGCAGTCAATCTTCGACCTCCATTTCGTTGCTGCCTGAAACGACTCCCATTTGTGATGCAGGTTCCAGAGATCAGTAAAGCTAGGAACTGTAGTCAGTTTGAATGAGGAATCGAAAACACTTCTGGGTTCGGTAGTCTTTGATATTAAAACAGTGGACCTGATGAAATTACACTGGAAAGTAAGAGAAATGTTCGTAAAATTACACTTACTTTGCGGATTCAGCGTTGCATCAATGATTTACCTACTGACAACGTTTCGGCATATAACTTGGGGTCTGCCTCAGAGATATTTCCGGCTGTTCAATCCCCTGTTGTCGGCTGGTTACACCACCTCGTCGTTCTCCTGCACACTAGCTGGATTGTTTCCGTTTTCCGTAGGCGAAAAAAAATATATCTGAATAATGTTACTACAACATACTTGACGAAAAATCATAGTCTCATCATTGTAACCATGTAAATCTTTGCTTGGACCTGGAATGAGTTAAATATGAAATTAAATTAATTGACTTAATTATATTAATTAGCAACGTCTCCATGTAGGTGTTTGATCACGTTGTGGTCCAAACAATGTCACCGAAGCGATAAAACTTTTGCATAGCACCAGCTTATTCAGACATCAATCTAGTGGTGAAAACACGAGTTTCCACTAGTAGACCTTCGTTACTTGTATACTTCGATAAATTTTATTTGGCGGCTATCCAGCAAAGAAAAAAAAAGTTGACAGCAGAAACATGTGGTTGCGCAAAAAAAAAAAAAAAAAAAAAAATTTTAATTTATTGGTGTGCAAAATGGACTGTCGACGCTGGCAGCTTGTCTGCAGACAAGAAGAGGCTGTAAGGGCTGAGCGTAGTGGGTGAGTGGTAATGCTCTAGCCCTACCATCGAGGAAACAGGTTCAAATCCCCGGCCATCTGTCCACATTTGGTTTTTCTATAGTTTTCCGATATCACTCCAAGCAAAAGACGATGTTCGAAATCATTCCCATTCCCTGCTTCCCGCAATGACGTCAACGAGGCGTAAATCCAGACCGTGTGAAGCTGCATAAAAAAAAATTTATAACAATACTAGAGAATACTAGGGAGACATGAGACACAAATAAAGCCCTGCAATTATAGAACAGTTGGACGCTTGTGAAAATATGACTGACACAGTTACACTGTCTGACGAAGCTACAGGACGGTTTGAAACAACACAACTATACAGAAAACTTATATTTACGGGCAATGAATCTTAAAATTAAACAATTTTTGAATAATCAAGAGATTATGATATAAACGTTTTGTGTGTTTAGCATAAAACGGAGCTGATAATCGTTTTGGCAACTAAGTTAGTTAAATTCATCAGATGTAGATGTACTTTAGCCAGTAGTCACGTTCACTTGAAACTACGATAAATTATCATCGGCTGATAGGATTGTGAGTAGAGGTGAGAATTAATATAAACTACAAAATGTTAATAATCCTTTCATTTTTAAAATCCTGAGTTTAATGACCTTTTCAACAAGCCTGAAACTGAGCGTGGTGGGTTGGCGGTTAACGCTCTGGCCTCGCATTTGGGAGGACGCCGGTTTTAATCCCGTCCGGGCATCCAGATTTATTTTTTCCATGGTTTCCCCCAATTGCTCCAGGAGAATGCCGGAATGTTTCATTCAAAAGGTCATGGCCGAATTCCTTCCCGATCCTGGTCTCCAATCCTTTTCCGCATCTAATGACCTAGACGTCGGCGAGGCGTAAAGCCATAAGTAAAAAAAAAAAAGCCAGAAGATTCTTCTCTGTCCTAGAAATGATTGCATAGACCATACTGCTAGTCGGAATTCTGTAATTGGCGTGTGTCTATATTTTGCTGCTTCTCCTTGCAGAACGCAGGTAAATTCCCCTATTTCAATATTTTTACGGCCCAAACTGTATAACTGCCCTCTACTACTCGTCACCACGTCCATTCGTCGTTAATACACGACTAGCCAGCGCCTAAAGTTGTGTGATGCTTGTAAACATTTCCCCATCGAAGGTTGGAGAGCTAGTTGAACTCTCAATAGAAGGCATTCGTTCAGCGCATTTAGCGATAACTTTTACCACTGTCTCGCTTGTTCGAGAATGTATTTTCACATCTGCATGCCGAATAAGTGGACAACAAACCGTACAGTACCTACAGATGCCACGAAGAGTGGCTTGGCGCTAATGACCTCGCTGTCGATGCACCCTATAGTCACAACAACAACAAGTGTGGCTTACCGAGAGCGGTGGGCGAGACTCTCATTCGGGAGGATGCGGGAACGATCCCCCATGCGGCCATCTAAATTTGGGTTTTCCCTGGTTTCCCCAACTCACTCCAGATTAATGGCGCGATGCTTTCTTCAAAAGAACCTAGCCGAATTTCTTCCCGTTCCTTGTCCCCTCCCCATCCTTTCCCGTCTCTAGTGACCTCGACGTCGACCAGGTGTAAAACCATAAGCAGAAAAAAAATAATAAATAAATGAAAAGACTGGCTTATTTAACAATAAGGCATATTAAGATTTCGTTAAGTTATTACTGCATAGTTATTACTTACACAGCAGTAGATCAATAAAACCAAGTTATCTATTCTCATTTATCTCCGGCTGCACTATTTTCATACTATAGTAAGTATGCGTTTGCTTTTCTAATCATTCATAGGTTAGGTTTGAATAAAGTTTACCTGCAGAGGTGGTGGAGAAATTATGATACCTACATCACTAGTAAGCTATAGACTGTAACCATATTATTTATATATGTCCCGAAATTTTTTCGTCACTGTTGTTATTTCGTGCAGTCCGCTTTCAACCGTTCCCGGAAACAAAGCCAAAGTATTTACTCGTGGAATTTTATTTGAAGAGCCAAAATGTGTATTATGTTCAGAACGTATGAGAAATAAGGTAAAAAAGTTCTGTGAATCGATAAACGTTTGTAAAATGCTGCATAAAGTTTTACGGGAAAACTTCGTCGCATTTCAATGCTCTGCAGCTACGAGAAATACGTCTGCTGCTGACAGAATTCCAAGTTCCAAACTGTTTTAGTCGGCAGATGTGACAGCTCCACTTATTTTACCAATGCTCTATAACTGTACACTGCAGTTTCAAAAGTTCGCTTTATTCGAATGCCAAAACTATCTGGTTTACTTCTTTTTACTAAATAAAGATATTCTGAGATTTTTAATGGTATTAATCTGGAATTCAGAATTAGTATTTATCTCATTAATATATAATAGAAAGTAAAACAAACAAATATGTATGAGACTCTTCAGCAATTCTAGCAGCCTTAATTTAGGAAACAATTTGACTTCTGTTGCTGGACTTCAATTCATTTTATTTTGGCTCTTCAAATTAACAACGTCACGCGCGATCAAAAACGCATTCCGTCGCGATTATCTAAACCAGTGATTCTCAACCTGTGGTGCGCGAAGATGGAGCAATTAGTCGTGAGATATAACACTATTATTCATTTGATTACCGAATTTAAGAGTCTTTTCAATATGGAATTCATTTTGAACAGTGCACTAGCAATTTAATAACTATGTTTTCGTAGAAATTCAAATCATGCTTTTAGATAATGTACATCGCATGTACCAAATGTTAATTCACATAGGTATAAAATTAGGTCCATACTAGATGACCCGTACAAAACTTTCGGGGATAAAATGTTTATATAGCAAACAACTGTAACTTGGCAACATTCATCGAATAAAATACGATGAACAGTTAGGTTGGTTGTTTGTAATAGGTAGAAAGAAGAACAGGTTCCTTTGTAGTAATATCTTTCTGATCACACCTGATGTATGCTATATTGCAGTCCTCTGGTTTGACCTAAACAACTGAAGGTATCCCTTACCGGAAGCCGAACATTCACAGACCTCAGCGGAATACAACTGAGCTGAACAAAACATTCATAGCATGTCCATATCTCTGTAATTTGTGGTGCTCCTTTTTAGCGGTAATAGATCAATCGTTATCGTCGCCAGTGAAGGCTGGCGACTTGGTTCTGAACTGTCTCATACGCATGACCTTCATAGTTAATACTTTTTCCCTTTGAAATATGATCTTACTCATTTATCGATTTCAGTTAGATATCAAGGGAGATAAGTGGCTCGTGACCAAAAAAATTAAATAAATAAATAAAATAAAAGAAACAAAAAAATTATAAAAATAATGATAGTTTTGCCGCATATGGGCCGAATTCCGAACAATTTCTTTCTAAAAATATGATGTTACCAAAGCAGAGGCCTTAATCTTTAAAATCATGCCTCATTTATCCATTTCGGTAATGTTTCAAGGTAGATAAAGGTCTCGTGACAAAAAAACACCTTTTAGAAATAATGTATATGTTGATAAGTAAGTGGTCTGTAGAATTAGTTTTGAAATTTTATTGGGCCTCGGTTGAAACAGGTTGAGAAACGCTGATCTAAACTACTGGTGTCTGGGGAGGGGCTTTAGTGCAATCTCTGTATACCAGGACAAAAGTCTGAACTGAACCCATCGTTTCTTTCAGTAGGCGTGGCGCTAAAGCAGGGTTTTAACCGTCATGACAAACTGGCAGGTACTTGCTGCTCATCCTGCTTGCCTTTCCCGAGACGAGTTTAACTGCAAAAGAGACAGCTGTCAGGTGCGTCACGGCGTTATTACATGCAGTGAGTGGAGAAGTTTGGCTGAGCAACCGATTGCTATGCGCGAGAATCCTCGTTGCTCGCCGCAGCGCGAAGTTGCCGCTAAGCGCCTCATTTACCTGTCTAACAGCCGCGTCTCACTTGTAACGGGAGTTTGCACCCGCACCGACACCGTAAACCCTTACCGCGAACTCTCCCTCGCAAACTTGTCTCCGACGCCGACTTGGTGCAGTGCAACTTGTTACTCTGTACACTGCGACGTATTGTAAGCCGTAAAGTAGCTAGTTAAAACGATAGCGTGTTCCACAATGATGGATATTATTCCACTATGCTGAAGAATTGGGGTAAGCAATTAGAGACACTAGTTTAGTAACAATAACACATACGAGTATTTAGAAAGAAAGGCGAAGACAACGAATAAAGCGGTTGTATTGGGTATCCAATCTTCAGGGCACCTTCCTGAAAACTAAAACACAGCGCCAAGACTGGTTCCTTAGAGATGGGAGCGTTTACTGAAGAACTTTACCGCTCCATATTATCCTCGCAGAATGTCGTTACACTGAGATGGATTCCTGTTGCTTTTTACAATATATCTACACTAATGTTTCAAATGCGAAAGTATCTCTGTGTCTCTGTATGTTTGTTACGTTTTCACGACTAACTTACTAGATCACTATTGATGAAATTCGACAAGGAAATAATGCGTATCATTAGGAAAGACAAGGGATATTTTTCTCGGATTAAATAACATATTTTTGTCACGGAATTTTGAAATCTAACCGGTGACAGAAAGTCGGATATGGTGTATACGTTCTGTGATGTTATGTCGGTCGCTGAGGGTTTCTTTCTCTAGCAGCCAGTTTGTGTATGGTCTGTTACTACAGACAAAGCTTATTAAATAGTAGATATGGATTTGAGGTGCACCAGAATATTATTTTGTGTTTATCTGTAGCTAGCTCACCGATTTCCAACCTTTAAAGGCTATATATCTTAGCTAATGATAGGAAAGCAAAAAGTGTTTAGTATAAAACGGTATTAACATGTAAACACTTTGACAATAAATTTCACAATCTGACATCAATCCCAAAATAAGAGTGAAAGAATTTTTCAGCGGCGGCCAAATTTATTGTCATAGTGTGTACCTAGAAAGTGATATTTTTTGTAAACAACAAATAATTGTAAGTCTAGCATGATCTGTTCATTCTTTATTGAATTTCTACCGTTTTCGTTTTTAATATGGAAAAATACAGAATATTTTCCAAACTTGGTGAATGAAGCAAGAGTATTCAATAATTAGAATTGGACAGGAGGTGGACTAATTGTTCTGTCTAGCATAATATTGCCGGGCATGTGCGAGATGGTTCTCTAAAATGGGCCTACATGTCGTGGTACACCCCAAGATAATGTTTTATATGTGATACGATTAATTTTCAGCAACGGAATGAATAATCATCAATGGAATATATAAACCGTAGCCATCACTAATAAAAATCTATCTGTTTCATATGGTGTATTATACACATAATCGACTGTGAAACCGAGAGTGGTGGGTGAACGGTTAACGTTCTGGCCTCGCATTCGGGAGAACGCGTGTTCGAATCCCCGTCCGGGCATCCAGATTTGGGATTTCCATGGTTTCACCAAATCACTCCAGGAGAATTCCGGGATGCTTCCTTCAAAAAGGCCATGTCCAAATCCCTCCTCGTTCCTTGTCCCCTTCCTGCCTCTAATGACCTTAGCCGTAGACAAAGCTTAAAGCCGTAAAAAAAAAGGAAATAAAGGATTGGGTACAAGTGAAGAGAAAGAATTTAGAAGGAACACCGCCCCCCCCCCCCCCAATTCTTCTAGAGTGATCTTGGGAGACCATGGAATACCGAAATGTAGATTGCCGGACGGATATTTAAATCAATGACCCCTCTAATTCAAGGCGCGAGCGTTACCGCTCATCCACCGCGCTCTATAGGTCGAATATACTGAAAATAAACTGAAATAGATTAACGACAGAGTTCTGCCTCATCTCTCCTGTTAATTACATCAAAAACTAGTTAGAAACGAATTTCAGCAGTAGTTTTTCTTGTTTCAATATCATAAAGGATTTCTTCACGTAACTCACAAGTGTCTTAATTTGGAAACAATGGTGCTAATATTCAGTTTGTTCACGTCGTTTCCATTACACAAAAGTAAGAAGACACGACAATGCTACCTACCGTTAAATATATCTCCCTTACCTCCTTAATACTTGACATGAATGTTTACTTGCCAAATGAATGCCTAACTGTCAAGAAATTATTGAAAAATAAACAGTGAATCAAGTGTTCAAGTTTATCAAAAAGAACGAGATGGCTAGATAAAGAGAAGCCCTGACGAAGGCTCCAGGCCGAAACGTTGGCTATATCAACAATAAAACGTAGCGCAAACCCCGAAAAAGAGACAAGTAAGTGCAAGTTTTCAACAATGACGCCTGCGAAAAGTGTGAAATTTTATATGCTAAGAAGTTAGTTTGAATGATCTAACTAAAGAAATAATTATTAAAGTAATGTGAATTTTATTGTTGTGTTTTACAACCGCATGTCCTGGATGTGACGATTATATTTGTTTTTAATAATTTGTGTTTTTAATTTAATATCAATTATTAGTACGTTTATACCAAATGATTTGTTTGGTAGCTCTACTTGCCCTACAAAAACGTGGTTTTTAGTCTTTATTGTTCTTCAATCTTCTTTTTCTTTGTGTAGTAGTTTCTCACGAGCAATGGTCAACCCCACCATATGCCCGATATTAGGGTAAACCAGAAGACTATATATAATAATACGAACTAACTGAAAACGATGTAGGGAATACTCACTATTTAACACCAGCTTGGTGAAGGCGACGTTATCGTAGCTGCTTGCATCATGTGCAGAACGTTGCTCAGCAGTTTCAAACTGAGTGCGCACACCGTTTGACATTGCTGCGCAACGTTCGGTGCAACAATGTCAAGTGTGCCCACAACTTTTAGGCTAATCACTAATTCTGTATCTCTATGACTACGAAGACTGAAGTAGAAATTTAAAAAACTCAAGATCAATCGATGTTTAGAAATAGTCTGTGGGATGAATGGGAAAAATGATTAAAAATATAATTAATTCAACTTAAAACTAATTTTAAATAAAAAAAGTATCCTATCGACTTTTGTGATACTAGGGTTAAATCAATTTTCCGTTGTGACTGTCAAAGCTTCGAGAATACCAGGGCATAGTAATTAAATTATTGTATTGTCATTGGTTCTTAATAGGTGTGTAAAATTTTAAATAATTAGGACGTCTGAAAGTGGGTGAAAACTGGATTGTAAGATTCCATTATATTCATACAAACGCACAGGCCAAGCTAATAAAAACGTGTTGAAAATTAATGTTACCGCGATTATTTTGTAGAATTTTTTTATGAAATGCTTCAATTTTTCCATTTATTGTATTGTCATATCTTCAAGTGTATAGTCAGCGCACTCTAAAGAAGAACTTTGGCACTCAACGTTTCTCCAACTCGAATTTCTAAAATCATTACTGCTCCGCTACCATTGATAACAATTCAGTGTTTAATATTTAAACCTTTCTATAGAACCGCAGGAATGCGCTTCAAATATCGTTCAGTGGATCCGATGAGATTGACATTTTTCTGTCGCTGGTCATTATCTAGATCATCGCAGTCCATAGTCTATTAGTCATCCAGATGGCATCACTGAGATATTCGCAAACGATGAAGGCGAAAGGCAAAAGTCGTGCCCTACTTAATCCTGAAGGTTGCACGATAGAGATTGAAGTCGATTGCGCCGTTGGTAGCTTAGAAAAATATGCTGGGAAATCTTTAATGCATTATGCTAATGATAAATACAGTGCAGAAACTGAAGAGTCATCCAGAAACGGCATAATTACTTCCTTCATTTTAGGTATTATCTAAAAAATTTTGGTTTACCGGATTGATGGACAGTATGGGTGGGCGGTAACGTTCGAGCCTGCCTGTCGGGAGGACTAGTGTTCAAATCCCCGTCCGGCCATCTCATTTCGGTTTTGAATAGTTTTCCGAAGTCACTTTAGTCGAATACCAGGATTGTTCCTAAAAAGATCTTTGCCCGATTTCTTCCCTTTCCTTGCCTCCAGTCCTTTCCTGCCTATAAGTTGACGAGGCGTAAACCTATTAAAAAAAAAGCAATAGTGGATTTTAGTTTTGTCATTGAGTTCAGAAGTTTGGCCATATAGAGTTAAGCGGGTTTATAGCCTACTGTGTGGTGAATCAAAGGTTTATGCATTTACAGGGAATTATAGCAATTTCTACATACTATTGCAGAAAGCTAGGTCAGTTGTGACAGATACTGCAACCAGGCGAGCCAGAAAGAATGTGTAAATTCGCGATGCGATGACTCCCTTAGTAAGTTAAGACAGTCAGCAGCTTTACGCAAGCGACGACGTTATCCAGCCATAGTGACCGCACCAGAACGATCAGTGATTGGATAGTTGTCATCCCCTCCTGGGAAAATGTAGTGGGGAGAGTCAAACAAAACCTGGGCGCAATCATTGGAACGAGGTCGAACTGGTGGCAAGGCTGCTAGAAGGTAAGCAGCGCCGATCCGGGCAACTAGAGGCAACTAGAGAGCAGCCTTGGCACATTTTTTTTTTTTTAACTGCTTAACGTTTCCTATAACAACTAGGTCTTTAGAGACGGGAAAGGATGGGGGCAAGGAATGGGAAGGAATTCGGCCATAGCCTTTTTGAAGGAAGAATCCCGGCATTCACCTGGAGTGATTTGCGGAAACCATGGAAAACCCAAATCTGGATGCCCGGACGGGGATTCGAACCGCCGTCCTCCCGAATGCGAGGCCAGAACGCTAGCCGTTACACCACCACGCTCGGTCCTTCGCACATAACGGCGCTACCATAAATCCTGGTGAGAATGATCCTGCTTAGCCGCCAATAGCTATTTGGGGAAAAGCCTTTTTAGATTGTTTGCTGATGATGCGGTTATTTATTGGGAAGTAAGAAATTTGGCCGATTGCTTAGAAATTCAGCGTGATCTGGATGTTATTTTGGCTTGGTGCGCTGAGTGGCAACTTACTCTAAATTGTAAAAAGTGTAAGACAATGAGCATAACTAACAAAAAGAATCCAATCGTTCAGAAATACGAGTTAAACAATACAGTTATTGATATAGTCGATTCTATGAAATATTTGGGAGTAACAGTACAAAGGAACATGAAATGGGACATACACATTAATTCGTTAGTAGGTAGAGCAAATTCTAGGCTGCGATTCATAGGTCGAATCTTGAAAAATTGTAATGAACAAACAAAGGAGATAGCGTACAAATATCTTGTGCGTCCACATTTGGATTATTGTTGTGCCATTTGGGACCCGTTTCGTAAGGGGTTGATCAAAAGTATAGAGGAAGTACAGAGAAGAGCCGCTCGATTCGTGACCGGTTGCTACAGTCCTTATGAAAGCGTCACAGAACTGATAAGTAGACTAAGTTGGGAGTCTCTGGTAGATAGACGACACACTTTTCGTTTAAACTTATTGGTAAACATGCGTACTCCCACTTTCACTTTTGAGTGTAGTGAAATACTTCTTCCACCAACCTATTTGAGTCGGAAGGACAGGAAAGATAAAATTAGAGAAATAAGGTGCCAGACTGATTCTTATATGAAATCTTTTTTCCCTCGTACCATTAGGGATTGGAATGCACAACAAAGAGATTAGCTTTGGTGCTGAGCACCCTCTGCCACCCACATTTTTGTGAATTGCAGAGTATATATATGTAAATATAGATAATATAACCTAATTAAGAGGAGATATGTTAGTCTCTGGCATTAGTTGCAAAATAAAACTGACCTGGCTGGAATAAGGGAATGGAAGGTCTAATGGGTTGTTAAATGGTTATTGTGTAAACAATTGAACAAATGTAAATGCTTGTCTATAACCAGCTGGAGTATCATCTACGCATTCTACTGCTCACATGACAGTATGTTCTCCTACCCATGCACACGTTTCCTCTCGATGAAGGCAGAGCGGAAAAATAGTTGCTGGTCTACCACAATTACATTCTCGGTAACAATTTATAACAGAGGCTTGTTGATACCAACTACAATACCATAGCTAAATACTAAGCGGCTCATATAATTATAATAGATAAATAAAAACCACCGGTAAAGTTTCAAAGTGAGTATTGCTTGCAGAAACTGTAAGAAAAATTGGCGAACAAAAAACGGAATTCCCATGGTCCCGTACTTCTGTTTTGAAAATTGTATTTGTTTTTTACATGTTCCTCTTCTTCATATAAAACGCCGATAATAATATTTTAATTTTTTGTATGACCATGTTTATGTTTTTATTATTGCCAGTATATATATATGACTGTAGTTGCAATGTCGCTTAGCGAATATATGGAGCACAAAAACGATTAAAATGAGTTTTCAAATTGCGCCGACTACGGTAGCTAGGTAAATAATAATTCCATGTAGTCGTAATGACCTGGTGACAGGTTTTCTATGGGTTGCGCATTCAGCCTCTGTTGTAGCCGCCTTAACCTAACCCAGCAATCCCACTGAGTATAGGGGACCTGACCTACAGTTTAACGCAGAATCAGAAACACGGAAGCGTTCTGACGTACTTCAAAATACACAGGTGAAGGTGAGGCTAAAGGCCTTTGAAAATCACCGCCGAGATAGGGATTCGAACCACGGACCTTTCAATCCCCAGTCCGACACTTTAACCACTGAGCCACCAGACCACTTGACAGCTATGTGATTTCACATTACAAGTGTTTTTCACATCCTGTGACATATATACTGTTTAGAAACCACAAGAATAGAAAATCCAGGTACACAATATGTGTCAGAAACACATTATAGCTGAATGCGAGGTTCCACTAGTTAAACACACACACACACACACACACACACACATATACACATACACAAAATAAATGTACCTATACCCATTGTGTATTGAAAATTCAAATAATTGTAGTTTCTCAACCTTGTACTTGTCTTTCGTGATTACTGTTTTAGTCAGTTTTTCGTAATCATCTAGGCGTATACTGGAATGACCTCAAATTTGCTCCACAACGAAAATGGATTTTTCCACGTAAAGTAACCCCAAAAGCACATGAAATCTTACAACTTTCGCATATAGAAGGTACCTTTAAGAGCTTCTCTCTCAACCTTTCTATTTAATACAGCAGGCTTAGTCACAAGATGGCTGATAACAGAAATATTACGTCGAAAAAAAAAAAAAGGAACCTACCAAAGGTGACAATTAAGTACTTTTTTTTACACGGAACATCAACTGCGGACGTAAACAGGTTCCGAAAGGTTTATCCCATCTCTTGAGCTTCTCCAGCAAACTTTTCTGTATCGTACAAAGTTCAGTGTCAGAACAGTTTCGTGGAAAAGTAACTCGTGCTTGCTTGTCGCTAGTTGCGGCAGAAGTTTATCCCAGTTTAGGGAAGTTGTGACGGCAGTGGAGAGAAACCTCAGGTTGACGCCACCGCGTTTCGGAAGAGGCTAGTAACTCAATACCGACTGGCACAAGCAATTTGTATCCACGCTGTGGCCTTGATTCATGATACAATACAACCAGCTTAACTTTAACACAGGGCGCACACGTAAATTTCCCGAGGGAGGTACAACGAGCAATGCCACTAAGTTCACCTCTTTATAACAAAGCGAATAAAGTCATGAGGACTTTCTAGTTGGGTTATCTACTACATAATTTCTCAAGCTTACTTACTCACTCACTCACTCACCTTGGCAGCTATTGGCTGGAGAACGGTGAAGTCCCGCGCCAGCCTTCGCTCGCGATTAGCAGCGACCAGAGATATTATTAGAAGAAATTCAAGGTTATGTACACAATTTAATAGCTAATCAACTGCCAAAAATTAATTGCCACAACACATTCATTATGTTTGATTTTTGTAACATTTCATAGTTAAGAAAATATCGATAAACTTTAGTGCTGAAAAAACGTTGAACTGCTTTTCAGTAACAAGTCGCTAATGAAAGCAACATAAAAACTTTAAAAAAACTAAAATTGTCTCTGCTGTTATCACGAATGCCAATTGTCATTCCGGCCTAGCGTTAAATTTCAATATAGTCAAATTTTCGCTAATGCTACTGCTTGACCAAAGTTTATACATTACGGTTTATAGGCTTTTTGTGTATTTTACTGACCACTTTCGTTAATGGTATTTATTCACGATCGCTGTACTTGAGTTAGTAGGTTATTTAAAGTGGACATCAGACCAAATATGTTACCGAATCGAATATTCTGGCAATTAATTTCTTCGGAGTTGCTCAGCTGTTTAATAATCTGTATTAAGATCTTTGGCTGTTACAGACACTGTGCCCAGCCTCAATAAAAAAAAAACTGATGCTTTCAAAGCAATTATGCTATTTCTTGAAACAAAAATTCTTCAAATTTTGCAGAGTGAACTTTTAGGGTTGAATACAAGTTAAATTTGTATTTCGGCAAGTTCGAGTCTACCAATCAAGACCTTGGAAACAATTATTCATTAGCGCGATCGTCCCAGTCCGTGTTTTATACGTCTATCAATTCTTAGGTGTTCAAGCTCAAGTGTTTTTATTCTCCCTAAGGGTGAATTACAGGACAAGTATTTGGTCAGATCAGGTCAACCTGTCATAATATTTGACCTTAAAAACAGGTACTATTCTAGACCTATGACGATACGCAAAAAACAGTCACGGGCTTACACTAGTTAACAAATAATTAATAACATTGCGGTTCACTGAAAACAGATCATTAGCATTTAATGAAATTCCTGTTATTAAATTATTCTTTTTTAATAATTAACTCTGCATCCTTATTTCATCACATAAATATTTGAAACATTTACAATAAATTAATATAATGTTTTTTACTTATTCTTTTATTGTTGAAAAATTATTTTAAAAATTGTCCTTTCTGAAACTATATCCATCTCATAACATTTAGTAGTAATTCATTTTTGTTACCTTGCTTTCAGAACAATTTTGTAAAAGGTATGTACGATATTACAATTTTTTGATACTTAACTGAATATTTTTACCGAAACTTTTTTTTTTGAAGACCTCTGTATTTTTTCTGGTTACCTGGAATCTTACATTCTCTTTCTTTTTTTCCAGTAAATCATAGAAATATTGTTATTATTCGCAACTTTTCAACATGATTAAGTTTTTCTTTAAATTCGTTTATTGTTTGAGGTAGCGTTGCAGCGTATCATCAATAATGCCTTACAATCTTTGGTGCCCTTTCCTACGAATGGAAATCATCGCATATTCCTTTTTGCCTCAAATCAAGTGCTAATTTAAAATCATAATAATCTCTTTCCTTCCACGAACTAATCTTCTCTCGTCTCGCATTCGGGAGGACGCCGGTTCGAATCCCCGTCCGTGCATCCAGATTTGGGTTTTCCATGGTTTCCCCAAATCACTCCAGGCGAATGCCGGGATATTTCCTTCAAAAAGCCATGGCCGAATTCCTCCTCGTTCCTTGTCCCCAGTCCCATCACGCCTCTAGTAAACTCGACATTGACGAGGCGTAAAGCAATAAGTCAACAAAGAACTAATCTTAAATATTCTCCCAATATTTTCACAGGATTTATTGTCAATGTGTGCCTTACATATACTTAGATATCTAGTCTACGTGTCCATCTCCTGTTTTCCAGTGACTACCAACACAATTTCATATATAATTTCATTAATTGCGCTGGAGTAAATACACCAGTGGCAATTTCTCTACAGCCTGTCTTTGTATTACAGGGATTTTCGCTTAATATTTTTTGAGGTTTAGTATGGACACAACAAAAATAAAAATTACTAATAGAATCTCTCACATAACCAATAGGCCTACGACTTAAAGATATTTGTCAGAGGCAAGTTAGTATTAATATACATGAGTATTTTCGTGACGGCTATATATGCACATAAGTAAATGTCAAATTTATACACAGATAGTTCGTACTATATTATTTTTTAACAGTTCGTCAGACTACTGATAAAGAGTAGCAATGAAAAAATTACAAGATAGTTGCATGCCATAAGAAAACTGATTGAAAGAAATCTACCTAGTTATATAATCTGCATCAA